>JAOTQQ010000001.1:108206833-108233201 GCA_026546715.1 Gallinago undulata | reverse complement strand
AGGGGGGTCGGACTAGATGGCCTTTGGAGGTCCCTTCCGGCCCAGATGATTCTATGATTCTATGATTCTATGATTGCGGTGCAGTTGGCTGTGTCTCCTCCGATGAGCTCTGTATTTTGAGTTGTGGTACATTACTGAAGACAGCAGCAACTGCAGGGAGGAAGGGGAGCGTTGCTTTTACTCCTTTGCCTTTCTACCCCCATCGAACCAGTTAACTGTCATCAGCAGGAGATGGACTGTCTCACCTGGTGCTTCCCCTAAGGATGAAAGCAAATGCTGCCTCTGCCGGGCCACTGTGGTGGGAGGAGGGTGCTGAACGAGTTTTTAAGCTGCTGGTTTATAAGAGGCTTGGAAATAGGCTGGGGGGGTCAGAGTAACTCAGATTTGTCTGCATGTTAATGTCCAGCTCTGCCTAATATTAAAGGCAGCTGTAATGCTTGCACAAGGCAGAATTGTAGCTATCTTACTTTATCATGCAGGAAAAGGCCATCAAGGGCATTTTTTAAAATGGAAGCATGGTTCTGCAATATGTAAGTAAAAGTTAGTCAGAAATCTTGAAAAATAATTGGACTATAAGTTGTTTCTTTGTTTTGTTTTTTTCAGGCATTTTTTTGTATCTTTTTTAGTGGAGGGGGTGTTGATGCCTGGTGCTGTGGGTCAGGGAAAAGGGAACAAGCCTGTAAAAAAACCACATCCTCTCCTAGGACTCAATTCTTCCTTTAGTTGTGTGTGTGTGATCCCCATTGACTTCACTAGCTATTGTGCAAATGGAGCCAAGCACAGAACTCGACCTGCTGATTTAGCAAGCCTAAGTTTAAGTTTCGTATGTGTTCTTCTCCAGTGAAGCAAACAACTATTTCTACCACGAGCTAAATGCTCTCCACTGAGATGTCCTGGGCCTGTGCTTGGCTGCTGTAGGTTTTCTTCGGTTTCCTACAAAAACCTCTCTGTCTGACCACTGGGTGTCAGTGAAAGACTGCAAAGTAATTTTCTATAATTAATTGTCGCAGGCTTTGTGGGTGTTCTTTAGTTAAGGTGGCCTGGAAAAGTTTAAGAAAGCTGACTGACATATACACCAGGAGCCTATAATAATTAGGAAAACCAACTCAGATCAGTAAGTTGTTCCTGAAACAGTTCATTATTCTACACAAAGTAATTCATACTACCATGGGAAGTTATCAAAGGAAAGAAAAAAAGTTTATCTTTCTTCTTACTTTCTTCAAGTAAAAACAAGGTTTCCAACATAGTAAAATCCAGTGGTGCAAAGCTGTCCAATTTTATTGTATTCCTATTTCCTGTTCATTAACCATCAGTGTGTAACTGGAGGCCCCAGTCCTGAAAAGTACTGTCCTTGTGCAGGGTGGTCAGTGGTGAAACACCTATACAAATGTATGACAGCTGAGGATACTCCACACCGTAAAGTCAAACCTATATTTGAGGGTCTGCCTGCTTTCACTAAGGGGGGAAAAGATTTGCTGTGGATTCTTTGGCAGCCTGGCCTCAAAAGATGTGAATAACTGATATAAGATAAAACACAATCCGAGAAGTCAGTGACAGCTTCTTTTTAAACTGAGGGGTAAAAGAGTTTAATTGAATGGAATGGGTAAATACATGCACTAGCACCTGTATTTGCATATCATGTTTATTTTATGTTGCAATTGATTCCAATTTTCAGTATGTCGAAGGTGTAACAGCATTGAAGAGGCTGTTGGAAGGAAATTTAAGAGTTTTGGAAACTTGGCAGGAATCGAGTGGCCTTTGGGAGCTGAGCAGGTGTCACAAGCATTTGGGGTTATGTAATAAGCACATTAATTGTATACTGCCATGAAAATGATCTGCTGACAAATAACTGAGAGTATCAGTGTCAGTTTGGTCCTCCCTCTTTAGGCTTTGGAGTTCTCTGACTATTGAAATAGTCAAATTCCTGTGATCTGCTGCTCTATACTGCTGAGTTGTTCAGGAGGACTGCTGCCTTCACTCAAACTCAACTCCTAATTTAAGGACAGCTTGCAAAATTAAAACATGTAAAGGCTTACTTTAAAATAATCTATTTTGATGGTCACTCAGAAGAAAAAAATCTGCAGCAGGTTCTTTGGCCATACAAATGAAAAATATATTGGACTTCTGTTTACAGTATAACTGTAAAAGAACAAAATAAGATTTGTGCCCAATGTGGTTTTTGTTCACACTACAAAATTTCCCTAAATTACCCTTCCAGGTATTTTTATTATCTACAGAGTGGATGTTAAAAGGCACGGATATTTGAGATCTCACTTGATACATAACTGTGGTATGGGAGAGCTGCCCTTGGAGCAAGGTTTCATCTGAACTGAATCTATTGTAAAAAACATCTTAATTTCCTGAGCTGTAGGTATACACAGCCTGTGTGACTCAACGAGGAAAGAGCAATAGCTGAGCTGAATTTCTCATTCTCACCAGCTGCTGAATTTCTCATTTTTTCCCTGTGCTGTGCAGAGCAGCATTGCCCACTGCTCCAGACCGCAGTATTTGCCACTAGAGGCCCTTCGGTGCTAAGGGGATGCAGCGCAGACATTGCACAGCTGCTGCACCTACGTTTGTGGGCTGAAGTTGTGCTCATGGAAAAGAGTTGCAAAATTTCCAATATTGTCATTGATGTAACAACAGGTCTGTAGGTCAAAGACAAAGTTTCTAGGCAACCAGAATCAAGACTCAGTGTTATTTTACACGTATCGACAAGAACATAGTTCTACTGAAATCAAAAGGAACATTTTCGCTTTACTCTAAAGCTGAAGTGCTCAACCCGTACCTCCTTAGGTGTTCTAGTGCAAAGAACTACATGCTTCAGTTATAAGAATTTCAGTGATATTTAAACATGTTTAAGTGATGCTTGAAAAGTTACGCTATTCTGACTAGAGTGCTAACATTATTTAATTTTTTTGAGAAATTTTTTTTTGGTAATGAAACATGAAGATTCTTTACTGTTATATTGTCATTTATAGCAGTTAGAACATTAAATACTTTTCTGCTTTTATAATATACAGTATTGAGTGTGTTCTGTATGTAACATGCTCTCAAGTGTTCCAGAGCAAAGTCTTTCAGCATTAAGGTTCACAAATAAGATGGAGCCACTGTGCATTTACAAAAGTGATTTCATTTGACCTAAACAGATCACATCAAAAATTAGATTTGTATAATGGCAGAGAACGAGCACTCTGGCAAACATGTCCATATTAAATTTGCAGAAAAGATAGCTAATATATTTTTTTAAAGAATAGATATAATACGGCTAATATTTCTTTATATATAAAATCTCATCAAGTGGCTCGATAGCGACAACATTCATTACTGTTGTGTATTACCTCAATATATTACCTATACAATGACTTCAGAGAGGAGCTTCCAAATGAAAGTCCAAGCATATCAGAATTATATTTATTGAAAAATTTGAATAGACTTCTGACCTGTGAAATGGTACAGAACACACCATTCTGTCCTATTCTATTCATTGTTAATAAAAACCACCAATACAAAGAAGACCTGTGGACTCTTGAGTTAAAATTGCAGTTTGAGAGAGGTTGTCCAGTGGTGGGGCTCAGCTTTAACTTTGTGCTGATGAGAAAATCAGTTTGAAGGACGGGTCGAATCAGTCGTTGAGAGCAGGGGAGGAGCACTGGCTGTCTCTGGGAGCACCTGTCCTTGATCCATCACCTGGCCTGCTCTCCTCAGCAGACAGGGACCGGGGCAGGGTGATTGCAGGAGGAGATCTTCTGAGTGGTTCATCACTGCATGTATTTTTTTTTTGTGGCTGGCAAGGCAGTGATGGGGCTCTGTGAGAGCCCCGGGGCCACACTGCCCTCTGCCCAGCCACAGAATCAGGGAAACAGAGCTTTGTGGCTGCTGTCCTCTGATTTACCCAACATCTCCTCATTTGCAGAGAATGTGTGAGCTCACTTCTTGCTACCTGTTGGTGTAGTGTCCGGTGTCATGAGCTGTCATCTTCTCCCAGGCCTGCAGGCACCGTGCTTATGGATGCACACGGGAAAACATCGCAAAAGAAGGGAGCGTTATGACAATTATCAGGAGGGAATTTGCTGGACTCAGGGTTTCTGCCTCGGTGGGAAGGATGACACAAATCAGGAGAGCAGCAGTACCTGCAGCTGCTGTGCATGCCAGCAGGTACGCCTTGCGTACCGGAGGTTGCATCAGCATCTGTGAGACAGTAAGTGCATCGTCTTAAGCATAATTCTGTGGTAAAGCTGTTGACCACATGGAAACCAGCATTTCCAAACTCGAACAGAAGATTTTCTACCTCTAAACTCGTAAGGGTTTACTTATTTCAGTAGAATACTGTTAAGTTATATCAATTTTTTCAGCAAAAGCCTATTGTTTCCAGAGAAGGAATCACCTTGTGCTTTTTTAGACATCTGTGACTGAATAATTTTATTTTACTTTTTATACTGAGGTCAACCACAGAAAAAAATGAGTCTAGAAATGAGTCATGGGTTTTCACAAGGAAAGCAATTAATCACTGGACCACCCTGACGTGGGTTTGGGGGGATTTTTCATCACTACATTTTTCTATCAAGGTATAATGTTTTTATAAAAAGACATGCACTTAGTTCAACAAGAATTAATTTGGGAATGTCCTATAACCTGTGCTATACAGGGGATCAGTCTCAGTTACTACAGTGGTCTCTTCTGGCTTTATGATTTATGAATGTATATGTATGCATGTATTTGCTTCTGTAATTATTTAAAATGTTTAATGTTTGTATTTCCAGGGTTTTCTTCAACAAAATTCAACCTTTTTCAGTGGTGGCACAAGCCATGTTTCTCTAAAAGCAAACAACATAGAAACAATTATTGTCTTTGGCTCCTTTGAGGCTAGATAAATAAATCTTTTAATTAAATCTAAAGGATTAATGAATGTAAAAGGGAATAAGAAAAAACATACAAGTAATTTAAGAAGATCAAAAATACAGCCAGCTAACTTCAAAACACAATTTTTACAAAGGCCAAAAAAGTGGCTTAAGTTTTAAAAATGTGAGTTAAAAAAACCCCCACAAAATATCTCCCTACAACTTTCCAATGTTAAATTAATTACATTTTTTTAATTATGCCATGAAACTTGGTGAATATTAAAATCTGACATAGGCTGTGTCTGCTTCAAATATTATTTTGTTGTTTAATATAGGTAGTGGTGATTCAAATGCAGTTTAATCCAAATGTATATGTATATGCACATGAAGTATCCCCTTAGAAAAAAAGAGTAAGTCTATGTCCTAGAAAGTAATCTGATAATTTCTGGGGTAAACTTTGTGTTTATTTAAAAATCAAAGCAAAACAAAGCAAACACAAAACTATATAGCTAGAAATACAAATTTTATAAAGCAGCCAGCCTGTGGTTGTTCTGAATGCATCCTACAGACAAAGAGTAGGCATGGGAAACAAAAGTTGGGACTGGTCCATAACTGTCTTTTGGGTTGGATGCCCTGTCCCCCGAGGCAAGAGGTTGCAACATCTCTCTGGGCTCTAACACATCCATCATCTCTCTCTTTCTTGGACTAACAGGGTGATTGTAAACCAGATAGCAGGGAGGTTGCCACTGCTGATCTTGATAAACTAAACCTCCTCTGGGAAGTGCCATGTGTATTCAAAACATGTGGTGCCACATCCTGACCTCTAGATCCCACACGTATATTTGCAGAAACGCTGCATGAGAGACATGGTGTGGCTGTGGCTCTCTGTTTTTTCACTTGGCCTCTGGCAGAGCCCTGCTGCCCCTGGGAGCACCCTGTGACTGCTACTTATCAAGAGCAGCGACCTTCTTGGAGGGTTTCAGCCAGAACGTGCCTGCCAGACTTGGAAGCAGGTGCTCAGCTGGTGCAAAACGGGAAATGCCACCGACAAGTGACATTGGCAGCTTTCTGGCTGCCTGAGGTTCTGACCACTGCTCAGGAGCACTCAAGGGCTTTCTGAGACATTTATCAACCTTCCTTACCCTTTAAGTGAAGAAAGGTTTTGGCAGTAGGCTGTGGGTCAAGCTTTCAAACTGCTCTTTAAAGGTTCAGTATGCTGTTTTAATGGAAGAGATTAGGTACACCGTAGTTAATCCTGATATATTTACTGATGAGGTGTGGATTGATAGGGACTGTGTAGGGACATAAGGAAGCTATTTTTTCCAGTTTTCCTTGCTCATTTGCTATCTCTCCGTCATTTACTCTCAATTAAAAGATTAGTGGTAGTTTAGTTCAACCACTATGGTATGAAGCTCCTGCTTCTATAATTGAAGTTGAGGACAGAGTAGAGATAAAGAAGTAATCTGGTAGGTTTGAAGAAGGAGTAGCTATCTTCTAGCTAGTAATCTTTACCCTGAACTCTGTGATGGACACTAAAGACTACTATTAAATGTGCCAAGAAGAAAATACAAATTAATGTTTATATCAGCATAACCTGCTGGAATAATACCTATGCATTTTAAGGGTTTAACTGAAGCTTTTGTTTTTCCAATTTATATATTCATTTATTACAGAAATAACTTTCTCTTAAAAGTGAATATTTGGCTAGTAACACAGGCCTACCTCTGAGAGCAAATCCTCTGAAGGAGCTGCAGATAACAACACCCAGCAAGCAGCTGCACACAGAAGGGTTATTTTCTTGGGCTTTCTTTTACCTTTTTAATCCTCTTATTCTTTTCTTTGCAGAGTAGTGGGGTTCCTTACAGCTACAGAATGGTCCTTTCTTTATAGGAGGTATGATTGTTTCTTGAAAAAGGATGTTATGCTTGCTAGTTGTCCAGGTCAGTTTATAATTAGTATGAGTAATGTGTTTTTAAAGACTCACATCTGATTTGGTGAATTTAGTCTTACCAGGCCACTTGAAATTAGGGTAGTTAAATTGTGGACCTGTTTCCATAGCCTTATTATATGCAATGGGGCTGCTATGCCTCTCTACTGAGGTATTTTACACAGATTTGAAGGAATATAGTGGTCAGCTGTAGTTTTTGTAAGACGTGTAGGTATAGATACAATGGGAAATGCTTTCACTGACTTTCTCAAACTGCTGGATAGGAAACCTAGTCACATTAGTTAAATTTAATGTATTAGTAGTAGCTCTAATTTGCTCAATGGCAGGGAACTGAGGCATTTGTTTTGGTATTTGGCATTAAGATTCTAACAACACTTATTTCTTTGATTTACGTTACTCATAAAACTGCCTTCACTCTTTAAAATTGCTCATGTTGGTTTCACGGTCATAAGCATAGAAACTAAGTTCTCCGTGACAACATAGGTGGCATTCAGGTACCTGAACACTAAAGCAACCCTTCATTCTGAGTAATTCAGTCACTTCCCAGGATAAAATATTAGAGTATGTTATTTTCATAAAAAAGTTCATTTCTGGGGGAAAAGCAAACAAATAAACCCCAAAGCATTATTCCAGTCTCAGCTCAGTAAAACTGGAAAATAGCAATGTATTGCAGAACAGAGGTTCTCAGAATTATGCGGAAACTACACCAAAGGTATCAGGAAATCTTAAATTAATGATGTCCTGTTGACAAGTGTCTTTTCATAGAGAGCACTTATGGAACAATTCATCAGCCTAGAAAATAATAAAACAAGGAGGCAAGACGATAGCCAAAGCCATTCTTCTTTCAAAAGCATAGGAACCTATATTATTTTAAGTATTCCCTAGCCCTTGTTGAACTTTCGGCTGAGAGTCCACTGACCTCCCTTTAAGCCAGTAAATCTAGTTCCTCTTTCTTCCTTTCAATTAAAATAAGATTAATCAGCTTAAACTCATGACTTCCTTATGCCAAGCTGTCAAAAAAAAAAAAAAAAAGGCTACCACTAACTTAATAGACAAAATAGCTTCTATATCAAGTTTTCTCCACCTTTTCCACAGAAAAAATGAAGCTGGGAGAAATGGACTGTTGCTAAGATTCTCTATCAGGATATGGAAACTATGAATAGCTGAACAGAACAAAAAGAACATCCCTAAGGCAGGCTTGTTTTCTACTTCATTGTGGCTAATACTCATCCAAATCAGTGTTAGAAAAAAATATAAATAGGGTGGACAATAGCTCTCCTAAAAAAGTCAGCAATTGCCTCACAGAGTTGCAGCTCCTACACTGCAGGTGAGATTCCCAATGCAGACTCATAAGGGGATGCCCTCCAATAGAGTTTATTTGTTCATAACAAAGCACAGATCTGGATATTCAAACAACAACAACAACAATAATAATAATAATAATAATAAATAATTTATTCCTCTGAAAAATACCTAAGTATATATACCACTTGTAAAATGCATCTGTAAGTGATGACTTTCCATTTGAGAGCAGAGATGGCAGTGGACAACAGTCTTGGAAGTGGTGATTCCCAGCCTGAGTTCAGTCAATTATTTACTCTGAAATGTCCCGTGTCCTACTAGTGACATCTGTGCAACAGTTGTCCTTTTCTTCTTTTCCATTAAGACTGTGCAAATATTTACTAAGATCCACAAAGATTGTGCAGCAAAAGAAGAAGGAAAGGAAGCCTCTTTACAAAGTGAGAAAACATTTGCTGTGCCGCCTAGAAATTATACTGACAGAAAAGAATTAATTTGTCTTTTAGCCCGGAAATAAATTTACATACCTCAAACAAAACTGAGACATGCAGGGGCTGACTCGTTTATCGTTTATGAAAAACTGAAGTGGTTCTTTGGTCAAAAGTGAAAATGCTTCCATGCTGGGAGACAACTTGCACACATTTTGCTTCTTCCTCAGTTGCCTGGAGCCCAGCTAAGAGCTGTTGTTTCTGTCAGGGCTGAAATGCACTGACAAAGCTTTTTCCTCCTGCTTCTGTCTCCCATGTCATGCACTAACTTCATCCCTGGAATCTGCATGGTGCTGTTCACATTCAAAAAGCTGAGCTTTTCCAGTCTCCATCTGTAGTCATTGTGGTGGCACAGGGCAATGCTGCAGGGGAACGAGTATAGGGACCCTCAAGCTTTTGCCAGAGTGAGTCAGGTTATCTATACAGCACAGTCTTGTGGTGTGCAGAGCTGCTTATGTGGGTGTGAAGTCAAAGGAGTCAAACCAAAGCATCAGTGAGGGAATGTAAGTCTTCCCTCCTGACTTGGCCTGGGTGAATTGCTGCCCATCCCGCTGTGGCTTTCAGGGCTGATGCAAGCATCTTTCCTTCATCCTTCACTTCACTAACATTTCAGGATTTTTTGATCATCGCCAACTTTGTTATGAAAAAAGTAGATTGCTAAACGGCTTCTCTTAGCTTTGCGCACAGTAACCACTGTGGTGTATATTTCTTTATTAGTAAAATGGGGAAATACCATTTAATCATGCTCCCATATTGCTTTATAGTCTGGAAATACAAAACGTTAAACATGCATGGAGAGTATTAACCTTGTAAGCTCATCTTGGGCAAGAATTGCCTCCAGCTCTGTTTGTTCTAAAAATAATATTTTTCTTAAAAGGGATTAAAGTTCCTTGAGTCCCATCCTCCCCTGCCAAAGCAAACCCATAAAAGCAAAGAGATGCCAAGCAATGGGACATTTCTTACTGATATCCTCTCATGGCATATTTTCTTTGACAATGACAGATGACATCTTTTCAAGGAATTTTTGTCTTCCTCAGATAAAGAAACAGAGCACCCTGAACATGTTAATTACTTTTGCTGGCTCTTACAAACCATGCCTTAAAACCTCAAAAACGCTAGTGAATACCAAGTCCTGACAGATGGTTGCAGGCTGTGTGAAGTGTGTTTATCTGAGGATGAAGTATGAAGTCATACGTATGTCTGTATGTCTGTGATGTATCTTCACTGGGCTCTTCTTGCTTACCCTTTAAATATCAGCTTATTGAGTGATAAATAAATTAGAATATGGAATTTGCCTGGTTGTTTTCAATAAAAATTGTGTCCCTTTTACAATTATTACATCCATATTTTTTTTTCTCTTTGTAGGTTTCTGAGTGTTGAACTCAGGTTAAAGTGTGTGAGCACAGGGGTTTTTTAAATGCAAAAAAGGGGGTCCCAGACAATGTTTAGGTCTTCAGAGTACAAGACAAACCGTTAGACATTTGTGCAGCCACTAAAGCAGTTGTCTTGCTTCTGTTCATGTCTGCTAACAGTTTCTATGCCTGCTCTGTGAAAGGGTGGAATACTGAGCAAATTCACAACTGCATTTAAAATGTATTTTGCTAAGATATGCACTATGAACTATTGTATCAGGGCATAAACAGAGCACCAAATGGGACTGCCAGAATAAAGAGCTGCTTTTTATTAACCACTAACAGGATGATTGCCAAAAACAGAAGTCATAGTCATATGAGAGAACTTCAGTTCTCTTTCTGTAAATTGATAGTGATATTCTTTTTCTTTTCAGGCTTTTGTTTCTATGAGTTTGTAGCACAAATTACTGCACTTCTGTGGTGCTGTTATGCTATACAATGAATCTTCTTGAATAAGAAATGAGAAGAAACTCCAGTTTTCACTGCGAGAGGACTTGGAATACTCTGTCCTGTCCACATCCCTTGCCTTGCAAATGATTGATATCACTGTGGTTTCATGCAGTGAAATAATCACTTATAAAGGAAAATGGGCCCTGTCTAAAGAAATACAGTCTAAAACGATTGGGGTGTAAATAATACTGTGTTTGTCATCAAGTGTGACTGGGAAAAGATCACGTTATGCCAAGATTTACTGTAAATTGTTAGGGAACAGGATGGGTTTGGATTTACAGTTGGCAAGCTTGACGAGACTTGGAAAACTGGTGGGATGACACTGTTAGGGTACAAAGGTGAGGAGTGGCACAGAATAGTGATAAAGATTCTGTCCTGATCCAAAAAGTTTCTGTAAAAGAAAGATTTTGTTCTCCAGAGGAAAGAAATATAGAAGTGTATTATATTCTCATTTTGATCAACAGTTAAACTGAGGTAGACTTAAGTTGGACAGCAATGTAGTTACTGAAATATTTGCCTGTGGAAGGAGGGAATGTCTTGTAGTGGTGAGTGTTAACCTTCTTCAAACACGGCACTAGCCTCTTTTTTTTTTCTGTGTTTCTAATAGTATATTCTCTGAATAACTTTGGACCTAACTTTGCAGATCTGTCGCCATTCTGAGGGGGAAGGTGTTGCTGATAGAATTTAAAACCTGTTGACAAATGTAGAAACTTCTCATCTCCATGCTGAAAATACTGCAGGATGCAATGGGTTACAGAACACTACTGAATGTTACCATCCCTGGCTCACTTTCTAAATATGCAGGTGAGTGCCATTACACTTGACACAGTCAAGTCTCAAATTGTAATTAAACATTTACTTTGTTAAAAAAAAATAAAAAAAAATTGCAAACTGCTGTATGAGGACATAAGAGAAGGGCCAATAAGATTGATGAAAAGAGACCAGTGTGTTTTGAGGATTTTTGTGTCCAGTAACAGGATTATTGCTAGATAACTGCCTTGAGACACCCAGTAGATTTTATGAGAACTTGTAATATCATGCATCAACAATTCAGGTGACCTGTGGTTTTCCTGTGCAAAAAAGTAAAGAAAGGAACTAGGCCTATACCCAGAACAGATGCAAAGACTTGTCTGTATTGAACGGTATTAATACAGCCACTCTTCAAACTGTCTTATCATGTAAATACTTCTGAAGTTACCAAATATTTTGTAACTGTGGTGAGCAGATAAGTGTTTTAGTTCTGTCCTGTAAAAAAACAGTGCACACAGTGAAAATTACCTTCCCCTGTACTTAGAAATTTGCTCCTTAAGAGAGTCTTGTAGTAAATTGAGACTTTGGCTCATTGGAAATACAACAGTGAAACCGGAGACTGTCTGGTTCATTAGAGGTATTCAGCTCTTGCAAGATCAAACTGCTCTGACCCAAAGTTCAGAAGTTACTGCCAAATTCGGGTTAAAATATAGATAATATATAAGACAGACTATCTCAAAACATAAATGCTCCCAACGGCTTCAGAAAGATCTATGAAATACTATCTTTAGGTTGTTTACCTTGCATAGAAGTGGGGAATAAGTTTAGAAAAAATCAGTCTGTGAATCACACTTGATCCAAAATCCACTGGTGTCAATTAAGATTTACATTGCGTTTGGTAGATGTGGTATCAACCATTAAGACAGAGTGAGATTCAACTGTTTAATTAGTGTAATACAAGAAAAAGTTAGTTGTTGCACAAGTTTAACACTAAAGATATAAATTACAGAAGTACACAGTCACTATTCAATGACCCCAGTATTTCAGCTTTGGTTTTTTGTTTGCTACATTCGATCATATAAACCCTTCTTTTACAGAACATTTATTTTGAGAATGTTTGATCTCTGTTAATTATGTTTAATCTTTATGTGGCCTGCAAAGCTCCAAAGTCATCATGTTAACGATGAATTTTCACTTTTCAGATATGATGTGTAGATGTTTATCTCCTCATGAGACATGGAATAAACAAGCAGCTGCGTTACCAGTCAAAACGTAAAACCTGTGGGTGCCTGAGGTTTGTGTAAATGCTGTACATTGAAACTGTGTTTTCCTCGGCCGCAAGTGCAGTGACACAAAATGCATCAAAAAAACTCTTTGCGCTGCTGGCACTTAGCAAGCTGTTACAGCACAGGACAGAGTGAGTCACGTTGAACTCCCTTTATTGTCAGTAGGGTGAAGCAGAACCTTTCAGGCGATTCACTGGACCATTTTAAACAGTTACTCAAGTAAGATGAATCATATTCCTTTCTATAGAAATTTTTGATGCGGTCTCCACTGACTAGCTGAGGTGTAGGATTATTGTAAAACTCCACATTTTTTATTATAGTAGAGTACATTTGAAGCCCTAAGGTACAGATTGCTTAACTGTGGCTCTTGAGATTTTTTTGGCTTCACCTTCAAGCCTGGCTCACCTTCATGGTCAACATGATTTAGCTAGAAAGAGACCTCTGTAGCCAGTCTAATGCAAGTACTTCTGGGTTATTTCAGTTCCTTACTCCAAGAGGAAATTCACTAATGTCTCCACGTGTACTGTGAGCTGTACAGTTGCATGCCACAGTTCTGGTTCCCACATCACCTTCATTAGACAACACATATGGCTCCTTATATACTCGTGTTCCTGCTCTGGAAAGGAGAGAAAGAAAAATAGGGAAAGAAAGGGAAATAAAGAAGAAAAGAAGAAAGGAAAGAAAGAAAGAGAGGCTTCATTGCATGGTGGTGCATGCTCAGGTTTCATTTTCATGGGCCTTCAAATGTAAAGCCAATTTCTGGAACTAGCAGAATGGTGAACGTGATCTTGCCATGGGACTGGAAAGCCAAAGCTAAACCATGCAATGTACCCAGAAAGAAGCCTTCCATTGCTCTTTTATGTTAGGTGGTGCATGTCTGGTGACTGTTGGCTGTATGAAGACTTTTGAATGCAGCTCAGGTCAGATAATCTGGCCATTCCTCCTCTTCTAATGCATTGAAATCAATGGAAGTTTTTCTTGGAAGTTAAGAGTAGAGTTTGAGCCAATCTAAGATTGTTAATGAAAAGATCTTCTGAAGTATTGTAGCCATTCTGCTCACTGAAAATAAAAATTTATTTAGTAAATACAATCCTTGTGTGCATACTGTTATTTTCTAAATACTCAAGTAATGAGAGTTTCTCATTATTCTTTTAAATGACTGTATCACAGTTTCTTTTAAGTGACCCTTTTTAAGAATTGTTTTCTAAGGATTCAGCTTGAACAGAAACATTTTCTGCTGAGGAATGCCAACCCCAAGGCCAACAGGGCATGAGGAACTCAGTCTAGACTGTCTGTGAGGTTTCTTAAAGGTATTTCCTAAGTAAAAAATCTTTGCTCTTGATCTGATGTGTTCGGGTTTTACTGTGAAACTTCGCTTCCTAGAGAAGTCAGGCTCTTTTTCTCAACAAATTTCTCCCCTGGGTTAGATGTTCTCAGGAAAATTTTGGTCAGTCAAGACTGGTGGAAAAAACTTTCTGTTGGAAAAGATTATTTAAAAAACTCAGGCAATTTTTTTTTTCAGCATAGTAATGTTCACTAAAATATTTTGTTTTAATAATGACATGAATTTTCTATATTTTATATTAATCTATAGCATTTACATATATGAATATATAAAATTGTATATATTTCCATGCTTTCGGTTTTCATGAAATCACTTTTTTGGCCTAGCATGACTTTAAGACTTTCCAGCTTCCATGGATGGAGAGATCATTAAAAATTCTTTTCCATTGATACAGAAAACATTTTATTAATTCTAAAAAGAAAAAAAGTACTCATTTTACAATAGTAAACTTTCAGGTTTTTCAACAGTAAAATCTCTCTCTCTCTCCTCTGCTTTATTCTCCTCACCTTTGTAAATTTTTCCCAATTAACATGGACTGTTTACCACTCTAACCACCTTCCAACTGCATAGTGATCTACTATTCTGTTTCATTTATTCATAGAGATATCTTGCCTCCCTTGGTGAAAGCCCAGATTCCACACAATTCCTGTTTCAGACCTTCTCCATCTTCCAGAACCTAGTCAACTTTTGCTCAATAACAACATGCAAATTATTTCTTTTCAGCCGAAATATGAGTTTTGACCTCAACGATGACAGTTGGTCAAATCAGTGCACAGCTGCAGATCGGTGTCTCCTTTTTATTAGGTTGTATACACTTTTCTTACCAGAAGGTGATTTCACCATACATAACCCAGTGACAAAGCTCTCTCTAGCCAAGGGGTGTAGGCAGACTTGCAGATTCCAACTTCCTTTTCAGTAACTGTGGAGCTTTTGCCTATTTTTTATTGCAGAATATCCTATGCTAGAGCTCAATCAAAAGGCACTTATTAAATTGAACAGGACTTTTTCCATAGGCATTTCTAGGTTTTGGATCAGTATCCACAGAAAACCATCTAATAAATTACAGAATAATTGGTAGTCGATGACAAGAGTTTCAAATGCAGGCTTGTCACATCACTGCCAGCACTGCCTTGAAGAGATAGGAGCTATATAAATCTAGGAATAATGAAATCATCCATTTTTTTCCAGAGAAAAATGTAATCCAGAAATGAAGCCATGAAACCACATCTGATGCTAGACAAAGGGAATATTAACATACGTATGTTTTCAACTATAGGGGTATTTGTTGAATTGTGTGTTCTTATTCTTGCCTTTCAGCCAGCTTTTTCAAATCCATCTTTTCCAAGGGAAGCACTGCACTGCACAGGTGAGAAAAATCTATGAAAACATGTTGTTTTATGCAGCCAGACACCAGAACTTTGCTGATTTCATGTGTTTCTTTGAAATGCAGTTATCTCAGAGGCAGAATATAGATGTTATGTTGCTAATACTGTGTTGTTCATCAACCTTTGTCACTTTGAGTCATCATTTTTGTGATACCTGCTTTTCTGGAGTCCATTACTTTTTTTTTGGATTGTCATTTTTATCTCCTGAAAATGTTCATTAATAAGAAAATATTTACTCTAAAAGTACAAATATTTGCGGTTGCATATAGCAACATACTTGTACAATCAGATAAAAGAAGTCTGACAGCATCACAGAGCTGCATAAACTGTTTACAGTGATAAATCTTGTACATGGTATCAGGTTCCCCCCTTTTATACACAAGAATTGAGGCAAAGGCTATAGTATGGATGTATGAAAAAATTAAAAAATGAAAGAGGCTATGCTTTTGCATTTGATTTGATGGAGCAGATCTGTTTTTCATTCCTAGTTACTTTGATCTTGAAAGGTTGCTCGTATTCCCAAAATATGTTCACAGAATCAGGACTTCTGCCCTGAAAAAAAAGTAAAATGTCCTTGGGAAAGTCAAAAGGCAATTACTGCACATTAGTTTTATCTTGTAAGGGTGCACAGCCAGACATAGCAAGTTTCATATTATAGACGTAAAGTGGAAACTGTGGATTTTATTATCATTTATGCCCTCGTTTCTTGACAACCTCTGCTCTGCAGCAAGTCAAAGAAGGTGGGTTCTATTACACAGTGCTGCCATTACACATAGATGTGTATTTCATCGTTCAGTAGATGAAATTAAGAACATATGAAAAAAAGTACACAGGATTAATATGAATGTTGTAGAATCTTTTTAAGTTTCATTAAAATTTTCTGTAGATATATTTGTTTCTTGAGAATAGAAAATTTACTTGAAATAAATATGTTCTTCTGCAAGCAAAAGACTTTGCTTGATTTATAACTTGTCCTGCTTTTTCTTTTTTATCTCTTTTTCTTCTCTTTAAATAGTTGTTTACCTATTTTTATGAAATGATCCAAAATTCTATGTAAAGCAAAAAAGATGGTAAAATCTTCCCCTATCAAGTGCAATGACCTCACAGAGCTATGGTCCTTAGGTCTCACACAAAGAAAAAGGGCAAAAGACTGAAGCAACCAGAAAGAATGGTGTTGGGGGAAGAGCACAACTGAAGACCACATACGGACACTGCAGGGCGCACCAATAAAAGGAATGTAAGAATTGATATTTTCATCAACATAAGGTTGTAAGCCAAGTTCTATGATACAAATTGGTGATTCTTTTGGGACACCTGACCTCCTTCAGTTTCTATGGACTTTCCAGGTTACTTTAACTAATATTTAAAGCAGCAATCATTCACCTTTAGGAGTCCCTGTAATTAGATATGCATTGAGCAATGTCAGCTTGAATTAAACTCATGTGACTGAAAACATTGGGTATCTAAATTACATCCTATTCACTTGCTTAACTTGTTTGTATGACCTGTAAAATTTATTTTTATGTAAACTACACTATAAATGCCTTGAAGCCCTTTAAAAGAAGAATAAGTCCATGCTTAACTGTAAATGCTTTTGTGGATTTTATTCAGACCCTATAATATATGTGATTGTAAGTTGTTTTATGTACTATATGATTATTATAGATTGCTAAAAGAGACACATCTTTAAGAAAATTAAAATAAATGAAAAGGTTATTTTCTTAGTTGGTGGCAGACATTCAAAATCTGCTTGTAAATGAGTGTATTTTTAAAGCAAATACAAAGGATCCCTTTAAGTATAGGTTTTCTTACCTTGAGGCTTAGACTGAAGTTTTTCTGTATGATTTGTTGATACAAAGGTTAGATCTGGCTTCAAAAATGGCAAAGTATCTTTACGTAAAGTCCAAATACGTCAGTGTTCGTACACTACCCCTTTCTAAGACCATGCAGAACCCAAATCAAAATGTTTATTTAAACCTGTTCCCTCACTTCAGAAAGCCAAAAAAAGAAATACAACAAAATTCAAACTGCAACACCTCAGTTAGATCTTTTTCCATGATAGTCAGGCAAAAAAGCTGTTTCCAACATTTTCACAAGAAACCAGAACTCTTAGCTTATCTTGGTACATGGTATATTTCCATGAAAAACTGAAGCCTCTGTAAATTTTGTTTTATGTGTGTGCACTCTGTTTGTGTATGTATATGTAAAATCTCACACAGACTGTGTGTAAAGATACTGCAGGTACCTTGTATGGGAGGTGTGTATGAATGCTTGAATTATGACTAAATGGTCACTGTGCTGGCGTTAAGGTCATTTTCTAAGAACAATTATCTAGCTGATAAAAAATTTCAGAATATAATATTAGAGTTTTTAAAGAAGAGGGAAAAAAACACAGCTAAGCAATTAAAAATTCTTGCTCAAAATTTATGAATTTAAATTTATACTTTCTAAGTCTACTCGTGCTGTAAGAAATGGTTGAATATAAAAGGTTTCCAGGTTATGACTCATATCTTCAGTACCAGCTGCGAATGTAGGATCTGTGACACTGCAACACCTCTTTTCACAAGAAACACCTCCTTCTTTCAGGAAAATCACAGAATCGCAGAATGATACAGGATTGGGAGGGACCTCTGGAGATCATCTAGTCCAACTGCTGTTGGATTAGATAAATTAGATGTACTTATATATGCACAACTCCCCTAAAAGAAATGGAAAATTAGATAATATGAATGTGCAGTTATGAATCAGTTAGTTATTTTACTTAATAGATTAAATCCAAGACTTAAGAAAAAATAAAATTAAAAATTTCACTCATGCAAGAAAATTATCCCACCAATATTAACCTTTATATCCCATCTCAGATAGGAGATCCCATTGCCAATCTAGAAGGGATACCCATTCTTCAGGAGTCCACTGCAATCTAGAGCTGTGTGATGCAGCTGAACACAAGGGGTGATGCATGGCACATCCACTATTTGTAATGCAGTTAGATAGGAGTAAACTATATTTTTCTATTACTTTTAAAGGTAATAACATCCTGGTTTTGTCTATCTTCATGAAGAAGACTTTTTTTTGGAGTGGTGGTAGTGATGATTGTGTTTTTCTGAATGATCATAGTGATGGATTTTTTTATAATTTTGGATGCTGACTCTGGTTTCTTCCAAAGAGAGAAAAATGCCCCTTAGTCTAGATTTAGATCTCTTGTTTAGATCTCAAAGAACTGAACAGAAGTATATTCTGCTTTGGTTTGAACCTGGCCTTGTCTGTTACTTTCAAGGAGCATAAAATGTTTCTGCTTTTAGGTATTTGCTAACTCCTTCCAGAGCTGATTTATATAAATAACTTATATCCTCCCTTCCCTGTTTTTTCTGTCTGCCTCTATTCTGTGGCTGTTTTAATTCAGGGTGTAAATTCTTTAGTGCAGGGACTATTTGCTTGCTGGGTGTTGGTAGAGTGCCTAATCATCAGAATCATGCTCAAAACTGGCCTCTCAGCACTCCTGTAGTTCAGTGATAAATGGGAAGAAGGTACTAATTTGGGACTTTAGAATCTTAAAACTGCTAATATATGCCTCCTAGATACAACAACATGAAAGTAGCTAGTCTTATCATCTTATCTGGGCTTGTTTTAATTCTGTCCCTAAACCCTGAGTTTATGAGCATGTGTTCTCTTGGTTCCTTGCAGTTGTTGGGATTGAACATCATCCTGTAAGAAGTCAATATGTCTTTGAAAAGACCAGCTAAACTGCTACAGTGGATGCTTTTCACAGTCAAAATCAGCCCCTTTGATCTTATACAGATAACATATTTGGTCTTTCCAATCTCAACTATTGACAGAAAGCTGTTAATAGGTACTACCATAAGCTGCTAGTGCAGTGAGTGAGGGGGATCCTCACGTCTTCTGATGGGACATCCAGGTCAAAAGATACAGTGAATCCATGTCCTGGGATGTGTTCAAGTCAAGAGCTTTATGATACCCTACTGCTAGCTTCTCTGCTGATACAATACTATAAATGTCTGTGGCAATCCATACACTTTTGGCTATTTAAACACTGTGAAATTTTGCTTGCAATTTTCCAAAAACTGCTGATTTACCAGAGGAGTCCATTCTTACATTGGATTGGTGTTGGTACATCCTTTAGCCTGTGTGCCTTAAGTTTTAAAGTATGTGAAGTTTATTTTATTGAAATGAATGCTTATGGTGTACAGTGAAAGCATTTGGCTTCTGACTTCTGGTTTCATTCCACCAGTTCAGTCATGAAGTGGTTAAGTGTTATTTATAGCTCTTAGACATTCTTTAAGGATGAACATATCTACTGAAAAACCAAACAGTCTTGGTGCTCGTGGGTAATTTATAACAATTTTAAAGTTAGGAGAAAACTGTGAGCTCATACTACAGGCTAAAAACCTGTCCATTCATTACTGTATGGCAATGGAATTTGGGTGAGAGGTTGACATAATCTGAGGAAGCTGAGATTCACAGCATCCAGGTACAACTGAGCAGGGAAAGGCTCACTTACATGTCCTGAGGAATTACGTAACTCTTCTTTCTCCCACTTTTTAAAATACTAGACACAAACAGAGGATCAAAGAGACCTTTTTTTTTTCCTTATTTTCAGTGCACTCCATACATTCCTTAATTTAATAAAAAATATTAGTTCCACCAGTGTTGGAATATGTCAGTTTACAGAAAACAGAAATTCAGGATTTCTTTTCAGTAAGTTTTTATATTTTAAATCACAGGGTCAGAAGATGCTTTTTATACAAAAATTCATTAAAAGTACTTTAAGTACACCTTTATATCATTTTGACTACACAATGAAATCCACTCTTGGTCTTATGTCATGAAAAGACAGAGAACCCATCCCCTCTATTGTGAAGTTGTCTCACTGCTGAGATGTTTCCTTCCCCCAGTTTCAATGTCTGGCTTCAGAGCATAGCTACTGCTTTTAATTAGACCTTTCCTCACTGGATCAAAGAGCTTTTCAGAACATTTAGTAATTTCTTCATTTCTTCACATACTCATACATTGCAAATCATCTTCCTGTTTATTAAATAGTGAGTGAACTTCTCACTTTCTCATTGTGGGGCATCTTCTCCAACCCTCAATTTCCTTTAGTGGGTTTTGGGATTTTTTTAGTGTAATGTTTTTTCCTTTTTTATTTTTTTTTAGCTAATGCTGTTATTCGACACATTTTTTTTTTTTTTTTTTTTTTTTTTTTTTTTTTTTTTTTTACATATGGGCACAAGACAGCAGAATTTGTCTAACCATTGCTGTATGCTGAGGTGAATTAATCCTTATTTTCTATTTCTTCTCCTAATACTGCCAAGGATTGTCTTCACTCAATGTGCCTCTCCCTTGTAGTGGCAGGAAACCACAGCTCTTCCACACAGATGGGCAAGCAAGGAGTTTATCATTCTCATCCTTCTTTGTCCTTAAAACACATTTCCTTGAAGCCACAGTTCAGTCAATGGCCAAGATTGGCAGCTTCCCTCATTGGCAGTTCCTTCATTTTTTGGGCAGGAGAGACCCATTCACTGCTAATGGCCCTTTGATTGCTTTTTCCACACTTTCTAGGCCATTTCCTGCACGCCAGGCTTCTATGACCAAATGGAGATCCTAATTCACATTACCTTTCACAAGCTCAGTGTCCATAAAATGAAATTGGATAATTCACTGGACGTGTGCATTCCTGAAACCGTTACCACCCTCAGTTTTGATTTGTCTGTCACTGTCCCCCCCTCCATTTAAGACCTTTCTGAAGAAATTCCAAAGTTGTCTCACTTTGCTCTGTCTTATTTCTTCTCTTTATTGTTTGGTGGATTTATGAAACAAGGCTGACACAGTTTGTGGAAAGACTGCTTGATTTCAAACAAACAAACAAACAAACAAATGAGTAGTAAGCTAATTAAAGATTTTATAGATACAATTTATTTTGAAAGAAGAAATTCTGAAGGAAAAGTTCCTGATTTAGGCAGAGATTCAGAAAAGCACTTAAGCATACATATGATATTTTTTAAAAAAAGTAATTTTGTTGACTTCAATAGAATGTGTATACTTTAAACTAAGCACAGGCTTCCATGTTTTCTCTGAAATCTTATGTTGATTAAGTCTGGATTCTAAACTGAATTGCAGACAGTTGTTCAATAATAGCTATTGAATAATACATTTCGTTATTCAGTAGTTATTCAATAGTCATTATTCAATACCTATTACAGGATTTTTAAAATTGCTTTCAGCTTATGGTAATTGTATGAATATAATATATAGCCACAGAGCAACCTCTTTCTTCATTAACCCTCTTCTCTATATCTAATGATTTCTAAATTAAAACAATACTTGAAGAGTTTTCTTTATTAAAGAAATTGTGTGGTTTATTTTTTTTTTATTATTTTTTTAATGTCTTGGTGCACTGTTAACTGGCAGTACCTTGCTTGTAAAGAAAAATTTTTAAAGAAAAATAATGAATATTTTCATCCTGTAGTGAGCTCTGTTTACATGTTTGGGCCTGTAAACTTTATACAGTTTAACTTGGGATCAATTTCTGATTTTGTATATAGAGTTTTTAGCATAATGAGGCCTTGTTAGTATAGTTAGTATAGTAGTACTGTTTCAATGCAAATAATAATAAAATATATGCTTAGATAATTAATTCATTGTTTCATGAATCAAAATGGTGTATATATGTAGTCCTAGAAGTGTCTTTATGCAATGTTATCGTACTTACTATCATTCCTTATTTGGTGATAAACAGAATAAGAAACATCAAAATAATATCAAAAACCCCCAGTGGGAAAAAGTGTAATGATGTGAATGCCTACTATGGCTGAGATCATCTGTCACTGAAGGAAGAAGACATACTCACTCATAAGAAGCATGTAGAAACTTCCAATGTCATGGCTTATCAGTGTAATCCTGTAAATTACAGTCTTATCCTTCAAATTATAGAAGATAATCAATTTAGGTGGGAATCAATAAGAAATTACGTTGCTTAGCAGTTCCCTTTAATGACATACATCGATACCACTAATATTTCTGGTTTCAGCTGGAGCCTATCTTTGAAATTACATAAGAGTCCCTACTCTCTGTCACTTTTATTATTTGTGTTTTTCAATCTTAAACTTAACTACTGACATATAAAAAATAATTACACAGAATACTAGGAATGAAATACTACCTACATGTTGATGTTGCTTTTGTATCTCCTATGATATGGAAATAAGCATTGATATTTTGATATCCCAGTTAACTTTTAAATTAAGATTTGACCTTTTAGACCTGTCGGTGACAATGGTGCTTACTGTAAATCCCATTTAAACCTCATTCTGATTTGTAGGAGGAAATACTGGGAAGTATTCAGAGTTTTTTAGAAAGAATAAAGTGTTCCATTACAAATTATGTCACTTGGAAAAAATCCTCAAAGGATATATTCTACCAGTGATGATGCACTAGATTGTATTTTATTTTAATTATCAAGATTTTTTTATTGGAATACAAATAAATATGTGAAAGTAGAAGTGATCTCCTGTTCAATCTGAGCAATCTGATCTAGTTAAAGATGTCCTTGCTTACTGAAGGAGGGATTGAACTTGGTGACCTTTAAAAGTCCCTTCCAACCCAACACATTCTATGTTTCAGAAAAACAGTATAGAACATTTATTTTAAATCTTCCTCTGAATTACTTCCACTAAAGCTATCTGTTTTGTTTTTTGTTTTTTTTAATCAATCTGAGGCAAATAAAATAACCTGCTTTACTATTATTTTCTTTTCCTTTTATTTAGAGTGTCTGAGGCAATTGACCTGTTGCATCAATGTATACAAGAGAAGGTACAAACTTCTATATTTCTATTACACAGGCATACATGTACTCTGTGTTATGTAGCTATTATGCTCCCAAAGGAGGACATCAGGATTCACTTCAGTATTTCAGAATCCTTTTACAATCTCTCCAGGCTGTGCAGCAGGTCTAGTGCTGTTAAACGGATTTCATGTGGTGTTCGAGCTTATAGGTAGTCTGTGATAAATTACATCTTCAGCTTTTGATGGATTGATTCTGGATTTCCATCAGTTTGGAAAAAGTGTCATCAACTACTTTCTGAAAGAGACTCTCCTTTTAATGCGAACTGCTGAAACTTAAATTCTGCTCATTCGTGAATTACTTTACTGAGAAATCTTTTGAACAGAACAGCCAATACTGAGAGGTAGTTGAAAACGCTCGAATTCAGGAATCTCAATTTTTGGTGTGCTGATTGCAAGGTCAGTATATCTGGTAAAAAAATTCTTGAGTAGGTCATGTCTCCAAATATAGAGAGAAAAGAGGTGTCCTCACCAAGACACTGCTCCAGGAACATCTGAAATGCATGTTTAACTATGTACAATTTAGCCAGACATTTCCTCTGCTGTCTCAGTTGAAAACAGGGAGTGATGAAACAGCTGCACAAAGAAAGCCATGAGTTTCTTTGGATATCTGTTTGATCTTTACATCTATATATATAACTGATATTGGCACCCAAAGGAAACCAGCATCAATTCCTAGTCACTGACATGCAGCCACTTGCCCTGACTGAAGTGTGACTCCACATGGAGACAACATCTATACAAAACAAGAATGTCCTCGGTCAGGGAAGGGCTAAGCAGACAGCGACTTCAGTAGGGCAGCACCTCAGTCGTGAGTGACTGCATGAATTACCTGGATAAAATTACTGGTCAGGCTTGACTGGGTATGGGTTCCCTCAGCTAAAATGAACTTAGGAGGGTAACAATCAGTTATTCAGAAAATAGCTAAACACGGTTTATTTGAGAACAATATGCTAAAAGATATGAAAGGTGCTCAGGACCTGACTCATAAAAAATCATGTGAGGAGAAAATCCATTAGAAAATATGCATAACTTAGTGATGGTTTTCTTGACTGATAACTGTAAATAAGAACATAGTGTAAGAATTCACCTGCCAGAAGAACTCAATGATCCATGTAAACTGGTATATTGCCTCTGGTAGTGTTGCATACCTAAATTATTACTGAAAGATGATATGAAGACATAATTATAGTAACTACCCATATAAGACTGAATTCTGTCATTGTAGGTTAAAGTGAATAGCACTGTACCTCTGAGAGTAGTCTGTCTGGTTCTAAGTATGTAGTGCTGTGCAATGCAAGAGCGATAGTTTTGCAGGGGAGGGAAAGGAAATACCTTTATGACCTCATATTATCCATTTATACTCTGAGTCATTAGAATGATTGCTTCTTATAAAAGTTATCTTTGCTAGTAGAGGAATATGTGGGCAAATACACCCTCTGACAATCAGTGTGCTTTGGATCAGACTCAAAACACACATATTATTCAAACTTAACTTTCCTTGACTCGTACTGAATTATTTGCCCCCAAAAGAAAACATCTGACTCTCAATAAAAAGGCAGTCAATGGTGAAACTCCTGTCAGCTGCTGCAGGTCCAGTGTACTCCTCAGGTTAATTGTAAATTACACCATAATGTATTATGCAAAAGTAAGATTCTGTACCAGTAATTTTCAACCTGTGGCCCACCACTGAATAAGGAACAAGAGTCTATTGTCAGTAGATCAAATTTATTGCACACTGTCCCTCCCTTCGATGGAAAAAGTTAGGGGATCCACAAATCAAAAAAAAAATTCAATAGTATTCTACCCTGTCCAAACGTGCAGCATCTGAACAAGTTGCCTTTCTGTTTGTCAGTTTTACTTATGGATTTTCTTTGTTGTTGACTGTGTAAGTTGTTTTCTCCAAGTGTTAAGGGACTCACTAAGAGAAAATGAAGAGGAATAGAAGTATGAAGAACAGATGAATTTCATAAAGCTGCAGTTCCCTGATTCCCTTCATCCCCACATGTCTAGGTTCTCTTTCTATGGAAATGAAGTAGGGAGATGATTCGTGTCAGGGCCGTGCTCTGATGTGGCAGCAGGGATGTGGCAGAACAGTGTTCCCTGATCGGGGAAGTAGGAATTGCTCCCAGCTCCTGCAATTTAGATTTAGAAGGAAATATATCTTGCTATAACAGTTAAGACAGTAAACTCCATCAGTTCATCTAGTTTAATCCACTTTTGCTCAAATACTTTGGTGGCTAATCTGATTCAGACAGTGTGTCATTCTATTTCTCAATAATTTTATTTCAGTTAACCACATTTTGCTAGTCGGTATTTGTTTTTGCAACCATAGTGATGAAATATGTTTATTGGCTAGAGATACAAGAATACTAAGCAGGTGTCTAGCTTTACAAATTTCAGTAATTCAGAACATCTCCCATCTACACTATTAATAAATGAAATTTAAACAATATAACCCTTTGTTTCTCTGATATCAAATCATGAATCTCTCAATTTGGAATTGGCCAAGAAGATGTAAGAATATTTATCTGCAGTTGAATCTCTCTTCCAGTATTTAGCTGTTAATTCTGTCAGATCTTTTAGAAAGTTGTTATCAGTAAGTAACTGCAGTTTTCCCCTCCTTGTCAGATCTCCACTGGCTTTGGTGTCTTTTGGTATAGGATCATACCAATTTATTCTGTTAAGAATTGTTATGACAGTGGCACTGACAATTGATACTTCTGTCATGTTTGTTGGCTTATTTTTAAGCTAGTATTGTCCTTCAGAGCTGTTGAAAATATCCTTATAACAAACGTATTCTCAGGTTCAGAGAAGGTTACTTTCATTAAAAAACTCAATTATCCTCTACCTTGTGTTACAGCAGATGTCAAAAAGGAATGCATATTTGGGTTTTATTTTTGGTTTAGAAAACATGGTTTTTGTCATTCTTTGATTATGTCTTTTTTTTTAATTTTCCTTTTTTCCAATAATCCCAGACTTGTGAAAGTTGGTTAATTCTTACATTAGCCATTTCAGTGTTTTAAAATGTTGTATAAAATAACTGTAATACCTTTAAACTGTGTTACAGAGGAGAAAATATTTTGCTCCACCCTGCAGGTATACATAATCCAACCACCCACAAAGTATTTAGACACAGAGAGTATTCATAAACCCACAATAAAAATCTCTCTGGGTCCTTTCTTATTCCTATTGGGTTCACTGGAGGTGTTTGGATCAAAAGGAATTAATTTAAGAAAAAAAAAAAAAGATCAATACCACATGCCCTAATTTTCTTTTCTTTTTTTTTTTTTTTTTTTTTTTAACC
>JAOTQQ010000001.1:108142409-108206733 GCA_026546715.1 Gallinago undulata | reverse complement strand
TTTATTTTATTTTTTTTTTTTTTTTTTTTTTTCCCCAGATGCAGATTAATATCTTGTTTGTCCTTCTGATTCTCACGGAGAATGAGCTATTTTACTTAAGTACCTGCTGGTGCTTTAGATTATTTTCTTCCTGAAACAATGATGTGTTTTATTAATATTTAAGAATTTTAAACCTTTCACATATATTTACAAGGTTTGTGCCTCACCACATTATCTAATTACTCAAAATGTTCTGTTTATTGGTATTTCTTAGACTCATGCTTATGCCAGCCCACATGATTTTGCTTGTAAACATTGTCTTGATTGTGATCACGGCTTTTAAATGTGTGTTGGCATATCAAATGACGTTTGTGCCTGTATTGGAGCTTGGAATACCTCCATTCTAAACTCTTTCCATTTTGAAAACTGGCTATTTATTTGTAGTCTGTTTTTGATATGACTTAATCAGTTTTTAATCTATAACAGCATTCCACCCCATGGCTACAAATGTTTTGAACTGTCTCAAGTGGAAATGTCCATATAATCAAAATTCTAGATATTTAATACCTCTCTTGCCTTCAGCAGCCTTTCTCAATAGCACTCCTGCTGACAGAAATTTGGCCTAAGACCAGAAATAGATACTGGATTCTCAAAAGGAAGTCTGTATTTAAAAGGGGGAAGCTGTGAGATAGAGATCACCTTACTAATATGTTTATATCTTATAATGCTTCTTTATTTCCCTTTAACTCTCCTACTTCATTGTAAAAAGGTCAGAATAGAGACTATGAAATTTTTTCACGATTCTGAAAAAAATTCAGCATCATTTGTATACTGTGTATTTTTGCTTGTAAAGCTCAGCTTCTGGAAACAGGCAACCGTCAATAGGAACCTATCTTGCTATTAGTCCTTTAAATTGGTGCTAGTAGAAATTAATGTATGAATACACAGGGGTTGGTCTACAGAGATCTGGTTTTGAAAACAAACTAGCGGTATGTATTAAAGAGACAGACAGCTACATTTATTAGTACATACTATCAAGGAATTGGTTTATTTACCAAACTTATCAATTCCAGTCAATTATCCCATGCCCCTTTTTTGGACAAGTTGAGACACAAATTATAAATTTTATTGATGCTTGATATTCTCACAGTACATTTTGAGTAAATATTGGTTACATGATTGAACTGTTCATCCTCATGGGACATGGAATTTTGGATTAATATATGAGGGATATTTTTATCCCCTGAATCATATTTACAAAATTTTCCTGCCTAACAGGATTTTAATTTGTTTATAACAAGTTAAAAGTTTATTAGCAAATCAAAACAGGAAATTCTGGAATCTTGCTGTTCAGAGGCAAAAAAGACTCTAAATTACAACATACTAAGAGCGCTTTTGAAAACAGAGGAATCTGTGTTTGAACCTAAGGTTTCTCTGTGAATGTATGAAGACCACCTAAATAGTCTTTGGCAGATTTTTATATATATATATATATAAATATAAAAAAATAGGTAATCTAGTTTCCTTTATCTTAGCTCCATTTTCCATAAGGGAAATTAGCAAATAGTAAGTTATTGGGACTAGAGATATCTTCATGATTAATTATTTCATATGACCGACTGCCTACCTATATAAATGACAGAGTGGAAATGGGTTATAGAACTGCCAGATAAGTAGTGGCAAAACTAAGATCATCTAACCAATATGAAAGTAGAATGAACTAAAATATTCAGTAAAAGTGTTAACGTATTGGTAACATTTCTGAATTTCTAACTGCTACATTATCACCATAGTACATATAACTATTTTATCACAGCATCAAATCAGCATTTCAGAAAGACCCAACTACCTTTAAAGCAGGTGGGAGAAGTGAAAAGTAGTCTCTAAATTATGTATAAGTTTTTTTACAGTGGGTATCCACACCTGCACTCTTGCTTCTGGTCCTTCATCTTAGTTACTTCAGCTCTGTTTTCAGACGTTTTATTTATCTTTTCCTAAGGAGATATTGAAATGGAGCTAGACTTGGAACAGTGGCTGATTATAATTTCAGCTTGGTTTCATTTTTTGGCAGCTAAATCTGGAAAAAATATATACAAGGGAGGATACTAAAAACATTAGTCAATTGGGAAACATCCCCTTTTCCCAACCACATAGAATGGAATAATGAGTAACACGGACACAACTATCAGTGATGTAAATTGTTGTCACTGCATCGAAGCTGATGATGAGACAATAATTGAAATTTATGATCTGAACTGTTGTTCCTCTCAGTTTCCCATAAGTAGATATATTAAAAATCTTGTTAGAGGACATTAAAATGGCAATGATATGTGCCTACAGAATTGACTGTAGCATATTGAAGGAACTACGCTGGTTATTAAAATTTCATTGGAAAGATAAGATGCCAGTAAAATGACTGCAAGAATGTAATTTTCTTTATCCCCAGAAATATTATGAAATACTTAAAGTGTAACAGTCCACTTGGTACATCCCTAAAGGATAATTTCATTTCTCTGTCTCTCTATACTTCCTTCCATTCCAAGTACTACGTGCTTCTTTTATTTATTTTCCTTTTATACCATAAAACTTGACTGTCACTAGTTATATTTTGTTAGGATACAAAAAAGCCCATTCAGCAATTGTTTTGCATTCACACCTTGCATTTCAAAAGAGGAAAAAAGTTACAGAAGAAAGTGCAGCTGAGGACAGGCAACATAATCTGTCTTACTTGTATTATTTGACTCTATGGAAACTAACTGGCACTATTAATGAAGTAAGCTGCACTTCATCCTAAGTAAAGATGGCAGAATTTGAGTACTTTTAAGAGAGAAATGAAACTGGATAGATTTTACTTATGAACACAGCATTTTGAAGGCAGAGGCCAAATAAGATTTTCCTCTAGTTTTGAAAAAATATTTAGCCTAGAAAATATGATAGACACAAAATTTTCTATCTTAGTGAGTGCTACCCTTAAGGTATGCTGAAAACTTTCCAGCGCTTATCTCTCTGAATCAGAAAGAAGATTGTTTTCACACATAAGTTATCAACTTAAGCAACAAAACTGAAGGGATCAGTATGGTCTCTGTGTCCTTTATATCTACAATGCATATATTACTTTATCTAAAGGAAAATCTTATATGTAACTTTTTCATTTTCTACTGAGCAACTGCCAAGAAATTCTTTATTTATTGCACTGATTTAAAGGACTAACAGCAAGACAGGTTCCTATTGACTGTTGCCTGTTTCCAGAAACTGAGCTTTACAAGCAAAAATACACAGTATACAAATGATCCAAGTCAATGGGGGGGTTATAGGACAGCTTGACTCTGGTCACTTTTAATTGCTTAATTCCCAGGGCCCCCAGAGAGTCACTGGAGACAACCTAAATTTGTGCTAAGGTGACAGACCCAAGTTCTGGCATTCGGAACAGACACGCAGAAGTGTGGACATCTCCTGTAACAATCCTGTTTCTGTTAGTGACTAATCAAATGAATACAGACCAGTCATTTGATCTTTTAAACTTAGTTTATATTGACACAAAATAAGGCAAGTGTATTGCTTCCCAAGAGCAATTTGCCAATAATGTGGCCATAGTCTCTACATCCAGTAGAACTGGTTCTTTTAATGCAAAGCTCTGTTACCCTTCCCTTCAAAGTAAAGCTGCTATTGCTTTTGTTTGTCACAATAAGATCCTACACCACCACCACTGTGTGGAGTGCATAGAAACCATTCAGTAGTAGTACTTATATTCTGGTCTACATGTGTATAAATAGAATCTATATGTCTGCAAGTTTTTCAATGCTACATACACATAAGGAGCTCTATAGCTAAGTATTCCTAATTTGTTCTGAGATTCTGAAAGATGCTACACAAAATAAACTCCTAGTATATTATGCTCTGTCAGCATCTAGTTCTCCCTCTTTTTTTTCACCTTTTAGCAAAGAATGCTATTAAACTCCATTCTTTTTGGCAAATTTCTGTATTTTGAGCACCTGACAACCATCTTACTCTGAATTGCAGCTGTCTTGACATTCTTTAATAGGATAGCAATCTAATTTTTTTGATCATTGGCAGGAATAGCTGTTCTTTATTATACAGAGATGAGTAACAATTAAATGGTTATTCTATCATTAATTTGTAGCTTTGCTTTAGAGGCACTTCACTCACCTTGTCAGTTCACTTCCTCCTAGTCAATCCACCTGTTAGAATCATCAACAAAGGATTTCCCTTATTAATAAAACTCATACGTGTAATTTACAGCCAGTAGTAGTGCTATCACAGTCATGGTGGTAAAGGATTATATCTGTCTTCTATGAACACTTAGTTTGCCTTATTCATTTTGCCTTATTCATTATGCTTTTATCTTATATCATACATGATATGATACAGACATGATAACAGCATAATATAATAGATGTCTCCACACACAGTGTTAGGGGTCTGTGCTTCTAATCTTTTCTCATTTGGCTAATCTGGTAGCCTAGTTGAGCGAAACTTAAAGAACTCCAGCTTGCTTTGTTTAGGCAAATTCTGAAAGTCGAATTGATAAAAAAATGTAATTTGAAAATGTATTCTCATAAGACTTTTGTATTTAGTGATGTACCGTGATAGAATATTGCAACAGGAATATCATAATCAGACTCTAAGGAGTGGAGAAATCCTGTAAGTTTGCTGAAAGAAGATGAATTTGTCCTCTTTATGCATAAGCATTATGTACTGTTTTGATCACCAATAATGTATAGATTTTGCACTTTATTTTTTAAATACTTGTTCACTGGGAGAAAAGAATGAAGTAATTTTGTCTTTTACTTCCACATTAAGCCCCTTACCAGATGTAAGACTGAGATCCTTACAGCTAAAATTGCAGATGTAGGAGCTTCAATTTACACCACCCATAATTTGCTTTTATACATGATTGTTCTAAAAAACAAAGAAAACTTGCAGGGGTAGATCATAGAGTATTATAAATGATCTGTTAATGTTATTTTTTGTCTGCACGCCAAGACATTGAAAAACAGTTATCACCAATGAGTGGATGGAGGAATGTACTGCTTCTGTATGTATGAGTCAGAGTGAAGCTTTTTTACACAGGTTGGGTTTTCTCAACTCCCTTCAGAGTATTATTATCAGAATATGGAGTGACTGTGTCCAATTACAGAACAGAAGGCTGATGCTGCAATGAAATATGTGACTAGTCAAGAAGATAAATTCTCAAGAATTATTATAAGTAATGCAAACAGCAATACACATTTTCACAGTGTGTTTTTGGTTCTCATAGCTTATATAATTGTGTCAGAATTAAGAATCCAACTCATATTGTAATAAAACAACAGATTTAGTTTTAACCAATGCAGTCTTCAAAATTCAACATTTAGCACTCCATTAATATATATAATAAAGTGAAGCTAGGGAGAGAGAGAGAGACTCAAATTAGAGGCTAAATTTAAGAGCTGATGTATTCTTATGTCAGTCTCAATAGATCTGTGGTGTGTGTAAGGCCCTGCATTTTAAATGCCAGGGCTTTTTTTTAATCCACTGTGACTGAAGTCTTACTTACGATAGAGTGGAAAAATAGTATATGCAAATTTTGAAAACTGTGAGTAAAATAGCAGCTTCTATTCCAGATTAGAATTCATAAAGTCCCATTCTTGTGTTTGGTCTGTTTCCCACTGACATCACTTGGCTTTTATGGAGGTAAATGAAGTGGTGCAAGATTGGAGCTTAACTGGGAAACTAGACCCAACTCAGCCATACTTTAAGAATGTTCATATTTTAAAAAAAAGAAGTGGAATTTTTTCAATGTTGAACAATTGTTTACAGCAGAATAGTCTTTGGGGTTTCTCTGGCAAAGGGTAATATTTTCTTTTTCAACAATATATTAAAAATCATTACAAGTGAGAAAGTTAGTTTGGTTAATAGATGACGATAGAATTGTAGTTTCCTCTCTTCTGCAGTAGGAAATATTAGGTGAATGGCAACTACTGAACTGAGAGAGTTCGTTAATGTGAATAAAAGCACAGCTTCTACCAAGGTTCAGAAATTTGTGCAGAAACTATGCCAATGTCCTTTATACCCACTTATAAATATCATCATTTGAGAGCTGATTACTAAAAAATGTGTTAGAAGCATCTGCAATATGTTGCCATAGCAGCTTAGCAACTTAAAATAATTTTCTGATCACAAAGAGCAAAAGCAGCAGGAGATACTTAAGCCATACCTTTTCTGCAATTTCCAGACTTACCAGGCAGCTGAACTACTTGTGTGTGTAGCACTCATTTGGGAGGCTTGTCTGTGCTCATCATTCAAACTTAAGAGAGAAGAGGAAAGCATTCAGGACTTTTAAATCTTATACATTACTGTACATATACATAGCTGATGCGCTTATATGGTAATGTGCATGCATGGTAACGACCCGCTACTGGGTTTTAATGGATTTAAAGGCTGCAAACATAAGGTCTGTCAAATTCAGTGTGAGCAGAAACATCTTTATCTGCAGAGCAAAAATGGAATTTTTTTTCCTGTGAAAAAGTAAACTGTAAAAGCCATATATAGTTTGCTCAAAAACACCAGACACTTTTGAATTCCACAGCAATATATTTGTTCAGACCTGGTATGTGTTATGTTAATTCATATAAAATGTGGGAAAAAAAGGTTATATACTGTATTTGCCATTATATAGCTCTCCTGTCAACTTCATCAGCATTAAACCAGGTCTGAAATTACAAACAGAATCATGTATCATCCCTCCCCCACTTCCCACACTGAAATCTTAAGTGATGAGAGAAAAAAATTACAGTCTATCAAAATGTTCGAGAAACAGGGTGGGGAAAAGACTATAACATGCAGGCATTCGTTCAAAGTAGATGTTTTGACCAAACATGGGACCCCTTAGGGCAGAGACATAGGTCACAAAATCTTCATCAGGCACGTAGTTTGCTCTGCAAGATTTATGATTTTGTTGCCTGCTCCTCTAACAAGATAATTCCTGTCAACATATCACGTTTGTGGATGAATCAAGATCACAGCTCAAATATCTTCCATACTCTGCTCTCGTGCCAGATGAGAGCTGATGCTGGAGATGTGGCTTCTTTACAAAGAGGTATGCACATATACACTGCTTCAGCCAAACCAGTATCAGACCAAGCTATTGCCACGGTGGCCATGGCAAATGTCCTTTATTTTGTATAAACATATATGCAAGCATTTAATAATATTAAGCTCATAATGTAAAGCTCCTTACAGCAACAGAGCTCCTTCTGGTGCAGTTTCAGGGAGGCTACTGCTGAGACAGAGAAGGTGTCCTGACCACCCTGTTCTCCAGTAATTGTATAGTTCATTCCTCTTGAAGTGTTAACTCTCCAGATAACTCTTGCTGTGCCTATTTAAGTCAATTCTCGCCCCTGCACTCCTTTGCTGAAGATTGATTGCCCCTACTGTAGAGGCTGAAGTAAAAAATGCAAAATAGATCATTTACGCCCCGGATGAGGATGGGTTTGTGCTGACTGTGAACTGCAGTAGTCAAAATGCAGAAACTTGGTCCCTACTACTGATTCTTACATGAAGGCTGTTGCCACTGGCCAGAGAGAAGGTAAAATGTAGGCGGTGGGAGGCTAGACTCATGCTTGATTTGAACAGGTTGGATTAGAGCTGGTGTCCAGGTGAGAACACAAACAGAAAGTCTCTTCCCGCCTGGCTGGACACACAGGGGCAGGACAGGGTCCTGTGCCAGGACGGCCAAGGCTGGACCGGCAGAGCTCACCACATCCCTATCTGTATCTTGACAGGTTTTCCAAGTTTCAAGGAGGCCGTTATACCTTATAATATCAACAACTGTTTCTTAGGACAGTGTCAGACCCACATTTTCAAGCATTTCTTATATGAAAAATTAGAACAAAGTGCATTTCCTAACACTAAAACATTTTAAAGGTAAAAGCCAATGAATTCCAGATCTTCATATCTACCTATACATGTGTGTGCATGTGTTTATGTACACATATTCATTTTCTCAAGGCTTGTTGCATGCCATCCGTACTGTGACTAGCAAGTAGCAGTGGAAGTTAACTGTTCATAAAGGATCTAATCTTATGTATTTACACATGAAATATTTATCTTCTTAGATGATGTGAGACCTTGGTCTACCTTTTTAGGGTGAGAAAGGGTGAGAAGAGGCTTATTCCAGAGATTCAAATTTTTGGACAACATGCTGTCTTGTTATAGCTTTAGCAGTCATAGAAGAACACAACACGGAAAAGCGAAACTTGTAAGTACAGTGTTAAGACTTAATTACATATTCAACTGTTCTTATGTTGCCCCATGTTTCTATGGTTTTTCAAATTCTGTAAAGAAACAGTATTAAACTAGTGACCCAAACATGTTCAGACAAGTACTTTAAGCTCACATGCCTGCCTTTTTTATCCTTGTCTTCACACTCCTCTCCATTCCCATATCCTTTTCTTTGAAATATTACTTAAAATCTAATAATCGTCTCTGATCATGTGTTTCAAATAAGATTACTATGAAGTTTCAAAGGAAGAAAGCATTCCAATTAACTTTCATTTTCACTTTATCTCTCGTATTATGTTCTAGAATATTAATTAAAACCTTCTTTCAAAGGCAAAGTGGTGTTCTCTTATTCTATTTATATCTTTCAACTATTCAGACTGTTTTAATGCAGTCCAAAGCCTTCTTTACATGACACATGATGTTAATTAAATACCTGAAATGATGCTTGATAGCATTAATTTCTCCACTGATTATATAAAAACAAACTTACTTTGCAGTAGACTTGCCAACAAGTCTAAGAAGATCAAGAAAGAAAAAGAACATACACTTTCCTGAACATTTTTATTTATTTAATCTATATTTATTCATGCCTTTTACCTTCAGTGTGACCTCTTAATATCTAATTGTCACTCCACACTTCAGATAGCAATTACCTACCTACTACTGCTTTCACATCAATCTGTCATCAGCTTTTGCCAATCAGTTCAGCAGAATCATTTTCGCGTGGGGGTTTCAACAAGACAATAAAGGCCATATGTAGAAAGAGACTTAGCAGTGCTTGGCATCACAGGAATGAACCTTTAACTGCTTAACATTGGTACTGAATTCAGAAAATATATGTTGCTTTCCCAGGATCTTTACCCCTGCAAAGGAGCATTAGATGCCTCAGACGGGAAGGAAACGATTCACAGGAGGAAAGAAAATTTCTGCAGAATCTACCTCTGGGAAGTGTTGAGTCCAGCAGAGACATCATACCTCTCTCTAGAAATTAGGTATTGTACCTTGTGCCACAGGGATCAGGACTGTACCTGTATGGTAGAGTTATAGAACTTCTCTTTCTTAAATTAGGCTATTTTTTACTTTTAAGACATCATTAGAGAAAGAGATATTTCTGCTTTATGCCATTGTTGGTCCTTTTTTAAACATTAGCCAAATAATTGGAGAACATTAGGTGGCAAGAGAAACTAAGGGTTACACATTTCCCTGCTTTATCTCAAAACAAACTTGTTATTTTGTCCTGGGAAGAGCATGATTTCAAGGTATTCAGTACCTCTAAGAACACTTAATAAACACAGGAAGGGGAAAAGACAGGGAAAATTAGATTAATCTAAGATATGAGTTTATGTAAAACAAGGGGGAAGACTCCAAATAAATTTTCAGTTAAATTCTTTTTTTCCCTAGGTGACTAAGCAAGTATGCAAAATATGGGTTTTTTTCCAGTGATTTGGACATTCTAATATATGTAGCGCATTTTAAAATTAGCATTTTGGAACAATGCTATAATTGTACAGCTTCTTTGTAGATAGTTGTATCAAAAGCACCTTGATCGCTCTTTCTGCATGAGCTGACCTTTGAGAAGGTTTGGAGTTCAGTTGATTCTTTCTCACATGACTAGATAATCTTAATCTTACACTAAACCCTCAGCCCAAGCTTCTGTCAAACAAAAAAAAAACAATTTAGGGGAAAAAGTTTTATGAGAGAATAGATCGCCTAATCTACAGGGAAAACGTGTGAGGAAGAGACAGGAGTGGAAAAAAGTCTGCAGGACTGGCGATCAGAAGGGAGAGTGTGTTTGGATTTTTTCTGGGCTGTTGCCTTGTGAAGCTGAGATACTAAAGCTGATGAATTTTGAGAAGGAAAGACCCTAGAACTGAATCTGGTAGGGAGTGTTAATCTGGGAGTGAGATTCTGGGGGGAAAAAAAGAACATAACAGGGGCAGAAGGCAATATCCCATTTAGTCTTATGCTTTGTGTTTGGTCAGTGTTGGCTTATATGGGTACTACTTGCAACCTACTCACAAAATTATCCTCAGCTGAAATGTATGAGCAGAGGACTGGCTGTAGTCTCTTCCCTAGTCCTCCTTATAGCTTCATGTTTTGGGGTAAGGAAGAGGTACTGTTTCCCTTAGATCCCTTATCATAAAAATATTTTTTATCTCAGTAGCTCTAAGGCCAAAACCAGGGAAACTGAGGTGGGAAGTGATTCTCAAACTAGGCAGGTGGGTTTTTGTTCTTAGTTGCGATTAAGTTTCCCAAAACAGTGTTCTGATGTATATGGATGATTATTCAACATTTTCTTTCTGTAGAGTGATAAACCAGGCTCCTGCTTAATCGTACGGGTAATGAAGCTTATCTTAATGAACCCATGACAGAGGTTAGAATGGGACCAAGGGAATCTGGTTTCTATTTTCCTTTTCTTCCATAAACATTTACTTGGCAGAAAGTTTAATGTAGTCATAACGTTAGTCTCTTTAATCCATCCCTTCGAAAAAGGAAAGATTAATTTAGCAAGGTAAACTGGCAGAGTTTTTAAGCAAGTGATACAGAACGCTGAAGCTGACCACATCTTAAGCAGAAGGAAAAGCTGACTGAACATCATCATGTCTTCCAAAATAGTATAAAACCTCTACTTTGAGACTTAGGCTGTTTTTTATAAGTAACAAGACCCAGAAACCATGAACTATGACTGAATGTAATAGAGTAGAGTAAGATAACTTTAAAATCACCAACAGGTTTGTTTTTTTCCTTAGCTATAAAAAAAGGATCTTGCTTTTAAAAAAAAAAAATTCTGGAATATGTTGGTGTAGAAATGTCAATTTAAACTTTAGCAGCAGTCACAGGTAAAAGGAGTGCAATAGACATGTTCTACTCCTGAGCAATATCCCCAGACTAACTTCTGTGAGTGGTTTCTAGGTTTCATGACCTGTAACAATGTCTTTAAAATGGTTGTGTTAAAGCTGATCTTGTCAAATTAATCTGTAAAAAGTGAACAGATTTTTGAACTGTCAATCTAATGTTTTCACATTTATTTCTAATTGTATGCTGGAACTTGAGCCTTCCAAGACTCTTAATCAGGAAGCATGCAATGAATCCACAGACGTTAAAAAGACTGCAAGAGGATTATTCATATCTTTATTCCTAATGAGAATTTCTTTGGAATTTTGATTATCTTCTGCCTGTTAAAGGAATTCTTATGGATAGCAAGATTTCCAATGGCACTACTCCAGTACTTATCAATAGGAGAAAAAACATTTGACCAGTTTGAACAGGCATGGTGTACTTTAAAGGAAAATACTGAGAGCTTCAGAACTGCCTATGGTCTTGTGCATTAGCTGCACAAAGCAAATAGAAACACTTGGAAGCAAAGCATCCTGATTGTACAGGGTAGCTTCAATGGATGTCTTGAACATTTTCTTCTCCCCAGTGCAGTGACATCAAGGAAATAGCATTGTGCTTGGAGAGTCTGTGTTCTCTGAAGAGTTTGTGGCCTGGAACAGAACTGTGCACTCAAGTGATAACTAATAGCAGTGAGTGATGAAAACCTTTTACATAACTTTAAACCAAATGGAATTGCAAAAGGATATGAACTAATGATGCAGAGGAAAAGAGGGTGGAGAAAAGGAAATTGTGTAGACCAAAATTAAAACTTACATAAGAGCTCAACACTGGGTCAGACTAAAAGTCTATCTAGTTCAGTGTCATATCTTCAGTCCCAGCTAGTAAATAGAAAATATGTATATAAATCAGGCACATTGAGAGTATTGAATGTATGGAGTTGTTTTGTCAACTTTAAACAGTTAATACTATAAGAACTTTATGAATGAGAAGTACTATTTGGACCAAACACTTGGTAGCTATTGATGGGCTCATCCTCTACCAGTCAAAACTGTTGAATCTTTTTATACTGCTTATACAGTGTGTTGTGAAGGTCATGAATTACTCAAACTAATTATATGATTGTTTGAAAGATGATTCTCTCAAAGCTTTTAATAAAAGACCATGGTGGAAACTCCTTGATAGTTCAGGTCTGCCATCAACTATTTAAGCCTCTACTACTCGGCTGCTACAAAAGCTTTAACAGAATTTTTGAGACACAAATCCAGCACTACTGCTAGAGGGATTTTTCTATGCTCAATTTCCATACACCCCAGTTATTCATAATACACTAATAAAGTTACATTTCAGTATAGCATCTACTAGTTTGCTTAAGGATGTCAAGATTTTAAGTTTAAGACTGCTGTTACATTTTTCCCCTTTTATTTTTTTGGTAACAACACAACGTCTGTGTGTGTGTTTTTCAAGGTGCTAGAATAAACCCTGTGTTTCTGTCCCACACTTTCTGGTTTTTCTGGTATTTTATTCAGGGAAAATCTGTAACATTTCATAAGTGCTTTTCTTCTTAAATTTCAAATTGCATATTCCTTCTTTAAGTAAGTTGTGATGCAGCCAGCTATTTGAAAATATTTTTATTGGTCTTGACATTGAACCCCACTGAGGAACGTACAACTGATGGTACCTTACCATGCAAAGTACTTCCATTCACATTTTACGATCTTTCTTGCCAACCTCACTGAGCTGGTTTTTGTCAAGTTTTAGGAAAATATACTGGTATAATGTGAGAGTTGCTTGAACAGCTCATCAGAGGTTTATGTATTCACGATTCACCTGAATATTTTCCCATGAGATTTATGGGCAGCACAAGCAACTATGTGATACCGACCACAGGCTGCTCTGCACTGCATTTCAAGCAGATAAATGACTTTTTGCATTGGTCCATGAGGGGTGACATTTTGTAGAACAATAGTTGTTTACTAGCTTACAGAAACACTTTTTGGCAAAATATGTTTAACAACCATGTTACATGTATCTTGCACAGTGACATGCCTAGGAGTCAAGTTCAACCAAAAGACTTGTGTGGTGTCTTTTTCTACCCAGTGCTTCAATGGGAGTTTAAGTCTTCAGTGGAGCTATTCCTACTTAACACCAGACAGACCAGTCTAATGCAGTAAACTTAGTATTTGATGAGGCCTGGAGAAGAATAATGCATAGAGATACCAACACGATTGATGTAAATCTAGAAAGCAACACAAAAACTGATCAAGACTGGAGGCTTTTGGAACAGTAAAGGTAAGGCTTGGAAGAGCTTTCCAACAAGGAGACATAGAGGCAGTCCCCTCTCTTAGGGATGTAATTTTGCACTGGGATGTGTGTGCCCAGGCCGGGCTGTCAGGGGGTGCTGCCGGGCGGCCTCTGTGTGGAGCAGCTGGGGCTGCCCCGAGCCAGACACAGCCGGTTCCAGCCGGCTCCAACCGACCCACCGCAGGGCATGGCTGGGCCCCGCAGCCACGGTGGTGCCTCGGGGAAAGCCCATGTCAGAAGGGGCAAACCGCTGCCCGACAGCCAGGGATGAGGGGAAAAGTGTGAGAAACAGCCCTGGGAGCCCTGAGGGGAGAGAGGGAGGAGGGGAGGAGGTGCTCCAGGCCCCCGAGCAGGGGTCTCCTGCAGCCTCTGGAAAGACCATGGTGTGGCAGATGGATATGCCCTGAAGGAACTGCAGGTAGGACAGACTGTGTTGGAGCAAGTTTACCCTAAAGGACTGAAGCCCACGGGAAAGACACACTGGAACAGGGGAAGAGTGTGAGGAGGAAGAAGCAGGAGAGAGAAGCTGTCATGGACCGACCACAGTTCCCCATTTCCCATCCTCTTCTGCCTCTCAGAGTGGGGAATGAATTAGAGGACTTGGGAATAAAGGAGTGAAGTTGACAGATTGAGAGAAAGGGATGGAGTGGGGGGGAAGGTGCTATTGCAATTTGTGTTGGCTTCTCATGACCCAAACCTATTTTAATTGGCAATAAATTAAATTAATTTTCCCCAAATTCAGCCTGTTTTGCCTGTGGTTGTAACCAGTAAGCAACCTCTCTGTCCTGATCTTGACCCAAGAGTTTTTTTTTTGTTGTTGTTGTTTTCTCTCCCTGTCACGAGGGAGGAAGGGGTAAGTGAGAGAATGGCTGGGTGGGCATCTGGCAGCCAGCCAAGGTCAGCCCACCACAAACTTTACCAGGTTGTTATGTAACATAGCAGTCAGAGGAAGGACTGGTCCCTTCTGAGTTCTCAGCCCTTCTTTTGATGACGATGTTAGAATGCAGACTTATAAGACAGGGCTTTCTTCATCATCTTATTTTTTTTTAAAGTTTGGTTCTTTAGATGTACTATAGCATGTTAGGTCTTGGTGGGATAAATGAAAGAAGGCAGGCTGGTCAGAGGCTTTGTTGTTGTTGCTTGATAGTTCCAGGGCTGTTTGATCACAGAATTAATTTTCAGCCCTTTCTATCTGTCAGCTGAAGTACAAGCCTGTCCTAGGAATTGAAGGCGATTCCTGTTAGTAGTGATGTCACTGCAAACCACATAGGAAAGAAAAATGTTCCAAAGTCTCAACAAACTGCTGGTGCAAAGTCTTTTGTTGTCTTCTCATTTTCACCTTCCATCTGGTCCAAGGAAGTATCCACATCAAGGTGAGAAATTTTGAAAGGGCTCATGGTAGACCCCGCAAGATGTTATCCAGATTGTAATATTATACTCTTTCACAGCTGATTTGGAAGTTTTGAAACAACCTCTCACTGGTTGTGCTTGTGATAGAAATCCTCAGCTTCTCCTTTGTTCCCTTAAGAACCCTCAACTTGGAAGCAACCCACCTGAGAAAGCAAGCCATCTCTGTGGCAAAAAGTGTTTTGGCACTGACAAAGCTGACTGAATCCTCTCTTGCAATATTTCCCTTCTAAATGTCAGTTGCAGACTGTCATGTGGCTTGTGCAGTTCTGTATCAAGGTACTTTCTGTGACTCTTTTATTGCAAGCAGTGTTCTCATTCATGTTCTCTTGGGCATCATTATCACCCTGTGTCTTTGGAGAGATGACTGAAGCACAGTTGTCCCCTTAGAAAAGATATGGATGAACCTGACAGAATTATGCACTGAATTCTAAGACTATTCTGTGACATTTGCAGCTGCTTTGAAAGAAACCTCAAGTTTAGCAATGTTTGAAGGAACATCAGTGTTCTTAAAGCCTCAGCAAAAGACCAAAGTGTGTCTTGATGTGTGGGTATGTTCTCCATCCTTATGAGTCACTGTTGTTATGAGTTGAATGCCACTAAGTGCAAGCATAATAATAAGGTGAAGACAAATAGCAGGAAAAACTGCCGGAAAATTGAATACGTCAGGCCACACAATGGTGTGCAAACATAAGGAACAGAGAAGTCCTGTGTTTCATGTTTTCATCCTCCTCTGAGAGCTTAGTTCTTCATCTTTTGTGTTATTGTTTTTTTTTCCCCAAGTTACAAGGTCTCTGTACTGTCCTAATTGTGGTTCAAGGTCTTCCCCCCACAACAAAAAAAGGAGTTCTTAACCTAATATAGTTGTGGTTATGTACAGGTCTGACAGACACAGTTCTCTCCCTTAGGGCTGCTTATACCATTCTGTGTTACATGGCATAGATGCACAGCTCTTGGGTCACATCACTTCTGTGTTTGCCCCTTGTTGTTCCACACTCCTCACTCTTGAATCTGCAAAAGCTGGTGTCCCCTCTTTGTCTGCGGATGAGCCAAAAAACCTTCGAAAGTGGGGTGTTCTGATTGATTCATCAAGAATACCACCACAGACAGCAACAAAAAATAATTGAATTTCATGCATGATCAGGTAAAGAATGCTTGCATGTTATATCAAAACCTTGATGTTACCCAACTTCATACAGTTTCTTAGGTAAGGTACACATATTTGGAGAAACGATAAGGCAGGGTGGTTTGTAGGACATCAGAAAATAAAGTTTAAATAATTCTTGGAAAAAACAAACAATGGACAATAGACGGGGAAAATGATACTCATGGCTGAATAAGATCAATAATTGTTAAACACATGTAAATGGCACATCACAGAATAAGATTAAGGTATAAAATAATAACAAACCCCCTTTTGCCTGCATACAATTCACTTACATTTTTTCACATCTATTTAAAAAAAAAATCTAACTCTGGTGGATTTGGAGGCGATTAGAAATGTTAAAATAGTTCAAAAACATGCTGCTTGTATGAAAACAGTAGTTCCAGTCCCACCCTAAACAGGACGATTGAAAGACATATCAGAAAGTTTGTTTTCAAACTGTCTCCAGACCTTTGCAGACCAACAATTTGTTTATATGCTTTACTTAGGATAAGATTCAGATAAGAACCCATTTTGAGATATTTCTTCTAACAGAAGTGACATGTTTGCAATTTGCCTGCTGCAATTGTTGCTGAATTGCTTTGTATGAAGATCAAAGAGAAAGATTTTTAGTGTATGGATGTAAAGGTTCTGTGTGAATGTTTGTGGCTTTTTTCTTATGTAGGATGATATGTTTTTTAATAGAATTTCTAGAACTCTCTTCTGAATGAACTGAAAAATATTATATTTTTTAAATGTTTCTAAATGAAAGGCAAGCCAGGCTGTTATGCTGGGTCTACGTTTGCACTCTGTTTATAAACAGTGTTGAGGATAATCCATCATCTGTCCTGAACTTCAAAATGATGACATCTGGACTACATCTTCACAATGGTGTAGTACTGACACTTCAAACAAATGCAGAAAATGTTTTTAAAAAGGGCACTACTCACAACCATCCCACGAGCATTATCATCTGTGTGCAAACAAAAGACTAAAAGACTCATTTTTGCTGGAAACATTTGAAGTTTGGTTTTTGTTTTTTTTTCCTTTTCCTGGCTTTAACTTATTGAACTTTTTAGTTAAGGCAGCCTGAAGGCACTAAATTACAGATGGTGCTCACTCATACTAAAATTGAAACCTTCCTCTTTCAAAAGGTAATTGTTTCCAGTTGATACGTGCAACATGAAGTGGGTAAGTCAATCATTTCTAGAATGAAAATAGCTCTTATATTCCTGAGAAGCGAAACTCCCTGAAAAGATCTCTGTCCTAAGAAAAGAGATTGCATACTTTTTCCTTCACCTATGATCTAACTTTAAGCGTCAAACCCACCCACAGTAACTTTGGCAGAAACAAATTAAAGGAGCAAGGCTTCTTTGTTATTTATAGTATAAGAATGCAAAAACAAAAATAGAAAAAAACATTATATATTTGAAACCATAAATGTTAACTCTTAATATTTTAAAACTGTCTAAGAAAGACTGAAGATCTAGGTTCTGTAGCCTTTTTGAAACATGTAAACAGAATATACCATTTTGCAATGCACTTGGTTATATATCTAACCCACATTGAAAAAAATATTCTGAATATTAATATCTATTTAAGTGAACACTATTACAGACAGAAGAAGTATAAGAAAGTTAGGTTCATTCTGTAACTTTTTATAAGATTCTCAAAGACATGCAGACTAATAGGGGTTTTCCAATTATTTTGCAGCTCCAGATCTAGAGTAGGAAACTCTGCTTTTTGTCTTTATTTTTCAACACAGATATGGGCACAGACCTTAAAGGGAAATGAACTGTGCCTTTTCTCACATATTTTCATAAATATACACTGATAGTAAAGGCATGTTGGGTTTAAGAATTTCTGCATCTTATTTCAGCTCTGAAGAAAATCTGCTTTAGGTTTACAGATTCTTCTGCCTCTGAACAATCCTTCGTTCAGTTTCCTGCTCTCATTGCCTTCTTCTCCCAGCCTCTTCTCTCTATCCCCTATCCTGGTCTTCTAGTTTCTTGTCCCTGTTGTAAACGAAAATAGGATTAACCACTTTCATTCGTTTCTTTAAAATCATGTCTTTGAGCCATATCAGAGCTCTCTTCTTACAAGTAGAAAAGCTGCCATGAATGCATACTTGCAAGTCACGTAAGTAGCTCTGCACAGAGGCTCTCTGCATTGTTTCTGCCTGTGTTTCTGTAACTGAGATACAAACATTAAGGCCTGGATGCCTGATGCTTCATTTGAATCATCCGAGTAAGCTGGGCTCAATCAATGGCCCTGTTAACTTTATTCAGGAACAAACACACTCCATACTCTTGCTCCAGTGAAAACAAAGCTATTTCCTACTGTCTGTTTGCACCTTTGTCTACTTTAGCTGAATCAGATAAGAATTACAGTTTAAGACGTGAAATTAGGAAACGCTTCCTAAAATTTTTGTTCCATGGGGATGGCTTGCCTCTCTCTGGGAAGCTATGTGTTCTTGATGCTCATATGTCTCCTTGAAAATTTATTTTTTCAAGGGTGGCAAAGAGGAACGAGTTATTTTGCATGCAGAGACTGGCCCCACATACAGCTTTGTAAAATTATTATAAAATATCCAAGGTAAGGCATAAGATCTGCTTTTCCAGTGGGAGGGGGAAAAAAACCCTTGTCAACATCAAAAAAACCCAAAAAATAGAAAAAAAAAAGAAAAAAGAAAAAAAAAAAAGAAAGAAACTTTGAATATGTGCAGTGAAGTAGGCATTCCTTAAGAAAGTTTAGCACCTGGGTAGCACAGGGGCTTGATGCTCCCTTGTGTTTTCCTACTGACCTTCTTGGCAGCTGTCTGCCCACTGCAGAATCTGCTCCCAGAGGGCCGGAGGACTGCGGCTACAGCTGCTGCCCACATTAAAACCCCAAGGCCAGAGAACATCCTTGGGCTCCCAAGGTGTTACATGATCTTTCAGACAATCTAAATGCTTGGCTTAATGAAACCCAACAATTCCTTTTACTTTGCAAGAGTGTTGCTCCTTTTTCAGAATTGAAGACGACCTTGCATGCCGAAAAGCTTATTTATTTTTTTTTTCCTCCAGGCTGTGCCAGCTTGTCTAGAAATAGCTATTATTTCCTGCAAAACTTGCTCCTAAGAAAGAATAGTGCAAGTATGTTTTTTGGTGTTTTGTTTGGTTTTGGTTTTTTTCACTTACAGGACAGATTCATGCAAGTAAAAATTTGGTTTCTGTTTCAACTGAACTATTAGGGATATAAAAACATTTGTAAATCTCCCTCCTTTCTGAAAAATAAACTAAGCACTGACTGAAATTTAAGGTAGAAGAGGCCACTATAGAAAAAAAAAAAAAAGCACAGCATGTGCCTAAATATTTTGCTGACTATGATGAAATTAAGCATACACTTAAATGAAAAAGGGCAATAACATCCTCTTTTGCCCTGCTGGAAGGTCCCTGTTCTTGGGGAGGTGGGGTGCCAGAGGAAGGATTTTAAACAAAGCCATGTTAAGTAAGTAATACCAGTTCCCAGGCACAATCTGTTTATCAGGCAGGGAGCCTGGCCCATGTTAATTGTACTGTAGATGAAGTGTTCTGAATTCTTTCATACTTCCATTTCCAACTTTATGAAGGATATCAATAGAAACCATAAGTGTTAAGAAATTACATGTAGCCATCATTATATATCTTCCTAAGATAATTAAAAGTCTTCTTATCTCTTAGCTAAGGCTTTTTGCTGCTGAAACTAAACGAATAATGCCTAACCTAATTTAAGTCAAAGTTGAAGACAACAATAAGAGTGGAGTGCTTAACTAAGTGTTTTGATCTGCGTGGTGACGGTCAACAAGCCTGGGCTTACAGTCTGCTATAATCATGTTTGCATCATATGGTGTTTAATAGATTCTCTCTCTATTGGCACTTCTAAAAGCTGTTCTTCAAAACAGTGATCACTGAAGTTTTGCTTTCTCTGCTCTGTCTATATTTAAACACAGAGTAAATGAAACAAGATTAACTGACAATGTATTGTTTGTTCTTTGTGGAAATTGGTGGTTTCAAATGAATAAATACAGGCAGCACCTAGGTAGTGTAATTAGGCAGAAAATTTGCCCATTATTTATTTGTAAAGAGATTGAAAATCAGTTTCAAATAAACCAATTAAAAAGCTGTGGTAATGAAGATACCTTGGCACTTGGCACCTGTGGAATGTAGATCTTTCTCATCACATTTACTTTATGAAAAAAAATGCTTGAAGAAAGGCAAAAAGCAAGTAACCCTGCATCCAAAAAAAGACACAAATAATAAAAGCTTTTTAAAAATGTAGCTCTATTTAGTCATTAGTTTTTATGTTGAGAAAGTGTCCTGAGAAAATGTCTTATAAAAATGGCAACAGAAATCAGTCTGGTAACTTAAAAAAGCAGCTCAATTCAAGACACTGGGGGTGGTGAAGGGGAAGAAAAGAAGGTGATCTCATTAATAAAACAAAGCATGGAGTGTCTATAAAGAAGGATGTATTATGTTGGGAATCAGGTGAAGGATGCATTTGAAAGGAAAAGGTGCAGCTTGGATATTTGACCGTAGTTCTTTGGAACAAAGCTTGATTAAAAAATTGAGAGAACAGTCAATCCTCCATAAATGCATAATTGTACACTGCTGTTTCCCGTACAATGGCTCCTTTATGAGCTGCCTCCTCTTCTCTGCTCTGTACTAAGCTCCAGCTCTGACAGTGCAGGTATGACTTGGAATCTTGAAGATTTTGAATGTTGTGATCTTCTGAGCAACACAAAGGCTTAGCTTGTTCTGAATCTAGGTATTTAAAATTCCCTTAAAGTATAAACAGAAAAAATGAGTACTTTACTACATGAAATGCAAATAAAACATCCTTTGACTACAATTATTGAACTCTAGCAAAAGATTATTTTAAGATGGGCAAACTGATGCTAGTTCCATGCTAAACAGCACTCAAGTTCTACAATAGTAATGTTGAAACTCACTGGCCGAAGGGGGGTGTGTGTGAGGGGGAGAATTGCTACTCATGATAAAAGCAAAGGAATGCAGCCAAGCAGCAAGTAAGAAAAGCATGAAAGTAATGGGTTTCCCTTGTTGTTTCAATGAAGCCTGTTTATTGTGTAAGAAGAAAGGACTTACATATTAGGAAATCTCATGTCTGGATTAGGAAAAGGCCTCCATCACATCCATCAACGTTTCCCAGAATATATTGTTATATATAAAGGAAAAGCTGTAATTTTCCTTTAGCTTGAATGCTTCTCTTCTACTACTAAAGAAATGCTGTCTTAGCTGGAAAAATATTAAAATATTCAATGGCAGGAAAAAAAAATTTACTCAGAGAAGTTTTACAGTTACTGTGAATTAGTAGCTTTGGTGTCTGCCAGACACTTGAGCAAGCCAACTGGTGTTGTCTTAACACCTGATGCCTGCACTTGCAGTGTGTCTCTCCTAGTTTCCCCCTGCAGAGATCTTATGAGATCCCCTCATCAGCAGAAGTCATAATTCTCCATGCTAATGCAAGCGGGAGCATCTTTGCTTATGGAGTGGGAGCTACGATTGCTGTGCGTCTAATGAAAATTGCCCTTTCTAAGCATTTTGTAGAAGCAGTTGAGTCAGCTCTAAGTATAAAGTGCTTGTTAGTTTTCTCATCCAATATTAGATCTCACTCAATGAATAATGAATCGTGGGTGTGTTGTGTTTCCATCCATTTTCACCTTTACCACTTACTAATTTTGGAACTTGAAATTTATAATGACAGCGCTGAGCCAGGGCTCTTGGCTTAGGAAATGAGAATGTTTTAAAGGGAAGCTTAATAGCTGCATCTTGGTTGAATAGGACATTAAGGATCTAGTCTGACCTACATTAAAAATTCAGAAACCTTTGCATTTTGCAGATGAATAGAGGGCCCTAATGCTGAGAAAAAGCACATGTTAATTTCTTTCTAAAACACTAGGATACACAGAAATAAAAATGGAAGAGTTATTGTGGGACTTACCATTACTTGTTTCAGCATGTTCTGTGGCAGTGCAGTTTGTCAGTGTTTGCTTCAGTGCTAGCACAGTAATCTTCTGTACATTGAACTAAGCAGAAAATTTGATTTGTCCTAGCACGTCATCTGAATGCCACTAAACTAAAGATCACTTCTAGATTGGATGATAAATTATTTGCTAAGTAATATAGGTAAAAGAATAGCTGATGGAACTATTGGTAAAGTTGGTCAAGAGATTTTTCTGATGTTGCATCAGTACCATCTTTCAAGCAGATATGGGACTCTATTGCAATCTGAATAAACTGTAAAGATTATATATATTTAGTTTGCTGATGCACATATAAAAGGCACATATATGATTTTTTAAATTAGTGTTATTAACAATGGCTTTGTTTTCACAAATAGCTTGGTAAAAATTAGAAAGGAAATTGTCATCCAAGACATTCGTTATGATAAAATGTGCAAATATCTTTCTTTTTTGTGTGCTCCAAGAAGGAGGAGGTCAAAAATTCAGAGAATAAAATTTTAACTGTCATGTATAATTTGCCTATTACATAAACCTTAAACCTAAACAGTCATTTGATTTATTTATATCACGGTTTTTATACACAAGTGTGCACACACAGTCACACACTTACTTCTTTCCTTCTCTGCTGCAAAGCATATGAAGGATAGCATCACTTAAGTGAATGACTAGTTTATATTTCATAATCCAACTTTTATAAGCCCCATAAAATGTATTTGCTTATTTGAGTTACATTGCTACCACACTGATAGCAGTCAGCCAAGCTTCAGATTGCTGTCCTGCTGCCACACCGAGTCTCAAAACTTACTTGTGTAAAAGTCGGATCTCAAAGGGAGAGGCTGGACTACTTAGGGGCTGAAAAATTGTTAGCTGGCAGGGTGCAGAGCTAATGGTCATCTCAAAATGGCCACAATGCTGAAGACCATAAACCATTGTGTGAATCTCACAGGCTGCTTACAATATCTGACAGTCTATGTGTTTGATTCCTGACCTTATTTGGCTTTAAACACTGCAGAGAAAAGTCATCCATTTTAATCTAGGAATAAGTTCTTTCATCAAGAACTGTCTTCAAGTAGATTTTAAGCTTTCCTTTGCTTTCATTGGTTTGCAAATTGTTCTGCTGCAGCCACTAGTGCAACAAGTGCTAGTACTAGTGGCACAAACTAGGAAAGGTCAGTCAAAGCATTGCTCAGATTTAAGAAGAAAAAAAGAAAGATTTTATTTTCATTTTCAACTAACCAGAACCCTGTGTGTTGATAATTGGCATTCTGTAACAACAATTGAGGAGGAATTATTCACACGGATCAGAGGTTTTTGTTTTCACTTGTTTGTTTTGATGGAGGCTCTGAAGCTGGGCAGAGAATCCAGCACTCTAGCAAAAACAAACAAGCTGACAAACAGAGGAATTCTGTCACATGGTCATCTTCCCTGGCATTAATATTAAAGGGTGACACCAGGTTTTACAGTCACGATATCTGGATTTGGAGGAACACATTCATGATCAAGAGAAAGGATGACGTTGCTGCCAGGAAATATATAAGATTTCCCAGTTTCTAAATATATATTTTAAACACAAAAGTCCAGTTCCCAAATGCACAATGATGAAGTTTCAGGCAATTTAAACTTATTGCAAGCATAAATCCTATATTTTGTAGAGCCATTCCTTGAGCCTACATTAGGAGAGCAGATGCTTCTTCCACATGAGAAAGGCCAAGAAAGCCCAAGAAAGAAGTGTCACTGCCTGTCTCATTAATTCATAGTATCTTGTCTGATCAAATTCCTGTGTACTAGTGCTGTTTCCTTTATACAGGAGGGTCTTCTCCTCCTGGTTTCTGCCAGTATGTTTGTTTTTCTGGTTATGTTACACATGATCGGTTCAAAATTCAGTAGCCTTTTTTTTTTCAGTAGGTCAAAATCTGAGATGAAGGTCTGAGTTTGCAAGTCCAAACACTGAAACTGTGTGCTGAGCTCTCCTCTCCTTGGCAAGGTGCCCTGACTGCAAACTAGAATTAAAAATGAGGAATAGAAACATTGTAAAAGCAAATGCACTAGGGTTTTGAAGGTTGGATCAAAGTTAAGCTGTTTAAAGCCAGGAAAGTGCACTCTGATTCAAACAAAAAATTCTTCCCCCTCCCTTCCTCTCTATCCCTTTCGAGATAAATTTCCTTTCTTTATGGCAAGCCTGTTTGGAAGTACAGCACTGTGTGAATAATTTTTTTTTTTCACACAGAAGTTCTCTGATAAGATTTCAAACCCAGGTCAATTAAGTCAAAAAGAAGTTAAGCTCAGTTCCTTAAAAAATGCAAGTCCTTGTGCCTAAATAAAAAAGGTTACATCTAAATCCCTATGTTTTATGTTTGATCTTCTTTTAGATCTTTGGCATGATATGTTCAGTTTACTGAACATACCTTCAGTGTTGCATCATTTTAAGAAGAAATGTTGTTTTTCACATCTATCAGTGGAAAATTCTACATGATACAATTATAGTAGGCCACAGTGAGTAAAGCAAGATGACTTCTTAATACCTGATGTGTGCACGTGTGCCAGAGATTTGAGGGATGCAACTTGCCCCTGATCTTGGACCTAGAATTGAATCCCCAAGCCACTGACATTTTTGGTTTACAGTTTTCCTGCAGGCCTGACTGGGAAAACAAATTATTAAAGACCCTAAATCTACAATTAGATCTGAGCAGACATAACTTTATGCTTCATAGAGTTCTAGCCAGGCTTGGGGGAAAAGGGATGTCTGTGTAGATATAAAAACAGCACTCAGGCCACAGCCATCCTCTCTAAAGAATAATTTTGGCAAACTGAAGACCCTACCAACTCAGAGTCTGATGTCATCTGACAGCCTGCAGTTTTAGTGAAAGGACTGCTGATGTATTTGGCTTATGTTTAGGATTATGAAGCAGACTTGATTCTGTGTTTTCCTATGAAATAGTCAACGATGAACAAGAATAAATTAATCATATTCAGACTAGATGCCATTTCAGAGTGATACAACTGATATGATTAATGGGATTTATTAAGAACTGCCTGTTAATTTTCTCTAGATTAAGGGTCTGTTTGGAAAACTCTTTCAAAAAATTTGAGGTATGTCCTCATATGTTTTTAGTCTGAGATAGTATAGCACATATAAATAAAACTTCTTAGAATAGTGTTCACTTTGAATATAGAAGCATAATTAAAAAATAGCATACTGCAAATCATTTACATATCCTAAATGTCACTTTAAAACATGGAATATGTAGGGAAATGACTTGTGAGATCAGCATGAAATTAATGACCTAAACACTGCAGTAAATTCCATTATCTTCAGAAATTATTATATTTTCACAATGTTTTAGTGGATGCAGTCCAAGAAACAAAAAGCATCAGAGCAACTCCAGGAGACACTATGAAAAAAAAAGCATATTTGTTGCCATGTTAAGCGCATTCCATAACATGCCCAAGCTATTTTTCTTAAAACTACATCTTCATCCTAGAGGGCACTTGTAGAAGGGAATGACCAAAATAAAAAAAAAAATCTGTGAACTTTCTGTACCGATGTTTAGATTTGTACTTGGTGTTTGTGCCATATTACAAGGGAAGTAAGGAGTGGCAGTACTGATATAAGACCAAAAATTGTTTTAAAGTCAGGTTGAGGTTTGTTGGAACTCATCTGAGAAGCAGCAGGCCGCAACCAGCTGATGACAAAAGTGTTTGGCTAGATCCAGCCAAATTCCACATGGTACAAAATGTGACATAGGAGGACAAAGCTGACCGAAAATTACCTTCAGCATCCTGGCATACTCTACCCCAGCATATTTTGGTATAGGCTCAGGCCTGCTTCAATTTACATCCAGCTGCAAGAGCTCTCCTTTAGGCCATGTAACTAACTGAATCTCTAGCACTCAAGGTACAATTTTTTCACTTTGCTGTACCTTAAAAACAGCTTGCTAAGTGCAAATACAGGGGTAAAGCTGGAGAGATGCTTGTTTATCCAGGGACCAGTGTTTTATTAGCCAGAAACTTTCAAAATTAGTGAAATTTCAAGCACAATCAAAATGTTCTTTGAAGTATCTTTATACTCGCAGTCTGGCACAGAGCAGCCTCCATGAGGGAGGCCAAGATTTGAGCCTTTTCTCTGACTTTCATATACATTGGAAATAAGAACACACTGTTTACTTCAATCAGTGTTGACGCCCCTAGGGAGAATTAAATAAAGTGCCAGAGTTTCACAAAAACCAGCAGGGAAAGGATGGGAGGTTGCAAAGGAAGTGCCAGTTGGAAGTGGGATGGCCCAAACCAGCTGAGATAATGCTTCCTGAGGTGTAATCACTGGGTGATAGCAAAGGCCTGAGCACTCCACCTCTTATTTCCTTTCAAGAGCAGATTATTTGCACTGATGGGCTAGTAAATACCATTAACTCTTTCAAGCTGAAAAGGAGTTTTTCTTACTTTAAGCCTTCTAAAATCCAAGACACCTTTCCTAGTTAAAAAACTCTTCCTTACCTGTCTTAATTCATTAATGGATACTATTTATGTCTCTTTACGGACTCTGTTAGGGGCTGACCTTACAACACAGCAGTTAACATGAAATCAATGTAGGTTCTGTTTTACATCCAGAAAATCTGGATGCTCCAGGCTTCTGTTCCCTTCTTTATTTAAACTACAAATCAGTGGGGAGAAACAAAAGAAAAAAGGCTTCTGAACTGGATAAGCCTTTAAAAGTGGGTTCTGTTCTGGTTTATGATTGTTTTAATGATCTTTGTGAACTGAACTTGCACTTTGGGTCAAATCTTTGCACCCATTAAAGCTGGTATTAGTCCTGCAGCGCAAAGGGACGCTGTTGGCTATGTGGGCAGAGAGAATGGAATGGATTAGTTTCAATTCAGACTCTTGGATTTCTTGGCCTGATTTACAGTGTTAAGATACTGAATGGGTCTACCCAGCCCAGTTAAGAGTTTTTCATTTTAGCAGCACTGAAGGGAAACCACTGGCTTAGGCAGCAGAATAACAATTGTCCTGTATTTGTAATGTATACTTAAGTAGCAAACCTTAGCGTTACGTGATTTACTGGAACTCTGTCACTTATTGACTGAAGGACATTTTTGAGTCATGGACTTTAAGAAGGTATAAATTGGACTAGCAGATGTCTGTATAAATGAGATTAATTGCATCATATTTGTGGCTAATTCACATAACTCATTTTGCTTAAAAAATGGTCAAATACATTGGAAAGCAAAGTGACTATGTGGACCATGTCTTTGTATGTAAGGACAGAGAGTTAGCTCAATGTGTACTTAACCTAAAGAGGGAACGATTAATCAAAAAAAGAAAAAAGGTGGAGAAAACCTGTAGAGAATTTGAATGTGATTTCTTCTTACAAACAAATGGAAAATTAAAAAATCATGGAAATTAAATAGAGTTTACCTAGGAGAGATATCTTAGGTGATCTTTGCTTATTATCAATTTTTCTAGAGTACTAATTGATTTTTGACATCACCAAAATGTCTTATAGACTTTATTCAGCAGATTATTAAGCATCTGAATGATCAGTTCCCAGTGTTTTTTCATATACTCTCTAGGTTAAAATAGTAGGAGCTCTAAGCAGCAGTCTGTCAGCTTGAACCTTTCCCAGCTGTAGAGATAAGTGGGTGTCTTTTTAAAAAAAATTTAGTTTGGTTTTCCAGTTTCAAATTTCTAAAATTCTCCTGTGTAACATATGATTAAAATGAAAAATTATTCCTTATAATGTTTTTCAGAGGGAATCAGCACATATTTCCAAGGCCAAACTATGACTATCACAAGATTTGTTTCCACAGCTGCATGTTTGAGTACCAGCCCAGGTACTATACTTTTAGTTGTATGGTATACTAAGACTCCTCCTTCTGAGAAGTAAAATGAATATATTAATTTTAGCATATTCATATATGGCAGCTTAGGATAGTAAATTAGATTACTGTATACTTAGACTAGGGAACCATACAATTTAATTACCTTTCTGGGAATAACTCCTTTCCTATTTGTACGATGGAAGAAAAATGTGATGGAATAGTTATCAGCATAAACAAATGTCCTGTAATTAACCTACAGGTGAGTAGGAGTCTGTGGCTGACAAAAGGCATATTGGCATTTATATAGCTATCTAGTCCACCATTAAATGTTTATTTTCAGGGTGTATTTAGTGGGATTGCTTGTTTGGATAATGACAGTACAATACATTTTCCTACCTACTCATCTCAAGGTCCCTATTTGCTTCTCTTTTGTATTCAGCTAATTCTCATGGGCAGGGTTGCTGGCAGCATTAACAAATGCCCACTCTGTGGAGAAAAGAAGAAATATCTCTAAAGTTTAGAGAGACTGACGTTTTTTTCCTTTGTTTCTGGTACAGAGCTAATGGAGGAATCAGAAAACACAATAACAGTATGGAAAAATGCATTAATTGAGGAATGAAAAAAATTAGGAGAGTCGAAAACTGTGTAGAAAGGGAGTCCCATGACTATCCACATTTCTTTTAGTGACAGCTGGAGCAGTGTGGTTCTTTCCAAGCTGTCGAACTTTAAGGTGTAAACTTTCCTACAATTTCTTAGTATTCTGCATTTTCTATACAGGAGTATGCTTGTAAAATGTGAATAATGGAAAATAAAGTAGTGCCTAATTATGAAAAAAAATATTAGTTTGTTATTTATTTATTACTTTTCTGTATGGATGTGGTTCTCTCTCTCTCACACATACACAGAGCACCTTAAAAAAAAAAAACAAACAACCCTTTGTTTATTAAAAAAATGGAAAACCATGACAAAAAAAGTGAGAAATGGATATTCTCTCAAATGGGATTTACACCTCTAAGATGATGAAATTTACGCCTGTGTTGAATGTCGATATGACAGTTGTACACTTTTTAAGAACCATTTGAGACTTTCTGTGAGGAATCTCTGGAGAGAGAGAACTCTCAGCCTATTAACTAGAATTATGTCCAATTTTTTACAAAATATCATTTTTTAAAATTCCTTGGCGCTACATTTTAGTTATTTTTGATGATAGAATAACTTTCTCTATAGTTCTCTTAAGAAAAAATAATCATCTGTTTCATGACCTTTGTACCTTTTGTGATTTTTTTTTCAAACTTTGGGCAATATCTTATGTAATATAAAGAGCTGGTATTTCAAGTGACTGTGTCTAATTGATGTTATGTATCATTACAAATACTGATAATAATAATAATAATCAATCAAACAGTCCTATAGCATGATGGTGCATGCTGTATTTTTATGCTTACATCTTTTTGTTTATTTGTAAACAAAAAGTCATCATCTTCTGCTTCTTGCCTAAAGCTTCCAACTCAGCAACAATGTTGTACTTAGTAAAAAGACAAGAATTTTATGCCAGAACTCCCTTCCTTTAAGAGTTTCCAGAGGTGTTTAATCATCCTCTTTCTACTTCTTATTCTCCAGGAGACCCATACACATATGACTTCCTCCTCATCTTCTAGGTGCAATGTGTCTTAGCCAAGGGGTGAAGAATTTCTTGGGTCTGCAGCTGCCTCCAGACAGGGGAAAGGGTGACAATGGTGGATTGTTTGAGGACTTATTTTCATGAAAAAAAGCAAAAAAGTCTTTAAAGGATTAGAGGATCCTCTGAGATGCAGATTGTGGATATGGAAATATGGAATGATGACAATGAATTGTTAAATCAGCTCTGTACAGAGTGAGGAAGACTATGTTGTATTTCTGGGAATTCATCTGAAAAGGAGGACAGTATTTGGGTAGGAATACTACTTTATATCCACTACGAATATAAAGTTATCCTATTGCTACCAAGTTCTAATTAATTTGAGAGTGATCCACTGTGGAAGAGAATTCTAGAATTTCACCTAAAGATAATTTGATTTCTGGAGGTGAGGGAGCTGTATGCTGCTTATTACTTGAGATAAGGTTTGAAATGCTGACTGAGACGACAGTGATCATCCCCTGCGTGACCCACACTAACCACAGACATCACAAAAAACAGCAAGGAGGAGAAGGAGGAAGAAGAATAAGATTTTAGTAGCTGAATTCTCCACAGGGACTTTCAGAACTCATGATTTTCTGATTTCTCCTTGAGCAAGCATAGTTACAGATCCACTTAGCTCCTTCAAAGAGGGAGAAAGCTTCATTTTAAGTTATTCTCCCCCCCCCCCCCCCATAATAATGCTACAGATTACTTGATTAGCAGGAAAAGTTATTTAGTTACAAAGCTTGGTGTCTCAGAATGATGCTTTTCAAGGATCTGTGTCAACTCTCTTTTGTCTGTCTATTATCTCAGTAGGGTTCACAAAAATTACCATTAACAAAATCTGCCATCATTATTCTATCTTTTATCCTGGGTATCTGTGGAGCCTCCCACCATGAGATGAGATCAGAGTTTCCCATAATATCACTGAAATGACTGCCAAATATATGCTACTAGAATGGCATAAGTGCTTGGGGCAAGTGCAGCAATGCAAGGTACTTCTAATTTTTCCTTGTAAACACCTCATCAGATATTCCAGAAAAATAATATTCAACTATGCAGCTGTCCTGAAATGCCCTGACAATGGAGATAATAGTTTTATCAGAGGTAGGACATGATTCCATCTGCTTCTGTCAGGCTGATTTACAGAACTGGAAATGCTTCTGTTCTTTCATTTTTCCTCCCAGAGATCACCACACCTATTAATGAAATGTACATTTCTGGGCATTTTTTCCCCTTTGTTCAAGGTTAATGAAACAACATGAAAGCTTAGTTACTCTGTTAAATTTCAAGCATATTCTGAACAGTCATTGATCCAAAAAGAAGACATTACCTTTTCTTTTTTCCATAAGTCAGGCAAAGGTTGAGATTCATCATATCCTTCTGACACATAGTTATGAGACAAGTTACCAGAAAGACATTTCAAAACATAAAACAATGAAATTGGGAGAGAATTCTCTTTCTTTGGTAGGACTTATTTTCTATTAAACAGCTTCCAACAACTGTTCTAAGAATGTTTCAATCAAGATAGTTATGATTGCAAAATACTGTTAAAAATATTACCTTATCCTGGGGCAGTTGAAAATGTTGTATAAAAAATAAAAATTGGAAATAAAGAGAACAATGAGAACATAAGCAATGAGAACAAGCACAAAATAGGTATAATCTTAGGATATTGGACAGTAGAACTAAAGATGTATAATATAATTTGCACAGTCATTCACTGAACTTGACTTTTGAAGCTCCAGAAACATTTAAAATAGATGCTTGTGTTTTAGATTTGCTTAACGGCAAGTGCTACTTCAAGAGAAACAATCAATGGCAGCCAAAATTCCATGTTAAAAAAGGCTGGTTCCAGGAATCATATAAAGGCAGATCGTTGAATAGAATTGCTTCCCCAATTAAACATATAAAACAGACATGTTAATTGGCATTCTTTTCTTGTTCTTATCTACCTAGCCATTGTAATAGTTGTAACAATTTCAGAGTGCCTGCGGATGTGGAAAAGACTATGTGTCCAGGAACCATACTTTTATTTTCATTTACTGTTCTGTTGCAACCTAGAAAATTTCTTTTAAAGATGGCATAGTCTAAAGTGTATATATAAAGTTAGGAACATTTTTACCATGTTTGGTATAAAACTGTAAGTATACAGTTGCTTATTCTTTCTTTTGGCTTTCAACACCTCTGTAAGAGGTGATGCTTCCATTTCCTGGTTTAACCTTTGGATCTCAGACTTTTTCTTTTTTTTTTTTTTTTTTTTTCATACTGCCTGTTCGCATAGTATCTCCTTGGGAATGTTTTTAGAAGAAAGGGCTGGACCTTAATTAAGTCTATCTGTATGGATACAAAATGCACCTCAGTGGAGAAAGAATGCTGCACATGGAAAGGTATTCCAGCCATGTGGAGGGAAATTAAAACATACATACATCGTTTGCTATCCTCTTCTATATTCACCTGAAGGGACCATTTTCCAAGACGGGAAAATAGTATGGAGTTTGGCATTTGCAGTGAAAGTTTGGGCTGCTGCATAATGTATATTTACTAACAGGATGACTCAGTTTTCTGTAGTAATGTTCTGAGACACACATCTATGACTGGTTGCTTTTTCTTCTTTTCTGTGAAGCATCATGTTGGAAAAATTATTTGGATGTTATGGGCAACAATTATGCCCCATTAGGGACTGTGCTCTGTAATGGTAGATTGCTCTTTAATGAGAGATTACTCTGCAATGGGAGGATGTCTGTTGTGAACTCACATGCACTAGATTCTCTGTACTAGCTGGGAATGGAATTCAAATAAAAATAACTCTTCTTCCCCCACCCCCACCCTCCCTATTTCCGTACTCCTTGAGTAGCTCTCTAGGGATATTTCATTATGGTAAAGAAACATTTAATTGGCACTCTTTTGAGGATTGATTATAACTGAATAAATTGGGAGAGACAAAAAAGACAGGTAAAACTGTAATAGAAAAAAAAAAAAGAAAAAAGTACTAATGTCACAAGCAGCTCTCAGTTCCTCATTTACTTTGCCTTTGCTTGGCTATAACCTCTTCTGTCAAAGGCAGATCTTATGCAAGATCAAATTATGGGGAGGCAAACCCAACTTTTTGAGGGCTGTGAAGAAAAACATCACATTTCCAGCATCAGCAAGCAAGGTATAGATAGACATGCCTTATGCTATACCCACTTAAATATTCTCTGCTTTAGTCTAGTTTGAAGGGTGCATATAAATTACCATTCAATTATCACCCCAGTAAATCTTCAAATGATGTCATCTTTTTACAAAGTAAGGGAATCTAAAATTCCAATATCAGCAGTATTCTTTTGGATATTAAACTTGCAGTTGGTTACAGTCCACTTAACTTCCCTGAAATAATTCAGGCTCCTTCCAAGACTATTTATAAGCCAACTGTTTCACATATTAGGTGCAACAGTTTTTCTTCGCTTATTTTCAGCTGGCATGATTGTTTTTTATTAGAAAAAAAAATCCCCCTAAAAAAACACCTTAAAGCACTACTCTACTTCTCTCAGGTTTTATAAAAATTTGCTTTCGTAAGAGACATCAGGTTCAAAAAGGCAAAGAGATTGTTTTTCATCAGCATCATGACAGTTTGTAGGAAAAAAAAAATCCAGAGGAAAGATTTATGGAAGAGAAGCAAAGCACAATTCTATCACTGAATTTTGTTTACAAGCTGATAAACAGAACTGTTATCTGGCCACTGGAATCTCTCGCTATGTTTAGGGGAGAATGAGCACACTTCCAGTCTCTGCTGCAGATATCGAAGGTCCGCACGTAAATGGGGTCACGTACACAAGAAAACACTCCTGCTTTTTTCTCTTTGTAATGGATACTGAAGTTGACACAGATGGTAGTAATAAGAAGGCAAACTCCAAGGCTGCCAACTCCGTCAGTCTTAGATCTTTCAACACACCTCATCTGAAACGATAACTATAATTCCTCTTCCATTGTGTAGCACCACTGTGCCTTACATCTTTTAAAAATATTAAAAAAATTATTCAGAGTACTTACTCTTCCAAAGCATTGTTGGAAGAAAAACTCCTATGTGTAGTATTCAAACTTCTTTTTTAATTGAGGTTATCTTAGTGTTTTAATGCTTCCGAATAATGATCTCTTTTCAAAGCTGAACTAAAAGTTGCACTTAAGTTTATATCTTAGCTGATTCTCCCACTGTGTCTTGTGTTATCTAAGTGTCAGCTGTTCAGCCCTGCAGTGCAGTACAGCAAACAGAAAAGGCAGGAGTGAGTGATATCTTCCAGGTGTATACTCTCTGGGTAAGACTAAATGGGAATCTGTTCAGTGTAGAGAAACTACTCCCTTTCAGGTTTTAAATTGAAACTTTAAATAAGCATAAATTAACTGGGAAAAAAGGGTTTGAGTTATGATTTCTTAGGTATCCTCAGAGGTTTTAATGTAACTGTGGCTGGGTAGAAGTACTTGAAAGTGTTTTGCATTTGAAAAGCTTTTGCATCATTAGGCGTGCATAGAGAAAGCATCAGCAGAATGAAAATTGGGCTTTTCCTTTAGTGTCAACAGCAGCCACTTGTAACATTTCCATTAATGTTAGGATTGTACTGACTCAGTGCATATTTGGTGTCACTGGTTTAAATCAGTTCTGTGCTTTATGTTGTATTTTTTCTTTGGGTTTTTTTTTTTTTAGTCTTATGTTAGTCTTATGAGAACTACATCTTTAGAGCTAGTGTGTAAGTACTGTTTACAGTGATGGAAGAAATCCTTAATCCTTAGTTTTTTTCAATTGTCTTTTTAACCTGGTTTACTAAGATGCCTTTCTGATCCCTTCAAAAAAGGTCACTTCTCAGTCTTTTCTCCTCTTTATATGTTACATATACATATTTATAAATGCATAAATATATATATATATATGAATACACACACCTCAAAATCAGTTGTGAATCAGCCTTGGCTGTGATAGTTTCATACCAAATACATGAGCTGCCCTGCAGCTGAGGCCAGCATGCTGAATTCCTCCCCGCCTCCCAGAGTCCCCTGCTGGGATGTTGTCTTGGAGACCTGGTAGCACAGGTTGAAACTCCCCCTTTACCTAACACATTGAAAAGTTTCACAATAAAAAGAATCCAGATCAGAGCACTTTGCCATAGAACAAGATGAATAAACTTGAGTGCAACTTTTAATTCAGCTTTGAAAGGAGATCATTACTGGAAACATTACAACTCTAAGATAACCTCAACTAAAAAAGAAGTTTGAAGACAGCAGACCTGCTCTGGTGGGAGATGTATGTGTTAGGAGTGTTTCAAAGGTACTCACCTGGTTGATCACCTGGGCTGGAGAGCTGCCTTGCTGGGGTATGCTTAGGCTGACATATCAGCCAAGTCCCAAGAGTCTCAGCCTGATGGAGGCCAAACACTTTTAGATCTGTGAGGGGAAGTGGAGCATACTCTCTGAATTCTGGACAGTGGCAGCTCAGTTCTGTGCAAGGTGCATGATAGGTCTTTTATTTTTTAGATTTACCCTCCTGTCCTTTATGAAATGTTTAGTACACATTGAAGAAAACAAAAATAAATCTCATTATTTTCTTTTTGGTTACCTCAGTGAACTCTATTAATTCAGGACACAATGAACTGAACTTCAATAAGCTGAGAAAACATGTTATCTTCAGTGGGATAACATCCTATCACTAATTTCCACTTCATAGTATTCACTTCTAATCTTGCACCTGATCATGAAAGGATTACTGAAGAAGCAAGCAAATCAAGAGCTCTCATATTCATGTCTGCTTTGTATGAAGTATGTAAAAAAAATCTTCAAACACTTTTTAATTTCCCTGTGCAATTATTTATCTTTGTCCTCTCTTCTGTTTCTTTTCTGATGAAGGTTAACACATAATGGTGCTTAAGCTTGAGCTCAGATTTTAAATTTGTGGAAATTCCCAATAACTGTGTAAAGAATGTATTTGCTAAATTGAAGCTTGCATGACAAGAGTTTTATTATTTCATTGCCCCAAAAAGCAACAACAGTGATGTGCACTGTGCAGTAAGAATCGGCTTACAGAGAATTAGGATATGTGAACTGTTTATGAAATAGTTTTAACCAACAACAAAATAATATACTTACTTTGTTACGTGATTGCTAATATGCTATTGTCCCTACTGCTATAAATTCTATTTATTTTTATTATTTAAGAGCAAGTGACCATATGTTGGAGATTGTTTTTCTTTGGATCTACATGTACCTTGAAACTGTTTTTCTTCGCCCTGCCTATCTTCCCTCTGTTTTTTTAAATTATTTTTTAAATTTTATTTTCTAGTACATGAGGAGATACTTCACTGAAATAATACTTTTTGCTTATTCGAGAAGTGGTTCTAATAACATTAGAAATATAACCATAAAATGCAAAAGTAAGATGTTAGGTGTCAGTTTTACAGAAAACAGATGAGTGTGGTGTTGTTAGGAAGTGTGCCTTTTATTGGGACTTTAAACGGGAGCCCTTTACCTAATGCACTGAAAAGTTTCCCAATAAAAAGAGTCCATATCGGAGCACTTTGGTGTAGAACAAGATGAATAAACGTACAGACATAGTGTTGAATATAAAGACTGTGCACTGTAGAAATTAAATGATCACATGCATTTGATTCCTGCAGTTGCAAGCAACAATTTAGCAGAAACCACCAGTAGTTATTTTTGTCCTTGATTTTTATTTCCAGCAGGTGTCCCCTTCTGGTAATGGTGAGGGATTCCTAAAAGTCAGAGTGGAAATAGTGAGTGTATAAATACTCCCTCAGGTCTTTTAAAATTAAATGGACATTCCTGAAGCTTAAAATATCCTTTAAGTGTGCACTTAGGATTTTATTGAAAGGTAGAGGCTGCTTGTCAGAAACTCTATTTGCTACGACTAGATTGACAAAATAACACTGATAACTATTAATGGTTCAAGGCTTAATCAACAGACTGACTTTGAGGAAGATAAGTATAACAACTAACATAATATTGTAAAATATTTGTTTCATAGCCTACCACATATGATTAGTGTGTATTTCCCACAAGAACTTAAGGTAAGACACCTAGCAGGATGCAGTGGCAAAGTATCCCATTAAACAACAAACAAACAAACAACACCCCCCTCAGAAAAACCCCAAACCTCTACCATAAAACATTAAACGTGGCCTGACTCCAAACATCAGCCCCATCCAAAGTCCAGGGCAGGGATATGGAAGAGAACCAATGTAAGACAAAGGACATCCAAAGACTTAAGTGGAGGTCATGGGAAATGTCGCCTACCCTGAACTTGATTATAATCAGTTCTAATTGTTGTTTTAAAAGAATGCAATAATAAAATTTCATCTTCTTGGAACTTGAGCCAAATGTTGCATTTAATATGAGAAGAGTCTTTCCTTGGAAATTTTGTTGATTGCATAGTAAATGTAACTTGTCATCTTCAGTTTCAAGTAGCTGTCTGCACTAAACATTACTGGAATGCTTAATATTGTACTAAAAAAAACAAGATAAAATTAACCTTCTCCTTATGCTAAAGAAATTTTATCATTGATCATATAATAGGTTTCAATTTTTTAGAAAAGAATTTTCTTTTTCTTTGCTACTTTACATGATCATTCTCATTAATATTAATTTTTACAATTTCAGGCACTAACAATACATTTTAATGGTTGCAGCTTTCAGCTCAGAACAGCTATATGGTATGTGACAGCCAGCAGGAACTCTTCCAAACATGCTGAACTTGGTACACTGGGCCAAATTCTGAGCTCATATAAATTCCCTTGAGACACTCAAAATGCCCATGAATGCTGTTCTTCTGACCTAGGTTCTTAACTTTTCTTTTTGCAGTCCACCCTGGTGTATTGGGCAGCAAGAGGGACAAATGGTTTTGCAGAATCCTGTATAAGAAGTGGGGTATATTTTTTTAATCCTCCTACAAAATAAAGCTTATACAGAATTATACATCTCTACTATAGAATTTATAACAAGACTTGAAATACCTAGAAGGGTGATCAATCCCTCATAGCTTTCATGTCTGCTGTTTTCACAAGGAGTTATATACAGGATTTTTTTCCATAGTTAGAATGCACCTATGACTTTTTCGGTTCCTCATTATGTCCTCATTATCAAGACTCAGGCCAGAAATGGTTATCTGACTCACGCAATACTTTCATTTTTAAGGTGGATCTTAACTTCCAGTTTCCTGTGATGTGCTCACATCCTACAGCTCTCTTCCCCAACAGAAAGAAAAACCAGTGATTAGTGGTCAAAATACCATTTGCAATAAAGCACACAGTTGGACTCAATGATCTTAAAGGTCTTTTGTGACATAAGTGATTCTATGATTCTATAACTCATTCAAACAATGCTTTAAGAGAAACTGTAAATGGCAAACCAGACAGTTGCCAAGGCCTGTCCTTCCTGGATCTGAGCAGGCCTATGGAGACAGCCTGTTCTTCCGAACCAAATGCATCACTTTCTGTTGCTGTTTCACACTCTTCATAATCTTTCCCAGAAAACTTCTTAAGGGTAGTTCTCCAATTGAGAAACTTCTAAAAGATCATTACTGCATTTTGTTCTGCAGATCCAGAGACTAGCAGAACACACTTGTGTCTTTGAAAGCAGGATACATGGTTCCTGAAGCTCATGGACCTGTTCCTTGTCTTTCGGTTACAGTTGCGTACCTCGTGTGTGTGTGTATGTATGTGTTGGGTTTTTGTTGGTTGCTTGGTTTGGTTTGCGTGCTTTGGGTTTGTTTGTGTGTTTGTTGTTTTTTCTGTGGCATACTAAGACAGTACTGTTTCTTTTTGAAGATTTAAAAATGTTTCCACTTCTAAATAAGGACTCCATTATAGCACCTCTAATGGCTGGTTTCACACTAGTCCAAGTAACTCTGTAAGACCTACAGTCAGAGCGCTCACTGTAGAGATAAACATGAGGTCTTAGTAGCTTTTATTGCAACTAAGTATTAGCACTCTTGAGTATCAGCACAATCTGAGTGTTTACACAAAGATATTTTTTTTCTTGGAAATGTCATGGAATACACTTCTTGAACCATACGGCAATTGAGTTACATTAGAGCTTTCTAATGTATTGAAGGAGTCCTCTGTGACCTCCCTTTTATTCACTCTTTGATTAAAAAAATGGGGTTTGAGCATTTCTGGGATGAGATGAAGTGGAAATGTTATTGATTTATTCATATGGTCTTCATCTTTTCTGGCTGTGGTAAATTTAATAGTTGTTTATTGGTCCCTGGGTTCCATTGATCAGCATTCCTCCTTCTCATACCCATGGAGGGCACTGAGCCTGAAAAGCCCTTGTGTTAACATTGTGCACCTGAGGAGGCCATTAATTCATGGTTTGTGATTCTTTCCAGGATTAAGGCCAAAATACGACTGCCATTTGCGTTTGGGTAAACCAGTGACTTGACAAAACCAAATAGTTGCGTTTTCCGTGTTTTTAGAATGGTGGCCATCTGTCTCTACTCTTCAATATATACCTTAGAAGTAATAGTCAGAAATTCAAGGATTCTAGTTTAGCAGCACTCAGGCTACCAATGGTGACTGCAGAAAAGAAGAACACTGACAATATTTTACCTGTTAGAAATGGCCTGGAGGAGGGGAATCTGTCAAAAAAACCCCTATAGGTCAGCTGGAAAGATGTGAGCTCATGAGAGCAATTTGCAAGGTGGCAAATACATAGGTTGGCACGAAAAACATGGTCCCACCCATTTTTTTGCCAGTTTGCCTCACCCTGGTTACCTTGCTTTCGCACACTGTGGTCATCTGAGGGCATAAACTGCATGTGGCAGAGGAACTCTTTACCTCCTGAGTGCTCTGGTTTGTTCCTGCTTTAAAATAGCCTGTTAAAATCAGCCCAAAGGAGTGGCAGTCAGATTGAGAGATGTGTTGGGGAGGAGTCATATCTGCCACCAAAATATTTCCAGGAACTGAAGATGAAAACCGGATGGCAAAGGAGTTCTACAGCTGGAGAAGATGATTTTATCTTTAGATATATTTGTTATGGCTCATAAGAGTGGGATCAGTGTTGAGAATCTGCTACTGGCAAGAAGGCGGCAGGGGGAGAAGATTTTAATTACAAACATATTTATTAACGAGTCCAGAGACTTGATAGGGAGAAAGAGAGTTTTCATTTTTAACACATGTGCATTATTAATCATGAATGATACTAGGGTTACAAATGGGAATCTGCCTGGAGGCAGAGGGAAGAAGAGATGATTTTTATTAAACATATTGAGCCAATTTCTGTCCTCTGACATATGCACGCAGCTTCCATTGAACTCCATGGGAGGCCTACACTTGCATTGCAGGGCATAATTGTACTCTGCATGTTCCATACATATTAATCATAATTAAAAATAAAGTTCAAGGCAAGGCCAAGGGATATGTGGTTGAGGCAGGGATAGGGCCAGGGGTAATTTACTTTATCAATATACATTTCCTAAAGTGCCTTGTATCTTGGCAGCCGATAAAAAAACAGATGTAATTCATATGATATGAATATACACTGATACATGTTGTGTAATATTTCATGTTATAACACCAGTTACAATCCTTTTTGTTGCTTTTTAAAGATTTTAAAAGAATGGTTAAAGCTAAAAAGCTAAAATGAAAAGTTTAAACCTCCTTGGAACACCATAAGTGCTCCAGCATGATCCTTACTGATATGCAAAGATATCCTCTGATGTAGCAAAATTAAACAATCAGATTTAACTGTAGTGATTAGTATTATCATTACATTTCTATCATCTGAAGTGTTAAGTTGTAGCCCTGTTTTATATTATGTCTTTTGGATTGGGAATGTTTCTCTGCGTTCCAGAGGAATCTTATTTCCGTGCTGTGAGACTGAATTGTCCTTTGTGATTTTCTGTAAGTGAATTTTAAGCAGTTTTACCAACTTTGTGGATTCAGTTGTTGTACTGAACTGTTGTACAGTCATTGGGTTGACATCTTTCAAGTTATCTTTTTATATATTTTGCATATCTTATTTTATACCTCATGGTCTAGTCCAGCAACTCAAGAAGTAGCCCTTCTTCCCAGCTCTTCTCCGCCTCTCATCATGCCTCTGCCTTCCTCATAGTCCTATATGAGTGCTCAGACTTTGTTTTCATTTATATGCCGGCATTGCTAACCTTAGGCCTCTCCTTTCTTGATACTTCTACTCAAATTAGAGAGCTTCTAAGACCTCACGGGCCTGAGTGGAGTACTTCAATCTGTCTTCTTTAAGTTAGTTTCAAGACTCTTGAGTAACTTGCACTGGTGATCCACAGATCATGGTATCTGTCAGATAGAAAGTTGCTTTTTATCTTAAGCCACTCCTGCTGATAGCTTTGGAAGACTTCAGTCTGTCCTTTTTTGTCAGCTATCAGATTTACTTAATTACTTTCTGTTTTGAGGACTGCATATTCCAGTCTAACTATTCTGACCAAGAATTTAATGCAAAGGTGGTTGCCTGCTTACTCAGTGATCTAAGGTAACATTGGCCTCTCCCTTTTTGCCTACCTCTTTCAGGGCATAGAAAAACAAACATCTTGATTGTGAGCACCTTTGGGAACCAGAGGCATCCCAGGCATCAGGTAAGAAAATTTGTTCTAAGTTGTGGGCAACCATCTGCCGTCCTCATGAATGGCTTTGTTTCAGAGGATGTTTGGGTCTCCATGTAGTGCCCCAGGACTCTTTGTGAAGTACTTAGAGATAAGAATGAAATCATGTCTTTCCCAGAGACTTTCAGTGAGACAAAATGTTTGCTTCATCTGAAAAGAGAAAGAATATCTAGACAGTGTGGGAAGAGAAAAGAACCTTCTCCCCTGGGAAAGCAGATAAGAGATAACAGCAACCTTCTCTTCTTCCTAACTGCCTTCTGCACCTGGTCACATATGCCATCTAGGAAAGTTTCAGATGAAAGGAACCACTCTGTAGTTTTCTTTAGGATACAGGACTTGAGACTTTAGTAGAATGATATGGGCTATGATACCTATTCTGCAGTTTAATTCATATCCTAAAAATATTAATTTTAAAAGTGTTACTTTGCAGAAAATCCTTAGAATTTGCAAAATGTTCTGGCTGGAGATCCAGCCATACATCTTTACCAAGGTATTTTCTGAATTGTTGCAAGTTCTGAAGCCTGATTGAAATTTTTCATTCAGGTCAAAGATGCCAAATGAGGTTGCTTTAATAGATGTTATACACATATGTATGCATACATGTTACCATACCTTGTTTAAACAAATTAGATTCAAACCGGACAGAACTGAGAAATACCTTATATAGTTCTTCTCTGAAGAAATTATTAAGCTTGCCTAAAATTAGCTAGAAAAAAAAATCAGATTCCAGGGAAGAAAGAATAACAGCATTAGCTGTTTTATAAACTATTGACTGTATGTTATAGACAAGAATTGACACCAAAACATCAGGACATGGCATTTACTTGAGACTACATATTGTATGTGTACTGGATAGAAAACTTTATTAAAGCTACCCATTTTTCTGAGGGGACAAATTAAACATGCAGAAACTGACTTAATATTTTCCTTCACGCTAAAATATTTTAAAGGATGATTTATTTGCCCTTTAACAATAACTGCATTCATGCAAAAGACATTTAAAATACTAATTTAACTCTATAAGCCAATATTTTTAGGTCTTTCTTTGGTGGCTTGACCAGACAGCACAAAGCTGTCATAGAGGTCTCTCATCTGTTTTCCCTCTGCACCCTCCTCCCCATATATTTTAGGATCAATTGTTTAGGGACAATTTCTGACTCTGTGGGTATATAATACATAATCTGAACAGTTTGACTTCCCTTGTGTCCTCACATGTATGTTCATCATTATTCCATAACTGTATTTAGATTATCTATATTTGGTCATATGGTACCTAGTTGCTTTTTAAAGCTCCATCCCTCCTACTTTTAGCCCTATCCTTACTTCTCTAGCAATTAGGCTGACACCACTTTTCCTTTTACTGCTTTGCCTTTTTTTGACTCTTTTGGTCTTGACTGCCAAACAGCTCACTCAGGTGACATGAGCATGGGGCTACTGCACTTACTGCAGCAGACAAGGAGTGGGTTGAAGCCTCTAGATGGCAGGGAGCTGTCAGCCCAGTCCTTCTGCTTTCTTAACATCTGCAGGCATTGCCTGGTGAAAAAGAAATACTCCTGTTGTCACCACTGCAGTGGTTGTTTGGCTGGCTGGCCCAGTAAATTGCCAGGAAGAAGAACACAGACTACTGGTGTAGCCAGCAGAGAGGATTTCAGGGCTGTGGCTTATGTGACAATAGGGGAATGCAGTTGTGTTATCTAAAAAGTCTAGATCATGCTAAAGGGAGAGTAGCTTGGTTTTTAGAACTTTGTTTAGATATTCAAGGCAGTATTTTCCTTTTGACATGAACAGATATTCTTCCAAAGCAAACTTTTCGGTAAATGAAAATTACAAGTGACTAGTTCAGTTCCTCACAAAATACTGAATAATGTGAGTTTGTCTTGAATCAAGTTTTCTGTCTTCTCTTTCTGGATCTGTAATAACTTTTAGTATAGAGGTAGTGAAGTAGTGAATTCAAGGGAGCTGTGTGTGTTTAAAGAATAATATTTGCAGAGTTCAGATCTATCATGTTCAAAAGTTATGAATTTTCTGTCTGGAAGATGATGAGTAGATGAACTCCTTGGCAATGCTATCTGAAGATAACTTGGTAAGCATAACCAGATGCTTATATAATTAATAGCGTAGTTTCTACTATATAGAAACTTTATTTAACAATCATCCAAATAAAGGCCACTAGAGAAAATAGCTAAAAAGACCTAAGGTTTCTCAAAATGTACTTTTCATCATACAGAACACAGGAAAATAGCACATATTATCTGGATTGTGCTTGCACTTAAGTTGTTTTCCCACTTTCTGTAATGTTCTTTCAGGATGTAAAAAAGAAGGTTAAACTACATTAACTCATTCACCCTGTTGATATTAGAAGTACTTACCCAGAATTCTTTTCGGTTGTCTTTGGCATGAAAATCAGTTTTCTTCAAAGCAACTCTCAGGTTGCAACTGAAATCCTCCATATGTAAACAACTTGAAATTCTTATGCTAGATTGAAAATCCATACTTTACCAAAGTGCTTGTTCACTGACTAAGAGGATTTCAATACTTCCTGAAGATTAGATCAAATGCTTTATGAATTAGAAATGAGAAATTGTTCACTTTTAAAAATTCAAATTTACGCAGATATTTTGACAATTTTAAGGAGTTTTCAAAAATCATATTTTTCTTAAGCGGTTATGCATTAGAAATAAGAGAAAGTTTAAACAATAAGAAATTATAGTGTTCAATTGTTAACTGATAACTGTAAGGGTAATATGAACAGGTTCAACCTGAATTCTGAAGTGTTTGACATCTGCAGTTGAAAACCACTTAGAAGCCTTAAATATGTATATTATAAACCTTTTATGCAGCTGCAATGATGATTTCATAATTTCAAGTGACAGCATTTTTGATGATAGTGATACAATACGACTGAGTCATCTGTCAGATTTCAGAGGTAATAGAAGCTCTTCATAATGTTTCACTGAGCAAATCTAAGGAGATGGTTGTGCTAGTGTATACAGGATATTTGGAAACTGGTACTGTCTATGCTGGATTTACCTTCATAGGTTCATACATTTAAAGTTCAGAAGTATTTATGATAATCTGTTCTGAAAATTAGAACATTTAAACTTTCACATGATGACATGGAGAACAGTTCTTAATTGTTAGAAGAAAGATGAATTAATGACTTGCCATATAGAAAGGAGACTGGAATTTTTTGATCTACATAATCTTTAAAGCAAAAATTTAGATGAGATTACAACAGACAGTTAAAAAAAACCTTATACGTAAATTGACATTGGAGAATATTGCATATCATCAGGCATATAATCAGACACCTTTAACTTAGCCTGACTCATGTTTGACTGCCAGCTCCATGTGACTCTAAACACAGAATTAACACCCAAGTTATTTTTCCAGAAAGTTTTGATTTTGAAGCAGAAGGGTATGCAGAGTTATGTGAAACAGATGCTTGTTTATGTATTTGAATGTTAGAAATTTTGGGTTATCATGCCACAAATATTTATGCTCATTGTTAACTTCATTGATCTGTATTCATATTGTGCTCAGAAGGCTGGGTATTTAAAGCTAAATCTATGCATGCCTGTGTGGTGAGCAGGGTCCAAGCAATGCAAAGTTGAAAACAGAATGTTTTGTCCCCACCTATTTTATAAGCCCCCTTTAAGTACTCGAAGCCTTCTCCAGGCTGAAGAACCAATTGTCTCAGTCTGTCCTCATAGGAGAGGTGCTCCATACCTCTGATAATTTTCATAGCCCTCCGCTGGACCCGCTCCAACAGGTCCATGATTTTCCTGTGCTGATAGCTCCAGAGCTGAAAGCAGTACTCCAGTACTAATATAAAGGTGATTAGTTGATTAGTTGTCACTAAATTTGTTGTTATATTTAACTGGAGGTTAAAAGAAAATTGCATTAGTTTTCAAATCTTGGCCCTTCTTTAGGTTTTCATGCTCATGTTTTACCATTCTTTCTAAAAGTTATGGTGATATGCTTTCCATCCCAACTTCAGTATTTAATTTTTACAATATAATCAAAGGATTGGATATGTACAGGAAAAAGTTAATGAGTTAGTTTATTTTTCAAGTAGTTCATCGCAAAATTAAAATTTCTGTCAGGTGGGATGAAAGAAGCAATAAAGTTTTTCAGTTGAAATCTATTGGAATAAGAATGCCGCCCCCAGCAGTTATTCTATTACATAGAGTAAACAGATTTAAAAAATACCTAGGGATATTAGGTAATTATGTGTAGGTCTCAAAACTGAGGTAACACTGCAGTATCATTTTACCATTCTGCCCAAAACAGTTACGGGATATGGGCTAAAATCCTGGCTCCATTGAGGTACATTTCAAAGCTCCAACTGTTATTTCTGTGCTGTGGTGATTTACTTGAAGTAGAGCATATTCAAGTGACCAGAGGTCTTCATTTGGACTATTTGCAAGAATCTAACATGTCACAGAAGAAATTGTTGCCATTCTAGTAACTTTTCCAACTTAAGGTGTTGGCTTTTATTTTCAACTTGTATATGCCAGCATTTTTTATTACCACATTTTGAGAAAGAATGTTTATTCTGAGGTAAGCAAAATCAAATAGAATAAGTGGGGAAAAAAGAAAAAAAAGATAATCTGATTATTAATGCTGTTAGAAGTTTCCTTTTAACTAAAATAAATTGATGGTTTTTATCAAGGTTTTCTTTTATTCCTGAGACATATGTTTTCACTTCCTCTTTGAATTTTAACTTCACACTTCTGAGCATGATGAATGATCACACTGCAAATACTGTCTGATTATATGAAACTATTCCCAAATGCAGATGGAAAGCAGACATCAATCTCTTAAGAACTGAAATAAAAGAAGAATAAAAGAATAAAAGTTCTATCATTATGTAGAATTATTTCAAGCTATTTATACTAAAAGAAGAAAAGCTCTGGCATTGTTCAGTCCAAATTGCTGAAGGGCATTTTCTGTGCCTTACATGACCTACTTTTAAAACCACAAGCCTTTAAAATTTCAGAATTAGCAAATTTATCTCTCTTAGTCCTTTATACTGTTGAGACAACGTAGAAGATTAAAATCTCCTGTGTTTGCACAAACATCCAAAAAATATACAGAACAGACAAAGCAATATGAAAGTATAATTTCTAAAAGTTGTTCTTAATCTTTATATATAGAATGCTGTAAAATAATTATGTAATACAACTCATTTGCAGTATAATTCTTCTGTCTTCCTATGTTAAGAGTACTTTTGGACACCTGTTACCATAGAAGAATCTGATCTTTAGGAAAGAATTTGAATTACAAAGTATGGACTGATAGTAGCACTTCACTCTCTCACATGCACAGCATCTCTTCTCAGAGTCAGTTTAAGGTGATGTTTTAATTTCTGTGTATTGTGAGAAGATAAAATATGCCTTCAATTTTGTGGATAGAGGCTGTGAATAAGAGCATGAATGTTGATCTGTCTTTAAATAAATCTTTTCCATATTTTCTGTCAAAAAACAGGATCCTTAAGAAATACCTTTTCTCCTGAGCCTTCTATTTATTTTTCAAATGTCACATATAATTAAAAATCTGTCTTTGGTAAGGGTCATTTTTTGAGAAACATTTGAAGAGTGAACTGTTGATCCATCTTCCCTGCCTATTTTATAAAAATGGAACAACCAGCTTTCCTTTAATATTGTCATTTCATGAAGTCTTGTCATGTGAAAGGTAACCGCGGTCTTCCATAGCTCTCAGTAACTGGAGCCCTAGCAGAAATCCATCAGGATTTCTCTACAGCCCTTGTTTCTAAGGTTTGCCAGAAATCAGCAGAAAATATTGAAATGCATAACAAATAATTGAAATGTGACATATTTTAGACTGGGAAATGAAAAGGTATTGTAAAAGTATCTTCATGTTCTACACCCCTGAGAAGAAAGTCTAAAGAAATGAAAACATAATGCACAAGGGTAATACTCTGAATTTATTAGCTGTGTTACCAGCAGCTTGGAGTTCAATGCTCTCAATATCTCAGCACAAATCTCTGTCACTTGAGCTAATGAAGGAAAATTTAACCTTTGGTGAGTAGCTACTAGACAGGAATGTCATGCACATCACTGTTTTCAAATAGTAGTACCATCTTGAAGGATAAAACCACTTCTTTCTTTCTGCAGCACTTACTTAAAGGGCAGTTCTATTGTTAAGACAATTATTGGAGACAGAATACTTGCACATAACTGTTTCGCCCATGTTTCTGCCTGAATGGCATGGGTTGGCGTTCAGGTCTGCAAGCTGAGAGCTGTGGCTGCCCACCAGAAACCACTCCTAGAACAGAGAGCTGAGATCAAATCTCTTCTCCAGGTGCCAGAAAAGAGTGGAAAAGATGTCCTCCTTGATCAACCTCCTTAATGACACAGGCAAGGACATGTTAACAGGTAATGGCTATGGTATTGTTGATGTTACCAAGAAATAACAAACAAAAAAAAGTAACGCTTTGGTGATCTCTGCTGCACCTTCGACATTTCTGTTAAATTGAGTGCTTGAGAAAATAATCTTCTCTGCTAATTCAGTTGTGCAAAACTATTTTTTTTTAAGAATAAGCTATGCAAAATAAAAAATTCCTACAAAAGTATAATCCCTTAAACCCTTTTTTTTCTGAAATCAAAATCTACCTGTGAATGGTGATAAATACCAGTGGTATAGAAAAATCTGGAAAAAATCTGGCCTAAAGACTCAAATTGAGTCTTTGAGTCAATATTCTCATATGCGCCATTACAGAAAATAATGACAAGGTTCCAAATAACTGTATGCATTACAGGACTGTATACACTGCTGTTAGGAATTCACACAAATTACATAGTTCTGATGCACAAGAGAACAGTTATCTCAATGAAACAATTGTCCTCATCCAAAACCAGATATAAGTAGGGCAGTGAGCCAAAATAAATGATAATAACATCATAGCTTTAAATATCCAGCAGGATTAGAGCAAGTAATGTACATTTCAAAGACAATAATAGACTAGGATGGTAAGGAAAGTTGTGTGGTTTCTTTTTTCCCTTTTTTTCTTTCTTTTTTTTAGATCACAATAGCACTGGCTCTAACTTCGTCTGCATACATCCAGCTTGGGGAAAAATTATAAGTAAATGAAACCCATATTGTTGGTGCATCTATACAGCTGTAAATATTTAGATCAGGTAGTTCAAACCTAATTTAAGCATGTTTATAGGATCTACAATCCTTTACCTGGATTATAAGGTAAATGCACTGCACAATGCCATCTTCTGATGTCCCTCTTGAATATGTCTCATACCAGTATAGAAGAAACACCACAGAGTCCCTGTCCTCTAATCTGCCTCACTACTAAATATAGTAGTCTGATAAATTTATTACTGTATTTCTGGATAAAACAAAATAATCTTAGTTTTGGTAAATGTATGAACACAGCAAATCTGAGGAAATCACAGCTGCTGGCTAGCATGTTTGTGGCAAAGCAAGGCTTCTTACAGGTTTGAGCTGAAGCCTGTGCAGCTTCATTTATTTCACAGATGTGGGAAGCTGTGGATGCAATGGTATGCAAGAAGACACAGTAAACTGGAACAGAGATAATAAAAACCAGAACCTATAGATCTCATTCCTCAGTTTTAACCGCTAAATAACAATCTTCTCTACCAAGCAACCAAAGCTTAGAGGTGAATATGTAATGGAATTATCTAGGCATTTACCTACTAAATCCTCTTCTACCACAAGGGAATACAATGCTGGTGATGCTGTTGATCCTCTCGGCTCATTCCTGTGACATGTGACTCTGGTTGCTGTTGATCTTCTGGTCTTAAGTCTGTTATCTGATTTTGAAAAGTATTCTGGGTCCTGTGCCAAGAGGATATTAACAGAGCAAGTAGTCTGGTTTAGGCGATCTCTATAGAGCGGAATAAGGGTCTCTGGCCTATAACAGCAGCTATTTGTGAGCAGACAAACCCTCTTACCTTTATGTTCAGGTGAAGTGGAGGGGGAAAACACATTTACACAATAGTGAAAAATGGCCCTTACTGTAAAATACAAGTATGGATTTCAGTTGCTGTGCAAATCCAAGTTGACTGCAAAATAATTAAGGGAAAAAAAAATAATCTTTAAGCTAACCAGTCCTACCCAAAAGCTTCTGCTTGATTTGAGTCAAAGTTTTAGAGGTATGTAGAATTGCAATAACGTGTATCTAAAACAGAAAATTTACCTACAGAGATTTTATAGCCCAGACATATGTCCCAAATTCTAGAGTCCTGTTTTCTTTTCCTGGGCTAAGTTAGCTGATGATTTGTTTGCACTGTGTATGAGTTTTTGTTTTTGTTGTGCTGAAAAATACTTTATTCTTCGACTGTGTAAATTTTAATTTTTTTTTTTTTTACTCTTAATGAAATAAAATTAAATTTCCTATTTCCTTTCTCTAAAAATGGTGTTTCAAATTTGACCACAGTTCACTAATAAGATAGTCTTCTTACCCAAAAAAAAACAAGAGAAAAAAAAAACAGCAGGAAGTGTCATATCCTTCATCCCAGAAATAAAGTAATAGGCCAAAACTTGCCTTATACTTTGTCTGAAATGTTCATGATTTATGCCAAAAGAATGAAAAGTTCCTTTTTTTAGGCATCAGCAGTTTGTTTTAGCTTGATAAAATCCATTTCCTAACATAAGGTGAGCCAGACCTCAACAACGCAGATCAGTTTTTTATTACTATGTGTGGATAACAGAACTTGAAGCTAATCATTACCTGAATTCTAAACTCTACCCATATCATGACACAAATACTAGTGGGACCAGAGCCTGTAATCCCATAATTGCTGTAACAAGATGAAATGCATTCACAGAGCACCTAGGGTACAGGCTTTACATTTTCCGACTTTGTCTTTCTACTCTCTTCATTAATGTATAGATTCTTTTTTCCTGGACTACAGAGCAGAACATGCTATATCAGCAACCAATAAAAGCTTCAAACAGGAATGTTTCCAAGGAGACCCTACTGGCTTGGCTCTGGCATGACTTTTATTCTTATGAAAGTTAATCTCCTGCACTGAATAAATTAACTTTTTCGAAGTGTAACTTATAATTGTAGTCAAATATTTTCCATATGTTAGTAAATTTTACTAAAACATTTAAAATAATGGAGAATATTCTTGTCATTCTGTGGCTCAGCTCTGCAGTTTCTCACATTCTCGCTGGGACCCTTAGTGTGAGAACCATGATTTAAAAAGCCTCCCCCTCTCCTGGAATTTGAGTGGGGTGATAGTTATTCAGACCAATGCCAGCTGCAGAGGCCAAGGATGAGAGCTAAATTTTAACTTCACCACCGGCAAACTTCACCTGCGTAAGGAGCCTCTCTTGACTTTGTTTGTGGATCTCTTTTTAATTTCTGAGGCTGTCAAACTAATCATAAAGAAGCAATTGGAGGTAGCCTCTTTAGTGGTTGTATACACTAATGGGGAACAAAGCTAGGGTAACAAAAAGGCAGCAGGAGGAGAGAGCTTCTTCCTGTTCTTGCTGTCCTTCTGCACTTGTGGCCCACAAGGCCAATCGCATACTGGGCTGCATCAAAAGAAGTGTTGCCAGCAGGTCCAGAGAGGTGATTCTGCCACTTTACTCTGCGCTGGTGAGACCTCATCTGGAGAGCTGTGTGCAGGTCTGGAGCCCTCAATATAAGAAGGACATAGACCTGATGGAACGGGTCCAGAGGAGGGCCACAAAAATGACTAGGGGGTTGGAGCACCTCTGCTACGAGGACAGGCTGAGGGAGCTGGGGTTGTTCAGCCTGGAGAAGAAGAGGCTCTGGGGAGACCTAATAGAGGCCTTCCAGTACCTGAGGGGGGCCTAAAGGAAAGCTGGGGAGAGTCTGTTCACAAAGGTCGGCAATGACAGAACAACGGCTTTAAATTGGAGAAGAGCAGATTTAGATTAGACATTAGGAATAAATTCTTTACAATGAGGGTGGTGGAGCACTAGAACAGGTTGCCCAGGGAGGTGGTTGAGGCCCCTTCCCTGGAGACATTCAAGGTGAGGCTCGACGAGGCCCTGGGCAACCTGGTCTGGTTGGGGGTGTCCCTGCTGACTGTGGGGGGATCGGACTAGATGACCTTTGAAGGCCCAGATGATTCTATTTTTCTATTCTATGATTCTATAATCTCTTTACACTCATGGCTAAACCAGTCTTTTAATCTCATGCACTCTAAATAATTTGTTACCTTTCTGTTGACAACACATTGCTGCCACAGGAGCCTTCAACATTTTCTCTTCTTTGCTTGCTTTGCTTTCTTGGTTGGTGTCACAAAATGGAGAACAACAGAGAGGCACCAAGAAGAAAGCATTTCTGGAGGCTGGAGAGGAAGAAGACAGACTCCAGGATTTCCCAGGACATGTGGACACAGAGGGCATGGATACAAAGGAAAATATATACAAGATAGTTACTACGAGGAAATGACTTGTCTCTAGCATGGTCTTCATGTTACCCTCAGATTATTTCTGTATTCTGAATAAGCATGAAAGACAGAATATGGGCATAGTATGGGTAGTAACTTCTAATACATTATTGTAGAAATATTTTGTTACTACATGTGTCTGCATAATAGGAATATGACTATTTTTTAGTTGAATGTGACACAGGCTGAGACAGGATGAAAACATACTTTTTAAATTAGATAATTTCATCATAATAACTAAAATGGGCAAAATTGCATTAAAAATGTTTATTTTTTACTCAGAGGACAATATGCAGATAAGATAAATCAGCAGCCACAGAAAACTTCTTCAGTTGTAGATACTCTGTAAGGTCAATATAAACTACTGGAACAAAATGTTGTTGGCTTAGCACTTGCAACATATAGAGTGAAAATCCACAGTTAAAGCAAAAAGAAGACTCAAGGAATTATTTTTAAAACAATGTTATTTTTAATAACATCTATGACTTGTGGTTCTTTGTTTCAAATGTGAAAGGTGGTTTGTTTTGTTTTTAAGCTATTAAACAAGCTAGCTAGGAAGAAAAAAAAGGCCTGTGGGAACCAAGAATATTAAATTCCAAAGGAAGAAAGGTTAAAGATTAAGAAAGGACAACGGAGGCCAGTGATTTGCCATGCTTTGCTGGTGGCTGGGAAGCCTTATTTTTGCCCTCAGCTGGTCTCCAAGTAGCTTGAAAGTAATTGCTGACTCACCACCCTAATATTTGTTAATCACATTAGATGGCATTTGTCAACAAATATTAGATACGTTATTATAGACTGACATTGTGACACAGTGTTTTCTTTGTTAACTTTGATTTTTGTAACCTAGTGTTGTATTGCATCTGAAAAAAAAACCCCAACAACAACTGGTTTTTTTGTTAAATTGTTTCATGTCATTTTCTGCCTTAACTGCAGTCTTGACCATGTCCTTTGCATGTCCAAAGTACCTTTCATGTTGCCAGGGCAGAGCAGCTTAATATTCCCAGAGATTACAATAATACAATTTGAATCTCAGTGTGCTAGTGAAGTGCAAACAGAGTGCTAGTAATCAATTTCCACAAACCAGAGTGTAATACATTAGTTTTATCAACATAGAAATGAACACTACACATTTAAGTCTGTTTACAGTTCTTGCTCTACTTATCTAGAGAAAATAAAATAAGACAAAAACCTATATCGTTACACATATCTTAATTTGTATAGAGGGAGGACTGAGATTCTTAGCTAAATACTAGAAATTATAGCAAGATACCAAGTGCTGTTAAAAACAAGCTTGAAAAATATTTCTTTATCCCATAAAGTTTTAGGTGACAAATGATTTCTTATGTATATATATTTTATTTTTATATACCTATAAGTTTTATAATATACAAAGCCCCCAACATCGTGGGGCAGTCTATATTCCTTCCATCATGGCACTGTTTCCTCTTTATTTCTGTGGGACTGTAAAGCTCTTACTATTCATTAACAGTAGAAAGAAAGGTGTCAGATGTGGAACATGTGCCAAACTACCAATATTGCATTAGTTTGTTTTCTCCCGAGTACAATTTATATTTTGGCAAAAAACAGACTTGAGGATGGAAGAGTCATTATGTGTTTTATTATGGGTTATAGAGAACAAAAGAAAAAATAATCAGGTTTATGAGAAAAATCTGGGTAATTTTTTTCCTTGCTTTTAAGAATAAAGTAGATTATATAGTAGGAAGACTTAGTAAGTTGTAGGTTTGGTTCTAGATTTTTTTCCTGGATTGGTTTCAATAGGTAAGGGGTGTGGTGCTCTCACTTGAAGTTTCCATTGACTGAGTTCAGTACTCTCTGGGATTGAAAACTCTGTGCAAGTCAAAACTGGACTTATTTGTACTTAGGAACCTTAATTTTGCATCTATAGCTGTTAGTTCAGTGTGGCTTGGCCTCTATTGTTGTTTTCATTTTTTTTTTTGCTTTCCTGTTTCTATGAATGGTTTTGGTTTAAAGTATTACTTGCTTATTTTGAAAATCTACTCTGAGGAGGCCAAACTAAATCAAAAGCCATATCCATGAACGATGTAACCCAAAAGAAAAGAAAAAAGCTTATTTCCCATAACTCTGTATTCCATTTCCCAAAATCTGCACGAAGTAAACCAGAATTACATAGTACAAATGAAGACACCTCTTAGGACTGGCTTTATCTTTCCTGATGTCGTTTGCATATTTTCTCATTTAGAAAAAGCCTTACCCAGAGATAGAGTTACCATGGATAAACAGGACTTAATTTCTCAATGTACTCTGTTCTTGTGACTATCTAGAAAAGACTAAAATAAGATATCTATGTCTCTTACTATCGTAAACCTTTGGTGAGTTGGGATCAGCTGAACCATCTGTATCCCCTCCCACTTTTTGTGCACACCCAGCCTACTCACTGGTGGGCAGTGTAAAAAACATGAAAAGAGATTGGTGTTTTGTAAACATTGTTCAGCAATATCTAAAACATTGGTGTGTTATCAATGCTGTTTTGGTCACAAATCCAAAAGCACCACACAAGCTACAATGAGGAAAATTAATTCTATCCTAGCTGAAACTGGTACAACATGTCCCTAGTTTGTTTCATACCTTTGAAATATTTGAATTTAACATCTTTTCTTTCAGATTTCTGGGAAATGTAAGAATACAGCTAAGTATGCATATCAGCTTAAGCACATCTGCAAGTTCAGGAACTAGCTGGTAGGAAAATGGTTTGTAATAGTTTTATCATTTATATCTTTCTTAGATACAGAGAACAAGATCAAAAAGGTAAAGAGTTAAAAAATAATAATAAAAAAAGAGTTATTTAAAAACAAATAATCCTGCATTGATAAGAAGAAAACTGGAAAGTCATCAAAAAAGAGGAAAAAGCTAGGAGAAAGGGGTAAGAGCCAAAAGGCTGAAATCTTGTACTAACATGATATATCTTTATCTAAAACCTTTCATTTGACAGTATTAACAAAGTCCAATTTATCTAGCAGTCCAGATCTGTTGTTCCTTAATTCCTTTCTTTTCATTAATGAACCCTCATCTAATCATTCTTCCTCAGTATCCTTTATATATAAGAATTTTATGGTGTTTTTTTTTTCTAAATCATAATAAAAATTTAATAGAAAAGTAACAAAAGCAATCTGTGTGGGATCTTAAGACAATTTTTAGTGTGCTGATAATTCGTTATGTATAATTAGAATTTTGAAAGCTAATACATAAACAGTTTTAATTCCCTTTGAATTTTGGACTTGAGTAAACTTTAGCTTAGTTTTTAACTAAACAGAAATATTTTTCTTGTATTTACAGAATGCTTAAATTCCCATTTTGTCTAAAGAGAAATTTATTCAGCTTCCTCTGTGCAAGCCAAACCCCTACACAGTCATTAAAAAAGAAGATATGATGTAACCAGGTCACAGAATTTTTTAAAAACACAACAAACCCCAACTTCCAGTCTTATGCATATTATTAACAAGGCAGTTTATACACCTTTTGAACAAGAGGCACTAGGAAAGACATCAAAAATTTGGAAAAGCCTTTTTTTAAATAAATGAGAACTATTCCTAATCAGTCACAAGTAGTTACCTATATTGACAATATAACAAAACCTGAAGGACCACAGTCACAACCCATTGAAAGCGGACATGATAAAATGATGATATGACTGCAATATAATGCAAACTGTATTCAGTTTGAAAACAAAGCACTGATGATCGAGGACTAGAGACTCTACAACTATCACTGCATTTGTTGAAAAGGATTAATGAGTTGTATTGAGTCTTTCTGGTAGTGCGTGGAATACCCTACTCCTCAATCATCATAGCCAGTCTTTGATTGTCACAGAAGTTACTGAATTTTTTTCAGCTCAACTCCTCTCCAGTGATCCACAGTTCTCATTCCCACTTGAACATACAGTGAAAACTCATCTTTCCACTGTGGTTTTATCAGTCAGTCTACAGCTAGCAAATGACACAGCAAATGCCTTGGTCTTCATTTTGGCATTTTCAAGCAATTAATTCTTCATTAAAGACTTAAAGTGTAAAAGTTGGCTTAGAGTCGTTTCTCATTTTGTATTTTGGAAAGAGTGGGAATGGCTGCGTCACCATACTCTCTAAGAACTCTCTGTTCCAGGTCAAACAGGAGCATTTTTCCATTCCTTCACAATCAATTACTTCACAGTAATACCAGTTTCTTTGCCTTCTTTTTTTTTAAAGAGAAGTAACGACAACTGGATTTTTTCCTGAATCCTGTTGGCAAAACTTAGATAAGTTCTAAGAATAAGGCCGAAGCCTCTGGAAGAGAAATACCGAGTCTCTGGAGCCTGATTGTGCTTAGATACAACCTATGCCCTGTGTTGTGCAGAAACAGCTTTGCAGCTGAGATGCTGAAACATTAGCAGGATGTTCCTGTGGCTGGAGGATTTTAAAGATGTCAGTTGAGGCACCTTGGGAATTTGCTTCCCAAGTAAGGCAGTAAATAAGCTAACTAATTCAACTTTGGGTTTAAATTCATGTCCCCCTCCAAGTGCCTAAAACCCACTCCGGAGCCACCACTAATGTTGCATTCAGTAGTGATAACCCGGCTGTCAACGGAGAGCACTACTCCACAGAAGCCATGGAGGAACCGAGCGTACAGCGAAACCCTGCTCCCTGTCAAGTCAGTGTAGAGTTTTGACCACATTTTCAGTAAGACTTTGATTTAACACCATGTTCATCAGATTTTCTTGACAGATGGAATGAAGGTATAAATTAATCCTTGTAAGCAACATATGACTGGCCCCAAGTATCATCAAATTAAAGTCCACGTGTAAAGGCCATTTTTATGAGCTTTCTGCAGAACAATTAATAATGTTTTCACATTTTAAAAGAAAATATGAATAACATACTCCCTATTTGATTGAAATGGGGATGAAAAAAGATTGTTTTTCATATAAATAATTGTTATATATCCACATTTTCTAGAGTTTTTCTAGAATATATATCCACATTTTCATCATAAAATCCTGTACAAACAGAGCAAAATAAAAAACTTAAATGATTTCTTTCCACAGAGTGACAAGGTATAAATCAGCATTGCCTTATACTTGGCTCTTTCTCCTACAAAGGAAAAAAAATGGTGGTTTCCTTCACTACTTCTCTGCTGATGGTATTTGTTAAGTGTTTTATTTTTGGTTCCAGGAATACTCTGAAATATTGTGGTCACCTATAGTAACAAGAGCAGACTCTCTGCGTTTATTATTTATCTTTTCCAGGTGTGTAAAATTCATGAATAACAATCCACAACTTTTCTTCCTAGTGTTTCTACAACTAATGGTAACGAAAAAGAGTCTATGAGAAGCTGTAAGTGTACAGAGAGAGATAAAAAAAACTGGTACCACAGTCTTGGAGAAACCAGAGTGATTTGCCAATTGCTCCGTTTGTGTCCAGGTGTTCTACTGCATCTCTTTAGCTGCTGAAAAAAAGAAGCCCTGAACATTTTATATTTTCCACATAGGGCAACAATAACTCCAAGAACTTTAAGATCTATTTGGGCTTTTGATTGTGCAAATAGCTGTCAGTATGAATCCTTATGGTCTTCAGGGTAAAATGACCATTATGTTCTGATCTGTGACAATAGAGTCATAGAACAGTTTGGGTTAGAAGGGACCTTTAAAGGTCATATAGTCCAACTGCCCTTCAACACACTAGGACATCTTCAACTAGATCAGGTTGCTCAGAGTCCCGTCCAACCTCACCTTGGCTGTTGCCAGGGATGGAGTATCTAACACCTCTCTGGGCAACCTCGTCCAGTGTTTCACCACTCTCAGCATAAAAAAATTTCTTCCTTATATCTGCTCTATATCTTCCCTTTTTTAGTTTCAAGCTATTACCCCTTGTCCTATCAATACAAGCCCTGCTAAAAAGTTGGTCCCCATTTTTCTTATAAGCCCACTTTAAGTCCTGAAAGGGTGCAATAAGGTCTCCGCAGAGCCTTCTTTTCTCCAGACTGAATAAACTCACCTCCCTCAGCCTATCCTCATAGGAGAGATGTTCCATCTATCTGGTCCTTTTTGTGGCTGTCCTCTGGACCCAGTCCAGCAGGTCCCTGTTTTTCCTGTGCTGAGGGTTCCAGAGCTGGAGGCAGGACTCCAGGTGGGGTCTCACCCGAGTGGAGTAGAGGGGCAGAATCACCTCCCTCAATCTGCTGGCCATGTTTATTTTGATGCAGCCCAGGATATGGTTGGCGTTCTGGGCTGTGAGTGCACATTGTCAGCTCACGTCCATCTTTTCATCCACCAGTACGTCCAAGTCCTTCTTTTCAGGACTACTCTCAATCTTTTCATCCCCAGCCTGTATTGATATTGGGTGTTGCCCGAGCCCAGGACCTTGCACTTGACCTTGTTGAACCTCATGATGTTCATGCAGGCCTACCTCTCCAATTTGTCCTGGTCCCTCTGGATGGCATCCCGCTCCTTGGGTATGTCAACTGCACCACTCAGCTTGGTGACTGCCATGTCTTTTCAAATATCATGGAGAGTGGCTTGGCAACTACATCATCCAGTTCTTGGATGCATCTCGTCAGATCCTATAGACTTCTGTATGTTCAGGTTCCTCAGGTGGTCACGAACCTGATGTTCTCTTACAACATAATTAGCATTTCATCAGTTTACCATGAACATAATGCAGTACACAACTGTTTCTTTATAATTCTTTGATCTTCACAGCTATTCATATGGAATGAAATCCTATCATATCTGTGAGAGGTATGTGTTATATATATGCAGATAAGACTAATCTCCACATAAGTATATCACGTTTTAGTTTGGTGGGGTTTGTTTTTTTTTGGTATAGATAGGCTACCACAGCATGAAGCAATTGGACTTGGTATTGTTAACATTTATCCAAGTGTAGTACTTCACACCTTGGTGATGAGCTTCACAGATTGACCAAGCTAATTATACGCCTAAAATTTGTGATCATAATTCATTATGTACTTTTGTAAATTCAAGCCAGAAACTATTGACAGGGAATTACTTATATTATCAAAGGTATGAAATGGTGAAATAAGTTCACATTGTTATCTTTCTAATGTGCTAATAAATGCTTAAATAAATTAATTGTTTTGTGTTTCAATTTCTATTGCCTTTAATATATGTATGTTGTCATAAAGCATGAGCAAAACTTCTGAGGAAGTAAAATAGTTTGTTTTTTTCTAACAAAGTAAGTTTAGATTGTAGAATAGCATGTCAAGAGGACTTACCTTTTAGAACTATACGGGTATAGTTAAAGTTTTATTTGATTAATTTTGTGACTTGCAACACCCAAAAATATCCTTTGTAAAAATATTCATAGATCTGTAATATTTAGTTTCCTTCTGTAGATAACATTGGACAACAGCTAGAGCTGAAGCTGAGAAACGAATCTATACCCGACCGAAGCAAATGCTTCCTAACCACTGCTGTGAGAAGAGGAATTAAATCACATTTTGGAATTTATTTAGAAGAAAAAAAAAATCACTCAAGCAGCAAACACTTATTTACAGAAAGCCAAACCAAACAAAAAACTCAAGCATGTTGAACGGAACTTCTAGAAGAAGAACATCTAGTAAGTGTGGTAGAAAAAAACCCTTCTATCTATTCAGTAAAAATGCTCTGAGCATGGATCTGAACACCACAAGTCCATCACCATGATTTCATTTGCTGTTTGTAAATTGGGAAAGCACAGTGAACTATCAGAGATTAACAGCATCTATCTTCACATGACTCGAGATTCAGATTGGATAAATGGAGCTGAGGCCAATGTTGGTTTTGAAAAAGTTTCTCATTTCTGTTGATTACCATACTCTACTTCTGTTGTAAAAGTATTTTATATATGTTTTATATTTTATATAATAAGGTGAAGATAAATTCTGAATAGAATTTTTAAAAAAGAGGGCAAAATATGCTGAGTGTGCAGTAAACCATCACAGTTTAATTTCCTGTTATGCAGTTACTTTCTTTCATCAGAACTGTAAAATAAGTCTAGACAAAACTCTATTTAATTTTAGAGTATTACTAATTTTCAGCTTGAGTCAACTAGTACACAGTGAATTTTGAGACAGCCTGGTCACATTTCAAGAGAACCTGGTCAATCTAATTTTTTAGGTGGTGATAGCAGGTCTCCTTAGGGTGCTTGATTTACAGATGCATAAAATTTTGGCAGTATTCATTATGCTTCACTGTGAATGAGGTTTATTCAACCCAGAACTCAAATTTAAACATAGAACTTAATGATTTTTTACAGAAACAGAAAACATCAGAAAAGATCCCAGTGCATTAAGATAGCATATAAGAAAGAGCACACCTCATTAATCCTTTCCTTTTGTCTTTCCTCCATTCTACACTCAGTGCAAACACAACATGAGACAGATGCAGTAAATCTCAAATTTTCCATAATGAGGAGAGTTAAGGCAAAGTCTTACGTTGTTAGAGCTACTCACATAGCTGATTAAAACAACAAAAAATGTTTTCTTTTTTAGTTTCTACTAGAAACCAGCCACTATTTCTAGCTACTATTTCTCCTTTCCCATTTCTATTTCCTTTTTTGGTTTTCTCCCCACTTCCTTTTTTGTCACTATTAAAGAAAAGAAGGAGAAAGAAAAAGAGGAAGACACACAAACCCTCAAATCTAGCAACTCCAGTAAAAGAAGCCTTTCTTTGCAACAGTTCAGTCAGCTTCAGGCTTTTTGGGGAGTCAGCTTGAACTTTCAACAATGTTTTCAATTGTCAAATAGTTGTCAAATCTTCTCTTCAAGGGCTGGCAACGCATGGGAATAGGACTTCAATGATAAGGGTATTTATAAATGGACAATGTATGAAAGAGTTTATAGTGAATCTACTGTATGATGGAGACATGGTGACAGAAATCTTAAGCCAAACAAAAGAAAATAAAGCATATATGGTGGGTTGCCAAAGCATAGTAGAACTGTTCCTCTATTTCACAAAATTTATGGGTAAATGGCCTTAAAGGATAGACCAACATGAAATAAAGGAGTTGAAAATACGAGTATTTTTGAGTGTTTTTCTTGGTTGCAGTTAGGAAAGGTGATAAATTTAATGACAATGAGTAGATTTCTCAAGAACTTTCTTTGGTTTCTTGGTGTTGAAATAAAACAGCATGAGTTTAAGATTAGGCTACCAACTGAATCTCTGGCAGATGTAAAAAATGCAAGGTCAGAGAACCATGTTTTTTGCAGGCTTGTCACCAAGGAGTTTTTCAGAGTCTCAGCATTTCTGAAGAGGTGTATGGATGGCCTGTGAAGTGGCACTTGTTCCTGGGCACCTCACTGCGCCTGCTGCTGCGTGGTCCAGGTGGGGTTTGAAAGCAAGTCTTACTCTAGGCTAAAGAGGAGAGCATCCATGAGACCGCACCAGGCTCTGCTTGAGATAATTCATGATGATTCATGGAGGCTAATATACCTCTGACATCACATCCCAGGCCTGACCTGACTAATCCTGGTTTTCCATCAGATGTGGCTAAAATACTGGCCTGCAGAGCACACTTGGGCCTCACGCTCTGAACTCCCTTTTCATAGCACATTACGCACCGCACTCAAACAGCCAGCAGGTCTTTGTCCCAGAGAGTGATGCCAGTATAAACACTCACACACCTTTGATGAATAGCGAGGAAGCCTTCCTGACTGTGCTCTGAAAAGAAGTCATTATGGAGAGGCAGCAATCTGGTCAGTTTTATAGGTCTCTGCTGGGAGTCCCCACTAAATCTCTGACTGCTGACTAACACCTGAACTGGGGAGATTGCACACAAATCATTTTGTTGGGGAACTGAGAGCCTGAATTAACAATGTATGGTAGTACAGAAATTAAGACCGTAACTATTTCAGGAATGAAACATTCCATGTATTTTACAATATGAAGCCATAAAGAACATTATCGTCTCTCTCTAGGTGAATGGCTTTTTCAGGCATATGTGGGCCAACATGTGCAGAAGATGCATATCAAAGCATGAAATAGTATGCTATGTAGAGCTAGTTACTGTTCGAATGATATCGTTTGTCCATGCATTGCTAAAAAGCCAGTATGTCCACAGATTTGTCAGAAGTAACATAATTACATATCGTAATGAAAAGGTTTGGTTATACAAAAAGAGGGTGCTCCTCTGGCTGATAAAATACTGAAGACAGAAAAGGTGAGTCTAGTTCTGGTTGATAGAATATTACTCCTATGCAAAAATTATCCTTAATTTTGCAGCTTAATGCTTTAAAACAACCTGCTCAGATAAAAAGAGCTGGCACGATATGCAAAATATTATTCATCAGTTATCAAACATAAGAGGTTCCAATCAAATATGAGAAAAAACTACTTCACAGTGAGGGTGACAGAGCCCTGGAACAGGCTGCCCAGGGAGGTCGTGGAGTCCCCTTCTCTGGAGACTTTCAAGACCCGCCTGGATGCAGTCTTGAGTAACATGCTCTAACATGCTCTAGGTAATCCTGCTTCAGCAGGTGAGTTGGACTAGATGATATCTACGGTCCCTTCCAGCTCTAATAATTCAGTGAAATTCAGTGAAAATCAGTGAAAGTTAGTTATTTCAAATTCATTCAGGAGGTCAAGCTCTATTGTGTAGAAATAGCTACATGCAAATAACAAAGTGTTGCAAATTTCTACTTCTTGATGTTCCTATTCTTATGGAGCCTGTGGTTGATCCTTCTGCAGAAGGGGAATCCTGGAACCATGCAAACCACAGGAGACCATAGGAATGCACCAAACTGACAGTACCACACAAACTTAAATAAAATGACTCAAAACATTGCAGGCTTTTAAAGTGTATTCATTTCCCCTCCCTCTTACTGCTGAAGGTACTGTCACTCTGTTTGCTTAAAATATTCCAGAGTTGGAAAGGCAACTCTACTGAACAGGTATACAGATTCCATTATTAGAAAAAATCATTTCTGTATTAATCAACCTGATGCTGTGCAAACTTTGTTTATTCTTAAGATAATTTATTACTTATTCTCTTAAGATAATTTATTATTTTTTAACTCAGAAGACACTGATGGCCTTTGAGGACTGATTTTGACTCCAGCTCCTAGGAAAGAATCCTTTGCTTACCTCAAAGAATAATTAAGAATGCTCTGTTGCTGTCTATTTTGAGATTTTGCTCTCACTTGCAATTATTCTTGCTGATGTCCCTTGATTTATGCAAATTAGTATTGCAACAGAAGGGAGTACTTTTCTTCTGAAAGGGCCAAAGTGTCTTGCTGAACTAATTGTTTTTAAAACAATTTCTATGTACTTGTACCATTATATAGAAAGTAATCCTACTGGTACCAAGCAGAAGATGCACAACTGTTATCAAATTAACCTTGACATGGCAAAACAGTTTGTATTCCCTTCTGAGATCTTGGCCAGTGTTCTTCAATAATCAACAATTTTTTAATTAAGTATATTTGTTTGGATTTTTTTTTTCAAATTAAATACAATTTGGAGTACTCTTAAGGAAACCAGAAAAAATTCATATATTTTCTTGATGAGGTAGGAAATTATATTAGCCCCTGCCGTCTTCCAGGTTTCCAAACACTTTCTGCTATTATACTGCTTGCAATTATTTGTAGTTTGGATAGACTATTTGAGCTGGTATTTCCCATCTTTCTGGTGGCGAATTTCAGTTAAAATTCCCAACCATTCCTGTGAAAAAGACAAAAGAAAATATGTTATGATACTAAATTAATTCTGACAAATTGTGTTGGGACAGCTCAGTGTTGTGCTAACACAAAAGTTTGAAATTTGGCTAGAATACCCTTTGTGTGAAGGACAAAATTTTTCCTCTTTACAGGTTCTGTAAAAGACCAAGCCAGGAACTGTAACATGCAATGTGCACACGTGAGCATCAAGCAACATATGCAGTGTATCAGCTACCTGGGAGCAGTTTTAGTTTGAGCCATGGTGGACTGATTGGTGAAAGTGACCGGAGCTGAAAAGTGTGGTGAAACCGATCCAGGACAAATCATGGCATTTCACTTTCTGTGAAAATTAATCACTGTGAGAGAACATTTCTCTCTAGCCTTCAAGCAGCTTTCTTTTAGGCATCTACAGGTCTTTTGTGGCATAGTCCTTTCAGCCTTCCCATTGGCAATTAGAAATGACTGTTATTTTTCTGTTTTTACTTCTCATTATGAAGAAATTAGTAACTGCAAATTTAAACATGACATTCTCATTTTACTGCACTTGTAACAAATTGAGGCCTTTTGAAGATAAGGAAAATATAGTGAAGAGAGCAATAACTTTATTGATTAAAGTTTAAGATGCTCCTTTACCACAGTCTTAGATCTTTAGATAATCACTTAACTTTCTCTCATTAAATTCCTCATACATATTCACGGATTCACAGATTTGACAGAGTTGTAAGGGACCTCTAGAGATCATCTGGTCCAACTCCCCTGCTGAAGCAGGATTGCCTAGAGCACATTACTCAGGACTGCATAGAAGCAGGTCTTGAAAATCTCCAGAGAAGGGGACTCCACGATCTCCTTGGGCAGCCTGTTGCAGGGCTCTGTCACCCTCACCATAAAGAAGTTTTTGCTCATATTTGAGTGGAACTTCCTATGTTCCAGCTTGAGCCTGTTGCCCCTTGTCCTATCGCTGGAAACCACTGAAAAAAGTCCAACTCCATCATCCTTCAACCCACCCTTTAGGAACTTGTAAACGTAGATAAGGTCTCCCCTCAGTCTTCTCGAGGCTAAAGAGCCCCAGTTCTCTCAGCCTTTCCTTATCTCTTCCTTAATCTCTTAATTATCTTTGTTGCCCTACGCTGGACTCTCTCCAGTAGTTCCCTGTCCCTCTTGAACTGGGGAGCCCAGAACTGGACACA
>JAOTQQ010000001.1:108129234-108142309 GCA_026546715.1 Gallinago undulata | reverse complement strand
CAGTCCTCAGGCACTTCTCCTGTTCTCCAAGACCTCTCATAAATGATGGAGAGTGGCTCAGGGATAACATCTGCCAGTACTCTCAGCACTTGTGGGTGCATCCCATCAGGGCCCATAGATTTATGGATGTCTAGTTTGGCCAAGAGGTTTCTAACCCAATCCTACGCAACAGAGGGAAAGTCTTCCTCTCTCCAGACCATCCCCCTTGTCTCCAGAGTCTGGGATTCATGAGGGGCATCTTTGGCAGTGAAGAACAAAGCAAAGAAGGCGTTCAGGAGCTCCGCCACCTCTGTGTCTTCCACCACCAAGGCACCCACCTCATTCATCTGTGGGCCTACATTTTCCCTAGCCTGCCTTTTTTTATTGATACACTGAAAAAAACTTTTCTTGTTATCTTTAACTGTGATAGTCAAGTTAAGTTCTGCTTGGGCTTTCGCCCTTCTAATTTTTCTTCTACACTTTGATATTGCTTATGAGTAACCAACCCCTTTTTCCAGAGGTTGTACACTTTACTTTTCTCCTTGAGGTCCAGTCAAAGCCCTCTATTTAGTCAGACTGGTCTTCTTCCCCGTCTACTCGTTTTATGGGACCTGGGGATGGCCTTTTCCTGTGCTTTTGAGAGTTCCTCTTTGAAGTATGACCAGCCTGCCTGGGCACCTGTCTCCCAACGGACACTCTCAACCATGTTCCTAAGAAGGCCAAAGTCTGCCTTTCTGAAGTCCAAGGTGGCCGTTCTGCTGGCTCCTTGTCTTGCTTCTGCAAGAATTGAAAACTTTATGATCTCGTGATCACTCTGCCCAAGATGACCTTGAACCTTTACATCCCGCACAAGACCATCTCTGTTTTCAAGCAGCAGGTCTAGCAGGGCGCTTTCCCTGATTGGCTTGCTCACCAGCTGTGTTAGGAAGTTGACTTCCACACACTCTAGGAACCTCCAGGACTGTTCCCTCTCTGCTGTGTTATATTTCCAGCAGATGTCTGGGACATGGTATTAGTATAGTTAGAGAGTATGACAAAGGTATTAGTGTAGGTAGAGAGTAACTATAACAAAAGACTGTAGTTTTCTTGATATTACAACTGAGAAGGTGACAAAAAAGTTTGATCTAAATAGAAAAAAAATGCACATACTTGCTTAATATTGGGAAATAAAACCTAGACTTTCTTTTTTATCCAGTTACTAATACAATCAAAATCTACTATATTAATATCTTTCTATCTCTATTTTATTATGACAGAGATACTGATATGGAGGGAGGTTGTAGAAGGAAAGCCAAATCAAGCCAAATTAAGCCAAATCTATATCAGCCACTGCCAATGGAAACAGGTTTTTGCTATTGTCTTCCCTGAGATATGGAAGGATGGCTTTCATAAAATTTTTTATAATTACTTGTAGATTTTAATATTGGTGTCTTAGAATACATCATTCCATTTTACATTCCATACGTCATTTACTACTTTAGTTCTTACAGACATGAAGTACCTTTCTCTAGTATTTGAGTGTTTTCCAGTGCTATTCCAGCAGATTTAATCTATTCTATTCCATGATGTTTATGTCAGCAGTATTGCATATGCATAACTGTTATTTTCTTTTACACATAAAGGGGCTGGATTCTTATTTTCACTACAGTAGTATTTGTTCACTGTAACTCTTGAAGGCCGTGCATACAAATTAAATCACTTTGGCCACCAATTCCTGAAGTATCACAACAAATCTTTTCTTGGGCTCTCTTAATGAAAGATATGTGTAGAGTAAGATTCATTATGGCATGAGACTGCAATCTGACTCTGAACTGGTGTTAATCAGCAAACCATGTGGTAAATTCCTTTAATTTGGTAAATGCAAATTATATTCATATAAATTCATCATTTTTCCTAATAGCCTCAGTAAGTCTGTCACTTTTATTTTTCTCAGAATTCTTTACATCTAAGTATTTTTAGAATTACACATTTTTAAAACAAAGCTTCCTGCTTGGATACATTTCTATTCTTGTCTCCAATATAAGTCTGGGTTATATTTCTAGTATCTCACCTTTTGTTATTATCTGCAGAGTAGGATATCTTTTAAAATTCAATTAGAAACATTGTAGGGCAGCAAAGTTAGATCAACATTGTAGAGCTCAGAATACTTGCATGTCTGTATCTGGATAGAAATAAACAAGCAAACACATTGTAATATTATCATTATATTCTCTATTTAAACATACAGGAGAAAAAGCTAGACCTCTGCCCATGTTACTCAGTTTCTTTCCTCTGTTGGAAGAATATCCATTAGAAGCTGTAATAAAAATAACCTCTACTGACAAACAATTTCAGCAGTTAATGTCCTTATTTTGCAGTTCATTCCCTTAAAGATTACCAATGCAGGATAATGCACATGACCTGCTTAGAAATTACTTTATCAAACTTTCCTTGCTTAGTTTGTTAAATCCTTTTCTGTTTCTTTTTTGGCCTTTTTGTGACAAAACTTTCCCCAGGAAACTAAGAAAGCCATTTCATTTAATTTACCACACTCATCATGCTGGGTGTTATGGATAAATTATTTCAGAATTCTTTCACAAGAGTAAATGGGTTTGAGTCTGACTCCTGAATTGTTCTGTGTAATCCAGGCACCAAGCCAGCAAAATAGCTTCTGTGACAATGAATCCTTATCAACTTCCAGTAGCTGAAAACCAATTCCATGCAGACGTCTTTTCTTTTTTAAGTAAAGAAAGACTAAATATCAAAGAAAAAAAAAGTGCAATTTACTACCAGTTAGTGTTTATAACCAAATAGTATTAAATATAAAGGTGGTGGTTATTTATATTAAGGTTAGATGATGAGAATAGTGAAAATCATGGCCTGGTTGTTCTGGCCAAAACACATACTGCAAATCATTCGCTGCTGTGAAAAAGTTGAAATGATCCTACCTGGCAAGTTTTACTAACCTTTGTCTTCAGTTCAAATCACAATCCTACAAAAGTACACACACTAACTTAGCCCTCAGCACTGTGATCACTTCTGCTCAAAATTGGTAAGGGTGGGGGGGAATCAAGGGAAATGACTTGTCCTATGCCTTAAAGCTGAATAATGTTGTGGAAACGCATTTGAGTGTTTCTGAGTTCTTTTCCACTTTAATGTTCTGGTCGCTAAAGGATGCTGCCTTGATAAATGTCATTGGTCAGTCGCTACCGTTCATTCTTCTATTTAGTATAATACTGTTCTTAATGTTTTACACATGCTTTTCAATATATTTCTTTTGAGCCTAATCCTTCAAGATACTGAATGAGTGTAGCTCCTACTGGTGCCAATAATGTCTCTGTAATTCAGCATGGTCTTTCATTCCTTTCGTTGATGCTCTTCATTTTCCTGAACTTATCTGCAATCGTTTTACTTACTCAGGTATTCATAAATGTGTTTGGAAAATATTTGTGTTTGTGCCAAATGCTCACTACTTAAAAAAAATATCTAAGAATTCACAGGAGAGATTTGGTATGAACTAAGACTTCTTAATTGCTAATTTTTAAGTGGCTCTGGAATAGCAAAATAATTCAGCTGTCTTTATGCGAGACAACTCACTACCAGCTTTTTCCCAAATTATAATACTCCAATGAGCTCTCACGGTCCTGCATTGAACTATAGTTCTCAAGTGTAAGCAATCACCACAGTCAGCTGATGGGTTACAAAATGGTGGTTTGGTTACTAAACTACTTCTCCATCAGCTTCAAGCTTGAGGTTCACCACAGTCTTCCCATTTTTTAGGAATGCTCAAATTCTAATGGCACTGCTATGAAAGGACCTTTATGCTACCAGCAGTGTCTTTAAACCAGGCAGCCACTTCCTAAGGTGTTATTCAAATGCTACTAAACAAACAAACTTCCTGTTATTGAACTAAATGATACTATTAAGAATCTATAAACCATTATATTACACACAGCCTGTCTAAAGAAATGTGATAAACTGAAATATGTCTTTTATAAAAAGCAAACAGTAAAGCAAACAAACAACATGGGAATGACCTCCGTTCTTCAGGATTTCTCCAAGGCTCTCCAAAACATAGAAGGGAGTTATCTATCAAGTACTATACTCTAAAGACACAGGAGTGTGAAGAATCTAGGAGAATGCTAATCTGAAGAGATAGAACTGAAAAAACCCCACTATTCACCAACTTTATGCAGACAAGCAGAAATGATTTTCTCATGGTCTTAACCTGAAACAAAGAAAATATATTGGATATATTTGTTGGTTCTTTAGAACTTGTACTGTCACAAGTGCTGCCATACTCTTTTTTTTGTGTTTATTTCATGCAAATATTTGATCCTTTCCCAAGTGAAGAGTATATATATATAAATAAGATTATATATATATATACACATATGAATAAAAGCACAGTTTACCTGTCCAGCATTTTCTTGTCTTTCTGCTTAATATTTTATCACCGGGGAATTGGTCGATGAAGGTCTTGAACAGAAAGAACACTGAGTTGTTATTGCATCGTGTCTTGGAGCAATTAGAGGGAATGGCGTCTTTCTCACATGTTTGTAATAAGGTTGGATATAGACTTCTCCTTTCAGACTTGGAAGACTTGAACATCAAATATATTCTCTAGATGAGTGGCTTGAGAGTCTGGGAATAAAGAATAATAAAAATATGATTATAATTCTGGTTATGACATATTAGAATAATTAATAATGAAATTAAAATTTAATTCATAGAAATTATGACAGAGAGTTTCTTGATAGACTTTTTTTGTGTGTATTTAAACTTTGTGCAAGAAGGCATAAAGAAATGCTGACAGAGTTCTACCTGTACTAAGACTCATGACAAAGAGTTTATTTAACCTGGTTTTAATTTATGGGAGAGGGAAGGAGAGCAGGAAGAGGAAGAGAGCAGACTTGACACCTTGGGTCAATTTTTGTTTCTTCAGGGGTGGGCCAACAAAGCAATAAATGTTGACATTTTCAATGGAAAAAAATAGTCTTCTGTGTAAGTGGAAGACAAGTGGGAGGAAATGAAAGAAAAAAAAAAAAAGAAATATTTGGAATATCCTCATGGGACTGAACAAATTGAAAGAAGCCATTCAGACAGTTAGGGATGTGAATTTAAATGAGCTCTCTTCTGTTTGTGAACTCTAATGTGGCTACAAACATGCTAAAGAAAACAAAATAAAAAATAATATTAAACATTAATTTAGGTTGCCACATAATAGGTAGATCCAAAAGCAATGTCAGTTTTTACAGGCCAAAAAGGATTATGCAGCACGAACAGCTTCCACAACTGATAGCTAGTAGGGAAACCATTGCTTCCTACCACTGATTTCCCGGGAGGGATGAGACTATTCAGCCCAAAAACAGAAAAACACCTATTGAATTTTCAGAAAGACTTTGGCATCATAAAAATGTATTAATCATGTCTATGTTCCTAGATTGTCAGTTTCATCATTTATATCAAAAATTCACTTTTAAAACACTGTGGTACTAAATAAAACCATGCAGGTTTAAATAATAAAAAAGAAGAAAAAGACCAACAAAATATCCCAAACCTAGTATTTTACTTTATTCCTTGACGTGAGCCGGAGCAGTTTTGACAGGTATATTATGGACACTGACAAATTCATCAAGATGTTGTGTCAGTGTTTCTTACATTTTGTCCTTTTATATGTGTAGCTGCAACATGTTAGAGCTCCAGGATCATACATATTTCTGACCTAAATCCTCAGTCACATGTGAGGTTAAAACAGAGGTACAACTACCCAAAGTCTTCAGGATCTAACAAAGGACAAAAGTGTAGTCTGTGTTTTACTGTGTAAAGAAAAAATTCACCTTGGTGGCAGTAAATTAGTCTGTTTGAATACTACCTATTAAAACAAGATAGGCTTCATCTCAAATCAGAGTACATGTGCACTAAATAGGTGTCTAAATAGCTTGTTAGGAGGAGTGATCTTGGAGATTGGACACTGAACTTGGAATCTAGAGATCTGAACCTCGTTTATTGCTTAATTGTGAAATTCTTGGTGTGTGGAAACCTTTCACAGATCTACTGAACTTTTCAAACTTACTATTCTAGTACTGAAGCATAGCTATGAGTTCAAGGAAGAGAAGAGAAGAGAAGAGAAGAGAAGAGAAGAGAAGAGAAGAGAAGAGAAGAGAAGAGAAGAGAAGAGAAGCTGGATAAATACCGTCATAAATATTTATGACTGGAGAAAGTTATAGAGATTTATATGATGTATAAATGAGCATATGAGCTAGAGGAATCCTCTCAGATTAACATGTGGTTAAGTAGGATGTTAAGGGGGAGAGTCTAAATGACATTGCAGTACTGTGTCCAGTTTTTGGCCCCTCACTACAAAAAAGACATTGAGACACTGGAGTGTGTTCAGAGAAGGGCAACAAAGCTGGCGAAGGGTCTGGAGAACAAGTCTTACGAGGAATGGTTGAGGCAGCTAGGGTTGTTCAGCCTGGAGAAAAGGAGGCTCAGGGGAGACCTTACCACTGTCTACAAGGAGGGTGTAGAGAGGTGGGGGTCAGTCTCTTTTCCCAAGTAACAGGTGATAGAAAAAGAGGAAACGGCCTCAAGTTGTGCCAGGGGAAGTTTAGACTGGATATTAGGAAAAAATTTTACAGGGAAATGATTATCAAGCACTGGAACAGGATGCCCAGGGAAGTAGTTGAGTCACCATCCCTGGAGGTATTTAAAAGACAGGTAGATGTAGCGCTTAGCAATATGGTTTAGTGATAGTTTCAGTGTTAGGCTGATGGTTGGACTAGATGATCTGAAAGGTCCTTTCCGACCTAGACAATTCTATAATTCTATGGAAAGAATGCCTCACGAATCTCATAGAGCTCTCTGAAGAAGTTAGTAAATGTGCTAAGCATGACAATGTCGTCATGAGAGGCTTATATATAAAATATGTAAAATAGATTGTAATAAGGTAAAACAGAAGGTGCATTAGGATATAGCTCTATGATGGAAGGAGTTGGGGAATGTGGAATCTTTGGGGTCTGTGCTAGGACTTTCACTGTTCTGCATGTTTAGAGACGGTTTGGGAAAGGAGCGAAAAGAGAACAAAATGAGACAAAAAAGTTGTTATAAAATAATGTTGTTCCACTGGATGAAACCCAGATCATGCCTACAACCTATTAAATACAGGCAGCTCCTTTTGCAAAGGATAGTAAATTTAGGAAATGCAAGAGGTACCAACAAGAATGAAAAACTTGTGCAATAGTTTCAATTTGAGAAAGATACAATTGATTAAAGTTTTCCCACCCAGGGAAGAGACTGAGGAGAATGCATAAAGGTATAAGGAACTGAATATATTGAAAGGGTACATCAGGAACAAGTATTCATTTTTGCTTATATAAAAAAATGCACGTTAGGCAGAAGTGTTAAAACAAGTTAAAGAATTACTTTTTTACACACCATGTAATTTATTTACAGAAATCACTGGCCCTGGATATTGAGGGTGCTAAAAGTAAAGAGTAGTTCATAAGGGAAGTTCGGGGGCTCCCATGAACAGAGATGTAGTCTTCCAGGATGACGAAGGTCTTACCCAGGTGGGACTCTTTCCTCACACACTTTCCCTGAGCACCTCCTCCTGGCCATTGATGAAGGAGACCAAGCTGAAGTAACCTCTTTGGTCAGAGCCAGCATAGGAGGGTGTGTACCTACAGTTACAGGGGAAGATTAATGACTGTTAAACTGTTCTGTAACATGTTTTGGTTTGAATAAATGACAACGTACAATGACAGCACTTTTCAGTGGCATTAGACAGTCTCCTAGGAGTAAATTTTGAGGTAAGACACACCAGATTGTGCAGAGGAGATCTACTTAGAATTCAGAAGCAAGTCTTACATGCAAACTCATCATGAGAAATCATACATCTTGCTACCTAGTACTTTATGATTATTTATACTAGAACACAAAAATGTTTGTAGGAAACATTGCAAGCCAAAGGCTTGGCCTGTTTTGTACTCACTTTTATCATCTTTGTAATTTGTACAGTTATAGTCTTTACTCTAGCCCTTCAGAATCATGAGATTTGATGATTTGAGTCATGATGAAAACATTGACATGACACTTAAAGTTCTTGAGGTTTTGACTTGCTGTAATCTAGGCCTTCTAAAGTCACATCTCCAGCTCTTCTCTAGTTCTGTAGGATTTAAAAAAAAAAAAAAAACAACTTCAAAAGCCCCTCAAAAGTGAGAACAGCTTTAAACACAGGAAACTTGTGAAACCTACCAGCAGCATTAAACTACAAATTAATATAATAGATAGTCGGGTTTCTACAAAACAATTTATTTGGAACAAAGATGCAGTTCAGCTTACATTTTTTTGTGTGTCATTTCCCATGTTAGTTAGTGAGCTTTTTCCCTAGAAAAACAAAAATATTCTTGCTGAATTTGTTTATAACAATGGGACCTCTTAATATGTATAGTTATTTTCTCATGTTAATCATATTATCACATTCAGGGATGCTGAACATGGCCTGAATTTTTCCTCTCTCTTTGTGTAGTTCACTGAACTTTTGGGGTTTGCTTTTCTAATACAAGTCATAGGTTTATTAAACATATTCTGACTGCTGGTGGCTGGAATAGCTATACTGTAGGACCTTCCAGAGTTCGTATGGGTTACATGGTTGGTAGTTACTCCTGACATCTGTAATGTAGCCAGTGATGGTTTCTTCTGGTTTCTTGTTTTAAATCTCAGCAGAAATGGGGTTTATAGCATAGGAATCTGTTGCATGGATTAGGGAAACCTTTTACTTCATTTCAAGTTAATATAGAATTTTAAGTATGGTAGGCAATACTTTACGGGAAAATAGGCATTCTTTCACATGTTATGTGAAAGGATGTCATCTTGGGACATGAATTATATTACATCATTAATATGTTGTATAGGGGAAGAGCTAATTCCCAAATAATTAGTCACAGAAGCAGTAAAAAAACCTGCTATAATTAGACTAAACTTACAGGTTCAGGAGAATTCTGTGCTGATAATATACTCTCCTAGTGTTGCCTGTTAAACCTTCAAAGATATTCCTTGCCTCTTCTTGTGGGCATGGAGTACAACACCTGATAATGAGACAATTTTTTTTTTAAAAAATGGCACAGCAACCATGATAGTTGTATTTCAGTGCATGGTAATTGCTCGTGAGTAACTCTTGAGTATCTACCAAATGGCTATCTTAATACAGAAAAATAAATGGATAAGACCTAGGATAGAAATCATAAACAGGAACTATTTGTTCACATAGAGTGGGGCGAGGGAGACAGAAGGTTGCAATATAAGAGGAGTCTAACTTTGTTTGTCTTAGATTTACAGTGGGCATCTCTGGATAACAAAAAACTGTTTTGTTTTACACTCTTCACCCCTATAGTTGAACACTAATAATTGAAAGAATGGTTCACACCAAAAACAGTTTATGGGGAAGATGTCTATAGGAAATGAGAAGCCGCTAGCTGGAGTAGATCTACGACTTGTTAAAACCAGGCAGGCGTCAGCTGAAGTGCCTCTACACCAATGCATGCAGCATGGGCAACAAACAGGAGGAGATGGAAGCATCCATGCTTCTAGAAAGTTATGATCTAGTTACCATTACTGAAACTTGGTGGGATGACTCCCAAGACTGGAGTGCAGCTATCAATGGCTACAGGCTCAGGTTCAGAAGGGACAGGCGAGGAAGGAGAGGTGGAAGCATTGCCCTCTACATCAAGAAATGGGTAGAGTGTGAAAAGCTGTCTGTGAAGAACAGCAGTTTGAAAGCTTATGGTTAAGAATAAAAGACCGAGGCAACAAAGGGAACCTTGTGGCTGGTGTCTACTACAGGTGACCCAATCAAGGAGAACCTATTGACAAAGCCTTCTTACTCCAGCTACAGGAGGCATCATGCTCACAGGCTCTCATCCTGCTGGGGGACTTCAGACATCCTGACATCTGCTGGAAAAGTAGCATGGTGATCTACAGGCAATCCAGGAAACTGCTGGAATGCATTGAGAATAACTGCTTAAGCCAGGTAACACACAATCCACCGGAGGGGATGCGATACTGAGCCTGATGGTCACCAACGTGAGCACGCTTATCAGTGACATCAAGATTGAAGGAAGCCTGGGCTGCAGTGATCATACGCTGGCAGAGTTTGCAGTCTTGTGGGATATGGGTCAGATGAAGAGTAAAGCCAGGATCCTGAATTTTAAGAAAGCGAACTTCCAGATGTTCAAGAAGTTAGGCAATAGTTTTTCCCTCTGGGAAACTTCCCTCAGGGACAAGGGAGCAGAATAGGGTTGGCAGACTTTTAAGGACGTTTTCGATAGAACACAAGAGCTCTAAGTTCTCAAGTGTAAGAAATCAGGAAAGACAAGAGACCAACATGACTGAGTTGAGACTTGTTGGTCAAGCTAAATGAAATGCACAGGCAGTAGAAGCAGAGACAGGCCTCCTGGGAAGAGTATAGGGACACTGCCCAGTTATGTAGGGATGGGGTCAGGAAGACCAAGGCACAGCTGGAGCTGAACTTGGCAAGGGATGTAAAAACTAAGAAGAAGGGCTTCTACAGGTATGTCAGCCAGAAAAAGAAGGTCAAAGAAAGAGTACTCCCTCTGATGAATAAGACTGGCAAACTGGTAACAATGGACAAAGAGAAGGCTGTGGTACTCAACAATTTGAGTCAATTTAGAACAGATATAAGGAAGAGATTTTTTATGCTGAGAGTGGTGAAACACTGGATGAGGTTGCCCAGAGAGGTGTTAGATACTCCATCCCTGGCAACAGTCACGGTGAGGTTGGACGGGACTCTGAGCAACATGATCTCGATGAAGATGTCCTATTGTGTTGCAGGGCAGTTGGTCTAGATGATCTTTAAAGATCCCATCCAACCCAAACTAATATATAGTCTATGTAAATTTGCTGTGGAGAAGAAAAACTTTTTCTGTCCAGCAACCATATACACCAAACTGCTGAAAAATTATATGAAGAAAAAGCCCACTTCATTCAACATTCCTTTTTGCATGATTGAACCTAAATTTCTACAACACAGTAACATCAGATGAGACGTTACTCTAAATGAACAACCAGTTTTGCTTTTGTTTGTGTCCCTCAGAATCCCTTCCAGCACCAGTCTCATTTAGATCTTGTCAGATCTGCTCTGTCACGATGCCAAGAGTGGTAGTCAACATCTTCTCACAGCACTGAAATGGTAATGCTAGTTTCATGTCATCCTTCAGCAGGCTGAAATGATTGATCAGGAAGCTGGTGCAGCTAATGGAGGCTTAAGCAGGTGCTGACACTTCTTATCTAAGTGCACGTGTTAATTAAATGTGAAATGAAAGCAAACGCTGCAGCAATAACTTGACAGAAAACATGGCACTAAGCACTCTGCCAACTCCAAATCAGAATGATATGCCTGAAGTTATATGGAAAATATCTGATTTCAACTACCGATTTTGAACTCTACTCCTGAAGAACACATTTTTCCATTAAGGTATTATTTTATACATATGTTATTGAAGACCATTTCTCCCTTTCACTCATTTCTGTATCTCTGGAACAAACAAGATCAGATGAAGTTTGTGGTGGAGAGACAACAGGTTTGAAGCCTAATCTGCCTCTAGGGCGTTAGTGGCTATTGATACCATGACAGACCTTCTTTTTTTGCTGTGTCACATTTCACAGCTCAGCTGTCATTAATAATTGCAATGTTTAGCCATATGTTTCCATTAAGTCTTGCTGCTAAATTGAGAATGGAGAAGACCTTCTTTTCTGACTTTTCATTGTCCTTTAGGGAAGAGAGCTGAGGTCCTACTAGGGCTCCCAGCCACTGGTTTTCTGAACCACGTGAATTAAGTTGCACCGCCTGAGACCTGGGGGTCTGGATGGGTGGCTTGAGTCAATATTGTCTGCAGTCAACAGAAGAATTTCATTGATTTTAATATTGCACTGGAACTGTTCCTTGGCCCACAGTTTAGGCTTTGAAATAAATAAACGGAGTTGGAACACTGGATTTATTTTAAGAAGTAAAATTGGTGTTAAATATATTTGAGGTTAACCATATGTTAATGACATTAAATGAAACATTGAGTAAGTCAAATAAATGTAAATGATAGTTCTTGGAAGCATTTAACCAGTCTGTAACCATGACAAGAAAGTGAAAATTCTGAAGACCATTTTTGGTTTCTGTATATAAATTAGCTGAGTTTAATTGAAATCCTTCAGATTTTGACTTCAGCATAGTTCACTGTTTTTGCCTTCAGTTTATTAAATTTTTATGTCTTCCATATTCTATGCATTTAGTTTTCCAGTAAATGACCACAGTACAGTAGTTTCCCAGCAGTGATGTAATGCTACAGAAATAGTCCAAGCTGAGTTCACTTCAAAGTGTTACATTTTTGTCTTTGTTTCTTGCCTTTCATTTATTTTTTCCTGCAGAAAAGGGTTCCAGTCTGTTTAAATGTTTTATAATAGGAAACGTATACAGAATATTGCTGTTTATAAACAACAGTAACTGTGCAACTGATCCAGTGCCTTACTCTTTGCATGTGAGTCTAGAGCCATCAGCATTCCTGCAGATTTTTAGTATAATCAGGCTTCTTGACTAAGACGGTCTTTTTTTCTGGTCTTCCTTTTAAATAAAGGCCTAGATAAAAGCTAATTGTCTGAAACTCCCTGATAAGGCAAAAAACAACACACCAATATCTTTCTCAACAAGAAATGAATACACCGAGGAAGCTCAAGCCTCTGTATCTGCTTGGAAACTGGCAGAAAACACTTGTGATATTACTGAGTGCAGGACTGTGTGGATAAATTATGTAAGAGGAATAGCATATCTATTTTGCCAGAAATCTAGTTCATTTTCTGTTGGACTCTGATTAAAGGACAGCAGTTATCAGCATTTACATATCAGTACAACAGAATTATCTTAGTGTTTTAAGAAATCACATTCACTGCTGCCTTTCAGCCATAAATTGTCCTTCTCTAAACCATCCCTTCACATTGTACCTGGCCTATATACCTCTTCTATCAAACGCTAATCTTTCCTTTCCTTTCCTTTCCTTTCCTTTCCTTTCCTTTCCTTTCCTTTCCTTTCCTTTCCTTTCCTTTCCTTTCC
>JAOTQQ010000001.1:108027311-108129134 GCA_026546715.1 Gallinago undulata | reverse complement strand
TGTGTAAAAATATAAATGAATGTAGAACTGAGCCCTGTTTATTGCAACACTTTCTCAGGGATGGGCAGAGACAGTTGTACCTAATGCCAAGAAAATGCCTGCTTTGGCTCAAGACTTTATTATAAGCCATTCTTGAGCCAAGGACATTTTGAGGATTAGATCCAAGTCAGTATAGAGATGGAAGTGTATAATATTTTGTCAAAGATGGAAACTTAACAGTTGAATTCACTTAATAATTATTTAGCACATACATTTGTCAATGTATTAGGCTTCATTTTAATTTTAAAAGTACCCCAATAGAAGAGGGAGAGGGGAAAGAGAAGTATTCTGGCTGACCTTAAATTCTACCCCAGAAAAAAATATTTGAGATGCCAATTACCAGTTTGTGCCATTTTTATTATAATTCTGGTTTTCCCAGCCCATCTCTCATTTTCCAAATGTTATTGTACCAAAAAAGTACCAAATTTCACAAAAGATAAACAAGGTACCCCTTTGCTGAGTCTGCTGGTAAGATACATCACACTGTAGAATAGCTCTTATGTAGTTTTAATTTTTGAAAAGCAAGTGAACTTGTTTAGTTTTTATATGTTCATTTTTAATGGGAAAAACAAATATAGTTAGCTAAGAAAGAGATGAGTTTAGAAAGACTTTAATAATTGCTCTTTTGCAGTACTGTCTTTTCTGTATTATTAAGAATTTACATTCATGTTAAATTTTGGTCATTATACCATGAATTCTGATGAAGTTCTGTGTTTGATTCTCATTGGGAATCAAATGAAAGTCTTTGTTTTGTTGTGCCTAATCTAAAGCAGAAATGAAAAAAACAATTTTCTGGTTTGATCTTATTTGCTAAAACTGACATGGATTCAGACCTGGAAATCTGATACTGACTCATATAAACCTTTTTATTTGTGAAAATATAGATTAGTACCGTTCTACCACAGTGAATCAAAGAAGTTTGTCTACCTGTAAGAATAAACCCTACATTATGTGTCATTCCCAGACCTCATTTTAATACCTTTTGCTTTTTTAGGGGGATGTCAGGTGTTTGCTTTCCTTTGGTTCTATCTGGACCAACAGATTTTGTACACTTATTAATTGGGTGCACCAGGGAAGTGCATCCACTTATCAGATATGAATGGCCTTAAAGAGCAGAAACCATATTTGCCATACGACAACAATTACAAAATCTTAAAATATTCCCTGTTTTTAAGATATACACCACACATATTTCGAAAACCATTTTATACAATGAAAGTAATGTCACTTCCATACTGAACCCTACTATCTTTTTCATTGTATATGGTGTCTCTTAGCTAGTTTCTGAACATCTCAGAAATAGGTATGCTATTTTTCTGAGGTATCCTAACATCTGCTCTAAAGGCTGTTTACGTAGTTGAATACCTTATTGTGGAAGGGACTTAACACTCGTAGTACAAAGAATAACAAGATAATTTGTTTCTGCTGCACAATTTTAATTCATTTATTGAAACCAAACAGTTTTCTCTGGTTGCTTTACACTAGCAGCCACTTGCTGGTTGTAGCATTCATAGAAATATTTATATATATTCATAAGAATATATTATCCTGTCTTCCCAAAATGTGACTCTGTACCCACATGAACATGCTTTTAAGCCACTTTTAAAATACCTCTTGGAAGCCAGATGCAGGTAGAAATCCTCTTTCAAGGTTTGCATTTTGTATGAAATAACAGAAAATACTATAAAATTCCACATGCTTCATCCACTAAAATAACGCAGCATTTGTTTCATTAACTAATTATGCTTCTCCTTTTAGGCAAGTTATGCTACCTTTAGGACTTCAAAAATCATGGAAGCAATGTGTTTTACAGTATTGTTGATATGCCTTTCCCATTTGTATCCAGAAATTAAAGAACATAGATATGTGTTATTATGTAAGCTATCAAACTAGCTTTAAAGCTCCTAGTTAAGATTTTTCTAGACCTCTGGAAGCATTATATCATTAGCACAATAAAATAAGTATTTTATTACATCATTAAAAAAAATAATAATTATGGTTTCTTCAGCAGGATCTGTCCTAACCATTGGGAAATAATTTAAGATCCTGAGAAGTTAACATTTATCTCAGTGCAGACTTGCATGAACCCTCTTTCAGTAGATTGGTCAATTGTCATTTGTTAGGAGTACATGGACTATCTTTCTGCTTTTTTTGCCTTTCACATGTAGAGCTTCAGTAACCTGCTCTTGGATTTTTAGCTTAATATAAAAATTAATTGTCATTTCTTTTATATACACAGATAGATAAAGATATTAACATTCAAAAAGAGTTTTTGTACTTCAACCCGGTTGAGCTCGGCTGACAGAATTACCTGAAGTTGAACATAATGACAACTGTGCATAGTTTATGCAAACCACTGGTGTGAAGTCAATGTTAACTCAACAGAACAAGTCATGTTTTTCATATTCTGTTAGCATTTCCTAGCCCTTCACTTTCTGGTTGGAAAGAAAGCTTATACAGTATGTCATGCTCAGTCTCCTTTATTTCCTTTTTTTCACCAATTATGTTGGAATATTACTTGTCTATTATCATATTAATATTTTCTAAAGATAACCTGATTGCTATTTGAATGTTTCTATTATTTATATCAGGTGTATCAAGGACATCACAAGTACTGCATTTGTATTCTTGTATTAAGGGGGGAAAGAGTACTGATATTCTAAAAGGATTTTCAGTTCAGTTCCCTTAATTTTAAATTGGTTTCAACAATTTTGATTTCATTTGAAAGCAAAATTTGAGGAAAACTAGAACTTTTGAAACCCAAGAACTAGACTACATCATTGAAACAAATGTATTCCTGTAGTATTGCATTTTATCACAAATATGGTCACAATTTGATAGCCCATAAGATGAGGACTCTACCAGAACACTCTTTCAAGCACTTGGAAATATTTATGTGTTGTCATATTTCAATGAACTATCTACAAATTAGTAAGCATTAATGTGGTGTAACTTTAACAGAAAAGGATGTGTTCTTACCGGAAGATCTCAAGCTATTTTATTTGTAATTTTATTTTTCTCTACAAAGAATTTGTAAATGAGTTGTTTGACTGCATACTAAGTAAAGAGAGATTATTTTTGTTTCATGACATTTAAGTAGGACATCTAGACAGTCATGTTAACCTTGTTAGTGTCTGTACCTTACTATGGCTAGCAGAGTCTATGCTCTCAGAAATAGAAATTGAACTATATCATTAGGGCTCAGCAAACAGAAATAGCATTATCCTTGGCTCCAAAAATTACCTCTCTGTGAATGGGAGGATTTCTTACTCAAATGTTGGTGATCACCCGGAACCACAAAACGAAGAGCCAAATCTCCAGCAAATCCACAGGGCACCCTCTAATACAAATAGAAGCAACCACAATTAGAAGGGTACATAACACATATTAGAGAGCACACAGTAGCATAATTTCAACAGCCACCTTTAAGTTTAACATCTTGCTGTGACATATGTTTCAGCTAGTAGAAAACCATTTATAAACAACAGAAATATATTCTAATGCAATATATAAAAAGGCAATGTGGTTTTCAACCCTGTTGAAACTGCCAAATCAAAACAATTATGATAAATCACCTGAGAAAAAGTCTTGGAGTGAATCCTGGCCCTGGTCTCAGACAGTGGCAGGACTCCCATTGACGTCAGCAGAGAATGATTTTACCTCTGCTTTTCCGCCTGCCTGATGGGAAGAGCATCACCAGATGAAACTTTCAGTTGTCATATCAAATGTCACTGAAAACTTCTGTAGCAAGTGGTGTTTTCTGTGTGACTCATTTCAAGCAAGACCTGATGTGGAGTACTCAGAGGTCTCCTCTCACACAGTACGGGTTTCCCTTTGGTGAGGGATTTCTTTCTTGGGGAGTACTGAAATGCTCCACATTTTCTGCAAGAAATTCCTGCCCAAAATTATTTCATTCATATTCCTGTCCTTTTGCAAATCTTATGATTTATTTGGGATTTATGGAAGAAGGAATCCTGAGGAATTTTAGAGCTGATGCCTCACAATCAAATCTCCCATCTCTTGGGACTCAGGCAACCATTACCTCCTGCACACAACACAAAGCCAGAAAAAACAGGCAGTTGCCACCCACAAATCACCCTGATACCTTTCCATAAGGAAAGCATTATTTTAAAGGAGATGCCAAGGCAGCTTATGTAAGGGATTCTGGGAATCACAGAATTGTCATGGTTGGAAAGAACCTCTGAGATCACCGAGTCCAAACATACACACACAAAAAACCCCTACAGTCTCAGCCACTAGAGCATGCACTAGAGCATGTCATGTAGTGCCACATCTACATATTTCTTAAATACGTCCAGGAATGGTGACTCAACCACCTCCCTGGGCAGGCTGTGCCAGTGCCTGACCCCTCTTTCAGTAAAGTAATTCTTCCTAATATCTAAATTAAATATCCCCTGCCGCAGCTTCAGGCCATTTTCTTTCATCCTGTCATTATTCCCTTGGGAGAAGAGGCCAACCCCCATCTCTCTACAACCTCCTTTCAGGTAGTTGTAGAGGGCAATGAAGTCTCCCCTCAGCCTCCTCTTCTCCAAACGAAACATGCCCAGTTCCCTCAACCTCTCCTCATATGACTTGTTCTCTAGAGCCCTCACCAGCTTGGTGGCTCTCCTCTGGACACGCTCCAACAGCAAAATGTCCTTCTTGTAGTGAGGGGCCCAGAACTGAACACAGTACTCAAGGTGAGGCCTCACCAGTGCCAAGTACAGAGGCACCATCACTTCCCTACTACTGATGGCCACACTATTCCTGATACAAGTCAGGATGCTGTTGGCCTGCTTGGCCACCTGGGCACACTGCTGGCTCATGTTAAGCCAGCTGTCCACCAGTACCCCCAGGTCCTTTTCTGCTGGGCAGCTTTCCAGCCACTCTTCCTCAAGCCTGTAGCGTTGCCTGGGTTGTAGTGACCAAAATGCAGGACCCAGAACTTGGCCTTATTAAACCTCATACAATTGGCCTTGGCCCTATATAGATTCTTCCTACCCTTAAGCAGACCAACACTCCTACCTAGTTTGGTGTCACCTGCAAACTTACTGAGGGTGTGCTGAATACCCTCATCCAGATTATCGATAAAGATTTTAAACAAGACTGGCCCCAAAACTGAGCCCTGAGGGACACCACTGATGACTGGCCACCAACAGGATTTCACCCCATTAATCACAACTCACTGGGCATGGCCATCCAGCCAGTTTCTTATCCAGTGAAGAGTACATTTGCCTATGCCATGATTTGCCAGATTCTCCAGGGGAATGCTGTGGGGGACAGTGTCAAAGGCCTTACCAAAGTCCCAGTAGACAACGTCCACAGCCTTCTGCTCACCCAGAAGGCGGGTCACATGGTCGTAGAAAGAGATTAGGTTGGTTAAGCAAGAGCTTACTTTCATAAACCCGTGCTGGCTGGCCCTCATTCCTTGGCTGCCCTGCACTTGCCATGAGAGCTCACTCAGGATGATCCTCTCCATGATCTTTCCTGGTACCGAGGTCAGGTTGACAGGCCTGTAGTTCCCTGGATCCTACTCGTGGCCCTTCCTGTAGATAGGCATCACATTAGCCACTCTCCAGTCAGCTGGTATCTCCCCTGTTGACCAGGATTGTTGATAAATGATGGAGAGAGGCTTGGTGAGCTCTCCTGCCAGCTCCCTGAGTACTCTTGGGTGCTACTTGGCACCCTCTTTAACTAGTCTCCTCTCTTCTTTCCTTTTTGATTCCCAAACTTTGCATTTATAAAATTTATTTTCCTAGATCCATTTTTCTTACTGCTCACTGGATTATTTTGCATTTACCTTTACATTTTTAATACATTTGTTCTTTTTCTGAATTTTTTTTCCTTTGTGGTTTAACTCTATCAGGCCAGTGTCTGTCATACTGAAAGCCCAGGAAAGCTTCAGTCTTCAAATAAGGAAACTGACTGGAATAATTCAGAAATAAAACATCTTTATTTTCTTTTGATGTTCAACTCCTTTAACCTGACAGCTTCAAGAACAGGAATTTTATCTTAAATTTAGAAAGAATTCTTTTTATAGCTACAAGCCAAAAAAAAAAAAAAAAAAAAATTTCCTTACGGAAGTAGGATATGCACATTGGGACAATGCCTGATTTTAATAAGGACTTCAAAAGGGAATGTGATTATTTTCAATTATGATTTATGCCTTTGATGTCAAAATGAAAGACAATTACGTTTTATTTTGCAAAAGCAAACTTTACAAAGACTTATTTTTACTTTTTATTTCTGTGATAATGCTGTATGTCTTAACTGAAATGTTTTTGCATGTGAATGATTTATTCACACTCTGACTGGATCTGTTTAGTTCTCATTAAGTTAATTTAATCATTAGGTAGGACAGGATAGTATATCCCGGTGTTTAGGTATCTCCTGGACACTTTTACAGCCTGGAAAAGTCAAAATGCTCAAGTACTAGGCTGACTGATCTTCTTTGTCAGTTAACAGAATAGTAGAATCATAGAATGGTTAGAGTTGGAAGGGACTTTAAAGGTCATCTAGTTCCAACCTTCCCCTCCCTCCCCCCCATGAACAGGAAGACTTTCCACTGGACCAGATTGCTCAAAGCCCTATACAGCATGGCCTTGAATACTTCCATGGATGGAACATTCACAGCTTCTCTGGACAACCTGTTCCAGTGTCTCACCACCCTCACTGTAAAGAATTTCTTCCTAATATCTAATTGAAATCTACTGTCTTTCATTTTAGAACCATTAGCTTTTGTCTTATCACAATAGTTTGTCCCCATATTTCTTATAAGCTCCCTTTAATTACTGAAAGACTGCAATATGCTCTCCCCAGAGCCTTCTTTTCTCCTGAAAAGTGGGCTGAGGAACGCCCACTCTTTCATCTGTCTTCATAGGAGAAGTTCTCCAGCCCTTTGATCATCTTTGTGACCCTCCCCTGGACCCTCTCTCCCATGTCCTTCTTATGCTGGGGGCTCCAGAACTGGATGCAATACTCCAGGTGAGGTCTCATGAGGGTGGAGTAGAGAGGGAGAATCATCTGCTGGCCATGAAGACCCTTTTAGAAGGAAAAGCTTGAGAAAAACCTTGTGTAGATATTCAGTCAGTCACAAGATGGAGAAACTGTTTTTGATTAACTAGAGTCTTCATTCTGAAGATGTCAAGCCAACCTCTTTATCCATAATCAAGGTGCCTTTTAGAAGAAGTTCCATAAAAAGGCTTTCTTGTAGTATAGTAAGCTCAGTTAGCTCACTTCTCCTTGACCATTTATTTCTAGGGGTTTTGAAGAAGACTTTGTACTGATTTTTCAAACCAGCCATTGTTGAAAGATAAAAAACCTGGACCAACTTCCTGTTAAGAACACCAGTTATGCGGAAAAAAGAAACGATACAGCTAGTATTCTTCAATTCTTAAACTAAGGGTTACATTATACATGAGAATCTCACACACAGTCAATGCATGTTCGAGTAGAATGAGGTCAAAGCACAAGATTGTTTTAATCAAGTTCTTTGATAAGATTGCATAAAATATATGATAAATAGGGATCAAAAGATACCAAAAATACTTTCTGGTTTTGAGTGAAAAAAATCCAAACCAACAAACAAATCAGGAAAAGTTTTTTTTCCAACTTCCTTTATAGTTTATTTTCAAATAGTAGCTTAACCTTCAGCAGCTTTATTTGTTAGCATTCACAGCTCTAGCAGCACCTCCCTTCAAAGGAGCCCTATTTCAGGACTGATCATAAATACATAGATTTTCTCAATGCATAGGTGTTTAGCTTTAGCTTTTATCTGTGTTGGGCTATGAAACAATCCTTTTGATTCACAGGCTTCAGAAATTAGACCCAGTCACTTACCACATACTAGAAGAGGTTGCAAAGCTATTGCTATGTACTGTAAAGTATGGTCTTCCTGATGCCTGAAGCATAAGGTCTCTACATGGCATAGGTAGCTAAAAAGGGAACCGGGCCATTATGTTTAGAAGACTGTGGAAGAGGTGCTGGAGAGCTAGGGTGAACTCTTGTTTCTAGTTTCACTACAACCCCAGACTAGGAAGTCAATCCCACTCAGGTGGGAAAAACCTACAGGAAGTCTCTAGTCCAACTTCCTACCCAAATAAAAGCCAACTCTGGGATCAAAGAGCACACAAGTCTGTTCAGGGTTTTCTCTAATTGCATCTTGAAAACGTTCAAGGACAGAGACTGCACAACATTTATGGGCAACCTGTTCCATTACTTCACTATCCTGATTGGGAGAACTTTTCTACCTCATATCCAAGCTATATAATACCTTGTTATTATCCAGGTAACTTAAAATGATTGAGTAGAAGCAAGTAAAATAAAGTGGAAAAAAGATCAATTAACCATAATGTTATAGAAAGCCAAGAAATCTGCAAATGTTTATAACAAATACTGACAGGGCTGTCAAAAAATACATCCATTAAAGACCATTCATTGCAATCCTCAGGAATGATCTTACTACTTCAATATCTGATGGCTGCCTCTTTTTTTTTAGGAGGATGTGGTACTTCATACAACCGCTCTACTATTTGAAGTCTCACAACATGTTAAGAATTTGAAACTAATTTAATATTATTAAAATGAGTTTTTTTCAGGGGAGTTGTCTCTTGGGTAGTCTCTGAACTTGCTAGTGAGCAGCTAGGTCCTTGATTCAACGGACCTCAGCTAAATAGAAGGAATGGATTTTTCCCAGCCTCTTGTCTGAGATCAGACATAACGGTAACTCAGCTCTTTAGAGTAACTGTTTTGCAGTCCATTTCTCCAGTAAGTATTATAATCAAAACAATATCTTTCAAAGAAGTGAAATATTTCTGCCACTATTAATATATCATCATTAATATGCTTCACCATGTATTCATTCATATTTCATAGATATAAACCAATAGGGACCTGATTGTAGAAAAGAGCTCATGTCAGTAGATATGCTTCCACCAGTTTTTTATCCAGTCTGTCTAAACTTCAAATCCAAGCCCACAATTATACAACACAGAAATAATGTTATAATTAAAGTCATGTTATTTTATTCAGAAAAAAAAATATTTTATTTCTGGAAAATCTTAACATAAGAAGACCTGTATTTCACACCAAAAAAATAGCTGGCATGGAGAAAATTGCAGGATGACATTTAAAGAATACATGTGACTTCAGAAAAACATAACAAAATTGATTTTTATAAAGATGGAAAATTGTCAAAAAAATCAGTAATTATGCTGAAATACTATTCTGATTCTGTCAGCATTTCCATTATAAATTTATCTTTCTAGATAGGTCACATATAAAGACCCACTGACAGTTAAACTGAGTTTAGGGTCTTTATCACATGACTAATGAAATGAAATTGTCTTTGGTTTTTGCAGCTTTAAGGCATCATACCCTCGGTATAGTTTGATGTTTAAAATTAATTCCAGGGGAGAGATATTCTGTAAGTTTGCAAATCTAAAGTTTCTTGATAACTTTCTTACAGGGATTTCATTTCTGAAATCTGTTCGTCCAGATCTAAATACGTACAGGACTGAAAAATTACATTCATGGGCTGGAACTTAGTTTCTGAGGAAGATTTTGAGGCTCTTTCTTTCTTTGAACATCTTTATAGCTGGTTACTGACAGTAAAGGGATTAACAGATATGGGACTTTTCTTGTTGGACATGCACATTTCTGTACTTTGGGAAATCAGACATGCTGAAAAAACGGTATTTGCTCTGTCTCAGAACCACAGGTATAATCAGTCAAACAGTTAAATCTGGAGAAATATAATTTTTCAAAAATGGAAATATTTTGTTTAGTTTAAGACAAATCTAGAAGTTCAATTTTGGTGGCTTCCAGCTCTTCATCAGTCTGTATGACAGAGGGACCAGAACCTAGAAATCACAAAAATCAAGCTCAGCTAGGAGCTTTGGAGCTTCAGGATGGTAGTCCTATCACCTTAAATGCAGACTTGGGAGTGCTGGAAAAATATCAAGCTCTAAGTAGTTTCTCAAGTGCTGTTCTTCAAGAAAGCAAGTCTAAATTTTATTATTATCTCATAGAGAAACTCTCAGCCTTCTCTCTGGGTGACTCAAATCCAAATTCTAGGGAAAGTGTGTTCTTTTTTATCTTAAAAGTTCCCAAAGTTCTTTCCAAGACTATATCCCATTTCTACAAAATAAAAGAAAAATTCCCTATAGCCCAATGCTGGATAAGACTGCAAGAAATGGTACTGAAGTTAATGTAAATATTCACACTGGCAAAATTCAGCAAGTCTGAGAGGTATTATAAGGATAGTGACAATATTTCATTTTTGGAAAATGATAATTTTTTAAGAAATACTTACTTTAAACCTTTTTTCCACCTTCAGTTATGATTAAGTTTAATGTCCTAAAATAATGAAAGTTCATTTAAAATAATCTCTAAAGTAGATTGGTCACCTTATAAATTAACCATATGATACGGCTCCACTGACAGTAATAGAGTAGCTTCAGTTTTACACTCATGTAAAAAATTTGAGTTTGTTTTTTTTTTTTTTAATATGCATTGAAAAATTCTGTAATGCCTAGGGGAAAAAAACAACAACAAGGAATAAGTATTTTGCCACTATAGTTTTGGTATCTTATTTGAAGGTAAAATATGTGCCTCTTTTCACAATATATTTAGATAACACCTTTATCTATAATATCTAAGTGTCTATGGCTAGCAGACCCCAAATGTGAAATTATGATCGCTTTCTTGTCTCTCAGGGAGACAGAAAACGAGAAAAAAACTCATTCTTAGAATCCCGTTTTTTGTCCCAAAGGCAGCAAACGCCTATGACACCTCCTTCCACTTTCGTTGCCAGCTTGGTTCTGGAAAGCAAGCTGTGAGGATGGAATTGACAAAGCTCCAGCTACTTTATGCATACAGTAGTTTGGTCCCTTAAAATCTGAATTATGGACCACATTGCTTTCTCCTGGAAAAGCTCTCAGGAGGGGAGGAAGGTAGTCCAAATACAACATGAGTGTGAATTTATGTGGAGGATAAGAGGACCCAAAAGTATTAATTTAGATTTTATTATCAGAAGTATCCGTAGGCAACTAACCTCTACATTAGTGTGCCCCTAAATCTTGGCACTGAGGTGAAGGTTTGAAGTTTCATTCTTCATCTTCTTCTGGACATCATGTTACTTTGTCCTCTCATCATTGCTCAATACAGGTTTAACTCCTCCCAAACAGTTACTCAGTCTGAGTGTCACTTTATTCTATAGGTAGTCATCCACTAAAATCAATACAGCAGCTATGGAGTAAAAAAAAAATGTTAAGAGATTAATGCAAGAGATTGTCCAAGAAAATGTCTAAACCACAGAGGAAGAATTAGTGCAACAGTATTTCCATTAATATTGTGGTCAATTTGCTGATTCCACTGTCTACTCAGCATTTGATCTCTGCCTCTCCTAGACCTAACTTGCCCCAACACACTCTTTTAGAGTGCCAAACCAGTGATGGTTGCTACAGTTATTTTCTCATCTGCTCCTGTTCAGAGGTTGGAGGCCTTTGTATGCAATTGTACCTTCCTTTATTCCTCTTCCAGAGCTAGCAAAGAGGGTTGCCTATGCAGATCTGAAATAAAGCCTAGGGCAGAAGAGGACAATACTCCAATTCCTGGTATAAATGTAAGGGAGGAACTGAATAACTGGTTAAATAGTAATTTGCTAGCTTCAGAATCATCAAAGAGTTCTGATTGCAGTGGTGAGGAGAGCAACCAAATACATCTGGCTTTCAGGAAAGTGGAAAGTTGACTTTTATGCCAAAGTTAGCCCATAAATGTCTGGCTCAGAGCCCAGCTTTGTTGGCCCATTATAAGCACTTTTATTTGACCTTTTTATTAATGTCAGTGTTGTTCCGAGCACACACGTCTTAGACTCTCATACAGAAAGAATATTAAAAGAGATGGTTTTATAAGAATTAAATGTGCATTAGGTAGCACTGTCCTAAAGTACTAGCTTGTCTGAAACTAGTGAGAAAAGTGGTCAGTTTGTGTGTTAACTGTGGACCTTGTGGCTTAGGTGCCAAACAGACAATGAATAGATAAAAAAGGTTGTGGCCTGTTTAAAGTGATTATAAGAAATCACAGTGTATGATCACAGAATCACAGAATCATAGGGATTGGAAGAGACCTCTAGAGATCACTTAGAACAATCTGCCTGACAAGGCAGGTTCACCTAAAGCAGGTTGAACAGCATTGAATCCAGACAGGTTTTTAATTTCTTCAGAGAAGGAGACTTCCTTGGGCAGCCTGTTCCTATATGATGTAAATATAAAATCTTGCTTGGGATTATTTATGTCTGTATGATAGTCTTTAAACAGGAAGTTTTGTTGTTTCTGATGGTACTATATCTGTCTTTTGTCTCCCAGTTTACAAAAGCAAGCCTATTGTGTTTCTTGGAAATTATTACACATAAGATTCAGTGGTCTGGGGAATAAACACAAATACAGTGACATTTTAAATTTAGGTGTTTATGTCATAAAAATATGAAAATTAAAATAATAAAACAATTTTATCTCTTTTAGGCGGGTTTTTACATGTATGAAGAGGGATTGAGCTATAAAGGTGAATGTTCAGATATATGTCAGATGAGCAGATAAATTCAGTTTGGAATTCCTTGACACTTGGGGAGGAGCCAATATGAAATGAACTATGAAGTGTGCATGGACTAAATGAACATTGTGACACATAAAGCATTATATTTGTTTAATTTTTCATCCATAGGTCCAAGTCTTCAATAGATGGACAAGCAAAAAGGACCTCCGTCTTGGAAATTTTTTTACTGCAGAACAGGATGACTCAGGGATTTGTAGTGGATAGAGTTCAAGCCATTTATTTGAATCTGGACCAAACTGGTAGTGAGCTCAAGTCAGAACTGGCTGCTGTTTGTGTGTGTTTGTGGGGCTGGGGGGACACGCATGCATATGTGATAGGACTTGGCAGTTGGATGCCAGCTGCTAGTGGACAGTGACTCGTATAATGTGAAGTAACCTCACACAACCCGCTCCTCAGCAATCTCAGCCAAAAGGCCAAACATAGAACGGGCACCGAGACAGAGCTAAACTTTCCACCCCAAGTAGCAGTTGCTTAAAACACACATTTCAGTAGGGCGGGTAGTGAGAACACCACTTTATTGCTGCTGTCCGTGTTGTACCAAGTCTGTGGAAAAAATGAAGAATGGAGCTTCCAGCAGGGTTAGGCTGGTACTTCTCATAAACCTCTTTTATGTTCCACCATTGTACTTGTATTTGGCTGGAAAATGTTAATCACCACTATCGGCTTGCACCTTCACCGTGGCTGACAGGGGTTTCTCATCTGAACAAAAGCTTTGCAATTTACATTCCTTGGGACTTGGTCAGAGCTAGAGTTAAATGCTGCTCAGTATGAGATGACACTGTTCAGAGGAGAGATTAAATCAACACACTTCTTTTCAGTGCCTTTTAACTTATCTGTTAAATGGCCAGTTAAAGGTCAGCCCTCACTCAAGGACCAGCAGACCTTTGCCCTCCCTCCCTAACCAGTCCCATCCCTCAGCCATCGGAAAGGCTGGCTGGGATGTGCCAAAGGCAGTGATGAGAGTCAGTCACAGACTGGCCATTCCAAGGCACCCACCAGGAACCCCAGGCCTGGCCAGGAAGGCAGCCCCAGGGAAAAGGACAAGGTCAGGTCCGGAGAGGGTAACCAACATCATCCAGACTCACATGGAAAGTCACACAAGTCATTTTGTGGACCAAGGTCCCGGTCTGGGTTGGTGAGGCACAGGGCCAAGCACGGGCATTGCCTGCAGGGTGGTTGCTGCTACAGCTTGGGCAGGGACCAGGAGCGAGAGCAGGAGCCTCAGCTCAGCAGAAGCCCTGGGTGAAGAAGGGGAAGACCCTTGTTTCTGGCTCTTTATTTCAAGACAACCAGCTGCACTGCTTCTAAGTTGACCCTCAGCCCAGGAAGCCAAACCCTGTGTGCTTGGGGATACTCAGGGCCCTGTCAGGGCTGTGGGATGATAGTGAAACAAAAAGCTTGGAGCCCTGAAACATGTTTGCTTTTGGCTTTTTGTGTTTAGTGGAGGTACATGTTACAAGCACTGAGGTCATCTTAAAAGGACTTGTAACCTTTTCAGATGTTCCCAGAAGGAAACTGTTCCACAAACAATGCTTCTATAGATGTGAATTAAGGATGTAGGATGTACAAAAGCAGTTTGATTTTCTAATTTTGATTAGGTACAAGCCAGCGTAAGCCATAGCATTTCTTGGTAAACGGTCTATGATTTACAGCTTCAGTAATAAAATCATTTGAACTTTTGCAAGACACAAATTCTGCTCTGGTCAAAATCATGATCCAAATGGGAAAGGCTTTGTTATGTATTTCAGAACTCAGTGATCCAGATGGAGATAGTTAGGAATCAGTATTACTGGGACTTTGGTCTGCATAAAGCAGAACACAGACTCGTCAATCATGTCTTTAGCAAAATTGCTGCTTTCTTATTGACTGTAACTTCTAACTTCAAAATGTAATTTTTTAATTTTTTTTTTTTACTGAAATGTCTCCAAAGTTACTGAAGAACACAGAAAAGTCAGCCTGCTGTTCAGTGTGCTATCTTCAGACACCAGCACTATGTTCCTTCTTCGATGGTTTCCTGTTGCCCTTGAATTCCCCACATGAGGTTTTTCTCTCCTTCTGTAGATTTCAGGCAGAAGATTTTTATATAATTTTTTATCTGAATTAACCCTATAAGAATAATAAACAGTTTAATTTAAAGGTGTTAAAGAGTAACTGAAGTCTAACATTCATAGCTGCATCTTTTTTCCTAACATTTTCATTGTTTTTCATTAAAAACAGCAAAGAAGACATTACATAACAAACAGGAAGTAGTGAAAGAGTTACACAATATTGAAGAAGTACACAACATGGTAGTGATGGTTAAGACTCAAAGTATGCAAAGTTTAATTTGGCTTAGATTAGCACCCCAAAGTTCTGGTCCCTATTAAAAGCTGCATTTTAGACAAGAAATCGGACTACATATCTTTCAATAACAGTCTGTCTGCTTAGAGTTACAGCATGTCCTGGTCCTTGTCACAAAGAAAATGTCACAGGATTCACTTTCTGCATTGTGAATCCTTCCTTCCAGACCCAGTGTGATCTTTGCAGGATAACAGGATGCTGACTGAAATTACATGTCAGTGGACGTGTATGCACAAGAGGCAAGTGTACAGAATGTGAATAAAAGAGTTACATCAACAGGGAATGAACAGCAGAAAAGTAAATCTAAGTGCTATGAGTTTATGTCATTGCACACCCTGAGAGCAGGGTTCACCTCATCATTTCCAGGCAAAGGATAAGTAGTGGTCCAGGAGTGGTAAAACAGTGATGCAAAACCAAGCTTAGCATTCTGTAAAAATGTTTGGAGAGAACGTGTAAGATCCAACTTTCAGATGTCACACAGATGTCACTATGCAATTGTTATAGATTTTTGAAACTAAATCTACCTCAAAATAAAGATCATAGATACAGAGAATAATTTAGGTTTTCAATTTGTCAATGAAGTGGTTGCGGTAATTATTGATTAACTGCTATAACAGAATAGCTGGGCATAGTAACATGTTACATGATGTTAGTCACTGTCTGATAGATACCTCATGTTTAGGAATTACTCCAAGGTGAAAGTATTAATACTGAATTTATTCAGATTTCTTTCTGAGGATTCCAAGTCTTTCCTGCACCTTCCAGAGTCCAAACCTCTGAGCCAGTCTTATTCCCCACAAGAAATACCAGTTTCTGAGGAATTGCTCAGTTGTTTAAGCAAGCTATGTCACCAACACAACTCTTAGCCATGCACCCAGGTAGCCTATGGACCCTCCATGTGTTTAGCAATACCTTATCACTCTTTGGCCACCCCTATGCTAGCCAAGGCCTCCATGGTAGTCTTTTCTGAACCAGCCTGGGCAAGGAAACTGCTGGGACTGTTCTGCACCTTCCCTGACCACAAACCACACTCTCCCATTTCTGCTAAAAAGCTGTGAGTGAAAAAGTAAGTATAGCCAGTCCTGCCAGCATCGCTCTGAGCTCAGAGGACAGCCTGTGGAGTTGTCTCCTCCTCTCCAGTTCCAGCCTTTTCTGACCTGCTCTCCATTGCCTGTGTGGGAGGGAGAAAAAAAATCATCTTGTTATGCTTCTTAGGCAACTGTCACCACTCCTCTTTGCTGCTGCCAGAGTGGGAGAGAGCCAGAGCAATCTCCCAGGCACTGGGCTTGTTCGTGCTCTCTGTTAGCCCACACCTCCATCCACATCAGACCCTATGCCACTTACAAGCTGGAGTCCTGCCCCCTGCACTACAGTGGCAAGGACTCACTGAAGAACATCCTCCTTGCCAACAGAGCTGCAAAGCCAATGTGTTATAGCCCAATCCAGACAATTCTGGCAGAAAATTTTCTGTCCAGGTTGCACAGCTTCATCCTCAATGTTTACAAGTGCCATTTGACCTTCAGAGCAAGACTGCCCTGAGATCTGCTCATTCCCAGCCTTGGGCTGGGCACTTCACTGATCTTCTGTAGATGCTGGGCTGGCTGTCCCACCACTGCCAGGGACAGAAAGCTAAGCAGGACCTGTTCCTCACAAGGTATCACAGAGTATACCAAACTACTCAGTTGCCTTTGCCCTCCAGTGAAAATACCTATCCCTGACAACCCCAGATCTCATGGCCACGTCACATCTTGCCTCTTTCCACAGTTTCCCGTGCCCTCCCATTTCTAGAGCAAATATGGGAAAGGAAGCTTCACAGAGTATCTGTCTTTTCTCCTTCTCTCACTTATCCCTGGCAAGGATATATGGGGAAACTGTGGTGTTGACAACTGAAGACTTGCATATATGTGACTTGGCCAAACAAATGTTTCTGTTCTCTCTGCCAAGCAGAGAACATGTTGGGGAGGAAGGGAGGATTGCCTCCCCCTCCTGTACCTCTTATCCACCCATTCCCTATTGCCTCAGTGGGTACCATGGGAGAGGAAAAGAGCCAGGTGATTCCTGCCAAAATATCCCCATGTCTCTCCCTTGCCACTATCCTGGCCACTGAAACAGAGTATGCCAAAATAATCTCCAGCTCCTCAGATTGAATAGGAAAAGTCTTTCTATTACTGAGTGGCCCAGGGCAGTAGGCCATGCCCTTCCTTGAGCTGTAACCTCAGTTCACCACAGCCAGCATCCTCTTCACAGTCAAGGCAACCATTGAAGAGAGGCCCTCTACATAGCCAGGCAGCTGCATAGCCTGTGAAAGCCCAGGCATAAACCTTACCCGTATTTCAAGTGAGACCAACAAGCCTGAGCTTCATGCCTTTTTGGGAGACAGCAACCTGCTTCAGCAGCTGAAGCTGGAATTTCCCTGGCAGGACAAGCAGTCCCACTGAGAAGACAAGCCAAGGCAAGTGGAAGCATGGCTGAGCCATCTGAAAAGCTGGAATAAGTCTTTTGAGGTGCATGGGGGAGCAGGGAGTGAACCCCACTGCTGCCAAGGAAGGATCCTTGAGATAACCAGTGGCCGTCTTCAACTTCTTTCTTTGATGTACATGAGTACTATTTATAATCTCAAACCATCTAAATTTTTAATACAATAGAATTTATGCTGCAGCAGACATGAGCTGATTGCAGCCATAATCCACTTTTACCAAAACAATTCTAAAATGTCAATAAGTCTTCTAAAAATTAGCACAAAGCTACTTTTACTTTGCAAATATATATATTTTTTTCCCACATGCAGTTTTGCTCTAGGTTTGATCCCTGGGAATCTTTGCTCATCTCAGGTATCATAGTGAAAGCTATAAAGAGCTGTCAAGTATTTCCTGCTTTTGCTGCAACAATTTAAACTTAAACACCAGCCTAAAGATAAGCATTGCATATCTTTTTGAAATACCCTACTGTATTCCTTCTGGCCTTCCAATGTACTCCAGAAGGAACAAAGTATCTTCTGTAGCTTCTGTATTTTACCTGTAGCCTCCTATGGCTAGAAACATAAGCTGTATGCCTGCGTGTCTACATGTAGGCAACTGACTGAAGTTCTGTGTGTCCACTGGTTTTCAGCCAGCAGGTATAAAGCTGTGCTGAGTATTAGGCACATGAAAAACTGAAATTGCCTTCAAATACATGTTGTATGTAAAGACTGCAAAAGCAGATCAAATTACTTTTCATTCTTTATTAAACAGTAAGAAACGGAAGCCACTCATGTATTGAAGGAAAGAGAAAATGTGGTATGTATACGCAAAATTCAAGGGAAGGAAAGAGGAATCCCAAATAGTCAGCTAAATCTCCTGTGGATTTTTTTTTTGTTTGGCTGTGGGTTTTTTTTGGTTGGGTTTTGTTGTTTGGGTTTGTTGTGTTGTTTTTTTTTTTAAATCAAGTCTATGTCATATCATCAAGGTTATCCATAAAAAATGAGTCATACAATAACATCTGATTTTTCTTGGGAAGGTGGGGTCTTCCTGTTGGAACTGTGAACTTCCTACTACTCAAACAAAAGGGAGTGGAGCATCCTGAGCCAAAAAGCGAGACAGGAAGGGTCTGCCGAGATAGGATGAAACCGTAAATGGAAGATAACCTACAGCCTGACAGAAGAGGTATTATTATGCAGGCTTTCACAAAGAAATGTGAAGTTTTGGGAAGATTTTATTAAGCTTCAGAATTGTTCAACTTTTTTTTTTTTATGAGCATTCAGCTTTTAAAATGTTTGATGAATTATATGTCAGTGGTAAATGATTACAAGTGTCATATTTCTTTTTCTTGAATATATTTTATAGTACATCGGATCAAAATATATCTACTACCTTTGGAGTTTAGATGTAAATTTCTCAAAGGAGATTTAAATCTGTTATTTCTCTGATACAGTGACCACTTCATACATGATTTCAGAGTTGGTGGAAGTTACCAAAACTAATTTGTTGACAAAAAAGTAAAAAAATCCTACTTTTTAAGTCTGCCTTTGCTTCAGAGCTCTTCATAACCTGCTTTTCAAGTCTTTCTACTTTATAGCAGAGTAAGAAAGCTTTTCTACAGTCTTTTGTTAAGGAAGAAGATTTCACTGACGTAAAGGAAATAAAAAGCAACTCCAAACCATAACTTTTTTTTGCTGTATCTAAGAGCAATCAGTAAATAGTGTTCAGCCAATATTTGAAATAATGCAGTTTAGCTGTCCTGTAGTAAAAATGGTAAATTTCGTAACACATGAAACTGTTCATTTCCCACCTTATCTGTGGACACACATTTCAGTCCAAGAGTTCCTTCCTTGCCAGGTAAACTTCAAACATATCATTGCTTGGGGCCCTTTCCACTTTCAGAGGAATGTGGATTGGGAAATATTGAGAGAGAGAAAGAGAGAAACATTAGGCAAGCAGAAAGTTCTAGGTTGATTAAATGAATCCTGTCTTCCCAAAAGAAGTTAAAAATATGGAAGAGATGTCTACCCTTCCATATTCTCAGTGATAAAAGATGTGTTCTTAAATTATCTTGGAAGCATGTGTACTTATCCATGCTCTTACACATTTACAGGGGGAACAATTTATAAGGGATATCATGAAGTATTACAAAAACAGCAATGAAAAAGTGTTTAAGAGTAATTTTCTGTATCTGTCCTTTTAAGCCAGCCCAGCCCAAACCATGACGAGCAATAAAATCCAAGGCTGTACAGCTTCTAGGCTGGACCTAACCGCTGATACCCAGTAAAACTTATATACCCCTTCTGTCTTCAGGAGGAGAAGAGGACTGAAGGAGATGCAGACCTGGTGCTGTGTGGAGACTTAACTGAGAGGTAAACTGGGCAGTGCATACAGCAAATACTGCTGGTGGATAAAAGTGGCCTAGAAGGATACAAATGCGTGGTTTGAGTTTGGGTCTTCTGATTTGCTAAACATGCTCATACTGAAATAATATTTTAATTCTGAGAAATGGAGATCTACTGTTCAGGAAAATAATTTGTAAGATATGGATGGATGAACAGTTTGATTGTTTTTCCTCAATTGATGCAATTCACAGCCTGGCACAGAAACCTGTATAGACAGTTGCGAGCTGTTCATCTTAATACCATGAGCAGTGAAGTGAGATGGCTGAAGAGCAAGCACGTATTTCCCTTTGCTCCAGGATGACAGTGACCTCTGGCAGAAATGTGAGGTAGATGCATTAATCACTTCATCAAGAAGTGCCAAAGTTCATCTGTTAGTACCCGAGGGCCTGTCTTCAGTTTGGGTATCATATGTCACATAATTTATAAACACAGAAAAACAGACAGCCTCTGTCTTGAGCAGACTATGATTTTAAATAGATGGGACAGAAAGCAAGGAAAAGAAATATTACATGTGAGCACAACAATAACAGTTATTTTATTTTAGAGTCTTTGCTAGGGAGAGGGGGAATGAAGAAATTGATGTGTAGGAGGGATAGGAGTAAGCAATCAACCAGCACGAGGGAGATAACATCTAACAAAACCTGTACAAAATGCTGATGAAAACATTGTTCTCCAAATGTATCTGCTTTGGCTGCTTCTACTTGAATCCCTGTCTGGCTCCATGCAAAATTACTGAACACAGTTCTTTGAAGAGTATGAAGGAGAATCTGAATTTTGAAATATTTCTTCCAGATAATTCTTTTGCAAACTCCATTTCAAAACTCTATCACTTCTTTTGTTGCGTATTTTAAGCTGTGTCTGCAGCAGGAAGTCAGACCATGTGTGACTGAGCTGGTTAAGTACAGTATGAGTTTGGACTAGCAATGAAAGCACTCATCATTTTTTTGGAGAAACCCAAGGCAGGTTCCCCGTTATACTATAAACCCTGTGGGTCAGCTTTAAGAAATTGCTTTCCCTCACAAATAGGAAAACTGGGCTATTCAAAGCACCTTGCGAAAAAAGAACTAAAGGGCCAGAAAGGAGGTAAATACTGTTGGTAATTAAAAAGATGGGAAAGGCTGTTCTTCACCTGCTGGACTATTCTCTGCATCCCCACCAGCTGTTCTGTCTATAGCTACACTGCCGGTGGGAGCATTTGCATTCCAAAATTTGTGTTGCTTAATTAGGGGACGTGTAACCTGGTGCTGTGACCATTATAATCTGAGGGAAGCCAGGGTCTAAGCTTCCAACCAATCTCATCAGCTCATCAGGTTATGGCCCCAGAAATGGTATTTGTAGGTGTAAAGGTGACTTCTCTGTCTGACATCAGCTCTGCCACATCATGAGAGGGAAAAACACAACATCTGGAGGTAGACCTCAAGCTCAGATCTGCCTAACTGTCTTTATGGTCACTTAGCTTTCTGAGGTGTGATCATTTATTGAAGTAAAAGTCTTCTCCTTCCTTAAGGTAATAGAGCTAAACCTTTACTTCAAGGAGGGGTGTGTGCAGGTCCCAGATTGCATGTTTGAAGCTGATGAAGTCAGCTTGTGGGCATGTAGGTAGGTGATGGTCTAGATAAAAAAAAAAAAAGTTTTATTAAATCAGTGAGAAAATATTAAAGATTTCATATGCAGAGTTTGCAAGATTGAGAGGTGTGGGGAGGCAGAAATCACTGGCAGACACTTAACACTCAGTGGGACTGCTGTGATATTATTTCTATGTCAGCAGAAATACAGGTGAGAAAGCAACACTACAACACTTTAGCTAGAATCAGAGCATGCTGTGGATAAAGAAGTTAAGGTTTTAAAGAATAAATTTTTTTGAAAACATTACAGACACAGACAGTGGGATTGAGTGCACCCTCAAGAAATTTGCTGACAACACCAAGATATATGGAACGGCCAACATGCTGGAAGGAACAGATGCCATCCAGAGGGACCTTGACAGGCTTGAGAGATGGAGCCATGCAGACCTCATGAAGTTCAGCCAGGCCAAGTGCAAGGTCCTGCACATGGGTCACAGAAATCCCAAACACAAATACAGGCTGGGCAGAGAATGGATTGAGAGCAGCCCTAAGGAAAAGGACTTGGGAATGTAGGTGGACGAGAAGCTTAACACAAGCCGGCAGTGTGCACTGGCAGCCCAGAAAGCTGACTACATGCTAGGCTGCATCAAAAGAAGTGTGGCCAGCATTTCAAGGGAGGTGATTCTGCCCCTCTACTCTGCTCTCATGAGACCCTACCTGGAGTACTGTATCCAGCTCTGGAGCCCCCAACGTAAGAAGGACATGGATCTGTCCATGAGGAAGGCCATGAAGATGATTAGAACACCTCTCTTATGAAGACAGGCTAAGAGGGTTGGGGTTGTTCAGCCTGGAGAACAGAAGGCTCCAGGAAGACCTTATAGCAGCCTTCCAGTATCTGAAGGGGGCCTACGAGAAAGATGGGGAGGGACTCTTTTATCAGGGAAAGTAGTGATAGGACCAGGGGTAACAGTTTTAAACTGAAAGAAGGTAGATTTAGATCAGATACTATGAAGAAATACTTTACTGTGTGGGTGGTGAGGCACTGGAACAGGTTCCTCAGAGAAGCTGTGGAAGTTCCATCCTTGAAGATGTTCAAGGCCAGGCTGGATGGGGCTTTGAGCACCCTTGTCTAGTGGAAGGTGTCCCTGCCCATGGCAGGAGGTTTTGGACTAGATGACCTCTCAGGTCCCTTCCAACTCTAACCATCTATGATTCTATTAGAAATCTGAAAATAGAGAAACAGGATTCTAGTTCTTTCAAGTTATTCTGAAACACCTAGCTGCTTATAAACACAGATCCTGTGCCTTTTTTAGTTAAAAGTCTACCAGTTAGAGTGGAACTGTATTAAAAACCCAACCAAACAAAGAAATGGAGTAGACCATATTTGTTGCAAACCCAGTTGTGAACATTGTTTTCACACAAATCCAAGTGCCTAATAAAGGTTGCAATCATTGCATGATGGCCGTACACAATGATAGATCATTCTTTTCAGATATCTTGATGTATCTAAGTGTTTTCAGGAAGGCCTCCTTCAGCAAACGCTGCTCTGCCAGAGTAAGAGGTGCAACACGTTCACAGATGAGTCTTGAGACGTCATGGCAGTGTTCATTTCTATCTTTACAATGACAGTCCCTGACTATCAGCTTTTCCTGACTCACTTTCCCTGTAGGTAAAACAAAGTTAGTGTTTACCATTAGCAGCATTTTAAGGGATGTGTTCCAGGGAAGTCTGGGGACTGTGGTGGTGGCCGGGGTTGCCAGAGCGTTGCATCATGGTGGAGACACGCAGCCCACCCTTGTTCTGAAGGTACCTTTTCCATATTAAATGCCTTGAGCTCTGGGGATGAAAAAGGTAGCATCGTAATGCTGTGAAGTCCTTAAACTGGTTTGGTGTCACAGCTCTGTGGTGACAATTTAGAAAAGCAACTACATAACAATTGCAAATATTTGTCCGATGTGCTTCTGTTCCCCGTATTTTCTTCCCTACAAATAAGCAGGTTGTACAGAAGCACTGGAAAAGAGCAGGTTTTTTCTTCTCCCCTCCCTGCCCCCCTTCCCTCCTTTCTGAGGCACAGCGTCAGGCTTCCTCTCTCCACCGAAAGGACCATGTGGTAAAGCGCTTGCTTCAGAGACACTGGCCTTTTCTTCTTGTGGAAAAAAGGAGCTCCTGTTTTATGGTGGCCTGGAGGCTGAAGAACCGCCTGTTGCCAGGGCTGCTACTCTAATGGTTTCAGCAATCAGCCTGGCTCCAGCTGAGAGGCAAAGTGGTCAAACCTCTGCTTACCCTCTGTTTACTCTGTAACCTGGAGCAGCTCCTCTCCCCCTCTCCCACCCGTCCCCCCGCTCCTGGCTGGTGCTCGTAAACCCCAGCACACAGCATCCGCACAAAAATCACTCGAAAGAACCAGCCCTCTGCCTGCGCGAAATGATGTGCTGAGTTTCTCTCTTGAAGAATGAGCCTTTGCTTCACTTTTCCTTCCAGCTGCTGGGAAAATGTCAAGATTAGATGAGTCACATGGCAGATCAGATCTGAGTAAGAGCTTTTTTCACTTGTTGTTTGAGGCTGTAGGAACAAGTTTAGTGCTGACCCCAATGTTAAATCAGAAAGAGGTTTTAGTGTTTCAGCAGATTCTGGAGAATTAATTGCTGACATCTGGATTATCACAGAAACCGTTAATAAAACTTTTTTTAAAAAAATTAAATGCATTTTAGCAAAAGCAAACAAACAAATCCCCCACAAGACAGAATGAGATTCCTGGCTACTTTAGTTACTTATTTGTATTTTCTTAACCTTTCTTTTGCCATCATGGACTTAAGCACTTGAAAAGATATTTGACACGACGAGCCTTGTAGGCTATTTTTGGAAGTGCCAGGTAGGCCTTAAGGACTTGCTTGTTATTTTTTACCAGCAACTGTTGCTCTGCTGTTCTGCCTGCTAAACTTATAGAAAAGAGTATTGCTGGCAGGCTATCATGTCTCAGCAATAGACCGTTGCACCAAACTGCTGCTAAATCTGTCATGTTCAGTTTTGTACCAGACCCTGCTGAAAGATAGCTTCATATTAGGGCCAAATTTTCAAACAGAAGTGAATGAACACTGATGCACTAATTCTTGTTCGCCCTTCTGGAAACCAATTTGAATGTGATCTTCACCGTCTAAGTCATGTTGGGGCCTTCCATGGGGTTATATAGATAGGTACTGGTGTCCCTTTGCTTGCTAGGTAGAATTGCGGGAAGTCACGGACACTTTGCTTAAGGGTCTTTGTCTCTACAATTGTAATGAGAGACTAACATGTAGGAATCATAAAGGTGAGATTTACAAAAAGATTTTAAAACTGGCTTTCCATTTCCATCCAGAGATACTTGTTTAACAGTGACACGAGTGGGTTTTGAAATCTGCTCTCTAGCTACCTAAAACCAAATTCAAACCAGGCAGCATTCTCTGAAATGTGTAGCACATTCTGTCCTTGGTCTTGACAATTTTCTTCTGTGAGTCAACTGAAAGCTATTCTATGTCTATCGCTTGTTAAGCTGGGAAGTACCGTGCTGGCAGACCTGAACTGCTCTACTGTGAGGAGTGGGGAATATTTTTAAGTAGCTGCATGTGTTATTTTTCATTTACACTGAAGGCCTTTTTATTTGCAAGGTCTTTCCAAAATTAAATATAATTCAATTCCCTACTCAAGCTTCCATGTAATACTTGAGGACTAATTGTTGGTCATCTACACAGTATAGACAAGCTACATTTATTCAAGTTGGGGTTTTAGCTATTTTCTAACTTCAGGAACATATGCATCACATGCAAGAAAATGGCCTGAGAAAGTGGCAGAGAAGTCAAACTCTAAAAGCTATGCCAACTATGGAAAATTATCAACTGCAGAAAACCTTTTTTTTCTCTCTGCAGCACAAAACCCTGGCCCAAAGAATCATGCTGAAGAAAGGATTTAAGCAAAATATTCTGGCTAGTTAGAAAAATGAGACAAATTTTCTTGGTCCTTTTTTTGTCTTCTTATGTTATAATGTTGAAAGCTAGCACATTCTAAATCGCCAAGGATGCAGTAAGTTCTGCATGCTGCTACCTGGGTGTGCTAGGATTGGTAAAATGGTTTAAAAAGAAATTCTGATAACAATATGAAAATGGTCCTGATTCACTGCTTGAGATGTGGTCAACATTCCAAGTCAGGGCTTTGCCCTCCAGCACAGTATGCCCTCTATCTTTGGTTCTTTTCCAACAAAATTATTCACAGTTTTGCCAACTAAATGTCCCAATTTCAATTGCCATATTTTCATTTTTATCCTTCTCTCTCCCTCTCTTCTCAATGTCAATATGAAAAAGGTGGGGCAAAAATCAGACCTCAAACACAGCAGTTCCCTTTCAGAAGCTTTAAAACTGGAAATGTTTTTCACTTGAACACTGAGAAATGGAGGGGGTCATATCTTTAATTAAAATTTTCAATACAGTCTTTTTTTTTCCTGAAAGATTCCCAAAACAAATTAATTGTTTTCCAACTAGCTCTTACGTTTTCTGTCCTATACACTCAAGACAGAGAGCAGAAACCATTTATATCCCTTCCTCTTCCTCTCCTCTAAAAGGAAGGATTAAGTTGCCAGGTTTCCATACAATTTAGATGATGCTTTTCTCTTGTGTTTCTCATTTGGGCACATAGGATTCAAGTGTGATTGTGTGTATTTACCTACTTTCTTCTGTAGCGTATTGCATTGCTGTCAACTGTCTTGAATTTCTGTCCTGTTGCTTCTGTGCATTAATGCTTGTGCCTCTGTTAGGTGACAAAGCCTGGACATCGGCTGTTTTACTGCCCTGTGAACCTGGAGGAGCTGACTGGAATTTATTGCCTTAGGTAAATCCCTTTGCTTTTCACCTTCCTTGTTGGATAATATGCATTGCGCCATGTGAAATACATGCCTAATTCAGTAGCGGGTACATTAACAACAGTGGGATCCTCCCTGGGGACATGGCTGAGGATATAATGCCCTTGTAGCCCCAGATATTTTGTTTTGGTAATTGTGCATATGCTTTCTGCCTGCTGTTTTGATCCCGCTGTTGCTATTGTTTGCTGGAGACTCATGCTGCTGCGTCCTGCCTCCCTGCCCAGCCTAAATTCCATTGTACCCACCCCACAGGCCTTTTGTGTAATGCCAAGCTAGCAAAAATCCTGGCATCGGACTCTTTTGTTGCCCGAGGGAGGTATGTGGGAAAGGCAGCTCTCCACGCTCACTCAGGACGGCGACTTGGCACACACCACACAGCAGTTTCCACTAGACGTCTCTCGGGCTGAGAGACAATTTCACTTCAGGTGCATACGCATCCACTCTTCTGTGTTTGCAGTTGAGTTGCATTTGCCAGAACGGCAAAGGAATGTTGCTGCTAGGATTTTATACTATGGTTTTCACACTCCAAGTGGCATGTCATACTAATGCATTATTTGTATTACAGTAGTCCCTGCAGGCCTTCCCCCACATCTGAATCCCATTGTTCTCACAGTATAAAAAGTCATAGTCAGAAACAGACCCCGGCACAGAAAGACTTATAGCAATTCACAGTGACTAAGGGAGGATTTAGGAGGACCTTAGTTTCCAAGTCTCTGAGAACGACTGAGACCACCCCATTTGCAAGGACCATCCTATTCCTGAAAGGACAGGGATCAGATAAAAGTCACAAAAGGTCATCTAAAATAAACAGAAACCACCCTCTGCCTAACCCAAGGCTCCTCCACAGGCTCAGAAGTCCCCTGAATAAAGAAGCAGGAGAAAGCCAGACAAAGCTCTCTGATTTGATTCAGAAATGGGCACCTTAAGTAGCCCCCCACATTAGTCCCAGTTCAGCCGCAGTTTGTTGCAGCAGAAGGTGTGGGGGTCCGGTGGCACTCACCCCCCCATCCTGGAGGCAGGCTTTGAACCCAGAGCAGGCATTGCCTGAGATAGATCATCCCCACTCAGGCTCTGGGGGTCATACCTGCCGCAGACCTCCACGGTGGCCAGAGAGACAGGCGTTTGAAGTGCAGGTGCTCTGGGATATGTGAGGAGAGGTAGGGTTTGCTTCCTATGCTGGTGGCTGCAAATACATTTGACATAACACTAACACCAGACAAAACCAGAACTAAGCTAGAGAGGAAAGACTGCAAGTTCAGCCACAACCCTCCGGGCTAGGACGGATCTCTGGCTGGAGATGACAGAAAGCTGTAAATACCGCAGAAAGACAAGTTTTTGATATATTTTGAGATGAGTGCTGCTTTCAGAGCAAGGAAAAAAAAAAAAAAGAAAGTTTCATGCCCCTGCTGTATGTCTGAGGCAGGCAAGCATTCAGATCTGACACAGGTAGGAAGAGCCAAAAAGAAGAGAAAAAGAGTGGTACAGGAACAGGGGACTAGAAAGGAACGAGTTGTTGGTTCTGGTTGCAGTCACATGTGCTGTGAGTCAGTAGACATCCATACTGACTGAAGAGGTTTCCTTCTCAAGCTGTTTGTTATCGCTTCTCCTCCTCCTCCTCAAAAGTCGCAGTCCTTTCTGGGCTGCTGGCATAGCTGTTCATGCAGTCGTGCCCAAAGCCATTTCATTAAAAATGGGGTGGGCTGGCAAAGAGCTGCTTCTCAGGCTGTTCAAGGAAACCCAGTTTGCTTTTGGTGAAACAGGTTGGGGGATGTTCACACGAGAAGCAGAGATGGCAGATTGGAAAGGGAGGTAGTTCCTGGCACACTCAGAGACTGTAAATTTAAAATGTCTTCACTGTGAATGTTTTGTGTTACTCTCCTCATGACTATTAATATCAATGACATTTTTCTGTGTGATGGTTTCTCTTCCTGACTCACACAACAGAAGACAGGCCACACAGGATGACTTCAGTCTGAGATTTTGCTCTTTAATTGCTTTCTTTCCCCTCTTTCTGTTTTCTTTCTCATTTTTTATTTTTTTTTTTTTAACAGGCCATTAAATGATGATGATTCCTTTCTAGAGAACAGGTATTAGATAACCAGAGGTGTCTCCTAAGTACGGGACTTAAGATACTAGCTGCTGTGCTGGTAGCCTAGTTTCTGCCTTTCTGACACATACTTCTATTTGAAAATCTCTGTGGGGCTCTGAGTCCTGCCATTTTTCACTTGGGATGTTGTCACACTGTTGTCAAACAGAGAAACAGAGTCCTGTTTCCACCCTTTGATTTAGGGAGATTAACAACAGGGCACAGCCCTATTCAGAGTTCATTTTCTTTCCCATCTGTGGATTTTAAGAGCCTTGAGACAGCCGCCTGGTCTGGCCAACGTGAAACCAAGTCTGTCACATAGCTGGAAGGCAAAAATGGCTTCCCTTGACTCTGGAATAATAGTCTTGTTTTGTTTTTCTGTTATGTTACTTTTTGCATAAGTTTTTCTCAAGTCATATTTACTGCTGGACTATGTTGTCCATTAAGTCCTCGTAGGGGGAGGACTGCAGCTCAGAGCAGGCTGACAAGATCCGCAGCTCAGGAACATTTTGTTGGCATCAGAGATACTCAGCTTTGCCAAAACGAAACGCAAGAAGAAGACTCTATCTGAGATAGGTCACACACTGTGTTTTGGATTTGATTCCTTCCATCTGTTTGCCATAACTATCCATTCCTGGTCCAGGAAAAAGCTTTTCTGGAGCATGTCATCTTTCTCTACTCTCCTAGTCAAATGCTTAGATTCATGCTGCAATCTCTGTGCTGTTCGTCGATCAGCACAGCAGCAGTTGCTAAGGCTAAGTGATGAGGTCACTAGAGCGGAAAGGGTAGCAACATATTCCAAAACAAAACGAAGAAGTTAGGACATATAAAATGTTCACATACAACTGCTTGTATTGAGAGTTGTGGCTGTTGAGTTTTGAGGAGTTCTTTTTTTTCCCCCTTTGATTTTTTTTTTTTTTATTTTCAAGGTGTTCTTCTTCTTTAGCTGAAAGGCCTTAATTTTAGGGAAAGGAATAATACATAACATCTTCATCCTTCAATGCCAATGGACTATTTGGGCCCTACTTGGAACATTTTATTTTTTTTTTTTAAGTCCCAAGCAAGAGGTATTATTTCATCTGTTTTTCTTTCATGTCATGTGAAGTTACTGACATCACCTATTTTTTTCAGGTATCCTCATGTGCTGCTCTTGTGAGAGCAGCAAAAAGATAGAAATGCTGACTGCGGAGAGGTCAGATCTTCAGATCTACACAACACAATATGGATGTGGCTGGAGTGGAAATAATATTTATAAAACCAAAGGTAAAGAAAATCATCTAGGTGGTAAGAATTTAAGAGGAGTTTGAAGGAGTAAATGTGAGCCTTGTTGCAATGAATGCTCAGCTAGATAAAAGGTTATTTTTATCTGTTTCACCATGACATAAATTCAAAAAGTTCAATAAAATTCAAACAGTTCAATAAAATCTGTCAAAGAAAAAATACGTGAAAGCCTGTTTTTGTGCTACAAGATACCTTCTTATCAGCATTACTTGGGGGCAGATGAGATGACAGTGGAAAAAGCCTAGCAACAACATAGGAAATTATATGGTTTGGTCCTGATTTCATCAGTGTAATTTTATGCTGATTTCAGATGTGTGTCTCCTCCAGGAAGTGAAGGTGTGATCTAGGTCCCATAACCTCCTTGAAGATTCAAAGTGCTCTGAATCATAGGATGATTAGAATTGGAAGGGGCCATAATGGTCACTCCTTAAACTCTAGAACAACCTACTCCCTGGCAGAATTCAGGACATAGAGTTGTAGGGACTCTGATCTATTAGTTTTCATTTAATTCTAAGACATATCAATTACTTGGCTTTCTTTTTATAAGACACTTGCATACATTGTGCTGCCTTTCTGATTCAAGGCTGGGCTCTCTAATTTGAGTCTTCTTGCCTCTTATATTTCCATTTCCCTGGGCATGTGTATATGTTGTTATATTTTTTTCTCTCTTGATTATTTTTCCACTAGTTTCTCTGCTTTTACTTTTCCAGAGCTGAATACCCAAAGTTTATATAGTCTAGAAGAACAGACTACTAAGTTAGAGCTTACTTCATAATAGTTTGCTGCCTTATGTTTCTTTTTTTTTTCTCTCCACATTTGGCAATGCCTCAAAGTCCATGTGCCAAACATGGTACAAATAGGAGTACTCATGGTGGTGCCCTAAGCAGCTTACAGTTTAATTAAAGACAGGAAAACAAGAACTAATTGTAAAACAATAGGAAAGAGACTGAGGGCAATAGTAAAAATGTCATGTATTTAAATAGGCTTAATGTGCACAGTTTGTGCACAGCTCCAAATCAGAAATCCAATGGCTTTGACACATGCTTTCCATGAAATAAAGTGGCTCCTCAACATTTTCTCTGTCTTTCCTTCTCCCCTTTGCCACTCCTGGAGAAGCTGTTCTACTGTTTGCCTATGCAATGCTCTGTCCTTCCTTCTGTGTTAACTGCTCTGCCACAGTTAGGGTCCACACAGCACTGCTATCCAGATAGTATATATGCAGATGAGAGAAAACAGATAACTATACTAGCTGCAGTCAGGAGGGAATTTCCTGAGGTTTTGACCCCTCCTCGATTCTCTTTTTTCAAGCAAAGTGTAGTCTCAGCTCATATATTCACTGGTACCCAGCTCAAGCTACCTGCGCTGAGAGGTGCCATTGTCTACTGACTGGAGAAGGGAAGCCTGAGGGCCCCATTATCCTGTTGTAAAACCATCTTTCCCTTTGAGCTCCAAGGTGGCACTGGGCCATGATTCATCTTCTCTCCCCACCTGAATTCACCAGTGATTTCTGCTCTGTAAAGTCCTGATGCTGGTGCAAAGCTGTGCCACCCACCAGCTTGATCACCGAGTCAACTGCTTCCACTTCCAGACACATACCTAAGGCTAGTGGCCCAGCCCCAGAGAGCAGCCTGGAACATGGGGCGTTTGTGCCTGACACACAGCAAAGAGAAAACACCACAGCCATTGAGCAGGCTGAGTGTCTAGCCCCGTCTTTGCATTTATTCCCTGTGTAGCTGCAGCACAAATAATTTAAAAAAAAAACAACTCATGTGTATCACCTATTTTATGTGGATGGCCTTACTGTGGGTGTCTGGTGACCTTTCATGTAATGATTTGGCTCATGAGAGAGGCAATCACTGTTATTCATCCTTTACAAATGAGTAGGCAGAAACCTAGTGCTGGAGATGTCCTAGTGTGGCATCTCTGCAGCGCACATGGCCATACTGCAATGTAAGGCTTGGCAGTCTTCTGACAAGTTAACATATTAAGACATCCCAGCCTAACTCATCTGCTGATGTGACCTATCTTAATCCGGCCAGACAGAGGTAGAAACAGGTGGTGCCAATATTTCGGCAAGAGAGTAGTGCCTGCATGAGGAGTACTGGGGAGCAGGAGAAGAGGAGAGGAAGGCAAGAGAGAGACAATGCTGTTTGTAGGAGGAAAACGATTGGAAAGGCTATGTGAGACACTGTCCGTGCTTGTCGGTGGGGCAAATCCCTGAGGCAGTGCTTGACTTGGTCCTCACATGGCTCTTCACAAAGGTCCGTTTCACAACAGCCTTCCAGGCAAGGAAGTCCCCGCTCATCCATAAAGGATGTTCCAGCTGAGGGTCACCGGGGAGCGACGCACGCTGTGTGCGCTCCCTTCGTCGGGGTGAGCACATCAGCCTGCGCTGCGCCCGCTTCTGCTGCCAGCCCCGGGAACAAGAACAATAGAGGCGACCAGGCTGGGATGCCTGCAGGGTGTTGAGCTGGATAATACGAGACCACTAGGCTGGGCTTTGCCTTCCCATTATCTCTTGAAAGAAGGCTCTGCACTGAAGTTAGGGAAAGGAAAGATGAAAACCATGACAACTACATTTAAAAAATGTTCCCATTTAAAGAAGGGCCTTTATATCCCAGTTTTTGTTCCAAGGAAATTTATATTTGATCACTTCCCTGACCTCTTTTTTAATTAGTTTCAGATATGTATTGTGTCTTTAGTCGTTCTTTGCCTGAGGTGGCAGTGGTCTTTTTTTCCAAATTGCATTGCGACTGATTTCAAATGTGGTGCATTTTCCATTGTCGTGCGGTACTTTCCCTCTAAATGATCCTCCTTTCTTTCTTAACCAAAACAAGCTTATGTATTTTGATATATATGAGAAATAGTTCCCCTAAGAAGAATAGGGGTCTGAGCTATTTTACAGATTGTAATAGAGAAAATAAAAAGCTGAAGGAAAATAAATTTTTATTACTGTCCTTAGAAGTGTGTTCATCACCATTTTAAGAGCTAGACTAAGTACCATAGGCTTTGTAGTAACTGCAAGATATGCACGGATCTTTTTGATTATAGTGCTAATCAAAACGTTTATTTCTTTCCTCTGTTTCATGAACACATTTTACAGTTCTAGCACGTTGTTCCTCTTCTTCATATGCTGCAGCATGTGAGAATGTTCGTCGCTGAAGTCTTAGAGAATAAACTACTAAATTTAAAAGTTTCCTTAGTTCTCAAAATTTCTAAGGAAAAGTCTTTAAAGTGTGTTTAATAAAATGTCTCAATAATGTCTTATTGATAGTAAAAAATTGTGAAACTTTAAATGATGATTGGGTTGCTCTGTCAAAGGTGTCTCAAGTATCATTGTAAATTCTGGCAAAACAGAAACAAGTACTGAAAGTCCTGGAGCCATGGAGACATCCACCTTTTTGGTCTTGTCCTACACAAGCAAAATTTGTGTTACATTCTATGGAAGCTTTGATCTTGCACTTGTTAAGGTGTTTGTAATTGTCAAGAACCATGTGAATATAATTGAAATTACAGTAAAATTTCTAAAGGTTGGAGTTGGCAATTTATTTCTTTTTGTAAGAGAACTAAAAAGTCTTCTATTTCTTCTATATCCAATGTAGGAAATGAGTAACAACGTTAATGTAACATGAGAAAAAAAGTTACGGAAGATTCTGGAAATAAGACACATAAATGCACTAATTTTTTATTTGCATCCTTTTGAAACAACGCCTTCAGTCCTGCATTGTTTAAAAACTTTAAATTGCTAACTAATTCCTCTCAGAATAACCTTTCCTAGCCACTTTTAGGGCTGTTCCATGCAAATCTGAATTTAAATGCTTCTGTTGCAGTATGCTTGTTGTTCCAAAGAGAAGCAGAGAAAGAAATCTTGCATTACAAGGTGGGAACATATTGCCTAACAGGCAGATGGAGCTCAAGATAGATGGAAAAATACTTCAGGAATAAGAAAAAGAAAACATCTTTTCAGTGCAGTGTTTGTTAGTGTACGTTTATGCAAGTGCTTTCTGTGCCTTTAATATCATTGGTGAGGTTGCTGAGGACTTTCAACACCACCATTGTCCAGGTAGAGTGTGACTTCGAAGCAGTTACTGCTGCAAGAAAAGGAACAGGCCTTGCTTCCCTTTACGTGGTGACGCACAGACTTTTAGTGTGGTTAGAACAGATGTGTATTTTCAAGCGAGACCAAGGTAAGCTATACCAAAGTATGTTTTCTGCACGGTTCAGGTATTGTAGCATCAGTCCTTATCACTGCAGTTGTGTGGAAGGACGATAGAGGAGTAAGTGAGACTGAGCAGACGCAGGTTACCGTAGGCAGCTCAGAGCATTGGGATTCACAGCACCGTATTTTCTTACATGCTATCACTGCACTGCAGCTCACAGAGGGTTATCAATTGCCTTACTTTGTCATTACCTTGCTTCCAGTTTGCAACAGACTGCACTGAAAACATGCCCTCAAATATGCTTGAAGTACTTTCCTGGACAACCATGCTTTTCACTCTGCCCCCAATTTCACCATAGGGGAGTTGCCTGATCGCATGCATTGCAACACAGAGAACTTTTAAAGCAGGATGTAAAGTACCTTTAGTATTAATGGTCTGTAAGAGAGTAAGAAAGACAGATAGTAGATAGTAGAAAAGCTGATATGATGATAATAAGGTGGTTGTGCTGAGATTGTGTGCTGTGCATATTGTCTTGGGACACATGTACTACTACTGCTCCCTGTTTAAAAGGCTATTATGACTTCCACAGCCCATTTACAAACAACTTTAGTATGTGACCATAAAAATATATATTCATGTGACCATCAAATATAAACTGCACAAATAGTCATATGCCATGTACAGTCCTTATTGATGGAACTCTTTATCTTGCCTATCAGTTTTCCTAGGCTTAACAAAGGGATTTTTACTTGTAATTGAACATATATCTGGAAATTTCTTTACTATCAGTAAGGCTAGATTTTATACAGAATCATTAGTTCATGAAATTGATCTAGGTAGCACGAAATACTACCAAACTGGCAATCAGTGTCTGACAGAAAAGTCTGAACAGAACAGCAAATGTGCTGAATTCCAAGATTGCTAAACACCATGCCGGTGTTGTTAATTAATTTTTCCATAACTGAAGCAATTTCAGTCAGGACCAAAAAAAAAAAACCCTTTTTTTTTTTTTTTTGGCACGTATTCTAGTTTCTCCAGAATGGGTTTTTTAAGCCCTAATCTTATTTTTGACACCTGACAAGTTTATTGCATCAGCATTAAGATCCTAAAGAAAATAATTAAGTGTAACAATCCCCAAGTACATTTTCAAAAGTACCAAGTATTGCATGTTATTAAGGCATTTGCAGTTTTCTTATTTAACCTAAGTAAAATCCTGCATTATGTAGATACATTGAAAGTTTCCATGTTAAAAAGGTGGCATGAATATTAGACTGGCTTCCTGAGTCCTGAAAGCTGCCTTCTTGCAAGATATGTAATTACCTAAGTAATTTCAGTGACCAATGTCACTGGAATGTCACTACAGATGAAACTTCTTAGGTGATTATGTTGACATATGGAGAACAAACTATGATGTAATCCCAAATACATAAGACAGTACAGCTCTGCTGCAGAAAACTTGCAGTAAAATATATCCAAAGACAGACAAATTCTGTTCTCTGTGATGCAGCCACTCTGTTAAGGCCAGGTGATTTCCAGCAGTATACACCTGGAATAATTGTAGGAAGTTTTCATCATTAGAATGAGTTTCGCTTTGTATTGAGTACTATAGATTTGTTTGAGTACTTTGACCTGTATATGAATCTCAACAGATATTTTTCCATTTTTAATTTTATAGCAGTTTTCCATAGGAGTATATAATTAAACTGTTGAAAAATGGAAGCATTCAAAAATTTGAAGTAAAGCTAACATATAAAATAACCTACCACCCCGAAAGCTTCCTACACACTACTGCAAATTTTCTTTTAACTATAGTTATCTTAGCCGAAAAGCTGACTTATTTGCGAAAGCTACACTGAAAATGTTATTTATATTTGCACTCATAAATGCATTTTCTTGAAGTGGTGTTGCATGGTATTTGATGACATTTTTAAGTACTGAAGTAAAATGCTGAATTATTTTGGTTTTTCATCAGGATGGAAAAAAAGCCATCTATGTATGAAAAATGAACTGCTTAATCCATGCTTGCCTTGACTAGAGTTTAGGCTATTATTTATGGAATCTCCTACACTTTTTTTTATTTCTCTTTCCAACTGCAGGAACACTGGTGCACACAGCTGACATCTGGATTTTAAGAAAGATTTGCAGGCCAATAGATTGTCTCCTAAACCTTTAGTCCCACTATTAATATGATTAATATTTTCATTTTTGTAAAAATAAATAAATAAGGCTCATTCATATAATACAGAATAAGATTCCTGTAAAGATATATAGATACAAAAAAGTAAAAACAAGAGTATATACGTAGAGTATCTTAAAAAATGTAGATGTCAATGAAGTGTTAACAGTTAATAAATGAACATGGAAACCACATAATTTGAGGACTTCTTGAGTCTGAAATGAAATCCCCTTCTATGAAAATATTCAAGAAAGGGAATCTAAGCTAAAATTCTTAGAAAATTTGCTCTGATAATTCTATGAAAACATACTAAATTCAGTTTACTGTTTCTTTATTTCTACTTTTGACAGGATTGAGGTGAGTTTAAACATACTTTCTGCTCATAGTTTGATATCTGGGGCTCGTGTCAGCCCTCAACCTGCTGCTGTCAAAGAGAATACAGCTGTTGAAACAGACCTGAATCATTTGCTATGAAAAATGACACCTGAAGTGACATATCAGGACTGAAATAGTGCAAAGAGTTTACCTACAGTTTTTTAATCTGTTTCAAATAGCTTTAGAAAAGAGAAGCATAGAAGTGCCATATTATTCTCCATTTTAATGATTAGCAAAATGTAGTGTGAGGTGTCTAAATAACGTCTCATTTGGGTAATTAGGGTTGAAGTAGAGATAGACAATAGAGGAGTCTGGCTCAATAATTAGTCTCAATTGTTTCTGGTGATGAAAAGATGGATGAAGAGAGAGGACAATCCAAGTGGCAATATTTGTTTAAAGCAGTCAAGAAGTCGAGCAATTACCAAGTGTTGTAAATAATTAAACTGAACTATGCTCATCCTTTCTGACTGATGTGAATTTTTCTGGCTGGAGAATGGAGAAAAATCAAATCCCTGGATTAGGACAGATGGTTTTCTTATAATACGTTTTCACAGCTTTTTCAGAAGAAAAAAGACAGCGGAGTAAATACTTCAATTTTTGCAACTCTGAAAGTTTTTGAAATGGGAACCAGTTGAGTTCATAATACACTTGAATAACTCATAGCTTGACAGAGCAAGCGACAATTATACAGACATGTGAATTAGAGTTAACATTGCATATACATTGTACTTACATTTCTCAATAAACAAAAGAAAACAAAGAAATAAGATTCTAATATTACCGGGGCACTAGTGAGATAACTACCTCTTTCTCAGATATACTCTAGTGTGCTCATATGGATTACAGAATAAAACCTTTGTTATCAGATTTGCATCTTTTAAGTCAGTCCTGGTTAGATTGAAAAACTGCTCTTTAATGTACAGAAAGGACTTACCATCTTTTAAAAATAAATATTAAAAATTAAAACTATTTGTAATCTTATCTATTTGCTTTCCAGAGCAGAGAATAATGGGGAACTCCATAAAATGCATACCGACTGGCCTTAAAAGCATCTCATATGAAGAAATTTCTTTCTCTGTTCTCCTGGCTTTCTCTCTCTGAAAGTAACCAACTGTCCTCTAAACAGCTTTTTCCTTGTCTCCTCTTACTACCGAGGTTTATTATAGAGATAAAGCAGAGGTCTAGACACAAAAAAATCTGACTTTTGTTCCCAGTTCAACCGCCGCCTTTTATATGACCTTGGACAACCCATTTATCTCAACTTCAAAGGCATTAGGGAGTATAAAATTAATCACTGTGGTGCCCTCAGATGCTATAATGGAAGGGTCACTCCATGCTATTAACTATATTTTGTAGCATGCTAACTATTTTTTGGGAGGAAAAAAGAGACTAAAAGTATGTTGATGAAAATGAAAACTGTAGTTATTCCCTAGTTTGTCCTGCCACTGCCATCTATAGAGTTGCCACCCAAAGCGCAGCAACTAAGTTGATTTATGTTTTCTAGATGTTACTAGATTTTAGTGATCTGAGTAACCTTTTCTTGAAAATCCTGATTGCAGAGGCTCTATGATTTTATAAAATAAAATCAAATCACATTTTCCATAAGAATGTGCAAGTATTTAATCTATTAGTTCTATGTGCTTTACCTTCACCTTACACTGTGCAAACTCCAGCTACTACTTTCAGAATGAAATACTATTCTCAGAATATCACCTTGATTTTTCATTGGTAACTTTCCTCAAACACATACCAGAGAAAGTGGACCTTTATCTAATCCATATTTGGAACATACAAAAACAAGATGTTATTAGGTAAGACATCTTTGTAGCTCTTTCTCTGTAATACAGCCTTTTAGTGGAAAAATAACAACATAAAGGTATTTCCAAAGTATCTTGAGGAAAATTTCTATTAAACCCAGATCTGTTATGAAAAAAGAACATATTCCAGGGTAATTTTTGGCTAAGCTGGGTAATGATGTTAATAGGAAAAAAAAAAAAAAAAGAACAGGAAAGCAGGGTAATAAAATCCACAATGAAGTCACTTTGCATCAGCTGATCTGTGGTAACCAGGTGTGTATGAATGTATCTCATGCCAATGCAGAATACCGTAGTATAGATTAGAATCCTCTCCATGCCTAGCTAAGCAAAATCCAATTGTATCTGCTACTGAGTAAGACTAGTCACACAACCATAGAAGGTAACTGTGATACGTAAAAACTTGCCCAGACAGCTCCTTCCTAGACTCTTCACTCCTTCTAATATTTTAAATCTGGATTAATCCCTCTGAGGCCAAGTGAACTTTAGTGGAATTTCTTTCCAACTAGTGTAACTTTTTTAGCTGAGAGGAAAATGAATCCTTTTTTTTTTTTTTTCTCTAACTCACCTAAATTAAGCAACTTTGTAAAAGAGACATTTAGTTCAATGCTTTCAGTATTAACAACTGCTGAATTTCTGTGGTATGCATTTTGCAAAACAGGCTTACTAAACTAAGGACCCAATGACCTCAAAATCTCTAAAGTTGTATTTATGAAATCTGCAGCTTTTTATGGTTTATTGTGAATAGAATGGGAGGCAGAAATGTGTTTTGTGGTATGCCACAAGTGAAGTGTCATGGAGAGGGGAGCAGAAATTGAGCCTGTAATTACTGTTCTCAGGGATTTGTTCCAAAATATATGAACAGAGACTTTTGAGTGCTCTTACCTGACTTCAAATACTTTGAAGGCCATTAGCATTGATACTTGCTCACTGACTTTGATTATCAAGATACCCCTTGTGAGTGCAAACCCACCACCTACCTCTATGCTACACCCAGCTGAGAAACTGGACACTAACAGAGGTGAGATACGGTTTTCATTTCCTTTTCTGGAGTCCTGGAATGAAAAGGAGCAGTAAGGAGACAGCTGTCATTGTGGAGATCCTTGCTGGCCACCTTTGGCGGCGCGGTAGAGCAGTTGCCATGAGAGGAATTACTTTCAGACAGAAACTGAGACAGACACTCCTTTGCTCATCAGCATGAGAGCAATTTTGGAGCTCAGAGAGCAGAAGCCTGTGTGCCAGGGCTAACAGGGGTATTTTATGCTCCCCTGCCTCTTTGTTGATTTTGCAGACTCAGACCATCTCAGATTCTGTTGATCTTTTCCACTGAACAGGGATGACTGATTTTTTAATACTCTGATGAAATTATGCAAAAGTATACCAAAACTACTTGATTGATCAGGTGGCTTATTGTCTGAGGCTTTACATTTTGGCCAGGATGCCTGTCTCTTGGTCTCTGTCAAATGAGATCAGTTGCTTCCTGACTTTTGCTGCTCATCTCTGCCCTGTTTGTCAAATGTGTTGCTAGCACAATTATTTTTTATTATTTGTTTTGTTTTGTTTTACTTAGTTGAGGCCTCTTATTTTGCAAATCTGGTATTTCTGGCATTTTCTGCAAACATAATTATAAAGCTCTTTGGCGAATGTGATGAGCACTAGCAAGTTCTTAAAATTCACAGGTTGGGGCAGGTTTTACAATGTCAACTCTTAGCAGTAATTTTGCTACTGATTCCTAGATTTTTGATCTATGAAAGATTTGCTATGGAAAATTTTTCTTAGATTCATGGGTGTGAAATGATTTTGAAAAATGAAAACTGGACTGGTATATTCATTGATCAGAGGTGAAAAATGTTATTTTAACTCTATTGTTAGAGATTTTGCACACTGAATATAATGGAGGTCCAAGCTGTAAAAAATTATATTTAAATTCATGAGTTTACAAAACAAAGTTATAAATATTCAGCAAAGTTCTATGCCAATGCCAATTTTTGAAAACTGTACTACTTTGCAACATCTAAATATTATGTACAGGAGCATGAAGAATCTCACTCGAAAAAAGAGTACCCAAAAGAAAGTGTCTATGAGAGATCCTTTCCACCTTAGAGAGGATCTAAAAAGGGATTGGTTATGTTTAGCTCCTAAAAATAAAAATCAGAACAAAATACAGAATTTATTTGTGTGAAGAGATGTCAGCATTACCCAGACACCAATATTATACCACCTTGACTAAGGTGCAGCTACACAGTTGTTTGATTTAGTGTTTTCTTTAAACTTGTTTTCCTTATTACTTAAAACTCCTGTCTCTGATATTCATCTAATGCTTGCATGCATGAAGAGTTTGCAATGTTTATTTTAATCCCTCAAAAAATTTCTAAAAGTCTATTTATGTTGCTCCTTCAATGCTCTGTGGGGCCATCGTCTTGACTTTTCAAGCAATGAAACATGGTCAAATAAGATTTAAATAAATTCAGTTACCTTTTAATAGTATAGGAGGGGTTGTGGTAACACCAGCACATGACTATAGAAAGGACCCGGTAACCCCACGGTTTGTGTGTTTATAGGCATCAACTTTAATGGTCCATTGTGATAAATGAGAGGTATTAAAATTTTACCCTTGGTATCCCCGCCTGCCTGTACAGTCATTTACAGTCAGCCGAGGGCTAAAAGGTAAAGGTCAGGCCTAGGAGAGTTAGAAAATGTTAGGCTGCCATTCTGCTCAGTAGTCTCTGGGCACAGGGAATGGGCTGCTCCACGGAATGGAGGCCATGGCTGATTTTTCTTCTGCTGTTGTACCTGGCCTGGGGTAAACTTGTGCAGAACCCAAAGCATTCAGAATGAAATATTCTCCTTTCTTCATGTACAAATAAATGTGAACATGATACACGAGAGGGTTTCTTAAGTTGCATATATTTCCCCATGTTGTTTTACCTGGAATGTTTACTAGAGAAAGAGACTTTTTTTTGTTGTTTGATCAGCCCTTTCCAGGCAGGCTGTTAAGTCTCAGGGAAGAATTTCCAGCAAACTGGTTACTTACCAATGTGCTGAAGCTCCTGTTGCTGCAAAATACATTTTAGCCTCTGGGTACTGCCACTGCCAAGCATGTGCTGCTGCCTTTGGGCATCAGCTCCGGTGTTGGCTCTGGTAACTGGAGCATATCAAAAGTAAGGACCAAAAAAAGAGCACTGTCAGCAAGGCCAGTGGTGGAATTACTGACGAATGAAAATTCACACTGCAGAGAAGACAAGTGTCCATTTTATTTTTTGGTTCCCTGAATTAAGCTACGTCTCTAAATCCAATCTGTTTATTTATCAGTGGAAGTTGAGAAGCGGCTTGTATGTAAGCATAAAGAAGATCCCAGCTCCTCTTTCCCAGCACCCTGATGCAAAGGTGAAGATGGTAGAAGTAAATTAAGGTTGCGTTAAGGCACTTGTACATACTTTGTCGTGGGATCTGGCTTGGTCTCAACTAACTTCCAGTGTGAGTATCACCAGAGTGGGACCTTCTGTGACATACCTAATGCTTTCTGTATCTCTCTGCCCTTCTTGTCAGCCTTTGATGGCTAAAAATGAGAGAACAGTACAACTTTCTCTGGTTACACTGCTGATATACCCTTACTTTGAGAGCAGGAAAAGACTGCTGAGCCATCCCTTTTCATTAGTTATATCTTTTTTCAGAGAGGCCAAGGAGCTGATTACATCCTTTTAAGGTCTCTTTAGTCTCATGGGATGTCACGTAGAAACCCTGGAATAACTGGGAATAGAGCTGAAGAGCAGGAAGCCACAAAAATAACTACTGACTGAATTTTTGGTCATGCCTTCAAAGATACTGCTTCTGTTCCAGAATATCCTTTGTGAATGAGGGACAGAAAGGGCTTGCTATGTATTTTTTAATCGTATTCAAATGTTTAGATTAGCACAAACGCAGCACTGTAATATTGATGATATGTTTGCTGTCCTAAACTTCTAGGCAGTTAGGCATTTTTAACACCAGGCTTCTGCTGGTTGTGCAACCCAGAGTAAAGCAGCCCCAGCCACTGCCTTACATAAACCGTGTGCCTGGTGCAATGGACTGCTGCCACGGCCCTGTTTGTAGTAGTGAGATTTCCTTTCTGACCTACTTTTCTGCTGTATGCTTTGGGCCAGGCCCTCTGGAGCATTAGATCATTTTATATCCCTCCCGTGCCACAAAGCTGCCCTGACACCGCCCCGAGCAGCCAAAGAAGGAACCCGTCAACCTAGTGGGATCCACAAACCACTTCACAACTCTGTTGCTTTTTTTCCTTGCTGTAGCCAGCACGGCAGATCTGTTTAGTGTGCTCTGAAACAGAAAATAGCTCATATAAGTCATTGTTTAGGCTGTTTCACGTGGGGAAATTATCTAGCACGCAACACTAGGAATATGAGAATGGTACTCACACATATGCAGGTCCATGCTGAGCACATCTTGGACATAATTTTCCCAGGTAAATATATATGAAAGGAAGTAATACTAGTGGAGACAGCTATGGCAGATATTTAAGGAATAACCTCAGACACAATGAAACAAAATGAAATTTCACTACACTTTGAAATAATTGCAGAATATGGAATGTGCAGCATTTGATTATACAAGTCTTTATAAGAGATGAATACAACTATGTTAAAAACAAAATCTGTGTCTGTGAAGATTTTCTTGGAGGAAGAGAGGGTAAGGATGGGAAAGACCCAGTTGTAGATTTGTGTATGAATCTAGATAGCTATCTAGGGTGATGAAGGTCTGTGATCAAGCATTGCTTTCCTCCTCTCAGAGCTGCGAAACCAGTGCATCTGTCTCCCTCTTTGAGCTGTTCCAAACAGCACAGATACCAATATCTGAGTCTTTCACTGGTATTTAATAGAAAATCTCAATTCTGTACCACAGAGAGCAAAATTTTCTACCTGTAGCTTCTGCTTTATATTTTTTTTTACAGTCATCGTGTTAAATTACCAAAATTTCATTCTCTGTTGTCCTTAATTTCTTGCAGGATGGCTGATAGAGCCTATTAAATAAACATGCCACTATATTGTAACATAAGATTAGATACAAGAGACATTTAATTATTTCATAGGAGAGTCAGAGCCTAATTGGCGTCCTGCAAGCGGGTTGCTGTGATTGTTGGGGATGAGGACGATACTTGTTTGCCAAGTTTTTGTCCTGCTTGCTCCACTTCTTGGTGAAATACATATTCCCCTAAATTACCCTACAAACCCCTACCACGATACCCTCAGGCATGTGTACACCCACTTTGGTGAGAGCCTTGGCAGCCTCTTTTCAGCTGAGACTTCTAGTTATTTCAGTTCTAATTTGCACTGTAGTTAGTGTGTAGCAAGTGATGCATGTGTTGGCCGGGACCAAACACAAATTGTCAGCTCAGGGGGACAACTGTGCTGTAGGTGCTCAAAGAGCAGGATGCTGATGGAGTTGCCTAGGTAGAAAAACTATTTTCACCAAGCTCCTCGGCACAGAGGAGAGAGCAGAGAATGGGAACTCTCCCAGCAGAGCAACCCAGGGACACAGTTTCTGTGCTGAGGGATTCCTGTTTGACTGAGAGGAAGAAAACAACAGCAGGGGAGAGGCTCTCAGCCAAAGGCAGACTTGAGGGCAGCTGATCTTATGCACATCCTGCAGTGACGAGAGAAGTAGGGCAAGAAAAGCGTGCAAGTGATCAATCATCTTTTGCCTACATCTCCTCCACAAGTGCTATTTAGCTTAAAGAGTGCCTGGGTTAAGAAAACCTCCTGTAACACTCACCATATGTGCTTATATATGTCCTGAGCTGTTGACGAGTGTCCAAAAAGCTGGAACTTGGCAAAAAGAGGCAGTCTTTTCGGGTGGCTGAGCAGAATTTCACTGCCCAGAGTGATCTGTTATCCCATTTCTGAAAAATACACTCAAGAGCCTGTGCCTTAAGAGGAAAAGAAAGTGACAGTTTTGCAATGTACCTGGATTGTGGAAGTTGAAAGAGTTCACAGGCTCAGTGTGGTATGACCTAAACATAAGGCCTCACAGCTAGATATTACCAGGCTGTTATCTTGGCCATGGAAGATACTTGGCTCAGCTACTTTTATCCTGGCACGTGTACACAAGTCTGAATCTGATTTAGACATTATGGTCAGTCAAATTTGGAACAGAAATAAAAGTTAAGGAGTTAAAATCAGTCATGCAAGTCACCCATGAAAAAAGTTAAAAAGATGTTTTATGTACCTGAAAGTTTGAAAACATTGACATTTCTGACAAAAAATTATTTTTCTTTCTGTGACACTGCGGCTGATCAGGACCCCAAGAGATATTTTATTTTGCCTATGTAACATATTTTTTCACACAAATATGAATGGTCCATACCTCAGAACATCATAACTTTCACATACGGGGCTGTCTTCAGATTTTCCAGTGGTGATTTTGACATTGTTAATTTGAAAAGCCAGATATATTCTGCTGATGTTATCCTAAGTGTCAAAAGTGTTCCTTTAACAGCTTTCTGTGCCTCCTTGGGAGCCCTGATGAAAGTAAACTCGAAGACTCCTAAATCACTGGGCCCACATGCAGGCATATGGTGCTCCAAGGAATGTGCCTATTGCCTGACATAAATATAGGGTGTGATTATATGGACCTTTTGCCAGCTGCAAGGTTAAGTTGGCTCTTTGTGTCAGATCCTGCAGCATAGTTTACCACTCGCTTACTTTTCTGTGGGGATGCAGTGCAAACCAATTCACTGGAATTATTGTAACTGGAAAGCAAGCAAGCAAGCAAGCAACCTGTTCTTTGTTTCCCAGTTTATCTTTTCCCTGAGTTAGGTGTGTATGTATGTGTGGGTTTTTTCCCTCCCCCTCAACTTTGAATAATTTCAGCAATCCAGATGACAGTATGACCTTAAATGTTAGGAGAGGTTTTTAAAGTTCAGGAGGGCAGGGATGAGGGGATACTGGAGGGGAGGGGAAAGGAAACGTCATAAATTGCTTTTGGTGAGAGAATAATGTTCATGTGACAGCCTTTCCAATATTTCTCTGAGCAAGTGTATGTAGCACCAATCTTTCTGGTGCCAGAAATCAAAAGCACAGGCTTACCTTGTGCTGTTTGCCAAGCAATCTTTTGCCACTGTTCAAACCAGCAAAGAAGGGTATTGTATGGAAGAAGGACAAGTTGTGTGCCCCATGGCTACGTGATGATTAGACTGACTGCATAATTGCTGGAATACAAAAGGCTATGAGAACTACTCAGGAGTACTGAGTACTTTCTATTTCCCCATTCCTTTCAAGTTTCCTTGTAAAGACAATATTGCCCATCCACTTATAACCTGGATGCTTACTCAATCACAAATCCCATTAAAAGGAAAAGACTTGAGGGACTGAAGTTGACGAGATTTGTCCGTAAATACTTGTGTTTTTGACAGCTGAATAGAGTTCACATTACTTTTTGGATTCGTCAAAGAATATGTATGAACTTGAATCTTGGATATTGAATGGCAATGTGGTGTGATGGTGTTATATAAAAAATAACTCATTCTTACGTATTTAGACATATGGTGCCAGTCTTGTACCAGGTGTACTTGAGACAATTTAAACACTGTTCAGGACAAGCTTAAGTAACCTGAAGGAAGTTTCATAATCATATGTGCTCCTCCCTTTCCCCTTTATCCCAAGTTGAACCCTACAGTTGTCTCCTATTTAATTTAAATTATTTCCCTGTTTTTGTGACTCTGAACCCGTCCTGTATAGAATTCACGACCTCATGGAAGATTTCAGAATTGTCAGGATCAATAAATCTCTCTGCATGGCTTTGCTGACAGGCAATGCTTAGGCCTCTGGCAAAAGACCCTGTAGCAAGAGAACTGGGAAGTCACTCAAATGACATTTTTATTTGCAATTTACCTATTGATGTGGACTTTTAATTTGTACCTGGGAAAACTGGCTTTGTTAAAAAAAAAATGTTGGGAACTGCACAGTCCAGCTTGAGAAGAATGGCATTATAGCCCTGTCAGTAATACGCATATTGTCATCTACCTGTAGTTCTGTAAGGCCCCACAACATTCTGCTGCTAAGATGGAGAGATATGGGTTTGATGAATGGACTTTTAGATGGAATAGAAGGCAATAAGAAATTGGCTGGATGGCTGTATTTAAAGAATTACAGTCAACAGTTTGTGAATGACACCAAGTTGACTGGTGGAGTTGGTACACTAGAGGGATCAGATGCTCTATTTGAAAACTCTAAGCACTCTAAGTGCTTTTATTGTTCATCGGGTAAACAAAAAGAAAAAAAAAACAAACCTTAATATCTTTTTTAAAGAAAGATAGAATGAAGAGAAAAAACACAGCAATGAGCCAACCACAAGTTCCTGGTGATTGCTGCATCCAGATCATATTATTAAGGGAAATACGGTAATACTTTTCATATTGTCCTACCTAGGCTAGCTCATAGGCCTGTAGGTCACATCAAAAGACAAATAACAGTGATGTAGCCCTGAGTGGAGACAGAACCTGAATGATTGTGTCTTAAAAATATCTGGTTTACATTTTTACTTTTTTTGTACTATATATTTTACCTTTTATGATATTATTTTTTCATTTAGAAGGCTGCTTTTTTTTTTTTTTTTTTTTTTTGCCAAACAGATTCTTATGAAGGTTGGAGCTTTGGACTATGAAGTGTGACAGAGACTGATGTTGTAGACAGTACCACCAACCTCAGATAGATAGCCTATTTCATCTTCTTTCCATGTTTTTGTTTTTCTAAGTGTTGATCATTTGGGTGGTAATGAATTTAAGACAACCAATTTCTCTCCTTATTCAAACATAGTTCTGGATGTGTTCTCAGTTGGAGGTCTGAAGGCCAACTGTAAGTTCAAGTACAGTATGAAGTATCATTAGTACTAAGATAACTCACTCGCATCCAAGAAATTATTGTGATAAATTTCAAGGTCTCTGGGGAAAACAGTGCATGTCTCCATCTACTTATATTATTTTGAGCATGATATTTACTCTTTAAATGATTCCCCTTTACTTACAGATCTGAAAAGGAATACAAAATGGGCATTTTTTTTTGGTCTGACATATATATTCTGTCTAACTTCTGTAAGTTAAACTATGTGACATTTTAATCAGACAAATTATCGCTGCAAAGTGCTAGTTTTTTAAGTTGGCAATGCCCATGATGAAAGTCACTAACTCATGCCCTTGTCTAAGGTGAAAATTATGTTGAAAATTCATGTCTTTTTGATCTCAATAAAAAGTTCTTAAAATTAGATAAAACTGTAATATGTTCTTATGAAAAGAAATAAATAAGTAAATTTCTTGTTGCAGTGCTATAGAAAAAAAAGAAAAAGTTGAAGGAGCAAACAGAACTAGGACTCTAGAGTAAGAGGAAAACTAAAGATCATTTCACCTTTGCTTGTTGAGTTGCTTTTTAATGTTTAGGGAGGTTTTATTGAGCATTCCATCTGAGCTTTTGTGATATAATTACACTGATGGTTCTGATTTCTAATGTAAAGTACATAAATCTTCAAAAGCTGTTGGGCAAATTCTGCTGAGTCTTCCTCGTCAAATCAGCATCCCTCAGATCATTAATCACGTATTATAAGCTTTAATATATTAAGCGTTTTAAAGACATCTGCTGAGTCTCAAAGGATAGAGTGCAGCCCTTGCAATTCAGGGATTTCTATATTAGAGCAGTAATGTTGAGAGGAAAAAAAAAGATCCAACAAAAAAGTTTTACCCCTCCCTCTGGTTCCAGAGAGACCCGCCATGCTGCAAGTTATTTATAATTGCAGACCAAGAAAATTAAGCTCACCGTGTATTAATATGTCTTCTTCGATACAGTGATTTTCACCATCATTACTTGCTCAGACAGAACGCATATAAAGAAAGACCTGTTTTGCATGAGTTGTGTGAACAAAACAGGGTTTTGTCCTGAACAACGTCACGCATGCCTGAAATCACTATAGGTAACTGGCCTTTTGCTTATTTAGTTTGTTAGTCATTCACTCAAACACATAGTTTGGTGAAAGCTGTTGTTGCGTGTCTTGCAGAAAGGAGATAAAATTAGTTAGTTTTTTTTTCACATTAACAGTTTAAGGAGGTACTATGCCAGACTTGGGAGATAATTCTGAGTGATGTTAGTGAGTCATAGATGTTGGTCCATAAATATACCTTTGCACTTGTTACCTGTTCGCTTGTAGTTATTTTTTTCCACCAAATACTTTACGGCGGGGTGGTAGCTTCGCAGACTGTGCAAGGGAACATTTTCACAGTGGAAAAAGAGCATGGAGGTGGAAAGGAAGCATGAGGGCATGCAGGCTCTTAGTTATGCCTTCAGGTTTGTTTCCAAACAGCCAGCGAAGGGGAGTGTCAGGCTACAGAGCTGCAGGAGGCTTTGCTCATGTGGTGTTAGAGATGAACCCTCCCAACATTTCTTGAGCTAAGCACTTGTTCTCTGACTTCCATATTTACTCCTTAGCACAGCAGGTGCAGTCAAGAAGTTTGGTACCTGATATGACCTTGTGCACCTTTATCTTAGCCATTTGAAAGTGCTCTACCTAGAATGTGTGAAACTGGGATGAATTCCATCTTCTTTCACACTTCCTTAGTGTGGAATCAATTACCAGGCTATGTAGCATGACTGCAATGTGAGTTGTCTTTCCATTTTCTAAAAATAGAAAAGCAGCAGCTGAAATCTAGATGTCCCTGTCATTAAGTTGAGTTGTCACTTTTCTTCTATCCAAGTGATATTTAAGAGAGTCATCAAAGGTGGAGGCAATCAGAGGAGCACTGTGGAAAAGCCTCTAGCCTAGAGTAATGGGCTGAGATGTCCACCCATGAGGTGGGAGACCCAGCTGTAAATCTACTCTTTTCTAATTCAGGGCAGTGACTGGTAGTATCAACTTTTCTGATGCTGATTGGAAACTGGTGGGGCTTATTACTCAGCCCCCTCAAAGTCCTTATTACTGGAACAGTCCAAGGACTGCAATGTGATTCTTTACTGGTGGAAAGCAAAGAAGAAGGGCTCTGTAGCATGGTGAGGTAGGTGTATGGGTGTGAGATCTCACCGGTGTCCTCAGGCAGAAAAGGGGCTTGGACCTGGTAGTCCCATGTGAGTGCTCTAGTATGTGGGTGTGGGTGAAAATTTCAGCTGCAGGGTTGCTGCTCGTTTCCTATGTTTTTCCTACAATGCTTGAACAAAATGTCTCATGCTGAGTCAATTTTTTATATGAGATAATCTTCCTGGCTTTTTGTATTAGTTAGGAAAAAATGTAATAAAATTAATAATAAAAAAGTTGCACATAATGCAGACTGATTTTCCCTTTCCTTCCCTCACTACATTTCTCACTTTGGTATTGAAGACATCAGTTACTCTTGCAGCCCTTTGAGGCCTGGACTAAAGCCAAGAAAATGAATGAAAAGGTAAACAGAGGCAAAGAAAGTAGGGTTATATGATCAGGGACACAAAGCAGGTTCCTGGCAGAATGTGGAACTGAGTCCTCTCACTTTCTGCAGAATCCAAGCTTTCCTTAAAAGGGAAACTGAAGGAAATAGGTCAACTCAAATAACATTAAATCATGCTGTATGAAAACATATCCTCCCCATCTTTAAGCTGTGAGATGACACAGAGTTTTTAAACCTAATTTTACTGATGAGTATCTGTGATGTGCGAGGAGAGTCTCTGGGATCTGAGCAGTGGTCCCTGCTTGCTCTGACAGTTTTCTTAACAGCTTTCTCCCTGTATCTACTCTCAGCTGTTCTATTTTTTTTTATTTTTTTTTTTCAAAAGGAAACTTGAGTTGCTGCCACTCTCCTCACTGCTTTAATGGGATCTTCCTTCTCTTCCTGCTTTTTTGCCTCTTTCCATTTTATGAGAATTTTATTCTTCTCTTCATATAGTTCCAACACTTTCTCACCTTTTTCTCACACAAGCAAAGAAAATGAAAGCCTTATGGTGTAGCATTCTGAAATGAAACTCTAGTGTAACACTCCTGTTCAAATTGCTCCTGGGGAAAGAGGAAGGCAGCTTATTTTATTTTTATTTCTATAGGTGGTTTATGGTCCTGCTCTTGAGTTCAGACTTCTGACATCGTACAGGTTACGCTAGAAAAATATTCCTTTCAAATTCTTTGCTAAATATTTAATAAACAGCAAATGTGTTTCCTACTAGACTTCAGGGAATAGCATCTTTTATAGGAGGAGCCCTGGGAAAGGTCGTAGAAGTCAGGCTGAATGACAGAAAGGTGAGAGGGAATTTAATTTGTTGTTAGACAAGCGATCAAGAAAGGGAGTTGTAAGATGGAAGGAAATGCTGACATTTTCATTCTGAAACTAATCTGTAGATAGAAAGACTCTCAAACCAAAAAGTTATTTCAGTGCAGGCAGCAAAACAGCTCCAAATAAAAAGTGAATTTTTCCTAGACTTCTTCATCCATTTATATTAAAGGTCTGAAATAGATCAGAAAGTGCTATTAACAAAGTAATAGAAAATGGAAAATAACACTGAACATTCCTAGAAATCTGAAACTGAGATGCCTGTTTAAAGCTAAACCCTAGACCTACTGTAGTATAACATTACCTGTTACTAATTTTCATGCTGATAAGGTCTCAGCATTAGTTTAGTTTGCATTATGCTAATATTGCCCCACTTGCTAAGGACAAATAACTTTGCTCTGAAGTTTTGCATAGCTGATAAATCCAGATCCTAGTTGACCTTCTCCAAATGCCATGACTTGGAGGAGGGGCTCAAACAGAAGATGACCCTTAATTTCTCCAAGGTTTAGCAAAAGGAAGTTGAGTCCATATTTCCTGTCTGTTGTGCTTCCTGGAAGCAGTTTTTGGCTATTTCTTGCATGTTCCCATAGTCCTCAGCCCCCCATCTCTTACTCCCTCTACCTTGCCATTGATGGGGTCCCAGCTGAGTACCCTGCCCACTGTAGTGGGAGTGTGGTCTGCTGCTGGCACCAGAGAAGTGGCAGCAGGAGGGATGCTAATGGGAACAGCATTATGATGCTGGCCCTTTGTTTCCTTGATAAACTGGGTCTGGGGTCCCTGGCTGGGGAACGGGGGTGTGTCTGAAAGAAGAATAATTAGAGATAAACATCCTGTGCTGCCCTCTTTCCCCAGAAGGAAAGGTTCCCTCAGAGAAGGGACAGAAGCACTGTGATAGTGCCAGTACCCACAACTGTAAAAACATGTTAAAAGTCCATCAGCCAATCTTTGATGTAGCTCAGTAAGACTGATGGTAATCTATAGTCAGCAAAAACAGACAGTAAAGAGAAGCGGTAGCAGTAATAACAGAATTTAATCTGCCTCTGTGAAATAATACTGGCATAGGTGGTGGAGATTTTTTGAGGTAAAACTATAGAAAATATGGTTTGGATCTTAGCTGTGAGGAGCCCTGCATTTCAGGCTCATGCAAGGTTTTATTGTCCTATTCTGAGAGCACTTTTAAAATTTTATGCTGAGTCTCTCCTTGCATGAAGGCTTGTTTGACGTCTGTGCTACAAAAAACTGCCATTCTGCTTATAATTCTGTGAGAGCAGGTAGCAAGTTAAACTGTCCGTATGGCTAAAGTTTTCTTAAAAGTGAAGTAATTTTTCTTATGAGATGGCAATTTTAATACGTTGAACCCTGGAATAAGTTTTCTTCCCTGGCATTGATTAACAGAGTACTTTCCAGTTACTATTATGTGTCGGTTAAATTTGTTGAAATTCCAGTTCTGAAAAGCGTTCAGAGAGGGCGCTGGTCTGAAGTGATTTGACGGGCTGGCTCCGGCAGCAGGAGAATGGTCACCAGGTGGCACCCACGGATCGCACAAAAACCCACGCCCGCCTGCATCTATCCAAAGGTGAGATGTGCTGCTTGGAACCCCGGGTGGCTTGGTTTAACCACTCAAGCATAGTTACCTTTCTCGGGTAACATGTTTAGCGTTTGGAATGAAGCAAACCACTTTTATCCTCGCTGCCGGCATTTTCACCGGAAAAAAATGCCCACAAATCTTGTTTACACCCTTAACAACTGTGTTAAACACTTCATCCTTCAGTATGGTACATAGATTAAGAACTCAAAGCTATGCTTGTTTTTTTTAAAAGTCTTCATCACTAGCAAATAATGGAGTGGAAAAGCAATTAGAAGTGTGTTTCAGAGGCATCCAGCTTACTCGACCACCTTTCTCTCATCCTTGAAAACAAAAGCCCCCAAACTTTCCCAAAGTTGAGAGGAATGCTACATCTCTGGCTTGTTTTGAGACATACATTCTGGAAATGAAAAGTTAAGGCAGCCAGCTTTTTCCCCAAGTGCCACATAATCATCATTCACAGTCTTTCTTAATCCAAATCTCAGCACCTCTTCAGCTTGGATTTTTTGATTTTTTTTTTGGTGTCATACGGTGGAAATAAATTGTTGGATGAACGCAGACAGATTTATGTATTGTTTTGCTAAAGACAGTAAAGATTTTAAAAGGCACAAAGTCACAATGTACATTCTGTTATGCCAGAGTGTTTTAAGCTTTCTCACAGTGTGTTGGTGGCCTAAAGAATATCTTTATGAAAATAATAGACTTTGCTGGAATTATTAAATGTGCACTAAGGCTTTTTATCAATGATTTTTACAACTAACTCCAGTAACTACAGTTTATAGCAGGTTATTTCATTGTTAGGTTTCAGAGGAGATTTTCCTAGGCAGTAAAACTATTCTAATTTGTATGTTACAGTCTCTCAGGTGTAATTTTTGAACCAGTGGAAGTAGAGAGTGGCTGGGAGGGTCACAAAGCCTTCTGCTTCTTCACAGTTGAATTCCTTCTGTAACAGGACAGTGGGTCTGTCAGCAGCATGATGCTGGCTCCTGGCAGTCTGGGCTGGGGCAGCAGCTTGCCTCTGCAGTTGCAGTGCTGGGCACACACCTAACTATGTCTCACCTTTGGTCTCTACCACTGAGCGTAACTCATCCACTGAGTAACGTGGATGCTATTCTTCAAGACTGGATTATCTATTAGGGATTTTCTTTTCAAATGTTGGGTGTGGTATGTTTTGTTTATATGAAGAAATGCTAATCAAACTTTCGAGCATCTAGTAAACCTATTTGTTGCTGGGAAATACCCAATTTACTGGCAGACAGGAGACAGACGTTTATCTGGTTTCATGGTTGCATTATCATAATCTCTGAATGTATTTGAGGTGGTCAAGCTTAAATTTGGATCAGAGATTCAAACACCCTAACCAGTTTCATCATGGCCTAAGGAAGACAACAACATGTCTTGTGATATTACATCCTCACACACTGGTGAGAGGATGTGGCTTGTTCTGAGTAATGTGGGAGAGAACGGAATTTCATTTTCAAAAAAACTGGGAAAAAGAGTTACGCATTCAGAGAAGGGAAGACTACTTCAGTTTCTATCTCCTCAGGGTTTTTCCAGCAGAACAATTCCTGACCTGCTGCATTTAGACACAGTTTATGAAACACACAATAATCATGAATGAAGTAATATAAAAACTGAGGTTAGCACCATTTATGACTCAACAGTGGTTCAACCTAGAATAGCAAAAAGCTCAGCATAGGAAACTGTGAGACTCAACTAGTCTTGTAGAAATATGCTATCGAAGTAGAAGGCTCACTTGGCTTCCCCTCCAGTGGGTACTTACAGATCACTAGCTGAAAATGTGTGGTAACTCCGGTGCATCTTCTTCCTTTGTGTGAGCTGGAAGTACCTTTGGTAGTGCAGACTTCTTTGAGCTACATCGGACACCTGAAGTGGACAGAGGTCATGATAGTCAGCGTCAGACATCTTGAGCAACTGATTTCACACTATTTGTTATAAATTTTGAAAATGGCATATGATAACACAGAAAACTTTCTTGTTTAGTCAAAAATTCTTAGCTGTAAACATTTCCCTTCAGATGGTCATTGTTAAATTTGTTTCTGTGTGAGTCTCTTCTCAAAGTATCAAAACAATCCTTACTCCATTTCTTTGTGCCTGTTTTTCCTTTCCCTGGTTTCCCCACCCCTTTCATTAATTGTTCTTTTGAATAAAGAACTATTTCTTCCTTCTCACCCTAACTGAACCACCATCATCCAGACTTATCTATAATTTTTTCTCTGACCCAAGGCCCTTATGCTTCTTATTCTTTTCTGCCTTTCAAAACTCAGTTTTCTGTCCTCCTTGCCTTCGCTCCTACTCTCCTCCTGCCATCCTTTGCTCTTATTGAAGCCCCGCTGAGAGATATTGTAGATTTAGGCTGAATCTACAGGCTTGAGTGTGCCATTCTTGAGAATTGCTCACCATGAGAATTCAGGCTTGAGTGTGCCATTCTTTTTCCTTCATTCAGCTATGGATTGATGGTAACTAATGATTATGAATGTCCATGCAGTGCAAGTATTAAAATAAAGAGCACGTAGTGGACAGGGGGAAGCACAAAATTCTTCTTAAGCCCCTAAAAAGCTTTTCTGTGTTGCAATAATGGGGCTTAAGTGACACTTTGTAAAAAAAAAAAAAAAAAAAAAAAAAGGCGCTTTGTTTTAATTAAGTATTATTTTACTAAACATCACTCTGGTTCCTGGCAGCCTTCCAGGTAGATAAACTAAATAGATTATTCTGAGATATTTTTTCCCCCTTTAAATTATACATAATAGAAAATTAATAGCAAAGTTTCAGATTAGTAAAGCATACCTGTGTGACCTCTGGAGACTGAAAGCACATGCCAGTGCTGTGTAAGGATCCACAAAGGGTTAGGTTACAGCAGTGTGGTCCAGTACATTGAAAGGTTCAGATAAAACCTTTACAGGTGCCTTGTGTTTGGTTTGGTCATGAGGGATGCAAAACACATTTGACTGTGGTGAAATGACTGGGTCAATGCCTGGGACTTGGGAAGGAAAGTACGCGACAGAGACATAATTAAGTAATACCACAGTAAGATAAGATTTGACAATATTTGGCCAGATGACTTATTTTTAGCATGGATTCTTGGAACTGAGTGCTTCTGAATGCAATCATAGAATACTAGGTTGGAAGGGACCTAAAGGATCATCTGGTCCAATGTTTCTTGGCAAAAGCATGGTCTAGACAAAATGGCCCAGCACCCTGACCAGCTGAACCTTAAAAATGTCCACTGTTGGGGGGAATACACCGCTTCCCTGGGATTTCAGCCATTCCAATGGCTGATTGTTCTCATTGTGAAAAATTTTCCTCTTGTGTCCAATTGGAATCTCCCCTGGAGTAACATACCCATCGCTCCTCATCTTTTCCATGTGACTCCTTGTAAAACAGGAGTGTCCATCTTTTTTTGTAGCCACCTTTTAAATACTCGTTCTGTGATGCACCTGGACCATTATGCAACACCAGTTGAGAGGTTAGGAGTCTTGGAAAGGAATTCTAATTGAATAGATGCTTACCAAGAGCATGCACGTTTCTTTTGCCCAATGGTTAAATGTAGTTCTTATGATAGGCCCATCAGAGGAATGTGAGCATACATACATCACACTGATGTTGACATACTTTATTTATGAACCTTTTGAAAAAGGGAGTAAAACATGGTTGTGCTTTACAGGATAAAAAACCACATTTGCAGAAAGATGGAAGTGGGTGCAAGCAGGTTCTGTAAAATCTGTATATTTCTCTATAGTCTGTGTACATTTGTATGAGTGTTCAGGAGAGCTGTGGTTCAGGCTATCAATCAGCCTACTCTTCATTTTGGAGAACACAGTGTGGCTGCAGAATTGTCTTCTACTTTGTTACTGCTTTGAGACTTTTTCATTCCTAGAGCCACCTTCCAAGAGACTCTGTATGGGTATTTGGGGGCTCACTGATTTTGATATTTAGCTGTGTTTGTCATTGTGTTATTCTTGTTCTTCATAAGTATGTAACTTCAACTGTTAAATCAAAATCTTAGTGGAATCATTCAATGTGAACATATTTAAAGCCAATTTCAGGATGTAAGTTCTATACGCAGCAAAGCTTGCTTTAAGCTAATTGTCTGTGGTAATGCCAAGGATAGAGTTGAATCAAGAGGCCAAGTAATTAATTTTAATTTAGATAATATTATTAAAAAAAGGGGAGGCTATGAGGCTGCCAAGATGTAAAAGGACCAAGAATTATAACATATGCCTTTGCCTGTTTTTTGGGGTACCAGGGAAAGAAGTTGGTTTTCTTTGTCCTTAAAGTGCGATATAACTCTATGGAGGTGACAATTCAGTCATTAAAAAATGAGGGCTTACCATATGAACATTTAATTTACAATAGGGTTCTCGGAAGCCAAATAATTTAGGTTTTCCAGCAGTAAATAAAATGGGAGGAAATACTCTTCGCTTGTGAAATGGTTCTAGAAGTTTTTATTCTGCAAAGATGACAAATAAGCATGTTGTTTGTGGAAACAAGCAACAGTTTCCAGGATAGTTACCAAAGTGGAGAAACATAAAAGGACTTGCTAAAATTTCCTGGAATATGCACAGCACCTTATTTAGTCAAATTCCGGTTAGCCAATCATGCCTGAATAAATTATGAATAAAAGTGTGCATCTCTTACCTGACATAAGGAAAAAGGCATATATACCAGACAAGATTTATTCAGTTCTGGCTTCCACTCTTAATTAGCACATAACTATTTTTTTCCACAGTGGGATGTACATTTTTTTTTTATGAGTCATTGGAGGATTCACCTTTTAAAAAACACTGTGTCAAAGCTTAATTACCATTATAACAGTTTCAGAAGACTGAATTTAAAACTATTTAAGCTAATAGAGATGTATCATAAAATTTTTGTGCCTTTACTCAAAGGTGTACAAACCAGTTTAAAGTATTATCATCAGTGAATCAACATCTATTGAGATTTTATGCTGTCTACAGAGTTATTTGGTCCTTATTAGAATGAAGAGTTTGGTACAGAATACAACTGAGCCATCGCGAATATATTTGAAAAAGCAAAATTTGAAAGAAATATGGTAACAATTAATGCTTTGAATAGTTCTTTTCTCAGGTGAAATATCATACTGCTCTGTTTAAAATATGGAAGCACAAAATTTTACAGGGAAAATTAATGACTTTATATGACTTGGCGCTGGTCATAGGCATTCATTTTCTCTTTGAAGGTTTCTTAGTCCTCCTCAGGCTGAGAAAAACCTAGTTGTGAGATAAAGTTTTTGTAAGATTATAAAGAGTTGATTCATGAAGCCAGTGAAATTTGTGATTTAGAAGAATTAATAATTCTCTGAAATACTCCTCAGCCCTTACCAGACCCACATCCTAAAGAAGAGGACAAGGTGGTTTTGTAGAAACTACAAAACATTTGGTTTTGAGGCATCCGGGATCATCATTTCCACATTGTGAAGTCCTTGTCTTCATTCCCAGGTGTTTCAACCCGTGTTTGGGTAACAAATCCCAGCTGTTGCAGTGGTTGAGGAAGTAGGCCTAACTTACGTTGTCAGCTCTCTCATCTGGTTTGTAGCTCTTGCTGATTTAAGTGGATTTGTTTTCAGGCACGGAAAGATATTACATAGAGTCAGATGAAGGACCGAAACTGTCTTGGGTATAGTCAAACCGTGCATGCTTCTTATGTTATGCTTCTTCCAAACTCTTTTTTACTAGCTGCAGATTTGTGCAAACCCTTCATGACAGAGATTGCTGGCAGCTCTGGAGAAAAGAAAAATTTTTTACATCTTCCAAAGCTCTTAGTGACCTGAAAATTCACAAAATTTAAGCACTTTATCAGAATGAGATGTTGTAGTTGAAACTAAGATATATGGGTATTTCAAAATGAAATGCAGTTTCAAATAATGTCAAAGGATTTAAACTTGAAGATTTGATTGGTGCAAATTGTTGAAACACATCAATTAAACCTTTCGGTTCCACTTAATCTTATTTATTTATTGTTTGGAACAGCTTTAATCAAAAAAATTCCTGTCAGCTTGAAATACAATTGTCCCATTTTGGCAGGAGCTTTTTGCTATGCTAACACAAGAAATTAGACTTTATAATTCAGTTTCTTGAGGGAAGAGAAACCAGTGGAATGAAGTCTGCATCTATCTCAGTTGTAACCTCTTTTATTTAACTAACTACTGCTTTCATGATACAGGGTATTCAAGCAGTGTTTAGAGCGTTCCGTTTATAATATACTTTCAGAAATCTCACCCAGACACTGTTGCCTCTTGACTCAGAGTGGAGCCAAGAGCAAATTTCTTGCAGTTGTTCTTCTACTATATTGCTATAAAACTATGCACCAAGAAAACCTACTGAAGAAGCACTAAAATGAATATTTACAAATTTAAAAAAATATTTTTGCCTGTCATATTATTATCTATTGTTGTTTTTCAGACTGCTATTCACATTGCTATCCATCACGTTCTTTTTATACTTAAATATTTGAACTTGAAATAGTGATTTCTGTAGGTGTATAAATTACCCCATCTGATAATGATCTTAGAATGATAGAATGGTTTGGGTTGGAAGGCACCTGTAAGATCATCTAGTTCCATCACCCTGCCATGAGCAGGGACACCTCCCACTACACCAGGTTGCTCAAAGCCCCATCCAACCTGGCCTTGAAAACCTCCAGGGATGGAATACCTACAACCTCTCTGTGCAACCTGTTCCAGTGTCTCACCACGCTCAGAGTAAAGAATCTCTTCCTAATATCTAATCAAAATCTCCCTTCTTTCAGTTTAAAATCATTACCCCTTGTCCTATCACAACAGCTAAAAAGTTTGTTCCCATCTTTCTTATAAATCTGCTTTAATTACTGAAAGGCTACAAGAAGCTATACCTGGAGCGTTTTCTTCTCCAGGCTGAACAACCCCAACTCTCTCAACCTGTCTTCATAGGAGAGGTGCTCCAGCCCTCTGCTCATTTTCGTGGCCTTCCTCTGGAGCCATTCCAACCATTCCATGTCTTTCTTAGGTTGTGGGCTTCAGAGATGAACACAGTGCTCCAGATGGGGTCTCGCCAGAGCAGAATAGAGGGGCAGAATCACCTCCCTCAGCCTCCTGGTCACACTGCTTTTGATGCTTTCTGGGCTGCAAGTGCTAATTGCCACACATTATAATAAGAAGCTGGTGTTGTTTATATTACTCATTTCACACTCTTGCATCACAGAATCAGAGTCATCACCATAAAAAAAAAAAAAAAACACAAACCAAAAAAAAACCCAACCAACACTAAACCATATGCCTAAGCACCATTTCAACTGATCTTTTGAATATCTCTAGGGATGGTGCCTCAACCACTTCCCTGGGCAGCCCATTCCAATGTTTGATAACCCTTTCAGTGAAGAAAATTTTCCTAATATCCAACCTGAACCTCCCCTGGCACAACTTGAGGCTGTTTCTTCTTCTCCTATCGCCTGTGACTTGGGAGAAGAGACCAACCCCCGCCTCTCTACAGCCTCCTTTCAGGTAGTTGTAGAGAGCAATAAGGTCTCCCCTCAGCCTCCTCTTCTCCAGATTGAACAATCCCAGCTCCCTCAGCCTCTCCTCATAAGACTTATTCTCCAGACCCCTCACCAGCTTTGTTGTCCTTCTCTGGACCTGCTCCAGCACCTCAATGTCTTTTTTGTAGTAAGGGGCCCCAACTGGACACAGTACTCGAGGTGGGGCCTCACCAGTGCTGAGTACAGAGGGGTGATAACCTCTTGGGTCCTACTCACTGTGCGGTTCCTGATACAGGCTAGGATGCTGTTGGTATTCTTGGCCACCTGGGCACACTGCTGGCTCATGTGCAGGGACCAGCATTTGGCCTTATTGAAACTCATGCTGTTGGTCTCAGCCCATTGATCCAGCCGGTCCAGATCCCTCTGCAAACCCTTTCTACCCTCCAACAGGTCAACACTTCCACCCAACTTGGTGTCATCTGCAAATTTAATGAGGGGGCACTCAATCTCCTTGTCCAGATCATTGATAAAGATGTTAAAGAGAACTGACCCCAGTACTGAGCCCTGTGGGACACCACTCATGACTGGCTGCCAACAGGATTTGACTCCATTAACCACCATTCTCTGGGCCCAGCCCTCCAGCCAGTTTTTAACCCAGTGGAGAATATTCCCATCTAAGCCATGGGCAGACAGTTTCTCCAGGAGGATACTGTGGGACACTGTATCGGAGGCCTTGATAAGTAAACAACATCCACAGCTTTTTCTTCATCCACCAAGCGGGTCACTTTGTCATAGAAGAAAATCAGGTTTGTCAAGCAAGATCTGCCCTTCATGAACCCGTGCTGGCTGGACCTGATCACCTGAGCATCCTTTTGCAATAGTGCAAAATGGCACTCAGGATGATCTGTTCCATGGCCTTCCCAGGCACTGAGGTCAGACAGATAGGCAAGTAATACCGCAATTTGTATGTATGCAAATGTCAAAATCAGAACATTTTTCACAAAAAAAAAATTGCAGTATTTTACCAATGTAGGACCATATTTTCCTCTACTTCTGCAGGAATTTTTTTACATTGCAACATGGTATGGATTGGGATCTGAAAACTTGTGACAAGAAATATGTTGTGTTTAAGGTCAAAATACTTTTTCCTGTTGAAAAATTTGCAGATAAACCTAGATACAATTTTATGTGTGTGTATATATATACAAACAAATGCACTAATAGATGCCATAGGAGAGTATGAAGAAATACATCAATTACAAAAGAACCCAGTTAATCACCACAGTTATTAAGTACAAATTATTAATTCTCATTTATAAGAAACTACCTACAAGATCTACTGAAAAAACAACAATATTAATTTTCATTAACCATAAACACTCAACTGGAATTCCCCACCAGTTCCTTAAGAGAAGGCCAATCCCTTCCCAAATGAGATCACAAGAAAAATTCTTAAGACAAGTTTGGTTTCAGATGTGTTATTTCTCAGGGAATTATATTGGTTTAAATACAGGAAAGATTCCTTGGAAGTTTCCAAGTCTCTACTAACACTGTGAGTCAGACGTCTGCAGGTTGTGTTGTGCCAGATTTGACGTCAAACGACAATCCAATGGGGTTTTCCATTAGCCATCATAGTAGAGATTCAATGGGATCTTACTGCTTAAAATAACTGGATTTTGTCTGAATCACCAAGACGAACATTAAAACTCTGATTTTGTTATCTGGTTTGTTAAAACACGTTTTTAAAAGCTCAAAATTTTGAAAAAAAAAAAAAAAGAGAAGATATTAAGCCCGAGTGTACAACAATATTAATTCTGAAATGTTTCACAACTTAATGAAATGATAGTGCAGCACAGAAGTCACTGCTATGGTTAGTCTGGACTAGTCTTTGTGGCGACAATAAGCTCTGCTTACTCCTTTCTTTAAAACTGAGTGTATCCGATCTCCAAGACTGGGGCGTGCTGTTGCAAGTACAGTTGTTAGTGCTGGTTGGAAATTTACTGAGGAAGCAAGGAAGTGGTGTCTCACAGCTGGGTTTGGCTGGTCCTCCCTGCTCTTGGGGGCATGGGGAGCTCTATGGCCTTGGCCATGGGTGGCCTGTTAACAAACAAGTCTGCCCTAGGACCAGCATCCTTGGATGACCCCTGCAGCTGTTATGTGACATTTATATTGTCAGTTTTACCGAGTTACTAAAAGATTCAGGGAGCTTCCAGCTCTTGAGGATTTTTGGGTTTGCTGTTAGATTTTTGTCCTATTTGGGCTGAAACCAATTTCAAGAACTCTAATTTTCCCACAGACTGGGTATCCAGTTTCTCTGGCTAGCCACAGTTGTTCTCTAATCTGACTCTCACACTACTATACATTCTTAAGTAGGGCTGTTGTCTTCATCAGAAAGTGAAGACATGAAGGGGTAGACGTAAAAGTTTGGCTTTGGCACATTCCCCCCTTTTATTTTTTTATTTTTTTTTAGGTAAATAACGATTTCAAATACACAGAATTAAACTCATGCTTGCAAGGTTATTAAGTGCCATTCCAGAAGCCTGTGCCAACTTTCCCCTAAACCTTCTGCTCCATGCCCTGGGAAAGACTAGGCTGACGTTCCTGGTTACTAAGTTATGCAAGCAGTAGGCTTATTTAGGAAAGCAGAAAGCACATGACTTCTGTGCCTAAGTAAGACCTCCCCAGAAGGACTTGCTAGAATATGAAGACAGACTTTGACCTTTATTCAGGGAAAAAGTCAATCAGTCTCAAGGTGAGAAATAGCCACAGCAAGTCCAACAGGTCTTCATCTGCCTGTCTATACTAGGCTAAGGTCAGCCTGTGTAGAGGAGACAAAAAAAAGCAAGCATTATGAGGTGGTGTAAGGTGATGGTAGAGGACCATCTCAGGTTGAGCCAAGAATACTTGAAGTCTGTAGTTAGGTGAAACACTAAAGCTGTAAGTCCATTATTCAAACGTCTTTTTAGGGTGGGTTTAGAAATCTGTCCAATGAGGAAGAAATGCAGGAGTAGAAATCAAAATAGTAGCTCAATAATTGAGAACTGCTACATTTAGCCTAATCCTGTGGGAAACAGCAGAGTAATAAAAGTATGGATTTTTAAGTCATGGTTGATGTAATGTTACCCATATAATGTGGAACTTAATTTTACATGAGAGATGCAAATTTCTTCTCAGCTGGGAGCCAAGGAGAAGTTACTGCCTTTGACACAGTGGTCTGAAAAATCATCTTAGACAGCTTCTATTACATGCTGCTGTCTGGTTTGTAAGGACAAATCTGTGGTAAATTGCAGCGACTGTCCTCTTACTTCTGCCTATCTATGGTGCTCTACCATGCCCTGACAGAAAAAGGAGTATTGCATACGTTACTAACAACTCCTTTTTTCCAGATAAGGAAAAGTCACCTAACTTTTCCCTCATTCTTGGCAACTGATAGTTGAGAATTTTTTAATAAAAGGAAACTGATTACTAGGTGGGGAACTTTCCAATGTCTGCCTTAGCAACTCACCGACTCCCTCTGTTCCTCGATAACCTTTCAATTATAAACATCATCAATAGATTTTTTTTGTCTCATAGCACCCAGTTACAAGATAAACACAGAAATGCACAAAAGTGAGGTGAAGTCAGTGAGATTCTTCATGGCATGAATCATGTTGAATTTGGCTTGCTCCCAAATGTACATATTAGCAGAGAACTTGTCACCTGAACAAGGCTGAATCATGTTGGAATATGTGGCAGCAAGAGAAGCAGTATAGAAGCGGTATGTTGTACATAAAGTGTATTTTCATGTGGTTGTGGTTTGTTTTGGTGTGAGTCAAATTGTCAATGATCTTACTAGGCAATCTGCTGGGGAACAGTGATAATGGAACTTCTCTCTCCTGCCATGCTCCCACTTGAGCAATCGCCAAGTAAAAGATGGGCATGGTGCAAATTGATGGAGCTGCTCACAGAATTATGTTCCTAGAAAGGAACAGTGCGGGCACCAGGGGGTGGGCTAGGTACACATCCAGTTTATGTGTGCATCAGTTGCCCAAAAGCAACATTAGACACAGACTTGATAACATCTACATTTAGTAAAATGAGGACAGTTGCACTAATCCAAGAGTACTGGTGTTCACCCAGCTCTTAGTGCTCTCATTGCTCCACTGTCAGTGCATGGGTAGCAACAGCCATTTCCTGACTGGGGGACCAAGACACTGGGGGAGAAGACCACAGTACATCCCAGAACAGAAGTAATCTCTGTCACAGTCTTCCTAGGTTCACTGGATTGCCCATTATAATTCAGCCGTGGTTATGCCAACAAAATGCAGGTAGGCAGAACAACCCTGTTTCGGAGGGTGACATGAGGATAAATGCATTCAAGGTTTATGAACCATATAGATGACATGGTACGGAAAACCATGCAGTTGACATTGTTAAGCTCAAAGCAAAAATTTTTAAAGAAAATGGCCTTTTATACACACACAAACATGCACTCACACACACATACATTTACATAAACATACATACTTATATGTGTTTAAGGTGGACTAAAGAGAAGAGAAATAGTAATTTACTAGTAGCAGGTGTGACACTAAATGGACATTAAAATCCCATAGATTCTGTTGGCTTTATACACTGAAAGATTTCAAAAGATTATTCTAACATAATAAAATCTATGCCAGAAAGCACTTAACAAAACTGCATATAAAATCCCCTTGGATCCTAAATTTATCAGGAAATTTAGCTCATAGTTATATGTTCTATTCCAGTTTTATTGTAAGTCATAATACTTAAGTAGAAAGATAGATAGTGCTTGTGAAAGCATCTGTAGTTACTACCTCTTCTGTCATGTTTTGGATCCATGTTTTAATTATGTACCAGTATGCTCTTCTGCCTGGTACAAGGAAAGTTTTAGGAAGCAGGAAAAGCTGCCCATTGTAGTTCCTCTATTTTTTTTTTTCCAGATCTTAATGTTGTTCTTGTAGAAAAGGGAAGAAAATGGAAGTTCTACTAAATTCCTGGGATTACATAAATTGTTCCAATGTACTTAGTCTTGCCTTGTTTATTGAGAGAGGAAATGGGCACATAGCATGGCTGCATGAGTCACGGACATCTGTCTTTGAGTCTCTCCGATTCGGTTAATAGTTTATAGCCACTTCGGCCTTTTTTTCTAGGGAATAGGGACCCCGAACAGTGTAAGTAATTTTGTACTTCATAGGTTGTCAGGAGGTGACAAATTTTCCCCACATTTGCTCTATTTGAAAGTGGTTTTCTTTCAGGCATGAAAATCAGAATGTGAATTTTTTTTCTTTTTGGATTACTGATATAATTGAAGTCTACATCTTGCTGATGGTAAATGCAGTCTTAAAAAACCTATGAGGATAACAGAAATAGAAGGAAGGGGTAGAAGCTCGGATAGTAGTGTCTTTAGCTTGACACTTTTTCCACATGGTTTAATCATAAATTCTAAAAAATAAAAATTGCGGCTTTTCTCTATTTGGATGACTGGAAATCAGTAGCAGATGCCTTTAATTCTCCTGTGTTCTGGGTAATAGAGAATCTCAAGGAATGGCTTCGTTTGGTTGAAATACACAGATAGTTCCTGATGTGCCAGACTGTTAGTATCAAGCCCATGCAGGGTGGTGACTGCTCTGTTGTGTCCTTCTGTACTGTCATCAGTGCAAAACGAATAAGGACACTTTTGGCTCTTCTCGTAGTTCTGATTAGCTAAAGAGTTTTATGGTTTTATTTTGCCTTTTCAAATCATATCCATTTATTAGACAGACAACGTTCCATTTACTGCTACAAGCCTCTCCTGTGTTTTATTCCCTGAATTTACCTTTCTTTGCCCCCTGTGCTTTGCGGCCACCACACACTGATTGCTGGTAAAATGTCACTATCTGGGTATAAGCTCTTCTTCTCAGACAGAAACTTCTAATTCTTTGTAAATCAGCTGTTACTCCATTTATGTTTCTGGTGCAGTGTGGGGGTAAAAGTAAACTGGAGGCCAGAAGCTGGTAGGGGAAGAAGTATTGTGTATTCCTGTCTTCACAGCGTAAGTCCCTGAGAGAGAGCAGAAAGCACCACAGGAATATGAAGAGCAGATCTCTATCACAAAGCAGGTCCTGCACAACCTTCCTTTTTTTTTTCAACAAGACAGTGGGATTGAAGTTAGGAAGTTTAATCATGTCCCTGAAAAGACAATGGGTATTGTACACTTCTTGTAGAATAATGATTTCTCTGAATGAAATCTGAAAATATGTCTTGTCTCATAGTCTGTAGCTGGTATCTAGTGACTTGTTTTCCATTATGATGGGGGAAAAAATATCTTACTGCCTATCCACAAATCAAGGAGTTTTGAATTTCTACATCTGTAATATATTTTAAATGTCAAAGAACTTGCTTTACAGAATTTTTCCAGAATCAGTAACTTAACACCACCAAATATATTGTGTACTCCTTTAATTTGAAGTAGAACAATTATAATACAAAGGCAAGTTTATTTGCACAGAGAAACTAATAATGACTGTCACCATTAGTCACTTGATGTAGAGAGCTGCTGTGGGAAGAGAAAGCAAATATAATGGGGAATGAGAAGTTTCCAGCCATTTACATAGGTGGCCTAAGTGTAGAGCATCCATGAATATATATGTTTCATTGTACTCTGTACTTGGCCTCAAATTTTACCATTTTCTCCCTATACATTAGCACAACATGGCAAGGAAACATTTGATTTTATCCACCTCTGTTTCAGTTATGCTAGATCCTGACTAGTGAGAATTATGTGGGCCTGTTTTCTCTTGCGCTATAGTGATTGGTATTGAATGCAGCCTTGTCTACCTGACTTCTACCCAGTCTAGTTTTGTGAGAACTCTCTTACTGAATTTTTCAAGATTTTTTTAAAACCATAATTCCAGGCTGAAAGAGGAAAGGAGGTGAAAAGAAGATACTACCAGCATTTGTGTGAGGTGGATGGCTATGTGAACCCATAAAACCCCTGAAAGTAGGGTTAGACATGTCAGCTGATGGTCATACAGTAGGGTAACAAGAGGAACCCCAGGACAGACCTGCTATACCTCAAGAGGTTTCTGTTCTGGAAAACAAACATGTGTATGTGTACACACACACACAGACCCTGAATAAACATAAAATCAGTACAGCAATTATTTCCAGTTGCACTCTTAGGATTAATTGAAGAAAAAACATATTAATGGGCCTCTCAAAAAATGCTTGGGAAATACTGAGGAGTATCTCCCTAAGTGTAAACCGCGTTTTCAGTAGTGTTTTGTCAATTACTTGGCAAAGGCCCAATGCATCAAATCCTTTCAGTTAAAATTTTCTCAAAAAAACCCAACCAAAAGAGTCTTTTGACTTTTAGGTAAGAGTAAAGATTTTGCCATTGATCCAACAATGTGACTAAGGTCATAACCAAGCAGGAAAATAAGCATGTGCTCACAGCAAGAAAGCCCTATTTTGGAGAACACAGACCAATGGCTATTTGCTTAAGATAATATATGAGCCTGTAATTTCTCTAGAAACTAGAAAATAAGGAGTTACTTTAGATACTTCTTTTGCGTTTGCTCCAAATCATCAACAGGAAGTTCATGGGGCTCCTGAAGACCTGTAGTAGACATCCAGTCTATTACCAGTGATGATATCCAAAGGGGAAATTGTGCTAAAGTGGCTTGCCAGAAAGCAGTTTCTGTACATCACTTGACAGTGAAGGAAATTTTATGAAAATGTTAGTATTTGTTTAATAACTTTCCGTTTCTTTCAAGTTCTACAGCTTTGTTTGATTTATTACAAAATTCAAGAAAACGTGGTTTTGAAACAACTGAGTTGTCATGATTAGAAAAATAGGTTTGCAAAATGAATTAAAATAAAAATTAAAATTTCTAAAACATTAATGTTTAAAGAACAATAAAACTGGCAGCTGTAGCAAAACTATCCTCTAATTGATCTACATTTACAAAAAAGCTTACTTTTTGCAGTGCTCTTTTGCAAAAGAGTAAACCTTTTTGCAGAAAGTACGCTTCCCGTACCATGCATGGGGAGCATGATATATGTACATCCTCCTTTTTTTCCCAAATGTGAATTGGAAAACCTTGTATCAAGTGAAAGCACCATCTTCACTGAATGCATGCTGTCTAATATTTTGAGGTAGAGAGTTTGCTGAAAATCAGTCATTTTTATTCTGTGTGGGTATCCAAAAAGCTGGACCTCAGATCTGACTAGACCCTTCTGAAGATATTGAAGGTCAGTGGGTTTAGAGAAATATGACTTAAAATATAAAAAATGAAAACCTTTCAGTCATAAGGTGGTTACTTCCAATTTTTTTTTTTTTTTTTTTTTTTTTTTGTCAATTTAAATGAGCGCTTAGAATGACAGCTCTGTTGGCTGGACAAATCTCCCAATATCTTTGGCAGATCCTTGACTTGGCTTTCTCTGTGAAGTGCCTTGTTGTTTCTCTCTCTGCTGCCAGGACACACACAGGCACTTGGCCTCTTCTCACTCACCCTCCCTGCATGTCACTCTCCCAAATGGCCCCTCTTCTGCACTCCTACCTTAAACTTGATCCTCTTTTCTCCCCTGTCTCTGCCAGCAAGAGGTATGTTTGACAGACAGATACCCTTCCTTTACCCTGCAAAAACAGAAAGGCGCACTTGCTGTTTGGGTACTGTAAAGGCCAAAGCACAGAGATTTAGACAACTGCTAATCCCCTTCCTCACCTATCCCTTCTTGACCTCACTCAGTGTCCTTACATCTAAAGGTATTTGAAATACATATCCTGTGAGAGATTTTTCAATTTTTTTTTGGTGCCATTGACCTGACCCTACCTGATCTTAACATTCAGAGTACGTTTGTTATTAGACCAATATTCTACAGTTAGAAACTTATTAAAAAATTCTTGTAGCCATATAGACCTCTCCAAATAGGTTGATGTTTAGTCCACAGGATCAAGGGCAGCACAATTTATTCAGAGAGTTTGCATCTACACTTTGTGAAGTTCAACTGTCTGCTGAGAGTCCTCCTTTATTCTTTCACTGATATAGAAGATTAAAGACAAGGATGTTCAAGGAATGTAGGGTTTAAACAGGGTTCCTGTTTCTTTATAGTCTGAATTCTGAGTCTTTTGGTGCATTTTGCTTCCTTTAGACATCAGTTGCAGTAGTTTTTCCCCCTGACCAGCAGTCCCTCTGGCATCTGGGGGTCTGGGTGGGCTGGAGGTACTGGGCAGGCTGCTGTCACTGAGTATTTGTGCTGGGAGTGAGGGCAGAGACCAACCACTCTGTGAGCCCAAGAAGGATTTGGGTGAGCTTCTATAAGAACCAAAAAGGATTGTAGATTTTATACCTATTGGGAGTTGCCTTACTAACCACATCACAAAAATGCCTGTTTCCATCCTCCAAAAGGGGTAGACACTGCTTGCACGAGAAACTGCATCCAATTTGGTAGTGAGTGGGCCAGAATTTCAAAAAGATTGGATGAGAAGGCAGTAGAAATGGAGAAAACAAAATGAATCCCTGCAGATTTTTGTAAAATTTCTGGCATCTACCAGCCCAAAATTCAGCATATCTGAGAGCATGCTTGATTATTGAAATCATGTAGAGATAACAGAAAAATCAAAAAATTGTCATTTGAAATTTCATATGAACTTAGATCTAAAGGTTAATAACTTTGTCATGGGATTGGATGTAAAGCTTTGATTTGCATAATTACATTTCATTTCTGTGGTCTGTGTTGAATTCATTGAATTAGGTCATGAAAATTAATTATACACTTTGAATGAAAAATGCGCATTTTTTCTGGGGTATTAGAGGAAAAACTGGCATATGTAATAGTCTGCAAATACCCTAGTTATAAGATTTCCAGGGAACTGGCTACAGGAGCAAGTGGGTAAAATAAATAGGACAGTGTAAAGGAATCTAGTTTTTCCCTTCTCTGGCACATATTCTTGAAGCAGTTTCCATTTCAGAGATGCAATCTCACGTGTAAAACTCTCACTTTAAAGGTACATTACTTGATGGTCTAGACAGACTATATCCTGTGTCTATAACTAGAATCAAAGCCACATTTTTTGCTATTGTGTATTTGGACACCACAGAAATGTAAGTTAATTACATTGAGCACACCATTTATTTAAAAAATTGAATTAAATTCATATGTGAATGCAGTAGACAATGTATAAATGTGAAAATGAAGAGGAAAAAAAGGTAAAAAAATATTTAGGAACCGTACCTCTTGCCTGTGTGGTAACACAGAAACATTAATATGGTGAATCTTTACATTATTACTAACATCTCAATTCCTTTTCAGTGCAAATATTGGCTCTGACTTTGGTTTACACTGTGTACATATGTGCATCATTGTCTTCTTCATGTGTCCAGGCAAGCAGTCAGCTTTCTTTGGGGAGCAATGCAGAAGTCTTTATCTCTGAAACCAAAATGTATGCCAGTTAATACTAGATAAACTACCTTCAAATGCATTAGCTCACGTGAAATACTCATACCAACTAACGTCTGCTTGTTTTGGCCTTACAAATCTTCTTGATGAAGAAAATACTCAGTCTTCAGTGATTTTAAATGACAAAGAAATAAATGAAATGCAATTCTGTAAGTGAGAAATTTATCAATGATTTTTTTTTTTTTTAATTTACAGTGTCTCTACATTGTATCCCTGAATACAAGGCAACTTGCAGTTGGTGTGTTCACATTGCCATCAATGTGAACATTATTATTATTCCATTACTTTTTTGTCTTTCCTTGACAGTTTTCATTTTCAAGAAGAGCATTTCATGCTTTGCTCATTCTTAAACAGTCCACCAGTTCCAAACTCCCCTCCTGTTGAGAAACAAAATGAAATATTGCTCTCACTGGCTTCAATTATCATGTTCGAATTACCCATTTGGAGAGAAATTTTTGATATGTGAGGGTAGAACAATCAGCACATTTCAGAACATTACAGGTGGGTTTTCTTTGTATTATTAAACGCTATGCCTGAGTCCTCTTCTGGCTTTTGTCCTTGTAGAAAGCCTGGCATTTCTCCAGAGGCCATTTTTGCTCAAGAGACTGGAAAGAAACTCACAAAAACCTTGTTCTGAGTTTGGAAAATAAGCAGAAAAGGAGTGCTCATCGGCTTCAGTTGCCTGCACTGTCAAGTTTAGAATTTAATTTCAAAATGGTAACAGAGAATGGGAAATAGAGATTAAGAAAATGCAGATTAAAAACATCTACGTTTGGTGGCTAAATAAAGCCGTAGATAATACTAAACTCATTACTGCCACTAAATGTTAAGGATAAATTCTAGCACACACTCAACTCACTGAGAGATTAGCAAATAGCTGGGCTGAAGAAGCTGCCAAAGGAAGACTTCTTATCCATGAGAACGTCACAATCCCCTACCAGAAGGTAACTGATATAATGCAGACATTTGAGTGTTAACAAACTATCACATGTATGCTTGAGACATTATTTAAATAATTGTATCTAAAGGAATTACTTATCCCTGTTAAAAAACATGGAAAAGTACTAATGTCCTAGATTTTTTAACAGCATTAAAAGAATGAGTGGAACTCATTGCTTTAGTTTGTAAATATCTCTGTAGTGTAGCATGGTGACTGCAATGGAGAGTTACTCCTTGGATGACCAGTGGGGAACAACTGTGGCACATATGAACTAGAATAATTTTACTTGAAACACTAGTATTTCCAGTTTTTGAATGAATTCCTTGGGCTTAGATTTTCAAATGGTATATAACCAATCATTTCTCAGAAAATCACTTCCCAGGTAATAAACACTGATATTTGCAGAAATGGGTAGCATGAATGATTCATTTGGGGATCTGTTCAGAGGTAGCCAAAGTGCTACTGAAATCCCCTCTCCACTTCCGTGGCTTAAAAAATAACTTCAAGCCTCTATATGTGCTAAAAGTAATTTTCACCATCTTGTGGACAAAACTACTGTACACCTCTTACTACAAGCATTAATAACTTCTTGAGAAATAATGATGTCTGCTTTAATGAAACAATGAACAGTGTTACTGATCAAAGAGCCAGATGTGTGGCATTTTGCCCCTTTGAAATACTAAGCAAGCTGTTCAGGAGAGTTAAGTTACTTGGAGTGAACTTTGTGAAATGCTCTTTTTGCTTCTTCACACTATGTATTTGCAAAACAGGTCTCTGTTCTCCTTTTTATTTACTTATTTTTGGTATGTCTTTTCCCTGACTGTAACCAAAAGTTAGTACTTTAAGAAAAACATGGCATGACTCTCATTCTGCCTGGAACTTCAGAAAGCTTCCAAGAAGATGCCCGATAGCTGGGAAATGGTACTTTTTTCCAGTTACAAGTAGACTTAGAACTGGTTTTCTGTGACACTGGAGTTTCTTTATCTTACCTTCTGTCTGAAAGGGACCATTTAAAATTTTGAAATAATTCCTGGAAGAAAAAAATTTCATCACTGAACTCAGGAGAGCAACTCGAGCTAAATCTACTCACAGTCGCCAGCAGAAAGACAGGGGAGGGAGAGTCCCGCAGTGATAGGAACAAGACAAAGTTTTAGTGGGCTGTTTTCCAGCTGCTTCCAGCTTCCTGGAGATGCAATGGATAAACAAGGTACAAGTATAAACCAGTACTGTTTTGAGACTACTTTAGTTTACGCTTGATATCAGGGTGGCTTCTGGCTGGAAAGCTTCAGCTCATTAACGCAGCTGGATTGAGAAACACATTCTCTCCTCCCATTAGGATTTGAGAGCAGCAACGCAAGCTGAGCATTTCCTTTGGAGGGGGTCAGTCCAAACCCACAGACTGAGGACGGGAAGAAGTTCTCATTCGTTCTGGAAAGAAAAAAGCATTTGACAAGAAAACATAGGCCAATGTAGACTATAATGGTTCCAGATAGTCTTAACTTTATGATGCTTTGACCACTTCCATATTTTTACTTTTCTCCAAGATAACAGACTGACAAAATTCCCAGTTCTCTTTTATTTTGCTGGTATTTTTTTATTTTTCTGACGTGAATGCTTGTTTGACCTTTCCCAGAATACAGTTGTTGATTTCTCATTCACCACAGTATTTTCAATTATCTTTTAATTCAGTCCAATGCGGACTATTGGCAATATGAATAATCTTTTTGCTGTTCCAGAAATCATAAACTCCAGAAAAAATACAGTCTTGAGACTGTTCAGAAAAATAAAATCAAATTCTGCAAATACAGCATTTGGCCTGTATTGTGGGGCTGGACACCGGACATCCTGCTGGGGTCTTGTGGCAGCCGTTGTCTCTCGGTGATCTCCAAACAGCTGTGAAGCTGATGCCTGAAGCAGTTTGCTTCACACATTTCCAGTTACTTCTTTGAACTGGGATTAAGGAAGGGGAGGAGCAGGGGAGCAGAGGCAGAGCCAAAAGACCCATCCTCAGCACTTCTTGTACCCTACCTGTTACGTACTGGTAAATGATTCAAAAAAATAATCCCTTCAGAAGGGTTAAGCATCTCTTTTAGCAACCTCACTCTTTCCCCACTATAAGGGTTCTTAATGATTGGGTCTGGGACATGCATGTAGTTTTTGTCCCAATGGATTTCCATAAAAATTGTCCACAAGACCAGAGTAACTGCAAATTTCTCATCAGAAATATTTTTAGATATTTTTTGTCTTTTAATTTGGTTTTATTTTTTCTATTTATTTTATTTTGGTTTTACTGCACTAAAACCTGTGTTGCTAACAGTACTAATTATTTTTCCAAATAGATATTAAAAAAAGAGAGAGGTTAGGCAGAGCTTTCTTACAAAGAGGGAATTGCCACAGTTTTTGGAAGTCAAATCAACAACCATCTTTCCTCAGAACTTGTTGCCCCTTTCTCTCTCAGGTTCTGTCAGCTTCCTTGAGGATGGTAGTCCAAGAAAAGCATCAATATTTCTGCTACGTGGCCCATAGCCAAGTCCTAAAATGGAATAAACTTGAATTGGCAATGTTAGTAATCCTTTCCTCTTTACAAATATTTTTGAATTTTTCCCTAATTTACAATCAAATGTAGCCTACTAACTTTGTGAAGCAGAATGAATATTTTCATCCAGCTCCTATAAATAATTTATACCAGTGTTTTTTCATGTCTGTTCAGTGGCCAGTCTTTCATCTGTATGTTGTTTAATATGGGAAATAAGTGTTTCCATCTTCATTGTCTCCAATGAACTGTATTTCTGTAGCTGCTATTTATTTTTTGTAACCATAGAGATGAAATCTATTTACTGGATGCAGCCATAATAATTCTAATATGTATTTATGTTTATTTCATGTCCACAAACCTGAACACTATATTAACACAATTATAACCTAAGTTTGAGGAATATATCCTTGAAATACTCTTATATCTGTTTCCTTGTGATACATAAAATATTTTTAAGTTTGGAGCACTTCAAGAAGTTATGGTGTGCTCTCTAGCATCACTGCAGTAAATTTTGTGCAATGCTAATAAGCAATCTAAGATTTCCCTGATTTGTTTTGATATCTAGCATCAGATAGCTTATAGAGACCAGTGCAGTCCCTGCAAGATGTGGTTGGTGTGGGGATAGTTACTAAAATTCCTGAAGACTCATTCAGAGCATGTCTTCCTTCCCACTTCTGCTTAATCTTTTGGGGCATCCAAAATGCAGTTCTCAGACCCATTCCATCTCAGACATGGAAGCCCCCCAAGGCAGAAGGCACAGCACCTGACAGCCCTTTGCCCTTGCCATGATCTAAAGATTTGTTGATATTCGAAAGACCATAGGCAGATGATTGAAACTTAATACGGTAGAAAGCACTTACATCAAAAATCTTGCCAGTATCTATCTGGCAGCATTAATATTGATGTCCTCTAATCTTTCACTAGACTTTTAAAAAAGTAATGTAGAAGTAGCTATTATTACTCAAATGTCTAGAAGCCCTGATCCCTAATTATCAGTTTCTGCTAGTGCTGTATAAATACAGGGGGAAAACACCACCCCCCTGTGTCCTCTGATAGTTTTCAAATCAATTATACAAGTTGTGATAGACAAATACAGCAAGAAAATAATTTAGAAGGCAGCTAATGGTCAGCAGTACTCTTGGCACTTCAAACAACAAGATAGGATCAAATTTTTGTGGATAGTGGATTCTGCATGAACTTCTGCAGAATACTTGAGCAACTTTGTAAAAGTTTGGAGAAAACAATGTGGGAAGAGGCACAAAGGTCTTTGTTGAATATGTAACACACTGACTGTGGAGTCTAGAAGCAACTTTGACAGATTTATCCTTTAATAGGTGTGGAGTATTGAAAGAATTCTGACAGTAAGCATTAATTTTTGTGCAGGCAAATATTACCTGAGTATTTCTGTTCCTCATCTTGAATTTGAAGGATTTCTCCCATCACACCCAAAGCAGATGCAAAATGAAAAACTGTGGCTGCCTTAAAATTAGTGATCAAAATAAACTTTGTTTCATTTCCTTAGACTCACAAATACCTCTCTATCTTGGTAGTTATTCACAGGACCTCAGGAATCCTGCTTAAATATTGTAAAAAATACATTTATTAATATACAGATCAATATAAAATATAGCGACCACTGCAAAAAACACTCTACAATGGAGTAACTGCCATCTTTGGGTTACTTAAGTGGAGTGGGAAAATAAGAGTTTTATCCCTACAACTTTGCTAATTATCTATTTGAGTACAGGAGATGGTGTTTGACCTAACAGAGTGATATTCTGCTTAGATGAGGAAATGAAGCAAGGCTTATTGTAATTAGGAAAATACCTTAGCTTGCATAAAAGGAAACAGAATGATTTCCAGGGAAAAATTTCAACTCTGTTTGAATCCTCTAGAGAAAACTCAATTAAAGGCATGAATACTCTCCACCCAGATGAGAGGTTCTTTGATAGTTTCTTTAATGAGTGCAATCTGAGGAGGAAGGTATATATGAAAACTGAATGTTCAATATCTGCCTTGTCAAGATGGAACACAAAATGGACAGGAGATGTTTCTAATACACTTCAATGTAAGTTGATTAAGCCTGTTTTTCTCTTACAGTTTTCATTTGGCTATTATAAATTATTATAAATATATGTAGATATTTTCTGTACAGAAATGGGGTTTGTTTACATTTTATCTTGATATAGGCTGAATTAGTGTGATTCAAAGTGACTGGACCTCCAATTACCTTGTTATGATTAGGTACTCCTAATTTACAGGTCTCAGTAAGCTGTAGATTTATAGGATCTTGGGGCACCTTCAGAGGTTCTTTACCTTCTGCAGCAAATTCCCTGAAGTATACACAGGGAAGTTGCATGTTACCTATGTGGAGGGCTGGCATCATAGTTATAGAGAGATGTGTCTTGTAGGGACATGTAGTAACCAAGAAAGCTCTTTGGCATGCAGTTAGTTATTGAAGTTTATACTTAAATAATAAGGGTTTTGGGAAAACAATTAACAAACATATAAAGAGATCATACACAGTTTCTGCTTGAAAGCTTCCAGAGTGAGTCTTAGGCAATCTGAATTGCCCCACAAAAAAAAAAAAAGTTTTCTGATAATTGTGCATTTGTAATTGCAGTATCAGTATTAGCAAAGTTAATAGTGTTCTAACTAAACTGTGAGAAAGCTGAAGAAGTTCCCAATGTTTAACAAACTTGAAGTGAAACTATATGAACAACTGTATTAACTGTTATGAACTGGAAAAAACTGTGTCCCTACCAATGTTAGAAAAAGAAGCAATTGTCAGTTCATTTTCCTTTCTAGTGCATACCTGTTCTCCATAGCATAAATTATCTTGAAAAAAAACCTAAGAATAAATTTCAAGCAACAAGGTACTCAGAATTTATCCACTTATTGCAGTCTCTTTGTTTCCCAGCTAAGATGTGCTTTAAAATAGCTTCTTTGCTTTATTTGCTGTGTATGTTGTGATCTAAAGCACTCATTTGCTTCACCTTTTCCATACTGCACTCTCCCCAGGCACTTACTGCTCTGTCTTCTTTCCCCAGCAAACACAACAGCGAAGTGCAGTAGCATGATGTTGCAGAAAAGTAAGTTCTTTAGGATTCCCAGTTCTGTCCTGTTGGGATCCTGATCCTTCAGAGCTAGTATCCTAACAATTATTTCCCCTCCCCTGCATTGTTCTTACATCTTTCCTAGTTATGGATTACAGCAGCGACTATATGGACAGCTTTTTATGTACACTCTGACATGTAAGTGTTAAGGCAGTTGTGATAACAGGGATCACACAGAGTTTAATAATCCTCAGCTACTTGAGCCTTTGAAGGTGGTCTTCTGTATGCCAAGTTTAGCAGAGCTTACCTAAAAGAGCAGGGACTTTCTGAGCATTTGATCAAAGCAGATACAGATGTGACACCATCCTCTATCTTTTTAGTATCATACCATGTGCAACTTCAGGGTCTAGTTTAGCAATGCCAGTGTCACAGCATTCACGAGCCCCACCTTGGAAGAAACAGGTGACATCAATGACATCGCAGGGAAGGAAAAAGCAGAAAGAAAGAAGGGCAGCTCCCCCTAAACAAACACCATGCAAACCAGGAGACGCAGGACCTCAGTGGAAGGTGGAGAAGTATCTGGAAGCTGAACACAGGCCTGGGAAACTGGGAAGGACTGGTGCCTGTCAACTTCAGGAGCAAGACAGGGCAGACATTGTGGTCCCTCAAGGTGTGCCAGAGGGGGAAGGCTTGCCAGATGGTGCTACTCCCACATGAGATGAGACTCTGGTGTACATGCGTAGTCTTACTGTCAGAGAATAACTGCATTTTATGACTTTCTTAGGGAAACAATTTATGATTTTTTTCTGCATGACAAGCTTAGTGAGTTGGCCCTATTTCTTCTTCGTAGGGACTACCAGGATTCTGAAAGCACAGTTCATCCTCCCAGGCTGCCATAACAAGGTAATGGCCACATATGATCACGAAGATCTGAATTTGGAAATTGCAGTAATACAATCTGTCTTTTCTGCTGGTGTTCATGCAGCTTTCCAAAGGTGTTGCGAGGATGGTTTCTAAGACAAAAAAGACTGTGGCATGTAAAATTCAAGGCTGCAAAGTAAGTTTCTTTCCTATTCAAGGTTGTATTTAAGGGAATTTTCCTACTGGATGTTCCTACCTTTCTTAAAATGTACTTTGCTAATTCTTCCTGATCACAGTTTGATGCATTTTTGATACATCTCAATGTATCGCTAAAATAACTCAAATGAAAAATTTTAAATAGAGCAAAACTCATCTGTCCAGACATAGATTTTATGTACTTTAGTTGATGTATATGAAAGTATTATGCCAGAATACCGTTTTCAGAATTTAGCAGTTTACAGTTTAACAGAATTCAGTGGTCTTTTGACTTCCTGTTCTGAATCACATTTCATTTAACAAAGATTGTATTCTAATGATGTTTCCAAATTCTTGTAGTTCTTCAAATATATAATCTTTAAGATCTTATTGTGCCACAATAAGGAGAACCTGGAAAAGGCAAAATCTCTTCTCCACTTTCTTAGTGTGCATTTTTGACTACCACTTCTCTGTCCCATACATTCAGCTAATAGTGCCTTTTATAAAATGAAGGAAAGAGCCTAATAGCATGCATGAATTTTGAAGCTACCAGAAAATAATATAAAAATAAAAAAATATATCAGGGGAATTTGTTTTAGGTATTTGCATGTGGCAACTTTCACAATTTAAAATCTTTTACCCTTCTCAGAGGACAATGAAGCTGTACATGTCCATACAAAAATATATAGAGGTGTGGTTTTTTCCTCACATACTATTCTGAAACAAGTTATGGGTGGATCATGTGGGAATCAAAATAATGAAAACATGTACGTTCCATGTACATATTTTGTGTGTAGGACTGCCATAGGTTTTTTTATTGAAGCAGGGTAGAAATTGGAACATTTATTAACTGTAATTTAAAAGGTCTTATGAGAGAATTTAAACATATTTTTTGAATGATGCATGCAGTTGCTTTCTCTTTATGTCCCACAAATAAAACTATTTGGATAATGCTTGTTTCTATTGCTGCCTTGAAGTTAATCAAGTCTTCTTTGCAAGAGCCTATGAATATAAGCCTCACAGCAAGAATGTGACATAGCTCAGCACATGGCAGCGGTGAAGGAAGATGAAAATCTTACGTAAAATCTCATTTTAGCTTGAGTTTCTTTTTTGAGAGATGTTGAAATTATCCTCTGATAAATATTTTGAAAGAAGATATCCCAAATAAACTTCACTTTTTGCTAAGTTTTTATTAGTGGCAGTTAAGGCACGCCATGGACTAAGACTTCCTAAAAGAGAATTATTTTAAACTTAAACTTTAAATTTAAACTATGAAAATTTGTGAAACTATTGGCAAAATAAGTTAACTTTATTGAAAATTAAGACAGTCTGAAGACAAAACATGTGGTTAATAATCATGAAAGAATTAGTAAGGAATTATGGCAAAAAGATTTTCACCTGAAGGGATATTTTTTTCTTCCTTCTTTTATTTTTCCAACTTGTTTTCAATTTTTCTTTTAAAGATTATTTTCTGTAAAGATATTAAAAAAGAAAATTATGACTAGTTAAGAAAATAAAAATTGGAGTGGAAAATCATAACGTTATTAAATTTCTTAATCATTAAAAACCGCAACACTTGAAGGGTGATGTATAATATTGTTTTGAAATATAGAATTAAAATTACTATGATAAGATGGCTACTGAATTACAGCTCAGAGTAACTTCTGTAGATGAACAGTTGAAGAGCAGTGTTGTTTCTTTGGGCTAGGGTACCTTTAATCAGACCAGTAATTAAAACTAACTATATATTTAGTGGTATGATTGTGCATTATCTTTTTAATTTTTATTTTATTCACACGGTCAAACAAATAACTTCCAGTCATGGCCACTGAGGTTAATAGGAGACTTTTTTTTTTTTTTTTAGCTTTGTTTTAAGTAAGATGTTGATCTTACTGATTCAATATTTACCTATAGAATAATTGCTTAGAGTTTCAAGGATGCATATGGATTTATATTATTTGTGGGCAGCCACCAGTCAAGAATAGGCAAAGCAGATCTGAAAACATTTTACTGACCCTATTTATAGTTTAAAGAAAGATCACAAATAAAATGTTGCCTTCGCAGCAGCCTCTTAGAACAAAAATTTCCATGACTGCAAAGAAAAAGGTAAAGTTATATGGAGACTAAATACTTTATACCGTTCCATTCTTGCTCTGAACTCATTAAAGAGCTTTAAATAGTAAGAAGTCTAGCTAGCAAAGCAGTGCAGAAGTATCCAGTGTCAACCTAATAGGATCTGATCAGCCCTGGCAGGCGCTCAGTGTTCCCTGGTGAAATCTGGAAAAACCAGCCTGTGAAGACTGAGAATAACAATCATCATTCCCCTTTATCAAAATCTAGCTCTTTCATCATCCTCTCCTCACTTCCTACTTATAGTTTTGGATATGCAGCTAAAAACCATGCCTAACATGGCTTTGGATTTACAGTGGCATGAGAGAATGCATATTTGGGGGAACAAGTCAATCAGTCTATAGGAGGTTTTGACTGTAGCTATGCTGGGGTAACAAAGTAAGAGATGAGGAATGTCCAGAAAAATCTCTTGGGAAAAATGTCTGATGGAAAAAACAAAGCAGCTCTGTCCTCAGGTGTTTAGCTGTGGAACTTGAGTTGGTCTTTGCATGCCAAAAAAAGAAAAGTGTTCTATTCATTCCATGCACTCTACTGAAAAGTTAAACCAAATACGTTATTCTAGCTTACAAATGACTAGCTTTATTTTGGCATGTGTTTAATCATTTTGGAAAGTGTCCTATTCGAGAAAGCGTTTAAGTACCTACTTAAAACAAAGTAGATATTTAAGAACCTCCTTGAATAAGAGCCAGAGTGCTTGAAATTAGGAGGTGCACATCTTTTTAGTGTAAAAAAGAAACTAAATAAACCCTAACTAAAAATTGAAGCAGAACTTCCTTCATTAATACCAGGTGGTAATGAGCTCTACAACCATGCAGACTCCAAAAGAGCAGTTATTTCCCATGAGAAATTTGAAGAGCTTTTCTGAAGTTTATAAATGTTTAACTTAAAAAAGTTAATAAACCAATATGCCCTTACTCTGTGTAATCATGTTTACAATAGATATGAAAGCATGCAAGGCCTACCTGTACACTAGTGGTTTTTATCTAGCTCTGACTGGTTTTCTGGAAACTTTTCAAAACTCATGGAGAGGGTGAAGTATGTCCTTGCACAGTGTCCTTTATTTGCCAGTACCTAAGAGGATAAAATTGTGGAAATATCTGATGGCCAGAGATCTTTCTTATTTTGCTCCTGTATTTATGTTTTGGAAGGATGATTGTCTCTGCTGAACCTTTTACCGAGAGAGAGAAGAAAATGAGATATTAGCTAGGAAGTTGGAGTTTTAGTTCTGGATTTAGAATACTGACTCTGTGAGGGAACTATATATAGGCGAGGATTTTAAAATGGCATAGGAGAGACATGCATTGTCAAAAACAGCCCTAATATTCTACAGAGGGAAAAGCTCTAATTATCTAGCCTTGATGGCCATATCAATTTTTTTCTCTGTCTAGAAAACAAGCTATGTTAACAACTGTATAAACCAAGAATTAGAAGCATCTAAGTGCAACAATGAATTCTGGAAAGACATGACTTAAATGTCAGCTTCTATATAATTAAAATGCTTCCTGTATAGATTGAGTATACCAGAAACTGTACAGACTGATGAGAAGAACTCTGATTCACCAGTATTTATTTTAGTCATCTGAAAACTCCCACTGAGAAATGGGGAATTTTGTTGGAGGTGTATGAACAGGTGCCTATAATCTCAGAACAGCCTAAAACTACAGGCAGCAGTAGGAAAATATTTCAAACAATTGTTGTCCATCATTAATAAGAGAAGTAAAAGCGGTTGAGTCTTTTTAGATATAAATCATCAAAAGCAAGAAGGAGATTCTTTAAACACAGTTATTAAAGGAAAATGATAAATATTCATCACCGTAGCCAAGACTGATCATCAGTGAATTATTCAGCTTCTCCAGACTACACCCTATTTTTCTATAGATAAAAGCATATTTTACCTACACTTGCAAGTTGAGAATTGAAGATTGGGATCCTGATGAGGAAAGGAGTAAGAATGTATATGTACTAAATTAAAAATCTTTTTGTGATTCTCCCTTTGAGTATCAGTGATCTAGTCTAGACCACAGTTCCACAGGTAGGCAAAGAATAGCAATAACCTTATCAGAAACAGTAACTGCTCTCAACAGAATTCTGTTCATGGTGAAAAGAATTATGTTTGTCCCAGTGCAGAGATTTTGGTAGACTACAGTAAAATGTCATGTACAGTATGACTCATCTGGAGTGCTCTGTTCAGTTCTGGGCTCCCCAGAACAATAAACACATGGACTTAATGGAGTAAGCCTAGCAAAGAGCCACAAAGATGACTAAGGGAATGGAGCATCTCTTAAAAGTAGAAGCTGCGGGAGCTGTGAATGTTCAGCCTGAAGCAGAGAAGGCTCAGGGGGATATAAATGTGTATAAACACTGAGTGGTAGGGAATGAAGAAGAGGGAGTCAGACTTCTCAGGAATGCCAGAGACAGACAAGAGGCGATGGACACAAATTCAAGCACATGAAATTCCCTTTGAATACAAACAAACACCTTTTTACTATGGCAGTGGAAAACCCTGGAAGAGATTGCCCAGAAAGATAGTGGAGTCTTCATTCATGGAGATATTCAAAATCAACCTGGACACAGCCCCAGGCAACCTGCTCTGGTTAACCCTATTTGAGTACCTCCAGAGATGCCTTTCAACCTCAACTCTTCTGCAATTGTGTGAAAGAAAGGAAGGAAAAAAGAAATTAAAAGCCTTCGAAAGAGGCTAATACGTTTACTAATACCAATTCAATATAAATTCCAAAGATGAAAGATAATAGGCATGAAAAAAAATAGCAGGTTTCTGAATTAGTGCCCAGATATTTCAGAAATGCTGTTCAATAAGAGTTGCTGTGCATCCAAGGATGTGTAATATGAATAGCTATTCATATGAATTAAAAGCTATGAGTGAACCATAAAGTTCTGATTTTTTGAAGACGCTATGGATCACTTAATAAATTCTTTCAGTATTCAAATGTCTGATTCAATCATTATTCAATCTTCAAATTTGGTCTTTTGTTTTTATGGTTATATTGATTTGTCCATTGAGGGAGATCAGTGGGGAGATCAGTTTAGCCATAAAAATAGCAGAATGGAAATAATAAATATCTGCAGTTGAGACTTTGAACTTGTATGGAAGTTAGAAAGAAAAGGAAAGGAAAGAGAGTTAGTATTTAGCCAGAATTCATGTATACTAACGATACAAACTAACAAGGGTATTATGCCTGTAATTTTACATATACAAAGGTCAAACATTGTATGGATGACAATGGGGAAAATCTTTAAGACAGCAATATTAACACAGCCTTTTCTTTAAAAAAACAATTGCTGCTACCAGCTCCCAAGGCGTCTGGCCCACAGGAAGTCTATTCAACGATACAAGCAATATCAAAAGGTGCCACCTTTGCATTTTCCATCACTTCCTGGCTTGCAGTCAGGATTAATAAGTCACAGCTATAGCAGAAACTAAAAAAATAGTCCAAGCAGTTGGATATAATAGCAATGATGGAACCATAAGGGCATCTGAAATCAAAAATAATTGGGAGGGGACCAAAACAGAGCATTGCAATTCTGTATGTAGCCCAGAAAACTAGCTCTCAACTGTAAATTGGGGAGACACAAGTCTTAACTATGGCAATAAAAAGATTATTGGCTTATGAATGTGGTTTCTGCATCCATCTGGTTTCAGATAGAATTTTTGGCTGTAAGAGGTGCATTGTACTTTCCAGTTTTCACCTTATAAATCTGTTTGTCCATAGAGTTCTTGGAGCTCCTGAATTCATCTAATATTATATGTGGCCATTTTATATAAGCCTTTATTTTTTAAATTCAAGTGAGATGAATATCGAATGTTCTGTCCATGTTTACAAGCTACCTAATGGCAATAGTTTAAGTAAATATTATTTAGCATAAATAAAGTTATACTAGGAAGACAGCAGGAATAATGAAAAATGTAATTTAGGAAGAGATATTAAAATTAACTTGTTAAACACTCCAGAATTGATATAATAAAAATAGCCAATGCTATTTTAGATATTAATTTAGAGGAGTCTTTCATCCCAACAGAACTATCCCCAGAACTAGCAGAATCAATAAACCACCAGGAGAATCACAGGCTGTTACAATTGTGAAACGAGGCATTAGAGTGCCAGAGGTGTTAGGGGCTTGAATGATGTGGAGTAAAATTCCACAACTGTCTCATACTGATATGACTAAATTTTGAGTGGTGCAGAAACCTGGATAATAAAGGTTTAGATGCTGAAATACGATGTACTCTGATAGAAAATAAGGTAGATCATCTGATAAGAATGCTAGAGGATTAATCAAGTAATAAACTATAAAATTTAATGTCACTGTAAAACTCTCACTTCATAAAGCAGCTGCGAGTATCAAGACGTGACAGCCACCATGTTATTCACCAGCAGTTAACTTAAATAGAATCAGCAACCTCTGAAATCCCCAGGAATTTTATTCTCAATTTAAATACATATTTTACTTTTGTGTTGGGCAGGAAAGAGAAAGGGACTTTAAAAGCACATAACTTCTGAGATTGGAAAGTGTAGCACTAGTAAAACCGGGGGGGGGGGGTGAATAAGGAGGGAGAACTGAGAAGGGAAATTAAGAAAAATATCTTGTCTTTTCTTCTCTAGCCTATCTCTCTACAGAAATCGCTTTCTCTCATTCATGAAACTTTATACTGTGCTATATGTTTGAGCAGGACTTTTCTTTTTTCATTGTTTTACGAAAAAAATTACTTCTGTGTTTGAGTCTATACATTATATCTTCTTCTAGTTAAAGTTAGTCTTGTCATGATGAGAGGGATCTACATGCATAGCTGTGTCTGTTGAACTGTCCACCACCAATTTCTTTTGATCAAACAAAGTGGTAAGTGTCCTCATTGGTCCTTCACTTTGAATTTAAATGTTTTGGTCTTTTCGGAAAGGCTTAAAACTTCTTTACATTGTCTTTGCTGTTCAGATATAAACCCTACATGCCTGGTAAATTTGGCAGATCTGTCTACTAGCTAATTAAAAATCAGCATGCCTGCTACATATCTGTTGTTATACACAATTTTCAACAAGTATAGTCTGTCACCTCTGTTGAGATACTGAATTTTAATCTGAAATTATTAAGATTCGAAGTTAAACCTATCAGGAAATAGGAAATATTCATTGGGATGTAGCAATCTTGATGGGTAGGCATGGTCGATAGCAATTTACCATTAAATTGTAGTATATACTGGGAATTGCCTAGGCATTTTCCCTGATATATGTGGAATTAGAGTTGTAAACATTGAATCCTTAAGTGTATTGGCTCTGTACTTGTACAAAGGATAGCTTTCCTAATATTTCTATCTTGCTGAAGAAGCAACCAAACTCAAAATATGGTATCTTATGTGATCCCAAAGCTGAGTGAAGCTCAGCGTGCTGTTCTGCAAGTCCTCTCCTAGGAATAGCTATTGCATAGGGGTGTGCTTTTGTACCGCTCCCTAACTAAATGCAGTCAATAACAAAATTATATTACCTGATTAATTCCTCCTCTTGATGCCAATACAGATTTCCTTAGAGAGACAGATCCAGATCTCCAAAGCCAGAAGATTAGTGTTCAGTTAAAGAAAAACACTCTCATGTTCTCTGTGGTCTCTCTAACTCACTATAAATTGCCATTGACTGAAAGTTTGGGAATGCTGAATATTCTGTTGCATGTTTTTATAGGCATCCATCATTAACCTTTGTCTTCTGTAGAGCTGAGATAATCTGAGAGATACTATACTTTGCTAAAACCGCATTTTTCTTTTCCATTATATGAAAGTGGGATATCTGGTATGTGCTGGGACAATATTTCATGCATCATTTCCCGCTGAGCTGTACACAGCAATTAATTACATGTCAACAGATGAACAAAGTATTTCATCAGTTATTATTGTTATTTGCCTTAGCTATACAAAACCAAATATCTTTACTGCCATTTCATGGACAGTGGTCTAAATAGCCTGTGTTCTGATTCCCATTATAAATTAGTGTAATCAAACAGAAAAAAGTATTTTTCAAAAGCACACCTCTTGATATTTGTTACTAGAATTGTCTCATTTCATTTGTTTATAGTGACTTCAGACTGTGAGCATATTATAAATTTCTACACAGCATATAGACTGTTCCACTGAAGGGAAGGAAGGATGGCCCATTGACAATAGTGCCAGTAAAGGACTCAGGAGATCTGTTTTCAATAACCTTCTCCTTCAGTTTCCTTCCTGTATAGTCTTGGCAAGTCCAATAGATTTACAAGGCAATTTCAGTGTTGAAATGTTTTCTGATAATCTGGCTTTTAGATTATCAATTTCCCATCTGTTATATGAAGATAATAATACTGGATTTACGATCACGGGGATATTTGAATGAAACTTGAAATTGCAGAAGGGAATAAAGTTCTTAGGTGGCTACTCAGACCTCAGCTTCATATACTGTATTCCATACACTGTCTTTCCTGAAATGGAAAAAACTAATCTCTTTGAGCCTTCAAAAAGGGGTGGCTGCATGTGCCCTGCCTAAACTATGCCCAGGAGTCATTTGGGAGAGTGCTAGCTGCCATAGGCTGAAAACCAAAGACTGCTCTTGCAGTTTAAGTACACAATCACATTACCAACGCCTAGGAATATTCCCTGATATAGTTTAATTTCCTAATATAGGTGTAGCCTTTCCCCACTTTGGCATTTTGTATGAATAGAGGATGTTGGATGTAGGTTCAGCATAATGAGGACTCTCAGGACTGAAAGGATGTTCCTTTTCCTGAGAAAGAACAAAAGTTCCTTGGGAAAATCTGCATGAACTTCATCAATTTTTAGAAGCTCAACTTCTATTAAGAGGCGTCAGTTCCATCATGTCCCTATGAGCTGTATCACTGCACATCTCAAATGCAAACCTAGGGGTCAAGGGCTGTTCAAACATTTTCTTAGAAGCCAATCAAAAATCTTTACTGTTTTCACTGATTTCCCCTTCCCTATTTTGTTTGAACCCCAGCCCTCCTATTCCCTTGCAGGATCATGCATAAAGGATGTCATGGCAATGGCTCAGGACTAGGTGACTCTTCACCTAGAGGTCACTATTTACTCAGTTTTTCCTTGAAGCGTGTGAATGGAGCTCATCAATAAGAAAGTCAGCAGATTTCCGTGTGAACCGGATTCAGATGGACTTGCACAGCTGTAACCACTATTGTGGGTATTTCCATACTTAGCTCCACAGTGTAATTGCCTACAAAGTCTTTTAGGAAAAAGATGCTCAGCCAAGAGCTTTTAAGAAGTGCCAGTACTATTTTTACAATTTGTGTCACTATCCCGTGTTTGAAAACCACATTTTTATTTTATGTGACTTCCAAGACAACCTGAAGGTGACTGCACTGTTTATGTTTCAGTGAGTAGTACGAACACAACCAGGACAGGTAGAGAAGAAAGATAGAGCTTATTCTTTCCCATAACACCTGTGGGTGAGCTTAACCTCTATGAAAGCTGGCCTGTGCCAGACTATCCCCCCCCAGACTATCCCCCCTGTGCCAGGGGGATAGTCTGCTTCTTTTTCTCAGAGGACATTGTTCTTTATTGTAGAATTATCCAGCTGGGGTACTAAGTTACAGCATAAGTCATTCAGAAATGGGTTATCTTACTTTCCCAGCTGAAGTACTGACTCTCGTATAAGTCACCTGCAGATCCAACAAAGTTGTTTCCCTCTCTCTCACAGGTACAGGAATTGCTGGAGGCACAGTGGTAAAAGAATCACAAAGCTGGCAACAATTTAGAAATGTCTTAATAAAGGAATTATTCATCAGCACAATGATTCATGCTCACCAGTTTTCCAGAGGAGATGGTCACAGCATTTTTTTCCACTGGGAGGAGGGAGACAAGAGGCAGACAGGCAAAGTTGATTCCCAAGGCTTGGCTCCACACTCAAGTGAAATGGATGTGAATTTTCTCATCTTTCCTGCAATATTTTCTCAGCTCCTGGATGTGTGGGAGGAAAAGGAAGTTATTCAGAATCAATTATGACTTTCCACTACGTTGCTGCATTTTGGATTACTGTTTGTCTTATGTCTACAGCCCATTGTCTTTTGTATGAACTGATTCCTACCTTCCCATTCTGTTATCTCTCAATCACAAAGCTGTGAAATCAGTTTCAAGGCAACTGAAATTACCCACAAAGAGACTACACTGGTATGCTTTTCAGACCTGGTTAAAAATCCCTTTAGATGCATTGAAAGATTTCCAAAGATTAAAGTGGACTTTTTTTTGGACCTGTGGTATCAAAACCATATTTGGGAAATCTTTGGGTATTAAGGTCTGATACCCATTCAGGAGCCATAAGATATGAATAACAAGAGCCAGCCTTACTCAGAAAATTTAGGAAAGAGCAAATGAAAACTGTGGCCTTTTTTAGGAAGAAGAAAAATACCCACATAATTTTTAAAATCCCAGTTAGAATTTGGTGTAGTTTCTTGGGGAACCTCCAGAAACAATGTCCTGATGGTTCCTCATATTTTTAAAGCTTTTAATCTTCTCATATGATTGATGCAGAGGGAATTCCCCTGACCCCTAAACTCAGTACATAACAAGAAAGATGTGTCCTATTAATAAAGTTAGATTGTTAGAAGTATTCCCTATTCTATATGACTTGTTTCAAGCTCTTTACTTAATGAAATAGAGCTTCTTTTATAGAATGGAAAACTAAATGCTCATTAATCTTTTCCAGGTGTGTAAGAGCAAATAAAAAGGTCACACTTTAGCCTACTTTTAACATTTAAAAAAGAATCTCACTGCAGATAAATGTATGCTCTGATGCTGGCCATTAAATGATCCACTTTCAAGGTGTGTGGCCTTATTAAGTTTGGAAATTCATATACAGCTCACACATATGTTCCTCTGTTTCTAGTAGTGAGGGTATTTTGATATGTACCAAACCCCACAGCCTGGAACTGACATCATTCTTTGGCAGACTCGTGAATATTTTGTATTGTAATTGCTGGCTTGCATGTCAGTACACTCCTGCTGTCTATTAAACAGAATGATATACTCGTGCTCAGGGTGTTTTGCCAATCCTTTCTATTCTCTAGGCAAACAAGGGTCTTCTCACCATCTAAAGGGCTTAGTGTATGTGTTCAGTTTGCTTATGTGCAAGACAGAGGTGGCCAGGTCTCTGTATTTAAGCTAGAAAAACATCTCCAAAAGTTACATGAACATTCACTTGAACATTATATCTTTCCTTCCTCATTTCAGTACTTTCAGTGAACGTTCCTAGTGAACTGTTCCTCAAACTAAGGTCTGCTGGTGGTCACAAACAGGGTCAAAAATACCCTCTACAGCTATAACTTTTCCTCCATTACTAAATTGGTGGCGGGGAGAGATGGCATGTCCCCTCCAGACACAATCTGTTGTAAAATAAGGCCATAGACACCAAAAAATTTTGACAATCATTGCTATAGCAGGCAAAGTTTCTGACAGCAATATTAAAACATCTTAATTTAAATATCTAGAAAATATTCAGTAAAGTCAATTTTTATTCCTGTAAATGAACAGAAATCTCAGCCTTACCATAGAGTTTTTAATAGAAAGAGCTGCAAAAGTACTCTAGAAAGAGGATGAACAGAACTTGCATATAGTGCCATGTTTACAATACCTATTATCAAGCCAGATTAATAAATACATGGATCACAGTTTCATTTTAAAAAGCTGAATATTTGCAGTGGTTAGAAACTAACTCATTTGGCTGGAGAAGCACATTTCTTTTGTTCAGGTTCACTATGCATTTATGTAGACATGTAAATCACTATGTGAGAATCTTGATGATGGATGCTTTGATTCTTGTTTGTCTAGAATTCCCTCAAACCATCTTGTAATTTGATATTAATATTTCTTCTCAGTCTTATTGGTTACTGGAAATTACTGCTTACTAGGAAAATATGTCAGCACTGAACTCTTCACTGGAATTTTCCCATTTTTGCAAACTGAAATACAACTAGTAAACAATATCACATGTAAAAAATAATATTTCTAGCCATATAGTAGTCATAAAAAATACTCTCCCCATTCCCAAAAAAAAAGAGTAGCTTGATGTTGATAGTAAATGAAATTCTAAGCAGCTTAAGTTGTTTGACACTGTATTTCATATCTTCAGCAAAAAGCAAAAAATGCAATCTTATAATGCAGTCTTATACATACCACTGGTAAAGAACAAGTTTTCACTATCATATAAGGAAGGAACAACCAAGAGAACAAGAAAACACTTAGATGAATCTGCTGATTTAAAGTTCATTGAGCCTTACAGTCTTCTCCTTGAGAGTTTACATGCACAGTAGCTGACATCTCCAATCCTATTTTCCTGGAAAATAGAGAAGGTACTGAAAAACAGGAAAAGAAGAAGTCTAACAGTTGATGGAGAATCTTACTAAAATTGCACATGAGACCAAACTGAGAGAGTTTGCTAGCACATTGGATGACATAAACAGAGTTCAATATGACCCTTAAGAATTTCAGGCAAAATCCTGGAGAAGATATGGCCATTATTCATTGAAAATAAATACTACATTCTATGCAGAGAAAGACATAATCAGCAAGTTGTCTGATGCTTTTGCAGCAAAGTAGGATTTTTAAAGAATCTAGAATTTGTAGTGAATCACTAGCTTACCCTCTAAAAGGATGTCATGTTGCTGCAAAGCAGTAAACTAAGTGGAGGTGTGAACAGAAATACAGACAAGAGGGGTGTGTGTGTACTTACAATACAGTGAGGTCCTGAAGGATGGGACACCAAAAGCTGTTGTGAAAACCATTCCCTTTCACTGAGGCAGAAGCAGCTTTATCTAAGCAATTCCTGGCGTGGTTTGAAGTCTTTAAACTCAAATTAAACAAATTAAGGTTGCCTCAAAACTACTGTCCTAGACAACTTAAACCTGTTAGTATTGCCCCAGCAACCTATGACGTGGAAAACAGATTGTCATCTTGTTCTTCACAGTACTCTTTGAAAACTGTTGTCCTGTTTGTTCTCAGTTTCTGTCTCTTTAGATAAAATAGTGACAATTTCTTCTATTTTCTCTTGCAGGCCATATTCTTGTAAATCTTCTAATTCCTGTTGGTCCCTATGTTTCTTGCAATATAGCACCTGTCACCCCAAAACTGATTACAGCTTTCCAACCTGATCATTTCAGTGCTAAACAGAGCAAAAGTCTGAGTGAGGGACCTGAACATATCATATCTGATTTTGTACTGAAATCTAAGTGAAAAGAAGTCAGGAGATCCTGATCTACTACTATGAGTTTTGTGAGATGACATATATAACTCAATGTGATACAACAAAAATCACTTCAAAATCCTGAAGGTGGTGATTTATTTGTTTTTATTCCCCAAACCCTTCATTCTTTCAAAACTTAAGTCTCAGAGGCAGATTACAGGGTTTCTCAGAAGAGTGCCAACTGTGCTTTGGTCCTTCCCATATCCCTTGATTAATTCTGTTTTCTTCAGAGTTCTTCAAAGTTCACTTCAAAATGCAGGGTAGAAAAATTCCCCAGGCTGTTATCTAGAGGGAGCCCTTGCCTTTGAAAGGAAGCTGTGTGTCTTATCATAGAAAAGTATATAAACTTTTTTGGAAACTGCATTATTCCTTGTTTTAGATGTTTGCCATTTAGAGGAATACTCTAAGTTATTAAGGATAATCAGACCTTATATGTCTCCTTTATATACATATATGTATGTATGTATGTATGCAGGTATGCGTGTATGAATACATACGTATCAGGCTCAGAGACACCAGTCTTTCTAAAGTGTGAAAGTATTGGGCACCCAGTCCCTCAACAGATATTGCTTAGCTCAGTAGGTCTTTTTCTTTTCTCTAAAACAGCAGCTAGATATGAATAAAAAGTCACTTAAACTTCTTTGAAAGGCATTATATAATGAGATCACTGTCATTATCATTCATAATATATTTTAAGTACATATTATGTAAGTGAATAACTTCAAATTTATTGACATATATGTGCAATCAGTATACACATATGTATTACTTTTTTCTTTTATTCAGATTTTGTTACTTCTATGTGAAGTTGGACTTTACAGTGAAAGCTTATATGGAAATTGATGCACAACAGTCTAATAAGCATGCAGAGCCCTACTGAAGTTGTTTAAGAAATGTGAGGGCACTGGGACTCAGGGAGAGAAGATACATTACTTCCTTTTGAGAAAATCTCTTGTGAAGGAAGAAAAAAAAAAAAAAGCCAGTAACATTTACTTGATCGCAATCCTCAATTCGTATCTGGAATAATCAGCTGAAGCATCCTTGACCACACTGTGATGCGGCTGCATCAGTGAAGGCAGGCTGTATGAAGCAGAGGTGTCGTGCTTTGTTGTAGTGCTCTCAGACAGCTTACTACAAATTTTACAACTCTATCAGCTCTCACCTCCATGGGGTGATTGTGCACAGAAACTTAAAACATGTTTTATATTGCTGTTATTAAAATGGTAAGAGCCAGAGTTATATTATAACATTTAAAGATTCTACATGCATCTTACAGTGAGATTCCACAGTTCGATGAAATCAAAGATTTCTTCACCAAAACAATTTCTAAATCAAAATTTTAGCTAAGTTTTCCAGAGTTTAAATCAGTATTACAGATTCACAGATTTGACAGAGTTGGAAGGGACCCAACTCCCCTGCTAAGCAGGAATGCCTAGAGAACATCACTCAGGTTTGCATCAAGGCGGGTCTTGAAAATCTCCAAAGAAGGAGACTCCACAACCTCCCCGGGCAGCCTGTTCCAGGGCTCTGTCACCCTCACCGTAAAGAAGTTTTTCCTCATATTTGAGTGGAACTTCCTATATATTATATACAGAAGAATGTTTTCAATTAAAAAAAAAGCAAATCACTTGACAGTTTCTTTCTTTTTTAGTTGATCTAAAACAGTTCTTGATTGCCAAGTTGAAATGTGCCTAGCAGCCTGGCCAAAATAAGAATCTGTTGTTCAGTTTCTAACAATGGAAATTATCAATTATCAGTTGTAAAACTTCAGCTTCCAAGTTGAAGGGACTATTTATTTATTTTAGTGAGGGGAGACCCTGTGCTATTTCACCAGCCTCGTGCCACTGTTTCTGTGGCTGCACATATTGGATCAGACTAGACTTCAAAATATATGTGAGCAGAGCCATCAGCAGTACTGGGATTTCTCATTTTGGACAGTCTTCAGACACAGATAGGTCCCACTCCAGTCTTATTTATCAACTTCTTCTTCATATTCACAAAGGCAAAACATTTCCTATGAAGCTGAATGCTGGCTAATACTCTGGACTCTTCATGCTAGCTCAGCAGCTGATGCCCACACCATGTCTTCGAGCTTGCAGAGAACAGCAGGCCCAGGGCTACATAGTTTCTCAGGGACACACAATCTCCCATGAGCTTTCCAGGATTTCAGTATTTGAAAAAATAAAACTCATACACATGTTCTATCCTTCATGGAGTAAATTCCTGAACAAAGGGGAAATGGAGTGAGTGACAGCAAAGCTGGCACCCCATATAGACCCAGCTTGGGCTGCAAGGCTGCACAGGGCTGCACAGGGCTGCAGCCGCCCTCTTGGACACTTCTTTTTGGTTAGAGAGGTCCTGGCCTGTGCCAGCCATAACAGACTCCATGCCAAGATAGAGGATAGTCACATTGCCCTGTGATCACCTTGCCCGTCATAGGCAGGAAGATCCAGTCCCATGTTCCTACAGGGACAGTGCTTTCCCAGGCTCATCAGCTCCACCCTGCACCCTTGCCTGGATAAGCAAAAGGGCAAAGACTAGTTCTGGTCCATAAAATGATCTTGGACAAGATCTGGATCACATTGAGAGCAAAAATTATAGGATGAGTTCTCACTCTGGTTTAAATAACTGGATATGTTTCCATTTGATTGGATTCAGCCAGGATCTCTGAAATGTTCCCTGGGTGTTAGACCTCAGGATAAAGAGCAAGCCCTGCCTTTGCAATGCCTCAGGCCTTCCCTGGGGTCTTGATGGGGGAGTGGAATAAAAGTCTCTGTGCCATTAATAAATCTTTCCAGTGTCAGTTGTGGTGTTCATCACGGCAATTGTCTCCCTTCTCCTCCGCCTTCACATTCAATACTCCATGGTGTACTGTTATGTAAATGCTACCCTACTCTTCTCAGATTTGTGCAGCTGGGGGCTGAAAGATGCTGCTTTTGATCTTAGTCTGCCTGCCAGTTGTCTGCTGCTTTGTACAGTCTCAGCTATTCACATCTGCAATTGATACCATCTTTATACATATAATGCCTGATACTGGTTGGACATGCATTTGGTGTAACTTTGGGATTTCAGTCACATTACCATATCTCCATATGGTTTCTAGTCAACTAATTAATTATATAGATGACAGAATTGACAGCTAGGTACTGGGTCCAAACTTCTTCTTCCTACGGTTTCTACTAGCTAGACTGGATTTGGTTTCTCTGTGCTAATGATTCTACGTGAAGCAACAGACCATTAAATTTTTTTAAATTTTTTTAATTGAACTGTAATGCTTCAGTGATATTCTGAAAAATGTGCCTAATTGTACTCAACCATATGATTTTCTTGTTTCCCTGAGGGGACTACCATGCAAAAAGTTAGATGTGCTGGCATGCAGGCAGATGACTCATGGCTAGGCATGGTTGAGAATCCTTAAATTGAAGATGTTTTATTATTTATTTACCAGGAGAACTCAAAGTCTATGCTTTTAGAAAATAACGTTTTTGAACTTTTAATCATCAGATTTCCTTTTTTATTTTGAACTTTAACAGAAAAACAAGCTTCATATTTTAATGTTAGCCAAGACATTTCAGCAAATTTCAACAAATTTTATGTACAAAAACTTATTGCATTGACTGAAGAAGAATATAGAAACAACATGAGTCAACTCTACAGCCAATATAGACGTGTCTTATCTTTTCAAGGAGAGGAAAAAATTAGAATGGAGCTTGCTCTAATGTCTTAAATGTTTCAAGTAGATTTATCCATTTTATCCTTAGGTTTAATTATTTTTTTCATTATTTTTGATAGCTTGTGTAAACCAGAACAGTTCTTATTATCAGCATGATGTTAATATGGAGTTTTTCTAGGTTTCTTTTTAAACAAAAAAAAAAAAAAAAAAAAAAAATGAAAAAGCACCTACTGATATAAACTCATCATTAGACATTTTCTGTCACACTCATATTCACTCTCATGTGTGTAAAATCCATTTTTTCCCATATTCCAGTCAGAGCTTTCTAACAGTAGATGGACAATACAGCTCAGGCTGTACTGACAGCTGCTTGTGATGGATGTGAAAGTATGTGGTAATGTGATGCTTGTCATATAAACTAGAGCTATCTTGGTGCAGTTGAGAATTTGCATCCGCTTTAGTAGAAAATATTTATAGTATTTTAGAGAAGCATACCATGAAGGACAACAGCTTCTGGTTTTGTGGCAGGATTAACTATTGGAAAGCATGATCAACTGTAGAAAGTCTAAATGCAGAAGATGTAGGCTCAGAAAGGAAGTGTGTTATAAATATGAGCCATTTCCCTCCACAGCCCTCTATGGTATGTGTGTGTATAGGTTCAGGTGCAACAGCACTGTGAATGGAAGAATCTGGGCAGCCATTTCTTTACTACCACGTGCCTGGGGGTGTGCACTGCACAGGGTAGGTTTGTAAGGGCAAGCGCTAAAGTTCTGCCTGCACTTCTTGATTTGAACTGCATTTATGCACCACTTCCTTTCCTTACAGTGTGTATATCTGAAAAAGTCATGTAATGAGGCCTTTGCCCTGGAGAAAAGAATGATGCTGTCAATTGCCTAAAATGTACTTTATCAAGATTGCCATGAAGCTCATGCTTTTTGTAAGGATGCAGGGTGAGGATGCATTTCCTCAGCTTGAAGTCAGTTCAGCTGAGCATCCCCTTCCTCTTCCTCTCCCTGCTTGCTTTAGAAACATCTGTCCTTTTGGTATTGCCCATCTGAGGACAAATCTATGGCCATCCTCTTGGCTCACCAGTTCCAGTCCGTCAACAGTAACTTCCTTCTTCTTTGGAGAAACAAAGTTGGAAAGGGTGTTCTAAAATTAACTTGTTTCTTTGTATTGTTCCCCTAGTGGCTGTTGTGAACTAGCTGGTTTCCAATCTGCATAGAGATCACTAGTAAGCAATTTGATTTCTGAGTGAGTTCTAGGCTTTTATTTTCTCTCCATGAAGTTTCCTTAGAAAGACAGAGTTCTGCTGCACAATTATTGAGCTGCAGGGATCCTGGCTTTTTTGTTATTTCTAATACTATTGTGATACTAGGTGGCAAGTAGGTTCCAGATGCTGGGTTTATTTTTGTTTCCCATTGACTGTTTTTTGGAGAATACATGTGGTCAAAACATCAGTCAACAAAATTATTGTTCAGTATATGTGGTGATCAGCCACTTGCAGAGGCTGCAAGTCCTATTTACTTCTGTTTATTGAGTACAAAGAAAGGCCTAAGCCAAAATATTCTTTAAGTGCTTAAAATAAGAGTGTGCATGGACTTCAGTATTGTGGAAAGTTTGATTGATCCTCTGCAAAACAATGCATGTTGCTCAGAAAACATTTGGAATATCTAAGTGTTGAGTTTATTCAAGGTCCTGATCATAGAATCATAAAATGGCTAGAGTTGGAAGGTATATTAAAGATCATCTAGTTTCAACCCCCCTGCCATGGGCAGGGACACCTCCCACTAGACAAGGTTGCTCAAAGCCCCATCCAGCCTGGCCTTGAACACGTCCAGGGATGGGGCATCCACAACTTCTCTGGGCAACCTGTTCCAGTGTCTCACCACCCTCACTGTAAAGAATTTCTTTCTGGTATCTCATCTAAATCTACCCTCTTCCAATTTAAAAGGGTTACCCCTTGTCCTGTCAGTACAGTTCCTGACAAAGAGTCCCTCTCCGGCTCTCCTGTAGGCTCCCTTCAGATACTGAAAGGCCAGAGTCTTCTCTTCTCCAGGCTGAACAACCACAGCTCTCTCAATCTGTCCTCAGAGGGGAGATGCTCCATCCTTCTGATCATCTTTGTGGCCCTCTGCGGGACCCATTCCAACAGGTCCATGTCCTTCCTGTGTTGAGGACTCCAAAGCTTGACTCCAGGTGGGGTGTTCCTTCTTCAACTTAAGCCCACTTCAGTTAAGGTGCTGCATCAACTTCACACCTGGGTATTCATTGATACAAATTTTTTTGTAGATTTTAAAAAAGACTAAAAAGGGAAATGGTAATTTTTTTAACAGTGGATTATTTTTATTTTTGTGTTCTATCATTTACACAGATACAATCCTGACACATCTCTTATGCTCCTAAATGACCTGCATATTTTAAGTATTCAGGGTAATGGATAAGAAAAATGATGCTGTTGAACCCAATAAAACTGGATAAAAAACTAAGTAAAATATGTGATATATATTCTGATCCCAGTATTCAGAAGTAACTCTATAATCATCTACTATGCAGACTCAATGTCTGATGTCTCTTTTCTCTTGCTAGGAAACAAGGTGGCTTGCTAACGAAGGTTGCCACTCAACAGTTTTGGATAATCCATTTCTTCCATCCATGCTGTGAGTAGATCATTTAATTGTTATATGTGCAAGGGGAAAAGTAGACATTTCAGAGTACTGCCTATTTCTTTACATAATTCCTGTCAGGGTTAGCTTGATGGTTGGACTAGATGATCTTTAAGGTCCCTTCCAACCTAGACGATTCTATGATTCTATGATTCTATGCTGATGCTCAATACTAAAAATAAAGTGTACTTACTAAGACTTTTAAAGAATAATCTGCTAAATTATCCATACACTCTGGCATCTTTATGCTCTCCAGAAGAGCATTATGCAATGCAAAGTAACAGTTCCCTTCTCTTTCTGTTCCAGGAGAAAGAATTACATGCAAGCACAGGCTTTGTTTGCACAGAATGGGTGTTGCAGTCCTGCACACACTGAGCTATGTTGTGCACCAGTGAATGCTGGCAGGCCTTTTGCTTCAGTGCACAGAGGGGTTTTCAGAGGCATGGGCAATTTCTGTCTGCAATTTCAGATCAGCTATTGAAGAGGCTCTGTCTCCCGCAGAGTTCTGCTACATTGTAGTGTTGTTCCTAGGAAACCTGGCCTTGGCAGAAGATCAAACTGTACGGAAAGAGTTTTGCCCTTAAAGAAGAAAGTGCTGCCATGCCTGAGGAGTGTTATTAGCTGTGCATAAGTCAGTCTCCAATGTGTAGCAGAACGTGCTCTTCAACTGGAAAGGATAGAAAATGGTATGTGTTGCACTGAGTTTAGTATCAACAAGATATCCAAACATACTCATAAACTATGACATTCAGTTTACAAAAGGTGGCTGTATGCCTTCCGTTATTGCCCGCACCATGACTGTAAGCTTTCCAAAGCTGTTTTCTCCTGCCCACCAGCTTCCTTCCTCAGGTTCAGCTTTGTCTGGTATCTTAGTTCCTCATCCAGCCTGTTCCAGGCATGGAGTAGTACTGGAACCCAGGCCATGGACTGCTTAATCTGCATATTTCTGCCTGCTTCTTTCCAGATTGTTTGCATATTACCTACAGGTAGATTTTTAATAAGACCATAGAAAGAGGAATTCCTTTTCTAGTAGTCTACCAAAAAATTTTAGCATATTTCCCTAGATTTTTTCCTCTTAGATGCTTAAAAAAACCTGCTTTTTCTTGCCATGGAGCGTTTCACTGAGTAATAAGAGTGTTTCCAGCATGTATTTGTATTGTGGTTTTATCTTTCAAAAAACATTTTATGGCTTTATTTAGGTAATTGGTTTGAAAATCACACCAAAATGAGATTCCAGAAATTTCTTCTCAGTTGTCATTTCTACTAGCCATGGCTCTAATCAAATACACCTTTGGAAACTCAACAGGAAAAAGAAGGCCAACTGATCTCTAACAATGTAATTATTTATAACACAACCACATAACTGTGGGGCCAGGATCAAATTTCGAAGCTCAACAGAGAACTGTTTCTGTGTCTCTTTTTTTTTTTTCTTTTTTCCTTTATTCAAGTGTATGATGTACAATGTTCTGAGAGAAGTATCAACATATAATGCAGTGGTAAGAAAATTTATGGGTCCAATTTGTCTTTTCTGTGGTGTATCTAATTGGCCCTCTAAGCAGGTATATCATACTCACTCTTTATAACACACTGGTGCTTTAATATTAATATTAATTTCTGACAGGTGACTTCCAAGTTGCATCCTAAAACATTTATTATAACAACAAAGTTTTGCAGAATCAGTTGTATCTAGATATCAAGGCCTAGATCTGTTTCAGTGACTAAATCCTGAATTGTTGTTTCTTTATCAAATAATAACATACTGTTACTTGAAGAATTTGTCATATGATTCAGTTCCATGGTGTAGAGCAAATATGGCATCAGTCATAAAACCTTGTTAAATGCATAGCACTGACAGGCTGGAATACTTTCACTAGCTACAGTCTTCCAGATCCCTACTCTTACATATTTTTTTTAAAGATAGAGCAACAATGTGCCAGGTTTATTAGACCCATATCTCCCAGATGCATTCATTAGCCAAGATCCTTCCTGTCTGGAAGGGTGTTCCCAGTAAATGTACTTTGGCTTGCAGTTGCTGTGACCTGATTCAGAACATGAAACTTCAGAATACTATCCATTATCCCCTCCTCTGAAAGCATTTGAACTCTTCTGGAACAGAGATGATCATGAAGTAACCATTAATGACCTCTAATCCTTCACTTGTATGCCATGCAGTTTTAGAGTACTCAGTTATTGCTGTGGTTTCTGTAAGTCTAATTTTTATTAAAAAGTTGAATATCCTATGCAAGAGTCCATCTTAGCTTTTTATTTTTAAATTTGAAAGCCATGATTAGCCATGAGTTAATAGCTATATACATCCGTCACATGATTCATAATATCAATACATGAAGCAAGGATGACATAAACTCTCAACCAGTGCACCTCCCTTTAGCGGTCTGGAGTACCTGCTTCTTAAAAAAAAAAAAAAAATTAAAAAAAAATCCAGAAAAAATTACAGACTCAGACCTCTACTAGAAAATATCACATGGAAAGGGTTTTTGAAAAGGAACTTTTGAGAGGGGACTGACAAAACTAACTGTGATTAGATGGAGAAGGGAAAAATGTCTATGTGTCTTAATACTGCTAAGGTCACTGGATCAGGACTATAGCCAGTGATTCCACAGCCACACAGCAATCTCATTAAATTTGATAAAGTGCCCAGTTCTGCCTATGGGGAAGAATAACCCCATGCTCCAGTACAGACTCAGGACCAACCAGCTAAAAAGTAGTTCAGTAGAGAAGGATCTGCAGTTCTTGGTGAGTATAATGTTGAACACGAACCAGGAATGCGTCCTTACATCAAAGGAGACCAATGGCATCCTGGGTTACGTTGGGCTGTGTGCATCCAGAAGGTCAAAGGGGATGATCCTTCCACTCTGCTCAGTGCTGGTGAGACACATCTGGAGTGCTGGGTCTGCTGTTGGGCTTCCCAGTATAAGAGAGACAGGAATGTACTAGACTGAGTCCAGTGAAGGTCCACAAAGGTGACGAAGGGACTGCAACATCTCTCCAGTTGGAAAAGGCTGTCTAGGAACAGAGTCTCAGGGAGTATGAATATGATTTATCATTGAATATCATATATCCATTTGTACAAATGCCTGATGGGGGAAGTAAAGAAGATGGAACCAGGCTCTCCTCAGGCTCCTGAAGCAGGATGAGACACTAGGCAGAAAATGAAATACATGAAATGTTATGTGAACCCAGGAAAACATTTTTTTACTATGTGGGTGGTCAAACACTGGAACAAGTTGCTCAAGAGTTATGGAGTCTTGGAGAGATTCAACATATTACTGCTCTAGTAGATCCTGCTCTGAACAGGGTAGAGCTTGACTACATGATCTCCGGAAGTCCCTTCCAATCTCATCCATTTTCTGTTTCTGAGAAACAGATAATCAAAAAACAAGAGAAAAAAAAAGACAGTGAATACATAGGGATTCATTTCAGAAGTAGCATCACTCACCATGGCAGGAACATCTCACCCTGTTCTGCAACAAGACTTCATAACCTTTTCTTACAGCTGGGGAAGTACAACCCGATGCACAAATATGTGCTGAAGGCCACCCAGCAGGAAAACAAATTGGTAGAAAAGGCCCTGAACACAAGTCAGCAATTTGCCCTTGCTGCAAAGGCAGCAAATGCTATCCTAGACAGCATTAGAAAAAGTATTGCCAGAACATTGAGGAGGTGATCCGTTGACTTTATTCAATGCTGGTAAGGGCACACTTGGAGTGCTCTGTCCAGTTCTGGGCTCCTCAGTCAAAGAGGGGTATGGACGCACTAGAGAGATTTCAATGAAGGGCCACAAGGTTGATCAAGGGAATGGAACATCTCGCCTATGAGGAAAGGCTGAGAGAGCTGCGACTGCTCAGCCTGTAGATGAGATGGCTGAGGGGGATCTTATCAATGTATATAAGTGCCTGAAGGGATGGATGCAGTCAGGTTCTTTTCAGTGGTGTCCAGCAACAAGACCAGAGGCAATGGGAAGAAACTGAAACACAGGAGGATTGATCTGAACATCAGGAAGCACTCTTTTACTGTGAGGTTGACAAAGCACTGGCACAGGTTGTCCAGAGAGGTTGTGGAGTCTCCATCCCTTGGGGTATTAAAAAAACTTATAGTCATAGTCCTAAGCAATTAGTTCTAGGCAGCCCTGATTGACAGGGGCATTAGACAAGATGACCTCTAGAGGTGCCTTCCAACCTCAAACGTTCTGTGATTCAAGCTATCAAGGAATCTTAGAATGTTAACAGAGTATAAGGAAAATACTAGTAAGAAACTATCCCGAAGGGATTCTCTGAGGCCCTTTTGACATACCAAAAAAAATTAACTGCAGATGCTTAAAAGCATTGCCAGTTTACTGAAAGGGATGGATAGACAAGCTAGCTTTTCATAAACAGGAGTGGGTATGAGAGAGGTGAACGGTTATGTCTTTCTTACATTCCTTGAGTAACAATAGGGATATTATATATTCATAGAATCATAGAATCATCTGGGCCAGAAGGGACCTTCAAAGGTCATCTAGTCCGACCCCCCTGCAGTCACAGGGAC
>JAOTQQ010000001.1:108007492-108027211 GCA_026546715.1 Gallinago undulata | reverse complement strand
CCTGCTGGCAACACTTCTTTTGATGCAGCCCAGGATGCGATTGGTCTTCTGGGCTGCAAGTGCCCACTGCCTGCTCACGTCTAGTTTCTTGTCCATCAGCACCCACAAGTCCCTTTCCTCAGGGATGCTTTCTAATACCTCGTCGCCCAGTCTGTATTGATACCAAGGATTGTTTTGGCCCAGGTACATAACCTTGCACTTATTGTCCTTGTACTTATATTCTCCCGAGACAACTGAATACTGGTATTTACTCATCTCCAAGGATGTTTTTTGACCTGATTATATTCTTCTTGCTGCAGAATGTCTCTCTTGGGCTAAAACAGTAGTTTATACTACCATTCAGCCATATGCAACTTACCCAGAGAAGGGAATAGGCAAAAATTGTTTTGTAACACCTTCTTAAGAACTTGAGAATCTGAAAAGAAAAAGCAGAAGAACTAGACCAAATGAAAAGCCTTTCAATACTCTTTCTAGTCTTGGTGCTAGGTCCTGCAATGCACAGCAAAATAGCCCATGACTGACAATTCTCACAAGTAACCGAAATTCTCCAGAAAAGCCAGAATCCTTTCAGGCTGGATTCTTCAAACACAGGGAACAGGGACCAGTTGTTACCTGAACTATGTTAGCTGCTGATCTCAGCTCAGCTGTGAGGAATTCTACATTCTTGTTAAGGTTATTAAAGCACATTTGTCAAGTGAGCAGGGGTCTGCACAAGGACAGGTAGCAGTGCTATTCATAATTCAGTGCCATTTTGGTAGTAAGGTTTCCAAAGCAGGGTAATTAATCTTCATAAGTTTTCACCATCACTTAGAAAACATTGCAACCAAAGGTTTCAGTGTGCTCAAATAGACACAGGAGCTTTAACAAGAAGAGTGCAAGCAGCTCTTCAGATAACTTATATCCTGCCCAATTACTTTCATTGAGACTACTTTGGTCTTTCAAGGTGAGAGATTTTCAAAAGTTTGATTTCCAGTCTAGCACGGGACCTGAAGTATTATGGACCATGTATCAAAAGATTGACTGCTTTGCTGCTCTAAGAGCTAACTGAAAAATCTACAGTGTACCAAGAGTCCAGATATGTTGTGTCTCAACATTTATGGGATTTTTTTTTTGTTATGCAGGAATATTTGGAGGTAATTAACATGACATTTGTTTTGCTAATTGCCCTGAAGGAAAATAAGCTTACCTACTATAACTCACTCAATTTTGCTGCTTTCCTCACCAACAAGGAACGCAATAGAATAATCTTAACAGAAGTTATTCTCTAGTCTTAGGGGCTTTGATGGTACATCCCTTGTTTGTTGACAAAGCAGCCAGACTTCAGCAGAGCAGTTGTGTGCACATACATAGCTCACCTTTGTATGTTTGTCTAGCATTAGTAAGAGCTATGATGTGGAACTCGACCACCTTGGTCATTGCCATGTTTGCCGTTTTTGAAATACAGACATGACTAAGCAAAGGTTTGGTCTTCAGCTCAGCTCTTCTATCAAATCATCTTGTGTGATGCTAAAAGGCATATCTGAAACATTCATACATAAAGTAGTATAAACCTTTGCTGGATTTTATACACACACAATCTCACACACAATCAAATATACATACATACATACATATATATATATATATATATGTTTGTACACAGAGTAATCAATAGAGAATTTAAAGAGATGGAACACATCCTTATTCCATTCTACCTTGGCCCTGTGTCATTTTGTTTATTCTTCGGTTGCCTGGTGACTGCCAAATTTGAATTAAATCTCTTTCCTTCCCCTGCAACCCTCACTTACTTGAAAAGGTGGCCAACAGGAATACTGGTTTTGTTATTTATGCTTCCAACTCAGAAGCTGTTCCAGTAAAAATAAAGTGTCTTGGCATGGAACAAGAAAACATTGCATTCACAGAAAGGGGCAGTGCCACCCTTTTCCTCATTCCCACCAGGGGTCAATGAAATTCAAATAAATATCATGACTCATTCCTTCTCAAAGTTTCTTCTTTCAGTAAATCATAGATTGATTTACTGAGTGACGTAGTAAAGAAGGTTTGGAACATAGTGAAATACATATGCAGGTGCACAATGGGAGCCGAGTTTAACTAAAGCTGATTTACTAACATCTTACAATTTATTGGCTTCACATTTTTTTCCACAGAAGTGTGTGTTCTTATGTCAATATGTGTTTTTGACACTAGAAGGACTCTAGCCACTAAATTTTTATACATCCTCTGTGTAACCTTTTCACTTTAAAATCAGGATTTATGAGCTGAAAATGAATTGCATACTTCATCTGTACTTTGTTTTCATTTTAATTCAATCCCTACAATGCAATCACAGCTTCCTTAGATTCAGCTATGCTTTGTGAGATTCATTCTCATGGATGCACTGAAATGCACAGGAGTAGTAGGAAGTTGTTTTCTGTGTTTCTATGAGTATATTGCATTTCACTGGATAAGAAAGTTGAAAAGATGAAGGGGTGAATACACTTTCTGTCACTTTTTTCACAAATGAGGTGGCTACTGAAGAATGTGTCAATGGTATATCTTTTGCTGGAACACAGAGATGAAAAAAAATAAATTAAAAAGCTGAATTCAAAATAGTATTTCTGTCCATGTGCTCAATAATCTGCCACAAATATTAGCTCCCCTGTTTCCAAGGCAGGGATCGGAGGTGGGGAGTGTGAGTCTTTGAGCTTCCATCTCTATTAAGGATCTTCCTTCACCCAGCTACATTACTGTCTTAGTTCATATCACAAGTGTGTTTTTAAGGACTCTTCAGATCATCTTCACTTAATGTGTTTTGGTTTGTATCATGGAGCAGACCCTAGTGCACGAGCAGGATGCCTTTTAGATAAAATTAAGCTCAAAGGGTACGTGGTACATTCCAGATGTAGACAGGTATGCAGTACATGCAGTCAGATTTGAGCTAATCCAAACCATAAACCCCTGAAACATACACAGTGTGGATGTCAGCTCCTCAGCACCAGATCTGTCACTTTACAGATGCATTATTTGTAAATGCAGACACAAACCAGCAGTCCAAAATGTAGCTCTGTGGTAGACTGGATGTGCTTTGAACCTGAATGGAGGAATATGATTCTGATATTTGGCAATTTCTACCATTCAGAAACTTTCAAATGGAACCAGAGCTTGAGTGTGTTATACACAGGAAAACCAATATCCTGATGTGATTCACCTCTGTAGATAGACTCCTGGTTTGTCTTCAAGTCCTTGCTCTGCTGATTCACTCTGAATTGGGCAGAAATCAGCTTCAGAAATGTAGATATCTTTTGATAAAATGCAGCTGAAACAAATACATTTCAAATGAAACTTAATTTTACAGAAAATGTTACAGTTGGCTCTTCAGGGCTTCTGAAGAAATAGAAGATTTAGGGCTCAGGTCTATGAGATTTGAATACAGGAATCTTTCTGTTCACAGAGGTGACTTTGATAGCTAAGGAAAGTTTCTTTTCCTTAATGAGTGTTTCATTCTTGATCTTTTTCACTACGTTAAGAAGTGGATTTAGGAAAGATTGGGATGCAGACTAGATGATCGTTTTTTGTTTTATAACCACTTTATAAACTTAAATGAAAATAAACCTGCAATCAGTCAACAGCGTGCCTGGAAAGACTAAAAAACCCAAAAGAAAGAATAACCAAATGTTAGCTCAGATGAAATCCTCTGTTGATGTTACCCAGTGTTCTTCTTAGAGATCTCTCAACATTGAAAGTAATAGAGGAATGAGCATGGAAACACTTAAAATTTGCATTGCTGATTGCCAGATCTCCAAAGGCCCTAGTGGGTTTTAATTGCCCTGACCAGTCTGTCCTGGGACCCCTACTGAGGCTTTATCTGCTAATAACCCAGGAGCTTCACTGAAGCTGAGGCCTAGGCACTTAGTATTGCCAAGGCTGTACTGTAGGTAACTGGTCTGCTGGCTCTGACTCCTTTGCACCTATGTTGCCTCCAGTCCTGTGTCCTGAGCTGTATCCAGCCATTGCCTTGCTCTGTCTGGACTTAATGGAACTTTCTCCTGCCACAGAACCAGGGCCCTATGTGAGGTCCCTCCTGGCTTGCTCTCTTTGTGGAGCCTGGCTCTCACTGCTTGTTTGCAGATGACTGCTAAAATCCATTTTCAGCCTCTCCATCTGCTTGAAAATCATCTGCCAAATCTCTCCTGTGTTCTTCTGTGTCACACTGAAACCTGAGTGGTGAGATAAGGTCTAGATAGAGAATATGATGGGCACCTGTAATTTGCAATAGAGTCAGTAAGAATTGTGGTGTAGAAAATAAAGAATACATATATCCTTGAGTCACTGAAAATCATGACTATGATAACACACTGGAGTTCTGAGGTATATGATGAAATCTTCATTAACAAAGCAATAGGGAACTTTTAACTTAACAAGCTTATCCCTTGAGGGAAGGGACATGGATGTTTGGCAATACATCCTATTTCCTTGTGCTCTGTATTTCTTCTTTATGAAGAGTGAGGTCTTGGCCTTGGTTGTACCTCTGAACTCCTGAAGTTGGGTGAAGACCAGCTGTTCAAACAAAGCAGAAATGATGTCAACTGCTGGCAAACAGCAGAAAATACAGTAAAGAATTCTGGGTATGTAGGTACACTTTCAGATTTGACATTTTTATGAGGAAAGGAAAAGCACAGGACATCCTAAAATCCTTCCTATTAAAAGAATCTTGGTAAGAAAATAAGTACAGTGATAGAAAAGTTTTAATGGGTTTGTACTTTAAAATGAGGTTACCATAACACTTGATTAATGCTGTTTGAGTCATACAGCAATTGCAGTACATATACAAACTGTTCTAAGATTTATTGTGCAGTAAAAAAGTCTCATTAGAGAGATGTGTGGATATTCAGTGCCATGTGAGTCTCCCTTTAGCTCCAGGCTAGCTTTAAAATACTATTCTGTACTTTTTTTTGAAAGTTGGAAATACAAATACTTGCTTCTGACAGAACTGAAGACAATTGGACACTGATGGTCAATTTAGCATCCTTTCTTGGTTTAAAGAAATAGCATTTTAATGCTCTTACAATTAGAAAAAGGGGAAAAAAGTTTTTAAGTTCCTGATTTTTAGTACCTATTCTTGTTCAATTATGATGTTTGTGAAGTAGGTAATATTGGTTTCTCCACGAGTCATTTTTTATAGGAGTATGAAGGTTTCTACATCATTTGAGGCAGAGCTTGTTGGAAATGTATAGACTTCCCACATTATGATGGACGTCATGTCACCTTCTAATCCCCACACCTCCTATGACAAGCATTCTCCAATGTGAGATGAGTCCTCATGTTCAAGGAATTTGGATGAGCTACAATCCCTGAGGACCAATTTGTAACAGAGGATTGCAATCACCATTTCTTTTAAAGCAATAGCTCAAATTTAAGCTCAGGGACCCTGCAGCTTGGTATAACTTTCTGTGTTTTACCTTCTGCTTAGAGCAGACAGCATCACTTGCACAAATCAGTGAACTACACAAAATTATTTCATGATAAAGCTGATATTTTGAGTAAGAGGTCCTCAAATTAGTTTTGAAGTCTCCTAATAACTGTTTAAATAGTTTTTACTGAGGAAAAAAAATATAAATATTTAGTTAACACTCAAAGAAGGCATGTTGCGTCTGATCAGACTATATGGCAAAAAATCCTGTTAGAGCTGGTTTAAGAAAAGCAAACAAAAACCCTGATGAAATAATTTCTAAAGGAAAAATGAGTTTTTAGGAGCACATTGTTGTTCCGGTCACCCATGAGAAAAAAGGATCGTGTAGAGTCTGTTTCCTCTGCCTGAATGAACTCGCTGAATTTAATTAAATTTGTTAAGTGAGTGGTGTTCACAGAGACAGTTCAAGTTCTAAAAGTTTCTTGAAAACAAGAAGCCAAGTACAGAACAGTAAAAGGTGAAATATACTGTGGACTATGGATACAGAAGTGTTCACCTATCTTCTAAATATGGGAAAAATTTTGACTGGACTTCACACCTTCTTGGCTGCCAGCCACCAAACTTGCATTAATAGAGAAACTTTCTCTTCTTTTAGGGATTTGCTTGGTGGTGGTTTCCAGGCTGTGCTTCATCTACAAGTAGATCTAATTTCTATAGAAAATGCCTAAATGCTTACAACATTGTCCTCAGTTTCACCAAGAAAGGAAATATTTCCCTGAATATTTTTGGATCTATGATAGAAGACATTTTCCATAACAACTCGTTTTTCCTCTTTCTTACCTTTTTTCTTACACTGCATCTATTAAAGTAGAAAAAGAGGTTTGTTGAGAGAAGCAATTTGGTGAAGCACAGTGGTCAGGGAAGTTTAACTGAGAGGCACTGAGGGGTAGAAGAAAATGGTACAAGGCTAATCTCCACCTTTTCAAGGAAAATAATTTCTCCAACTTCACTCCCATCCCTTGTTCCCTCTAACTTTGGAATCATATATGCAGCTTTCTCCAAGACCTTTCTCCAATGCCTCCATGGTTAATATGAACTGAATGTTGTGCTATATCTATGTGACAAATGATGCATGCTGCTGTCAACAGTAGAGACTAGTTTGTGCTGGAACTGATATCAGGGCCTTTCTGTGAAATATTAACTTCTTCAGACCTAATGGCCTCTCTGATAAGCAGGCATCCTCTTGATATCAGAAGAGAAAGTGAGGTGTCCATGCCAGAGCTGGCTGCAACATCCTCCCCACCACTTTGCTGTTGTTTACAACTGAACTGAACATATAACTAAAGCAGAAAATCACATTCCTTATTGTTGGAACCAGTATTTCAGTTTCTTTAACAGTCAGAAAAGATGCGTTTCTTGCTGTCTGTATTAGCTTTACTTAAGTGTCACAGCCAACTGTAAAATAGTTGTAAAACCAAAAATTCCTAACTAGTGAGCCGAAGGATGACAGTGTGTAGAGTCTCTGGTGTCTTTATCTGCTGCCAGGAATACTTTCCTCTAGGTTTGTTTATGTACTCCCTCCCTCTGTTTATGTACTCCCTCTGGTTTTTCAATACACATGAAATGTTTCCTGGAAATAACAATACACTGTAAAGCTTTTTAGTAGTTATAATATTTTTTTTTTTTCTTTTTAACTTGGCCATAGGTTTAGGGACTTTTCTGCTTTGAAAGGCTAAATAAAACACTTATCTTTTGATAACACTTTTGATATCAACCTAAATCCTGAAGTAAATTGGTGGGTTTTTTTCTAAGTAAAAAGTAAAATGAACTAAAATACATCACTTCAGAGAAAAAAAATCTACCTTTCTCCTGAGCACCTTTCCCCATGCCACACCACACACACACCACACTCCCCCAATTACCACAAAAACTTTCATTTCGCTATCTGTATGGATTACCTTCAAACTTTTCTTCCAATGTGTGCTTAGATGTACGCAAGAAAATATTTACATACTAATGCCAAGAGAAATCAGAAATGTTCTGGTTAGTTTTTTTTATCATAGTCCTACCAGCACTCTAGAACAAATAATCCATAAAATATGTTTGTACATAGAATGTGTTAACTTTCACCCTTGCACTCTCCAACCCTATTTTAAATTTAACTCTAATTTAAACTCCCAAATGTGGCTAATTTTTAGAAAGCATAAAGCATATGGAATACTCAGTTAAATACTTCCAGTAGCCATTTGAGAAAGAAATCAACAGTCTTGTAGACAGAAGTAAAAACTGAGTTATCTAATAAAACCATTTTATTTGGATAGGTTTTTAATCAAAGATGATACTTCTGATCAGATCTGAAGGAAAAAAGGAAGGGAAGTCATTGTTCTGATTCAGGAAGAAATTAAATCCTGAAGACTTTAAATGTCTTAAGGAAGTTCTATCTTTTGCCTTTATCTCTCTAGTAGCTGTACAGGAGTCTAATCATCATCTTAGTCAAGAAAGAGGACATCTAACAATACAGCTGGCATTTGCTTTCCTATATCTTGTCTAGAACTTATGTTGATTGAAAGCTGACAACTGAATCATACTTTAAGTGGCCTTAGCTAATGTAGAAAGCTTAAAAGTGAGAATAAAAATTGGCCAAACAATTGGTGTGAAGTGATTGTTACTTTGATAGAAGCAATAATAAATGGCCACTAGTATGGGAAAGCCAAAATGAAAACATTGGGTTAATTTCATGCTTTTTAAAGGTAAACCATTCAGAGATGCTAGAGAGTACTGTTCAGGTCTTTAGATCTGGTGTTTACTATATAAAAGCAAGACTGCACACTACACAGCAGTGTTCTATATTTTTTTTCTATATCTTTGGAATAGTGGATTTGTAGTTCAATATTGAAACTCTTCATAATCACAAGACTATTCGAAGTACTTCTTAAAAAGGAAGAGAACTTAACTATTATATCATTGGTGGTTTAAATCAAAAATGAACAGTGGATTCTCAATTAAGATTTGTGAATTTTAGAGACCTTCCTGCATAAAATGAAGGTCATCCATCTGATGCCTCTAAACATTTTGAATAGATCTTGTATATCATGATATTGTCCAATAGCAATGTGGCACTGCTGGCCCAGGTGAAGTAATTGAAAATGACTGGATATTCTGCAGAAATTGTGACAAATATTGGATGACCCTTGCCATACCTAAGTCTTTTAATACCAAAAAAGGCACCAATTATTTTTAGTGCTGACAGGACCCCTTGTTTCCAAATCTCTGGAATAAGCTGCACTACAAAGTGGCCTTCACAATCGTCATTGCAATAAACTAAGGCTCTGGAAACTGTCTCACACCAGTACAGTTCTCAGTGGCCTTGCCCGGTAATGACCAGTGCTAGTGTATAATATAAGACTCATGTGTTAGCATTTTCAGAGGAATTTCCCAGCCTGCTTTGCTGGTATTTAGCATAGTGCTGTGGAGTGGGGCATTGAGGAGGAGGGGGCAGGGGAAAGAGCATTCTACAATTTCCTTTCAGCACATTTACAGCTATTTTTTCAAGCTCAGCATGTGTGTTTTGGAGGCAGGAGAAGGCCAGGGCACTCAGATTGTTGTCTTAAATGAAATTCCAATCAGTCTAAAGGCTGGCTCTCTAGACAGCCGTTAACTTGCAGGTGTGCTGGGCTAAAATGTGCAATGTGGTTAAACAAATGAAAGCCAGGCTATGAATGTACAGCCTTGAAATGTTTCTTAATATGGGTAGGACAAAGAAAGATATCTTGGCAAACATATTTTGATGTACATACATAAAATTAAAAAAGAAATGATGAGGCTTTTGGCCAAAGCAGTCTCAAATCTGAAATGCCTACTGTACTTAAACAGACATGTATCAAGAGACCTTATTTAGGCAGCATAATCTGGCACTCACAGAAACTCTGCCAATAAAATCCCTGTAAAGTACTATGTTTGCCGCTACCCATTAATAGCATCCCACCTGTAGAACATTAATTTAGAACTGATTTAATCTTCTGGCTTTGTTTTCTTGCTAGCCCTACATTTTAATTATTTTGAAATGAGGTTAATTTCTGAGAGCACAATGAGAATTCTTGAATCTGTTTAGCATTGCATAGTAAGTGGGCCTGAGTAGCTGACATTGAGTACAAACTCAACCTCAAAATACCTATGTGCTTTCAAAAGAATGAGGAGATCCATTAGGAGTACAGAAGCTTTTACTTGTTAGGAGTATATTTCCCAGCCCCACACAACATTACTAATCCCGGAGCTGGAGCTCAGACCTGAGATGTCCTGTGGCAATATGCAACACATCTGGCCTGCTGCTGAAGATAAGAACAGTTTTGCTGAGGTAATACTCATTACAGGACATTTTTCTCTTGGTTTTGTTTCCATCTGGTTACAAATGGTTGTATTTTCTCAATGTACGTGTTATTTCAAATATTTGCCAGAATAATTCTGATTCTTAGCTTATTGCCATATGTTGTTTCTGTCTGCTATCTGATTAAAAGTCATAAACCAAGCAGTTTGGTTCACTTTCCACATTAGATGGGATGTCCATGATCAGCACAAGACTTACAGGAATTTGAGAAGAATTTCTTAAAAACTTAACATCAACATTCCTGAGAGTGAGCACATTCCACATGGTGACGAGACTAGGGATACTGCTTTTTGTCTAGGAGTGTGTGTGTGATGCTTACAAGTGAAGCTATCCCGACAAAATCACAGTAAAATAAATATTATCTCTATTTTTCAGATGAAGAAACTGGGATAAAATCTGTGAAATGTACAATTTCATGCAGGAGGTATGCAGCAGAACCAAGAACTGAACCAGAAGCTGAGTTTCAGACAAGTGCCTTAGTCAGAAGCACATCAACAATCAGAATAGTCTGTTTTAAAGACTCTGTATTTTTTTCCTCTCCTTTGTATCAGTCTGCTTGTCATGAAAAATGAACCAAAGAAGCAAACAAATGCAAAAGGAAATACTGAAGTGGATTTTTTTACAGTAAATTCAGATGTTTTTAGTCTGTAATAGATAAAACAGTTTAACTGCTTATTTGAGGAATGAAATGGTTATATCAAAATGAACTGACTTTAACCTGCAGTGTAGCAAGTGGATGTTTCTGAGCACTCTTGCCAGTTCTCACATGTTTTGGATGGAAAATGAGGTCAATACAAGGTGTTCTTAAATATCATTTTGGTTTTTACTACGCGTCAGCCAACTGACACAGTAGATTTCCTCCCCTACGCTATGGTTGACTGGTCTTTTCCCGCAATCAGGAAAAACATTACTTTCCCATCAGACTTTAAAGTAAGCATACATGAGGTTCATATTTACTTTACTGGCTACACAAATTTGGAACTAAAATGAGTATTATCAGTCCATGTGATGGCTGATAGGAAAAGCTTTTGTGATGATCTCTTTGTATTTGCTCCCCAGACAGAATTTTGGGAGGGTATATTATCCACCCAGGAAATATATTTTTCAAAGCCAGCACTAAAACCTAAATTTATAATTACCAAGTAGCAGCTGGACATTTCATTTTAAAGTAGAATGGTTATAATCCCTTGATAATATTCAGCAAGAGTTTAGCTAAACGGAAATTTTTTATTTGGTTCAAACACTGACCCTATGAAACACCTTTTCCGGAAAAACATCCGTGAGTAAGAGACTCTCTGACCTTTTCTTGAGATTCAAATCATTTGCATTTAGACCCACACTCTGTGGCCAGACTGTGGCTTCAAACCATTGCAGACGTCAAAGCATAGAAGAGTCTATCATAGAGAAACTTCGCAATAACAGCTCCTGGAGGTGAAAGCCCAAGTCTCCTTTCTGTCTACCACCTTTAATCACTGACAGCTGTGCAGTGGGGATGTGCAGCCTCCTTTCTGCCACACTAAGTTCTCACGGTGGGGGCAGTGTTGACCAGTGGTTGGAGCCAGAATGGCCAAGGTCATACTGACTCTACTATTTGCTGGCTTTGTGACCTTGAGAAAGTGCTTCCCTTCACGGAATCATGGAATTACATTACTCAGGACTGCATCAGTGCGGGTCTTGAAGATGTCCAGAGAAACGGACTCCATGACTTCCTTGGTAGCCTGTTCCAGTGCTTGGTCACCCTCACAGTAAAATAGTTTTTCCTCATATTTGAATGGAACTTCCTATGTTCCAGCTTGTGCCCTTTGACCCTCATCCTCTCTCTGGCAACCGCTGTAAAGAGACTGGCTCCCTCCTCCTTCAATCCACCTTTTAGATACTTAAAAGCATTAATGAGGTCTCCCCTCAGCCTTCTCTTCTCCAGGCTAAAGAGTCCCAGTTCTCTCAGCCTTTCCTCATCAGGGAGATGCTCTAATTCCTTAATCATCTTTGTTGCCCTATGCTGAACTCTCTCCAGTAGTTCCCTGTCTCTCTTGAACTGGGGAGCCCAGAATTAGATGCTGTATTCCAGTTGTGGCTTCACCAGTGCCTTCATGTAGTGCTTGTGTTTTCAGATTTTATTGTGAGATTTATGGGATCATCCTTTAGACCAATCCTAAATAGTAGGTCTGGAGTTCTGCTAGTGTTTCTTTTCATTGTCTTTTTTTTGTCTTTTTTTTTTTGTTTGTTTTCCAACAGGAAATAATGGCAACCAATATTAGGATTTCCCTTTACAGATCACATGGCAGAAACCCAGAGTTTATATTTACCTATTGAAAGCATATTAGCACTTTCCTAATGAGGCAGAAACTTAATACAGATCACCATGGCACCCTATTTCCTTAGATAAAATCTTTGAAAAAAATAATATTGCTGGGTTTTGTCTCTTATCTGTTCATCTTCTCTCATCGGACTCCTGTGACATTTATTTCCCAATCAGTTTGTCCTTTTCTATCTCAACAACACTTTAGAGGTTTATCTGGGGGCAAGTGGAAGGGGAGCTTAGTTTTCTGGTCTGTTTGTCCTACAGCTTTGAGGCACAGTTCTTGCTGTAGTCGAGAACAGGAATGAAGAGTGGATGGATCTATGCAGACAAGAGGCTTAAAAGTGTGACCATAATGCATTTCTTCTTTAATATCTGAACCACTTTTTTTTTCTTTTTCTTGTCAAATTTGTAATATAAAAGAATCTGAACTGTGTAAAGATTGGAGACAGAGAAAAGCTTAGGGGAAAAAGATAACACATACACTATGTGAGGAAATGTGTGGAATATAAGAGAAGGAGGAGACTGAGACTTTGTTCTAGTCTTTCCTAGAAATGAGATCCATGGCAGAAAGAGGACATCAGCCTCTTCTTTCTACCTAGATGTATTTAAAAAGCACTATGTGTAAACAGGCACAAGTTCAAATCTGCAAGATAAAAGGAGTAGTTAGAAAATTTCACTTTTTTTCCACAGCTATAAAAAGTGAGTGAAAATAAAGAGAGCTGGGGAAAAAAAGATAGAAAGTAATCTTCTAGAATCAGGGTAAAGGAATTCTGATGCAGAAGCAATGACTTAGGAAGCACAATATTGAAAAGTCTGCTGGTTGACATCCTGTGGATCTAGGAGCTGTTAATCTGAGATGTTTTCCACTGAGTTTTACTTCAAGAACTACGTGGCCTCAGCTGGAAACAAACATTTCTCATTGTATTTAGCATAATTTCCCATGGAGTACTTCTTGTTACTCATAGCAATTTTGGTTTCTTAATGTGTTTCTAGAAAATGCTGTTCAGCTGTTTTGAAAACTTTAGTTAGGTAGATTACTGATCCTCATCCATTTTTTCAAGACACAATGGAAAAGTTTTTCATGCTTTTTATTTCACCACAGTAAATCTAATGCATTTCTAAATGGCAGTTCCCATGGCCCTCTGCTTCTCAAGTGCATTGTTTTGTCCATATCTTCACATCTAAGTCTTCTGAGTCATTCCAACAGTACAAAATCTTACAATTTTCTAAGTGCTTTCATCTTATTAAATATTGTCAGGTGCTTTGGAGAATACTGTATTTTTACAAGGACTTTAAAAAATGCTTCTTGAAGGTGGAAATGGTAGTTTGGTTTTCTAGATTGTGAAGGATCTCGAGGCCTACATTTTGGTTATTTTCTCATTGTACATCTCCTTCTGAAATATAGAAAAGTTAGGGTGAAGGGTAAATTGTTCTCCTGGAGTTCAGTTCCTGAACAACAATACATTTTCTTGTCAACATTTGAAATTAAAACAGTTGCCAGTATTAAAAAAAAAATAATATAAAACCAACATAGTATTTCTCTCCTATTTATCTTTCAGAATCAACAAGAAAGGCAGTGTAGTAGAGTAGTAGGGTGCATTGGCATTATATTTGAACTCCAGATTAAAGACTGTTTCTGATCCAGCATGGATTTGGAGCGCGAAGTCAGTTAACTCACTTCATCTACTTCTGTTCCACCTCCTACTGCATATCCCTCTTTCGTCTTTGAATCATAAACTCCCTGAGATACAAATACTTTCTTACTAGCTGTCTGAAGCCTAGTACAATGTACCGACATTTCAAATGAAACTCTCTTTTCTTTATAGTGGTTGAAATAATAATGCCAGCACGGTTTTTATTTGGTATTCCACAGAAGCCCGATTGTGACTGTTTATACAATTATTTTATGTCCACCAATCTTTAGGAAACCATCACATCACCCAGGATCTACACATTTGTCTCTCCCTAGAGAGACTTCTTACATTCATTTCTCTCTGGTGAACCTATAATAGCTTTGCAGAGAGGATCCTGTTTCTCCACTTCAAAATTTGCATGACAATCAAAATAAAGATTTTTGTCATGACTCTTGCAGCTTCCTCTGCTTTCAGCTGCTTTTAATGCGGGGTGTTCTCTTGGTGAGGACCAGCCAAGAAAGTAGTGAAGAAGCAAGTGTTGGCCTTGTGGTTTGATCACAGGCCCTCCAATTTCAGCTTGACCTCATCTCCTTTCAAACTGCTTTGCAAAATAGTATAGGAAATTGGAAACAGGGATAAAGGGTGGTGCTCCATATTTGTTCCCTGCAAGTCTATACGATTTGCTGGTACTAATATTCCACCTGATAGAAATCTTCAGTGTGAACTCAGGCAACTTTAGTGATCGATGTAGAAGGGTTAGCTCATTCTGTGTAACATAGTTAATCCTGCAAGTTGTGTGTATTGTTTTGTCAGTGATCTTTTATTTACATATTTTCAGTTGTAAAAAGAATTCTTCTGTGGGGAACATCAGCTCAGGTTGCTGAAGAGAGGTCTTAAATTAGTTAACTCAGGTAATTAATAAAAGCAAAAACAAGTTTGGTGCAGACAAATGCTAACTTGTTTCTTAGTAGATGAGCCTACCAAAAGAATATAGTAATTTCCTCAGTCTCTTGGGTTCAAAATACTATGTCTGAATAAATTATATGTTTACTGATGCAGAAAAACTATTAATAATATGACCTAGGATGATTTGGGCTCCCCTTTGCTTCTTCTTGGAGAATTGCATGGGCAACTTGAGGTGCAAGCTTTAGGCCACTGAGGTGTGCAGAAGATTTTTATCCTTTACTGTTTTTTACCTTTCTGTTACATTCCAGTTCTGAGGGATGTTTCTTTGAATGTTGATGCAAAATAGTATAAGATGAGAGAGCAAGGGAGTGATCTCAAATATTTTCATGCAATGGGAAAATCATATCCTACGTGTATCCAGGCAGGATGCAGATTTCTCACAGGTGCCTTCATTGCATATGTTAATAATAGAGAAAAACAGCAGTGAAGGCTTTGTTTATCTTATTTCCTCCATTGTGCTGAACAGCCACGCTCTATAATACTGAATAAACCAGGAAAGAGACTGCTGGGAAAGTGCTGTAATCTTATATACACATCATTATGGGGTGAGTTAAGATACTGGACTTCAAATCACTTTACAGCCTAGGGAGAAAATAAACTTTCTCTTCTGGGCTGGCAATTGCATGTAATTTTTATGCAGAGTTCCCCCCCCTCCCCTCGTTCTGCTGCGAGGGGTACGTAGGAGGAATCTCTCTGGTAGTGCGTGTCACTGCCGGCTCTGGCCGTGAGCTGGGGGGGTTTGGGGGGTCCGTGCCTCTGGTTTTGGGGGTTGGGCCTGTCTGGGAAGGGGGGAACACCCCAGAGGTGAAAGCGCTGCCAGGGGCCCCCTCCCCTCCCCCCTCAGCCCCGGTGAAGCGCCTTGCAGTGGAGGGGGAATGTGGGTGAGGATTTGGTCAATAATGCTAAAGAAGTTTTCTGTTTCTTTTTTTTTTTCCCCTTAAAAAAAAAAAACAAACAAAAAAAACCTAAAACAACCAAAACCCAACCAACAACCCCAAACAGTTTTGAGTCTTCCTTTGATTTTAGCAAAGACAAAGAGTTTAAAAAGCACTTAGGAAGCTTGTACTAAAAGGGGGTGCGTGTGTGGGGGGGTTGTGTGTGTGTCTCTCAGAGCAGGGAGTCGTCTGTGCACCCCCCTTCCAGTCCGTAGCGAAACTCCTGCAGGTTGGACACCCCGTAGAAGTGGACAAAGGCCGCGGCCACCACCAGCACGTGGAAGATCTGATGCGACTGGAACTGCAGGGAAGGGGGAAAAAGCCCTTTAGACCGGACCGAAGGGGACAAAGTAACACCGGGAACACTTCTTCCTCCTCCTCCTCCTCCTCGTTGCTTCTGCACCGCCCCAGGACTGTGAGCTCTGCTTCTCCCCGCTCCTCGGCGGAGTTTTCCACCCTGTACTTTGCCTGTTGGCAGCAGCTGGTCAAGGTCTGGCTGCCTGATGTGCGTTGGGGTGCAGCAGGACAACCCCAGCCTCCTCCTCCTCACCTCGGAGCTCACCCCGCTCCATCCCCTCCCCAGCCCCCATGGCGCCCCACACTCACCCAGATGTCGAACTTGCCCGGGAAGAAGCGCTCGGGGATGCGGGCGGCGTAGAGCCCCGCTCCCGTGATGTACATGACGGCCATGAGGAAGAACCAGCCCATCTGGCCCACGGTGGTGGCTTTGACGAAGCCTTCGGCGATGGTGAAGTGCATGGTGGGCACCACCCCGCTCAGCCCCAGCCCCAGAAAGACACCTGCGGCCGAGAGGAGAGATCAGCAAACTGCCCTCACCCCCCTCTCCCTCAGCCACCCGCAGCTTTTCCTGACTCCGTTCCAAATTATCCAACCCCCAAGGCATCTTACTGAAAAACGAGGGATCTACAGCTCAACGTCCCAGTCAAAACCAGTGCTGACTGGGCAGGGCTCACTGTGTTCCCAGTACAGCCGCAGGGATGGCTCCCGACTCTGGGAACAGCCCCTGGGGAAGGTGCCAGCCCCTCGGTTGCTCCAACCGGCGCGAGGAGGGCACCCCAGAACCCTGCCAGGACGGGGTGGTGAAGCTGCCTGGAGCTTGAGTGGAAGGTGCTAATTAGCAGCGCTGAAATTTTCAGCTCTGGCATCTAATTAATTTGGCAGAGAGCAAACGGCACCGGGGCGAGACAGCAGCCCAGAGCAGCCGCGGCTTGGACTGGCTGCAGGATTTGTCCCCAACCAGCGCTGTCTCTTGGCACTGGGGGAAACTGGCAGCCCCCTCCCAGAGCCGGCAGCCAGGGGGGTGGTGGGGCTGGCTGTCCCATCGTGTCCCCTGCCCTCCCAGGGGGGGTCTCAGCCTCCAGCTCAGCGTCATCTCTCACCACGAGAGCTGTTTGCTGCAGGAGCCCCCCCGGGAGGGCGGGCAGAGGCGTTTCTCCACGCTCGGCGAGGCTGGCTCCCTCCGCGGTGGGGCTGGGATCGGGGCAGCCTCTCCCCACAGCCTCCAGGGAGGCAGGAAGGTGCCGGCGTGGAACCGGCGGGTGAAAGAGGAAGGAATCTCTTCTTCCTCTGCCCGAGCTGCGGGTTCACGCTGCCAAACTGCTTCCCGGAGAAGGCGGCTCCATTGCAGCTCAGTCCCGGGGCACCCGGCTGCCACTTACAGGGATATTTAGAAACGCCGTCCGTCTGCTCCAAACCTCGGGTTTGGCGAGTGCCAAGCGGAGCTCAGGCCCTGCTCAGTGGAGGATCTAAGTCCCCGTGGAGGAAGGAGCCTCTCCCTGCCAGGAGCTGCCGTAGGGCTCCAGGGGAACTCATCCTGCGGCTGCCAAGAGCTGTCCCCGAATGGGAAGAGCCAGCCCACAATGGGACCTTCCCAAACTTGAATATAAGAAATTCCACCTAAACATGAGGAGCAACTTCTTCACTTCGAGGGTGGCAGAGCCCTGGCAGAGGCTGCCCAGGGAGGTGGTGGAGTCTCCATCTCTGGAGACACTCAAACCCTGCCTGCACACGTTCCTGTGGGACCTGCTCTGGCAGGGGGTTGGACTGGATGATCTCCAGAGGTCCCTTCCAACCCCACGGCGTTCCGTGAAAGTCCCTCCTGGGGCTGGAGTCTTGGGGCGAGGAGGGAGAACTCGTACCTGCTCTCGTCTGCCTGTGCTTGGGGGTGGCGAAGCGGTCCCACTGCGCAACGATGATGGCGGAGATGCCCAGGACGCAGACGATGGAGAGGTAGATGAGTCTTGGCTGCGGGGAGCAGTAGAAGGAATAGTAGAGCCACGGGACGAAGCTCCCCATGATCAGCAGTGCAATTCCTGAATAATCCAACCTACAGCCGGGGTAGAACGAGGGAAAGTCACAGTTAAGCCCCAAAATCCAACCCCTCAGCTCCTGGTGTCCTCTGGATTGACAGTGTGTCTGCGTCCCCCAGCCTGGCTGTGCCCCAACAGCCCCACGGGTGAAGCCGAGAGTCCACAGAGGGGAAAATTCTGGGTCTCATCAACGCAATTTGGGAGAAGAGGAAGGGCCTGGGCACGAAGGTGGCTCCTGGGGACGCCAGCAGCGCTTGGGGGACAAACAGGAGCCGGGTGGATATGAGGGGCCACGCGCTCAAACCCCCACCACCGGAGACGAGTCCCTGGGCATATGGATTTGACTGTTCCTCCTCCACCACAAAGTGCTTTCGATCTATCGATCCAGGAACCGCTTCGGCACCGAAAGCAGCCGCCGGCGTTACCCCCACGGCCGTGGCCAGTGCTTTCCCCCACGGGCAAGGACATTTCTGCTGAGGGCAGGGCAGCACCGTTTGTTCCGCAGGCACGATCCCGCAGGAAATCTGGGATTTGTGCAAAGGAGAGCGATGGCATTTCCCAGCAAAATCTACCCAAATAAAAGCCCTTGGACAGATCTTATGTGAAAGCCCGGCTGCGGCTCTGCCCACGCCGCTGATGGGAGCTTAACCCTAGGAGCCCTCGGGGAGAGGCACTGGCCACTGCCCAGCCTTTCCACTTTGCTGGGAATCCTGTTTGTTTTCTTTCCATTTGGTTTCAATCCAAATTGGATCCAAACCAGCGTGTAGGTTTTTTTTTTTTTGGTCTGTTTTTTTTAAAGCAGCCAGGAAACTGCCAAAGTGCCCTGTTCTTCTGAGAGCGAGAGCGAGACCCCTCCTCAACTCACCCCCCCCGAGGGGCACAAAGGCTGTTCTCCTGGGTGTTTATCAGCCACCTCATCATTTGAGCGACAGATTTAAGGTGCTCGGGCACAGGACAGAGCCCTCCAGGGCCCAGCTGTGGTTCCCTCTCAATTCCGCACCGGATTTGGTGACCACTCCCTTTCCCCAGGGATCAAACCTTTGGGAAGGCAGCACTTTCCAAGAGGAAGCTCTGAGACAACTCAAAACCTTCCTTAGGAGGCCATGCAACCACGCTCATGCTGACTCACTTCGAAAAAGTCCTCGAGACTTTCTCCGAGTGACAGTAGACGGTGTGGAAAAGCCAGGAGAAGCTGAGGCACAGCACCGCTCCCAGGAAGAACATCCCAAACACCACCTTCTCCTGGAGAGGAGCCATGAAATACATGTTGGGCCGCAGCATGGTCAGGATCCCCAGGCAGAGGAACAAGACAAAACCTGCAGGGAACACACCAAAAGGACGGTCAGGGAGAAGGAAAGTGAATGAATTCAGCAAAAACCCAGGAGAAACAGGGCTCTGGGGGCAAGGGCACGGTCAGGACAGGGTGAAGAGCCATCGACTGCCCCTGGGTTTCAGAGGGACACGCTCCAAGGATTTCTTATCTTGTCCAGGACATATTTCTCCATCCCACTCTTGCGGAGCGTTGGCAAAGCCACCAACGGTGGCTGAGCCCAGCCCAGGGCCCCTGCAGTGAGGAAATGCCCCCGTCTCTCCTCCCCCAGGGAGCTCCAGGGACCTCGTGACCAGCTCCCTGCGCACACAGGACCAGGCAGGGGTAGGTGATCCCAGGGCACGGAGAGGACAGAATCACGGAATGCTATGCGGTTGGAAGGGACCTCTGGAGATCATCTCCTCCAACCCCCTGCCAGAGCAGGGCCACCCAGAGCAGGTCCCACAGGA
>JAOTQQ010000001.1:107996941-108007392 GCA_026546715.1 Gallinago undulata | reverse complement strand
CCCCTCCTTCCCGCCCAACCTCCCCCCCCCCAAAAAAAAAAAAGGAAAATATTTATTCTCTGTTTCCTCTTCATAAATCCCAGATAAGAGTTTTAAATCCAAGTTAGTTTGAAGCCACTGAACTTTCATAAATTTGTTCTAGCAGCTTATTTGCACTGAACACAGGAGTCTGAGGCAAGAATGACTGCAGACTAGAGTGTACTGTAGGTCTATGCCAGAAGCTTTGAACTCAGGTACAAGTGAATCATTTCCAAGTAATCTGGCCCACACAATGGAATATTTCCTGCCTGAATGAATTACATGCTGCCTGGGTGGGCTTGTGAATGGTGAGAAAACCCCTGAAGATTAAAAAATCACTGTTCCACTTAAACAGGGGAGGCAACCCAGTGAGGATGTCTGAAACGCTAAGGACTGCTGAAAATGTTTCAGGGTTGGCCTGCCATGGGCTGATCAAAGTGTATGTGAAAGGCTGCAGTGTGTTTTGCTTCAGCAAACACCCTCATTATCTCCTATTTCTACCAGATATATCACAGCAATCATTTTGTTTTGCCCTGTCAGTGTCTACATGGTAGATTAAAAAGAAATAAAAAGTATACTCTTTTAAGGTTTTACTGTTGAAGTGTGTTACTTCAGTGTCTGCAGCCATTAGATGGAGGTTGGAGAGTGGAACTGAAAACTTGTGGTAGCTTAAAATTTTCGCATTTCTGGATGTAGGGTAACTACCACCAGATAAGAGTTAGAAAGAAGTTTCCTGGGACTCGGGTCTTCAGGTGCCAACCCCTGTTGTGTGTGCAATGTCGGGCCTCAACTAGCCACTGTGTTCAGCAGGGCAACCTGTTGCTATAGAGCATCTTCAAACTGCTCTGTCATGTAGCCTGGGAACTTCCATGTGGGAAAAGGCATCTAAGAAGAGGTTCAGCACAAGTAGATTTCTGGAAGTATGGTTGCAGGAGGAAAAGCTTTATTTCACATAATGGACATGTGTCTTCCTTAGTGCTGGAAGTGAATTACTTTTTATGACTTACTTTCAAAGTGTTTGTTCTGGTGAAAAGCTGAAGTTTCTTAGCAAACTGTTGCCACCAGAGCAAGACTAGTTTATTCCTAACACTGAGCAAGCTAATGATGAGCAACCATCTTACCCTACAGTATACATATAAGCACTCAGAAAACTGTATGTCTTATTAGGACAGACATTCTGTAACCTTCCCATGATAACTGCCCCCTCCATCCCAGAAGATCCAGATATGTTTTGGATCACTTTCCCACTGTTGGGACCAGTCAGTTATCATTGAAAGAACAGGAACATGCAATGGAGATTTCCACTGCACCATTGTTTCCAAGGGAATAGGTTGAAGTCAATTTGTTTAAGTTCTGTGAACCAAGAACAGATGAGCTCATGATATCCTTGAGGAATCAGGACTCTGGGCCCCAAGGCTCCAAGTCATAATGTTATGATTCTCCATTTATTATTTTTGAGCTAAAATTTAATGTAACTGAATAGTTTTATCCAAGATTAACAAAAATCAGTCTCCCATGTAACTCCATTAAATTCACTGGAGTTGCACCAAGCGTGACTTTGACCCGTTATATGTTTTCTATGAAGATGTGAATAATCTCTGTCACAACTTAACTGATTTGACATTTTGGACAACAGATTGATACAAGCAATTCTAAAGCACCTCAGAAGCCATCCTCAAAAATTCACATAACCACTTTTTTCAAAACCACATAAATATCTTGCAATTGTGCAGAATGAAACATCAGGTCACAGAACTTACATAGCAAATTAATAAATATCTGTTTTAGAGGCATCACTTAACATGGAAGTTTCTGGCAGAACCTTTCCTCTGAAGTAAAAAGACTATTGTTCCTAGGTCTCACTATTGTGAGTTTGAATGTAATCTACTAGCTCCTCTGTCTAAATTATTCTCCTTTTGTATAGTTTAGGTAATGAATGTGATCTACACTGTGAGTAGGACCTTGTTTAGTCTGATTTCCCAGAAGCAACAAGCTGCAGTTAAAATGTAAAATTTTGTACCACCACATAAATTCAATTTTTGGGTGAATGAAATTTGCAATATTTTTATTGTGCACTGGCAGCCCAGAAAGCCAACCACATCCTGGACTGCATTAAGGGAAGTGTGGCCAGCAGGTGTAGGAAGGTGATTCTACCCCTCTACTCTGCACTTGTAAGACCCCACCTGGAGTAACGTGTCCAACTTTGGAGTCCTCAACACAGGAAGGACATGAACCTGTTGGAACAGGTCCAGCGAAGGGCCACAAAGATGATCAGATGGATGGAGCACCTCTCCTATGAGGACAGGCTGAGAAAGCTGGAGAAGAGAAGGCTCCAGGGAGACCTTATAACGGCTTTTCAATATCTGAAGGGAGCCTACAGGAGAGCCGGAGAGGGACTCTTTGTCAAGAAGTGTAGTAAAAGGACAAGGGGACGGTTTTAAATTGGAAGAGGGGAGATTTAGATGAGATAGTAGAAAGAAATTTTTTACAGTGAGGGTGGTGAGGCACTGGAACAGGTTGCCCAGAGAAGCTGTGGATGCCCCATCCCTGGAGATGTTCAAGGCCAGGCTGGATGGGGCTTTGAGCAACCTGGTCTAGTGGGAGGTGTCCCTGCCCATGGCAGTGGGCTTGGAACTAGATGATCTCTAAGGTTCCTTCCAACCCAAACCATTCTCTGATTCTAGGATTCTATTCTAAAGCCTCAGTTGGGTTTTCTGAGTCTAAACAGATTTCAAGTTGTTTTCTTATACCTATGTCAAAATGCTTGAATTCAGCCTTCATTGCCAGTGACTTCATCATCAGATTTTATTCTGATATGTATGTGTTTATTGGTGGCTGTGTTAATTGCAAATATTTAATTATTACTTAAACTAAAATTACTTGTATTGCATTTGGAAATTAATCAGGACAGTAACACAGTCCTTGATTTTCTGAGGGGGTTGTGCTCAGATTAAGCCTCTCAAAACTGATTCTGAGCCAAAGTTTGAAAGAAAATTACCCACCAAAATCTTGAGAACTTTATTTTAGTGAGGCTGAAATGTATGCCTGTTTCATCATAGTTTCTATCAAATATAGAGGCAGCATGTATAATACAAATACATGCAGTATTTTCAACTTGTGAGTCTGATAACTGCAATTTACCAAATTATCTGACAGTTTTGCTAAATTGGTCAATTTCAGTCTTTTTCATTGTAGAATTAATATGTTAAGATTATTCTTTCAAAATTTAGTTTCTGAAAGTCTATAAAACCCCTTATACATCCAGGAATAATTTTTTACCTATGATCAGAGCTGGCCCATAATAATTCATTAAATCATAGATTAGTTATGCAAGGATCATTTCCTTTTTGAAGGAAATTCCTTAATTTAGAAGAAGGCTGATTCACTATATAGTCCAGAAACTTCTTTCTAAAGGGGAAATCTTTTGTTCTTAATGTTCATATATTTGAAAGTACTCTTATATACTTGTCTTTGTTCCTGTAATGAAAGAGGAATTCATGCAGCACTCCTTACTCAGCCTTTCAGTGTCTGTGGTGAGTCACAGTTAAAAAACATTTATGAGAAAAGGGGAGTATTGGTAGTATTTGAGATATTCACCATGAATTAAGGATGAATTCCAATAAATAAAACGTATGTCAGATCCCATTCAGACACTGAAGGAATTTCATTTTAAAAAGATGAATGACTAAGGAACCCTGATTTCCACAGAACAGGAGGTAAGAAACGGTAGACTTATTTCATAGATAAAATAAGTGAGAGTTTATATTCTCAGGTGAAATTTGCCCTGTATGGTTTCCTCAGAATTAAAAGTAATTTTAATTTAAATTTACAAAATTGTTTACAGGACATATATCATTATATAACCACATGACAGTATAATCATCATACACTTTAAAACTTTTATTTTTGTGGTTCAAAAGCACCATTAAGGGTGGTCTGGGGTTTTGATTGTTCTTTTTTTCCATAATAGCCCACACACACACCTGCAACAAAAAAACTTGCAGATTTGAAAGTAACAAAACTAATTTGAGTCTGTATTCAGATGAACCAGTACTATCCTCTGTTCAGGTTATCTAATACTGTACTTTTTTTAAACCTTCCTTAAGGGATCTTTCATCATCTACTATATCATGACATTCCCATTGGTCAATGTGCGTTTATCTACATACCTTTTCTTAGTCCCATGAAATTCTGTTCAAGTTTTGCTGAATTTTAGGAAAAATGTCTCTTGCCCTCTTTCTTGGCAGAGCACTGATAACAAACTATATATATATATATAATTATAATTTGGACACTGAAAGTTCAACCTCATCCAGGATCCATGGTAACAATCTTTATACTGTGCATAGATTAGAATATAAAGAACTTTTTTTTAAGCAGTTCAAGTTTTTACTAATGGACCTGAGAACAGGTATTTTCTATGTTTAAAATGTACCAACATATGGCATGGATTTTTATGAGAACAATAGCAAGCATGGTGGTGTCATGAACAGTGCAAAGAGCTTCCTCCAAATAATGAAAGAATTGGAGCTCTTGTGTAAATTGAAATGAGAGGTGGTGAAAAGACTGTTACCAAAAGAAGTGTTGAACCATTAATTGTAAGACAGTAGTCTCGAAGTAATGTCCACATCCATTCAGTGAAGGTCTTTTTTCCTAGACCCAGTAGAAATCACAAAATTAATTCTACCCGGTTTTAGCTAAAGGAAGATGAGGATTATTTGAATAGTTGTAATAAAGCCAATCAGCTAAAAAAAATCTATGGTTTTAGTTGGTGTTTATTAGCCATAGCTTATTAATTATGCATATATCTTTCCCACTCTTTCACCTTATTATGAAACACATATACAAGTATTGCTAACATACAAGTACTTCTCTATAGAGGTACATATTTGGGGGTATAAGAGAGTTTGCCGTTTTCTCAATGCAATTTCTTTAATTAAAGTTTTTTAGCAAGTTGACTATTTTTAGCAAAGAGGCAGGACAGAACTGCCTCCCCAGTCTTTCCTGTTTTGCTGGAAGGATGGAATACGCTCGCTCTTTTTTAGGTCTTCAAGTCTGCAGAACATGGTTCGAGAGCTAAGCTTCAGATACCTCCTTCCAGCTTTATTCTTTATTCAGCAAAGGTTTCTATCATCTGACACCTGCATTTCTGTAGCCTGAGACGTGCTGGCCTAGTCTGTGGATGCCTGGTTGAGCCAAATGCCAAGGTGTGTCACGGTGCCTACTGCCAATCTAGGTGCCATCTTGAGGTTCCTCAGAGCTCTTTGAGGAGTCATTACTGAGATGAGCCTGCACACACAAGAAGATTGCACTTGTCATGGCTATGTTTGTGTCACCAGAAGGGAGGGGAGAGCAGTAGGATACACACTTGCTCTTTTTGTCCGCTTGCATTAGTAGAATGGAGCATACTAGGAAGACCACAGGCCTTGCTAGCAGCCAGCGAGTATTGCTACCACATTAGACATGGAAGGTGGTGGATTTCCTTGAATTATGATTACAGCCGCAGCTTTTATTTGTAATTGTTCACAGAAGCCTAGATGCAACCCTCTGTGTAACTCTGGGATATAAATGTGATGGGAATTTCTGAACTTCAGTAATGCCTCAGAAACACGAAGATAGGTGGTAATGCATAACTGGGGTCCTCTGAGAAACATTTGACTGCTTTTGCTTGATTAAGTGAAAACAGAACTGTCTTGAGGGGCTCATTATAAGGATATCCATCAGATGTTAAAGGAATTAGATCAGAAGAGAAGAGGGTGGTAACACTAGTGCTTAACATGTTACCAGTACAACTGGATTCACAACAGCTGTAAGCTAAACGTTATTCACACCATTCAGGCCTTGAAGCACTTTTCAGATATGTCAAGTTTTCCAGTCCCTTAAAAGCCAGTTCTTCTGCCATTTGGTTCCTGATTTACACTGCAGAGAGTTTGACTCATCACTGAATTATCTTCAGGCTGTAATATTGAAGGGATTATAAATAACTCCCTTTATAACTATTAATGCAATTACATATTGTGATATTTCTCTTCCTCAAATATATATATATATTACTGGTAAAAAAGTAGTTCAGTCAAAAAATATATATGGATGTCAAACAGATGTATACGGTACTTATGGACAGCTTTGAGGATCTTGTAGGTCAGCATAATTGTAATTAAACTAACATTCCTATTTTACTAGACAGAATGCAGTTTTGGAGCTGACACATCCATCTGGATTAATCTTAAATTCCCCTGTCAATTTTATTTTTGAACATTTAATTCTAATACAATAATACGGAGAGAAGAGTTTTTCTTCTTCCTCATGCTTCTGCAACTGTGCTGAAGTTTGATTACATTATTTGAGTAAATTTTATGCTAAAAGAAACATGGTCTGGCAGAAGGCTGGGTTTGTTTGATCTACTGGTGTTTCAGAATCAGAGGGTCATCATCAGTTGCACAAAGACCATTTGGAGACCAGTCATTAGCAGTGTACCCTAGGGATTGATACTGTGGCCAATACTATTTAACATTTTCATTAATGACCTGGTTTTTGGGACAAACTGCATCCTCAGCAATTTTTCTGATGACATAAAACTAGAAGTGACTGATATGCCAAATGAGTCTACCGTCATTCAGAGGGACCTCAACCAGCAGGAGAACTGAGAGCAATCTCATGAAATTCAACAAAGGGAAGTGTCCAGTCTGCCCCTGGGTAAGAATGATGCCATCTTCCAGTACAGGCTCTGGACTCACCATCTGGAAAGCAGTTCTGCAGAGGTGGACCTTGGTGTCCCAGCAGACAACAGACTGACAACGAACTCAGACTGACAATGTGCCCTCATAGCAAAGAAGGCCAGTAGCATTCTAGGCTGCATTAGGCAGAGTATTGCCAGAAGGCTGAGGGAGGTGACCCTTCCACACTGCTCAGCACTGATGAGACACATCTGGAGTGGTGAGTCCAGTGTTGGGCTCCTCAGTATAACAGAGGCAGGTACATACTTAATTGGGTCTAACAAAGGGCCATGAAGTTGATTAAGGGACTGAACCATGAAACCTATGACAAGAGGCTCGGAGAGATGGGTCTGTTCATTCTGGAGTGGAGAAGGTTCAGGTGGATCTTACCTCTGTGTATGAATACCTAATGGGGAAAAATGAAGATGAGGTAGCCAGTCTTTTCTCAGTGGCACCTCACGATAGGACAAGAGGCAATGGGCACAAATCAAAACACATGGAATTCTATCTGAAAACAAGAAAACATTATTTTCTTTTTTTTTTTACTGAGGGTGATCAAACACTCAACAGGTTGCCTCGAGAGATTGTGCAGTCTACGTTCATGAAGATATTGAAAAACAGACTGCACATGGTTCTAGGCCACCTACGTTAGCTCACCCTAATTGGGTAGGCAGGGGTTGGACTAGTCCATCTCAAGAGGTCTTTTTCAACCTCAGCAATTCTGTGATTCTGTTTTTCAGTAAATATTGACAATGCTCTACATAGGTTTCTAATGTTTTCTATACAACAATTGATCTGCACTGAATGTACCTTTAAAATTGGGCCAGAGAAAGAGATTATATATATATGTATACATAATAGCAACTATAAAACACTTCAGGGGCATAAATGTTCAGGACTGAAAAATGATGCATAGTTTTATTAGAGATGGCATTGTCTGGGGACAAACCTATCCTGTTGTGTAACTCTCCAATGTAGATGGTTGTATTCTGACAAACATCAAAACTATCTAGTCTGGGGACCGATAAAATGTTCATTTCTTTCAGCTGTATACGTGGATCTCAGCAATATAAAATGCTGAGGATTTAATCTGCTCTCTCTCTCCAAATTTTCATATGTAAGCTGTGAACATCTAAACTAGTATTAAGAGTTTCCTACAGGAGGTAATATGCAACATCTATATTTATATGCACCATAGATGGATAGCTGAGCTATATGACTTCCAGAAAACACCAATCAAATGAGAATAGTAGTTTAAAACTGTGTACAGTTTTAAAAGGAGTGAAAGATCTAAATATGTGATGCTGGTCACACCTGACAACAAGTACTCTTTTAATAATAAAAGCACCTTATTTTTTATCAAAGCTAGGTTCTGTGCCTGCCCCTGTATGTCATTTGTATTGATCACATACTGTCACTGGTTTCATCATCTTGGACTCTGGATATTGCTGTATTCCAATACAACAGATGTAAACAGGTAATTTGATTCATTTATTTTAAGCAGAATTGTTCATCATAGAGGTTATCACACTGAAACCAACTCTAGGTTATTTTTAAAAAGAAAAAGATAGTCAAGAACAAGATAGTCAGGAACAAAAAGACTATGACTCTCTACCTCTTTTTCTTTGTCCTTCAAATTTCAAAAGCTGAATTCTTCTGGTTTGTTACCTCTCTCCATGCAACCTACATTGTTCTCAAAGCACATGAGCAATGAGCCCTTATTTTCTAGGTATTTCCTTCACTAATGGCACAGTCTGATTCATAAAGCCTGGCTTTTATTCTGTCTTTATTAGACACTGATGGAGTGTCTACCAGCACTGTGTGCTTGATTTTATTCCCCAAATAAAGGCACTTCATGCCCTTAGCTATCCCTTCTGGCTCTCAGCTGCTGCCCCAAAGGGCAGAGATTATTTGCAGGTCCTGTGCTGTATCTGGCAGCTCCAGGTTCCCTTAGGCAGCCCAGAACATCTCAGGGAGAGTTAAATACCTATCTTTAGGCAATGAATTTCTCCCCTGGAGTCAATGTATGAAAGTAAGGCATCTTTTCATCTGCAACACTTGTCCCTTCTTTTTGCAATATCCTTGCAGTTACTTCTCATCTTCAAAACCAGGTGCTGATTACAGTAGGCCAGATTTAAGATGACAGGTAATTCAGCTGAGCTGTGATGCCCTTAAGAAACTATTCCATTTTAAAGTGTATTAAGACAAGCCAACTTTGTAGTCCAAAATCATATTCAACTATTTGGAATGGCAGACCTGTAGAAATGCCCTGTGACTCCTCCCTTGCAGAGATACCCTGGGATACGCAGGAGCATGTCCACCATCCCTGTCTCCTCCAGACATAGCCACTGTGAGGCTGGGGACCTGACCCTCGGGGCGTACCAGGGAGCAGGTCTGTTCTGCACTGTAAATGCAGATTAGAGGCTTTCTTAGAAACACAGAAAAACAAAACAAAACAAAACAATCCAATATTCCTTTAAATCTTCAGCAATTAAAGGGTTTTTTCAAACAGCCCAGAAAACATACCATTGATTGTGACTTAAGTGGAATATTGCAGAAATTCCCCGTAAATCTGTTTAGGATTGATAAGCATTGTGGTTCAAATAAGCTATATTGTGGGCTGGAGTGTACAAGTGCAAAAGTGCAGAGAAATTGTATCTTTTGTAAAGATTCTCAGGTAATTTCAAAAAAAACAACACCTTAGTCCTGTGATGTTCATACCACATGATTTTGAAACCTGTGAGTAATAGATTTCCATATGAAATAACAGAGCTGTTGTTCCATAAAGGGAAACAAACTAGAATAATCTGGAGTTATAAGAAAATAGAAAAAAAAAAACAGCTTTAAGAGAGTAGAAATTATTGGTGAAAGAGGGATACAGCTTAATCAGTATCATTAGAATAGATGCTGAAGTTTCCAATTCCCTTTCGTATGATGTAAATTTACCAAAGAGGTAAGGGAGAAAAGGTGGAGAGCAATATAAAAAATAATCGTGAAAGCAGTAACATCAATCTGAATAATTTTCCAAGCTGAGCAATTTCAAATGTTAAAAATGTTTTTTATATGCTTAAGTACAGCTTAATGTTTAAAGTACAATGTTTAAATCCATACAATATTTTTACTACTACCTATTTCTAAAAGTGCAATTACATGTGACATTATTCTGCCTCATCACCAACTTTCTTTACTATATAGTTGGCAGGATGTCTTATGGTTGATGCACAGGACTGAAAATTGATAAGCGGAGGAGCTTTTTTCAGTTTGGCAAAGTCTTTCGACTTTGCTCAGTTATTTGCACTAGCTCTTTGGGTGCAGAAAGGGTAAAATTACAAGTGAACAACATGGAACTAAATCTAAGCAGCTGTGCAAAGATGATAGGCAGGAGGAAAAGTTTCTTAACTTAGAGTGCAACTCAGTAAATGACACCATGACTGTTCATTATCTGACCTGAGGTCACCAACACTACCTTGCTGTAGCCGCCAACCTCACTAGCTTGAGTTGCCATCAGGCAAAGTTCTATACATTTACTTCCACTGTATAGTTTATATCTCCTCAGACCTTAAGTCTCAATATAGGAAGTAGGAATAACTATAGAGATCTTTTAACTAGCAAATTACAGGTTATTTAAAGGAAGAATCATTGTCCCCACTCCCTCTCCCCGGGGGGACTTCCTCTTCCCCCCCAGGTCCTGTCCCTCCCCTTCCCGGGCCACCCCCC
>JAOTQQ010000001.1:107901378-107989966 GCA_026546715.1 Gallinago undulata | reverse complement strand
AAAGGAAAGGAAAGGAAAGGAAAGGAAAGGAAAGGAAAGGAAAGGAAAGGAAAGGAAAGGAAAGGAAAGGAAAAAAAGATGGAGGCCTAGGAATTTGTGAGCCACATGATGTCTCATGGAAAGTGCAGCATTTAGTATGAGAGAACTAACCATCCTGGAACAAAACTGTCTTCTAATGATGTTACCATATTGATGAGAAAGCTCCAGAATGGACTATGCCATGGCAATCTCTGATGTATCAGTACAGATGTAACTATAGTGTCCACTGGAAGGTTATTGTCAAGGTGGTGATAAAATAATATTGGGCCAGTATACCAGTAAGTTTCCTCTGGTGAAAAGGTTGCCTATCCCAGGTTCACCACCAGTACAATGAGGTCACATACTTTCCCCTAGGTGAGTTGTCAAAATCAACTATTTTGTTTAACATTTATATAAAAATAAGAAAAGAACAGAGTCCCCTTCTCTGGAGATTTTTGAGACCCGCCTTGATGCAGTCCTGAGTAATGTGCTCTAGGTGTTCCTGCTTTAGCAGGGGAGTTGGACTAGATGATCTCTAGAGGTCCCTTCTAACTCTGTCAAATCCGTGAACCCATGAATCTGTGAAACAAAAAGTATTATCTTTAAGTGGCAAGAGCATGCATATTCTCATAGGTTGCATCATCAAATAAATACAGGTATTAAAATATAGTATTTCAGATGACTGAATCATGTTTTTCAATTTGAATAACATAAAGAATGGAGAAGAATGTTGCTTGGTGTGAAGTGCTTGTCATCATTTATAAAGAAAATATTTATTTTTTCCAGGAAGCGCATGTATTCCTGCTACAAGTATTTCATGTTTCTCCAAGCTTTTGGAGAAATAGTCCTATGGGTTATTTTTCATCTGTAAAATTCCTCTAATGTTGGTCATATTTTTCATAAGACTTGTTCATAAGACTCTGCAGGGAAATTTGTGGCTTATGTTCTTTGGAAATTTCTTTGGAGTGTGATCTGTAGAAACTTCTAGATGTCAAGAGGCCTATACTGAATTATTACCTTTGTTATAGACGGAGGTAATCATCTACGACTTTATCCAAATCCATCTGAAGTCAATTCACAAACAAAATAAGGATGGTGATGATAAGTATCTTTTCCTCATCATCTGTGTACATAGTCTGCAAACCATGAGGCCAGAACTGTCTGTTACATTCTCAGAACACAGAATGTATTGTAGTAGGACACTGGTTGTGCTTGGAGACCGTAGGAGATGCAGTAATATGAAATATTTTATCCCATTAAAGACAAATGGATGCTATTAGAAACTTGCTCTAGCTATGGAAGCATACAGAGTTATAACATGGATTCTGTAAAGTTCAGCTATTTTCATGGGATATAGTCCCAGAAAGCATTCCATCTTCTTAAAAGACAACTATTGCAGCATTTAGGATGTGCAGGTCTCTGCTAAGTAGATTTTTATTTTACAGTTTCCAGGCCTGGCTGTATCCCAGTTCATTTATTTCCAACTGGGTTCAATTTCCAGGGGAAGGCAACTTCCTATGATACTTTTTGTCCAATAAAGGTGAAAATAATGTTCTCCAAACAGCACTATTTAAACTGGCATGCACATGTGGCTAAACAGTTTAATTCAATTTAAATAAAAATGTACACTGGCTGGAAATACTATGAAAACTGATATTCCAAATGGGGTAAAATGTTAAGTGTTCAGTGAAATGTAGGTTTTAAATTGTCCTTATTATCAAACATCTTTTCCAGTTCTGATTTTTTGCTGAAGTGAACATATTTTCAAGTATGAATTAAGAATAGAAATATGAATTCTGTTCAGAGAAGTTTATCATGTTGTTACATTGATTACACAATATAAAGTAATCTCTCCATTTTTGAAGTGTTGTGCTCCATCTTTTCATTCTCAGTATCTAGCTATTTTGTTTATATAACCCACATTGCAACAACATGACTGATGGACCAGTTTTTGAAGACTTTGAAGTGTTTACATTCTTGACAGGGATAGGAGACAAGGAAGCATCATTCCTTTCTCTCATTTGTAAATGAGAAACTGAATCACAGATGGATTTGTCTGAGTTTACAGGGTCTGTCGAATTATGGCAAATCTCCCTGAGTAAAAATGTTTGCCTCAGACTACCTTGGAAATGAATCTACACAGACTCTAACTTACTCAGAAATATCATCTCACATGAAAGGGAGACACCTTTTAAAGGGAATAGGATAAACTCTCTACAGATTTCCCACATTCTGGCTATGGAGTGAAGACCTCAGAATTTAATGAGTCAATTTTGTGTTAACATTTATTCTGAAAAAAGTGAAGGACAATTAAAATCCTTACTTCAGGAATAAAGCTGGCTCTTTCCTCAGAGCAGACTCTCACTGAAATTAAAAACTCAACCATCACAAATCTTAGTCTTATTCTAAAGCTCAAATCTTTATCACAAGTCTAAAGCATGATTATTTTGATTGGAGAACAAATCATATGAATCAAATCTAAGGTTATCATTATGTTTTTCTCTTGTCCTGATTTAAATCATTGAGTTCCAAAACCCTGAGAGCTTACTTTGTTTACATAGTGGTAGGCAGGAGGGGAAAAAATCTATCTGAAGAAAAGCAAGTTTTCCAAACATATTATGTCATTGGAAAGGACCCTAGATGAGATTTACATGGAAGCAGGAAAACTTAAGTCCCTAATGTGCTCAAATGAGAAATAACAAAGCAAGGAGAAATTTGCTAAACTGATATACAATAAAATACATTTATCTTAAAATGTTGGTGTACCACTTAGGTGTACCTAAGTCTTTCAGGTATTGATTATGGTGTCTTAAACATAAAATGCAGTTTTCCCCTTGTTCTAGATGAAGTGAGGTCTGCTTGGCACAACTGGGAGGAGGTGGTGTGCAGCTGTTTTAAATCACTGCAAGTTTCTTTCTAGTGAAGGTTCTTTATGAAGCACCACTTTTGGTAATGGGAATCATCAGCTCTGTAAGATAAAAGCAAATTGCACTATGTCTTTGACTTGGTCTTCCTGGAGTATCCTGCTGTCTGTAAGTGAAGGTCTTTTCAGAGACATACCATTCTTTAAAAAGAAACATCATCCTTCTTTTCTGTGTTATTATATATGAGGGTTCTAGATTTCCACCATACTGAATAACCATGTGCGCTTGCTCATTTTGGTTCTATTTTGTAGGATTAGAAGCTCTGAGTCAAAAAAACCCTATAGTATTCAGTTACCACAGCTTGAGATCCTGTCAGATTCTTCCACTGGCCAAATGAGTCAAAGTGATTTTTGTCACACTTTTCTGGATGATTTATGAAAAATTAGGAAACACTTTTCCATTTTACTATAATTTTCTTTTAAACTAACACTTCACTGAAAGGTAGCATTTAATCATTGAAATTTCTCCTATGTGATAACAAATATATGTGTGGTTTTCATTCAGAGGAAAGTGTTTTACCCCTCCTTTTTACAATACACAGCACTTTGGGAAAAATCTAGAGATTTTCATATTCCATATTACTGCTCTATGTATTTTGACTAGCCCTATGATGCAGTTCTCTGTGATCTACAAGTTTCTAGATCTCAGCATTAGTATTGAAAGATAGAAAAATAAAGTTTGATGGCTGCCAAAAAGAAAGACCTGGTCTAATTGTAGAGAAATCTTTACCAACTCATTCTTCATGCCAGCAGTCAGTCAATGGTACGTAAGACCGTTAACTGTAAGCACTGCAAGACACGGATCCTTTTGACCTTTCTCATTCCGAAGTAGAAAATATTTAGATTTTCATTGCTCTTCCAGTTAAAATAATGGCTCTCCATTTTATTTAATTGTATTATTTCAGACTACACTACTGTGCATATTTGTATATTTAGTGTGGTGTTCCTGAATCATCTATGACCAAGAATTGTGAGGTCATTTGTTTAAAAATATTTGGCTTGAACCAAGCTTGAAGCTAGGGAAATCTTTGCCTGTGTTTTACTGTTATTTAAGTAGTTTCTGTTTATTTTCTGGGCTTAATGTAAACTCTACTTGACCTCATTGTTGATAACAACATGCAAGCTGGCACAGCCATATTTGCAGTGATATCATTTTCATTCAATCTGTCCATGTATTTAAATGGTTATTTTTCTCTTAAAATACGAACAGTATTATTAAAGTCAACACAGATCATACTCAAGTGTTCAAAATACTACTCTAAAGGCTCATTCTCTGTGTAGATGAGATACTACTTGTGAAATGTACAACACACTTAGAATCCACCATCCCCATACCCATAAATATGTATTCAAATTGATTGAATGAGGGTATTATAAATCCAGTGCTTCCAAAGAAGTTTTGCATTAAAGACAAAAATTAACATTCTTTAAAATGAAAGGAGGAACAGCGGTGCACAGACTTTGTCTTTGTTACTTCTGATATGAGGCATTTGAACCCAGCATGGAGAAGCAGAAAGATATTTTTTTTTAAACTCTATTAAATGGTGATTCAATCAAGTCTGTCCAGTTTTCTTTGATATAGCCATCAGAACAGATATAACATTGTAGTTCAAACTCTAGAAATTTTCAAACATGATCAGAAAGCCAATTGCCTGGGATAGAAATAACATCATATTTCACACAGTAGGCCAATCTCGGCAGTAGAGAAGTCCATGAAAAAAATCCAGTAAACCTCTCTGGGGACAGTATTTCAAACATAGGAACTGTCTACAGCTATTCGTTCTTCCAATAACAGTTTGTATTTAGAGTGTCTGTCACTTTTGTTTGCAGAAGTAACTTAGGGAATCAATGGAGTTCCAAAACATACATTTAAGTTTGTGCATCACATGGATATTGAATGCTGCAAGTGCTGTAGTCTTAAGAAAACACCACTCTAGAAAAAGCTATTGTATTTCCATCGAACACTAATCAGCCTAGAAATATCAGAGTCTACCCACTGTAAGAGTCCTAGCACTTTGGCAGTTCATGTCATTGGCCTCTGCACAATAAACGGGTATTGTTCCAGCTGTCCCTTTAGGGACTTTCTTAAAGTGCTACCCAGAAAGTGTTGACATTCTCTGCTGTGGGTGGCAATGGGGTTAGGAACTGACCATAGAATGAGAAATACAAGCACACTGCAGGAAACTTTGGCCCCTTATCTTAGTCTGTAGCACAGTTTGTCTTACATGAGGGACTTGGAAGAGATTGAAAAGTAGTTGAAGAGAAGGTGAAAAGGATACATAGCATCCTGAGCAGTGTATTAGTGTGTCTGCATGAGATATTAATTCCGTGGGTAATGCTAAAGCTGTTTTATGTATAAGGTTGTTTATCTCAAACCCTTTATTAAACTAAAACCAAACAAAACTTTTCAAAATTTATGGGGCGTAATACACTTTTTTTTCCTCAATGGAATGCAAAACAGTTTGCAAGGCTAATGTAATTTTTATGTAACTTACATGTACAATTGAGTCTTCTACCCAGTTGCTAAATGACACCACTTTTAAATGAGTATCCTATTAGTATATAATGCTATAATATAACATAGGGAGCTGTCATTAGTCTGTATTTTCACACTTTGATATGCAGGAAATCCATCAGCAAGGAATGAGAACTTCACAAAATGTTATCTTGTAAACAAAATTAAATAAAAAACAGATTTAGAAATAACATGAAAAAACATTTGAGGTTTGTCTCTCACCCAGTACTTGGCAGACTGCAAATTAGGATTTTCTTACAAACTGTACAGAATATTATGTATAAATCTGCTGGTTGAGAATTATGCCAGCTCCTTCAAAGTTAAGAATCACTCAAGAAAAATGTTCAGTATCCTTTATTGGCATATATGTATATGTATATCATCACCTCTTCAAATATCTAAATTGTGAACAGTTGTGTTTTTCAACCTCTGTTTAGTAACCAGTTTTCCCCAACTCTAGTAGTGAATTTTGCAGCCAAACTGAGATCACTGGCAAAGAAGAAAGGAAAGAATTATTAAAAAGTTTGGCCTCTACCTTTAACTGGACACAGCCTCCTAAACTTACGATTAGGTGTCCTGGTAGGATATGGAGTAGTACCGTTGAAACTGGGGGCAATTTACAGCAGCTGTACTGAACCACCCCAGTGAGGATTTGTCTTAATTCCACGTGTTCTTCATCTTACATTGATAAGACTGTTGTGCAAGCTTTCATTGGAACTGTCTTAACTTTAGAAAAAGTAAAACACAAAATGCATTCAGCAACTAGGAACACTCATGGTCAGCTGCTCCATGTTGACGCTCAGACTTGAAGCACATCAGAAATGTCTGCAAAAATGCCAGGATTGGAACTGGTGTCGATAGGACAACTCCCTTAAAAGATCAGTGACAACCTCTGGCTATCTTTGTTGCATTTGTGCCATTTTGAGGACCTACAATGAGCAAAAAGTCTCAAGCTTGTGTGTGAAGGAGCACCAAGTGCCAGGGAAGTTCCACAGCATCCTTGTATAAGGGATTGTGTAAGGCTGCGTTTATGCAGAGATCGTCCAGCAATTACCTCCTGAGAAGTCATATCATAGTAGTACAGTACAGTCTCTGCAGTTCCCTAGAAAAATCTTTGTCTTTTTGGTACTACAGAAAATCTTCTACCAAGTAAGTTCAATTCCAGAGTGTCAATTTCACACCTTGGCTTGACTTTCAGTAGTAACACCAGGGGAATTAGTGATGCTTCTGGCTACAGCCTGACTCCACATCAGGGTGTGGACCCCTGGCCCATTCCACTCAGTGTATCAGTTTTCCTAGTACATAACCTTACTGCAAATGGGTCAATTGCCAATCTGAGTAAGAGCTTACAGTCAAGCTGTTATATCCTTCTGCATGCTATTTCAGATACTGTCTATATGACCACAGATATTTCTCTGTGGAGACTGTAGCATCAGTTGTTATATCAGAAGGTTCTAAGAACAGCTGCAACAAAATATGGAAAGTCTTGCAAGAACATATGCTGCTCTTGTCTCCTTTTTTACTGAGATGAATCTGTACTTCAGCAAAATATAGGTATAGCAGTAGTAACTGGAATGGGAGCTGAAGAAATTTTTAAGAGGGTTCCTATCTGGTGTTCTGTTTCAAGTTTAGCACAAATTTTCTTTTTTATGCAATTGCAGTTGGTATTAAGTGATACGGTAAATATAATCCATAGCTTAAAAATAATATTTGTTAAGAGACTGAATGAAATAACTAAGGAAAACAAGTTTGTAAATGCACCAACCAAAAGCTGAAACACTTTTTCAAGTGTTACTCACAAATAGATTAATTGATGATAGAGGTATAAATTATGTCATTCTTCCTCTGTTATCTGTCCAGAAAGCACAGAATGTAAAATCTTCAAAGTATCCTAGAAACGGTCTGTGTTGTAAGAACTGCAATAAATGTTTAAAGATAACCAGATGGTGGCAGATTCACTAATTCACACAGAAACTATCATACTTATATTTAAAATACCTTGGCCTGTTACTGGTGTTTTGTCAAAAGTATGCTTTCAGTACAGTTCTTACATTTAAATACAGAGCCTTGATAAGAGCTGTGGGATCCATAATGGTTAAAGGGTGGAGTAGAACTTATCTTGTCTTGATGTAAAGTTTTTGGGATAAAGCTAACAGCAGAGCCATATTTTTTTCTACTTATCCATTGGCTAGTGCAGTGAAAAGGTCATTAACCAAATGAGACTATAGTGCCTGTACAGAGTTGCATGATCCAAGCCTTTCTGAGCAGTTGCTAAAGGAGAAGAGATGACAGAAATGTCTTGACTTGTAAACCATTAGCCCATTATCTAAATTATTTTGAGGGCTTTTTTTGGTTGGGTTTTTTTTTTTTTTTTAGAAAAGGAGACAAACATCATCTCCACTGCAGCAGGAGAGTACAACCCTTTTTACTATGACTATACCCTCACTCAAAATCAGAGGTAAAATTGTTGTAAGTTTCCTCTTCTCTAAACACACTCTAGGGAAGAAAGAGTAAGAGTAGTTTTGTTGGTTCCCTTTCCTTTGGTCACTCAGGAAAAACATAGGAAATGCTGGGAAAAATATTTACGAACAAAATAATTGCTCCCTTAGGCAGTCCTGTAGACTGTGTTTCACCTAAAGCCCTTGCAATGAACTTTTTGAGGGGTTTCAACGTCCAGTCAAAATCAGATTCTGAGTCATGGCATGGGACCATGCAGAAAGAGATCTGTGCTAGTGTACGTCAGTGATTGCACAACTGCTAGAGCTGGTGAGTAATATTGTAACTTCTATTTTCTTCTCATCTTTCCTACTTGTAAACTCTGAATAACAGGAAGTTCATATACACTCATATATACTACAGGAACACTCCTGTGTCAAGGGAACATTTATTTATTCATTCTTGATTTATTCATCTATATTAAAAAAAAAAAAGGAAAATCCAACACATCTTAGTATGTGAAGAGAATTTTACTTTATATAAAACTACTTGGAACAGTTTATATCCATTTGTTCAGAGATCTGTGACTTGATCCATTTGTACACAATTCATCTGTACTTAGCTTGGACAGAGTACAAGTGTGAAACTTCTTGTAGGCTGCATATAATCATGACATCATGCAAGATTTCATTTTGGGTCAGATGAAGCATTGCTGTGTCCTCTTTGGAGCCAGGGCAGGTTGAATACAATTCACTATATGACTGCGTGCCTGCTATTTAATGCTGCAAGGCTTGTCCCATGGTAGCACTAGTGAGGATCTGAATGTTCCATTCTCTCCCCTGATCTGGCAGGAATAGCAATGTGGACTTTTATCTAGTCCAAGCAATGACATATGCTTTGCTAGAGAATAGTGCATTTGTGCTTAATTATGAGGGCAGAGCATAATAAAAGTGAAGCAATAAGTTCTTTCACCAGCTCTGACAGTTTGTCAAGGAAAAAATTTTAGAAGCAGATTTTTTGTACATGTGACTTTATATATGAGGTATTGTAGTGGCAACCAACCTCCATGATGAATGGATATTTTTTTCAAAGTCTGTACGGTTCATATGTATGTAAGAAAAATTTGCAATGTGGACTCTAATAGGTACATGTAACTTTTCTGAACACAGAGTATCCATACTGATTTTATACTCTCAATTTTTTTCCTTATCACCTTCTCCACATGCTTTTGCAACTGCACAGAGGCTATATATTTGCTCTAGTTTTGAAGTGGTACAGCACCATATAAACACTTAACTTAGGAAGATGGTCCCTACTGCTTTGTATTCATCAGTATGGAAAGAGAAACGTAGATGGGTTCATTGTGTTCAAATATCTAAGGGCAGAACAATTTATGCCAACTGTAAAAAGCTCTGAGAAGGTGCTTCGGAGGCCAGCATATTCATAATATTCCCTAGTCACAACCCCTTCTTTGACAGTAAAAGTCGATTAGTGATGTAGGAGGTCTGTGCTGGTTCTCAGTGACAGTCAATTACACTGGAGAAGTCCTCCTGGGTACAGCAGCATAGTTTAGCCTCACTGTAACTGAGAATGAGACAGAGTTACTACTTTTGTTGCTATAAACAAAACTATACCAGAATCTCTTACTCTACTAATAATCTTCAGAAATTAAATAAATTTTAATTAGAAACAGTATTTTTAAAGGAGAGGTTAGAACTCAGCTGTTGGCCAGGATTTTAAATAATGGGTAGTGAAAGAAGCTCTTCCTCCAAAGAGTGTTCAGCTGGAGACAATAGGAAGGACTGTGCTAAGAAAAGGTTTCTCAGTTTTAGGAAAACGGGAGGTTATTACTTTTCTTCACTGCTAACATGAAACAGGCGCACTCAAAAAAAAGAAGTAGGATATTTGAAAGTTTTGTTCCTCATACTGAAATAATTTTAATATCTGCAGGTATGAATGCCCCAGCTTGACAAAGAAACACAGTAAATGTAGTAATTCACACCATAGAATCTGTTAGTTCAGAATATTGTCTGAATTGTGATTTCTGATAAAGATCTTCACTTCTAGATTATTTTTAGCAAATTATATTTATGTGGATTTGAAGGAATCTTCTCAGATCCAGTAAGTGGTTCATACAGCTCTGTATCATTTTAATTTTTATTTACATAATTTTTAAAAAATTATTTTTAAATTTGTTTTGGAAGGAATTGGATTTCTGAACAAGAATATATTTGATATTCACAATTGAAATGAATGAAATGTGCATTTCTGATGTCTGCACTTAACATATGCATTTCATGAGAGGATTGACTCTCTAACTATGGAAATGAATTGAGGTTCTACACCAACAAACAGCTTGACTTCATACATATAAGGTTTCAATGGACTTCAGTGTGATGGACATTGTATTGAGCTGTTTACTGATCAGGATTATGACTATACATGATAAAAAGACCTAAAATACTGCCTTTCATATCAAACTATTATCTATGAGAATGAAAAAAATGGAAAACAAAATTGCACGTCCCACAGGAAATTGGAGCTTCACACACAAAATCCCAGATGGCAAGAAGCAAAATCACTATTACAAACTAAGTGCTTGCCTTTTTCTACTTTACGTTAACCTAAAGGCAATAGCGTCCAAAAATGATGGTGGATCTCCTTCAGTCTTTGCCCCCAAATCATGTGCACATTTACAGATATAAGCATTTGTTGATTATAATGATATATTATTGCATCACAATATAATTTAAATCTGTGACATTGTTTTCATTATAACTTCTTACATACAGGATCTTTCAAAAGCAGATGTAAAAAATTAACTCTAAGTTGAAATTTGATATAGAGTTACTGGTCCAAAAAAGGCACTTGTTCCAACAGGAGTATCTTTTAAAGTTGTTGATGTTGTTTTAAATATGTTGCTCAAGTTTTGCAGCACTTTTGCTCAAAGGAATTTTGATGCCCTGGGTAACTGATACATTTTCTGCTCTAATCCTTGATATCCTGGATACTGGTCTTGAATCCTGTCAGTAAATTTCTCATACAAGAAGGACAGTGTAAAAGCATGTGTAGCCTAATCTCCTACTGTGTAAATATGACAAGGTTTGCGTGCTTCCACTTTACATGGATAAATTTCACCCAAAGCAAGTAAGAATTTTAATGATGCTAGCATACATGTGGCAACTGCAGAATTTTCCTTAAAAGCATCAAGTGGTGTCCGTACTTCATGTGACCATACAAGTCCCATAAACCTATTGTTGGGGGTCTGGCCCAGCAGGTGTCCATAGCACAGAGCCTTATTGCAGTTTCCTCTATTAAACTCCTGCCTTCTGTAATTGCTTGCCCATAGCATGTGCATTTGCTAATGACATGAGTGAAGAAAACACACGGTGTTTTATATGCAGAACAACCAAACAAACAGTAGTGATTCCTGCTGTGAAAACTAAACCAGGGAGGTGTAAGTTGGTGAGGCAACACCACACATACACACACAGAGGCATATGAGAGCAGGAGAGAGAAAACTGAAGAATGAAGTCATCCAGCTGGGATTCCTGTGCAACAACTGTGCTGCTGCACATGGCTATGTGCACAATAATCCTTTACAAAGGCATTCTCACTCTCCCCTCCATCAGCTCTGTTGCTTTGTATAGGCCTTACTATTTTATCGTGTGAAGGGAGATTTGTGTTGCACATCCTGCCTCGACAGCTCCAGACTGTCTTTTACACGATGTGTAATCTGTGCAAAAATAAAATGACAGTCACAATCCTAACACTCTTGGGAGCTTAGGGAGTCTGTCGCTTGCATCGATTGCACTTTCTTGGTTTCCCAAACCTTGGCTAGGAGGTGGTAGTAGATGGTGATCAGTGCATACTCCTAAATCTGGCAGGTGTACCTGAGAGTTTGATTACACCACGTTAACGGAGGATGATGCTTGTTCCTTTCACCTGGGCATAAGGGAAGGCCATGTTTGGATAGTTAGTCCCTAACTAAGTGCTAGTAGAGTCCTTTTTGAGACAAAGTGAACTGACCTCACATTTTCCTTTAAAGACAACTCTGGCACACTGCTGCTGGAACTGGTGTGGCAAACACTGCTGCTGGGAGACCTTGGTTTCTCTGCCTCCCTTTGGAGCTTCTGGGGCAGAGTCCCGTGGAGGTTGCAAAACCAGTGTCAGGGTGGGAAGGAGAGAGGTGTTACTCTATACTGGACTTGGACACAACTATGGAAATTAAATCTGGAAGCTGTATTATTTCCCTCTGTGTCCCATTAATGATTGTTTCTAGGCAGCTGCAGTGGGACCCAGCCAGTGTGGAGGCAGTTCCCACAGAAACCCCACATGACTTTTAAACTGGGCCATATGTAGTCTGTTAGCACTAGAAGGGGGAAAAAGTCTCCTCACTGAAGTCAGCCATGCTGAACTCCAGCTGGATATGTGGTTTTGCTCAGAGCTGATGGAGACTTTAATGGGAATATTGACAGATGCTTTATTTAAACTGGGGTAATTGAGCTACTGGAGCACATGGACAAGCATACCACAACACTTCAGATGGGTGGTGTGGTTTGAAAAATAACAAGGCTTATAAAATCCCATTCTTTCTCTTAGCAGTTGCAAGTTGTCCTTGTCATACAGTTCTAAATCTTTATTCCTTGAGATCTCTTTACATAAGGGTCTTAAATAGGCAAAGGGTTGCATTAGTACCCACAGTAATCCCATCCTTCAACTAGAAGAAGTTTCAAGAAAGTTGTGAATAAAATGCATTTTTGTCCATTAATGGTCTTTATAATTTAATGGATATTAAAATAGGTTATTTACCATCTCATTTTACTCCCATGTCGTTCCTCAGTAGTGATTATTTCAGGCTATTTTATTGTTATTACCCTTTTAAACATGTATATCAAACTGAACAATATGAAATAGTCTTCTCTTTGCCAAAAGCTACCCACTTGTTATTTTCCTACAGATTCTCAGACAGCTGTTAACACTCCATATTCTTCTCGAGGAACATATATTCATGCCACCATTTACATCCCTTTTGGCTCTGAGACTTGTTTTCTTTCACTGCATCCTGCAGGGAAGATCATCATGAGTTCCTCTGTGAAACTGCTCTACAAAACACATCTCTCTGCCTGCAAGCCAAAGAAAGCAGTTAGCCCACTGGATTCCCAGCTATATGCAGAGTTAGTACATTTTTGTTTGGCTATTCTAACTATTTGAGCTAATTTTGCACTTTTGGATATGATGAAACAGCTGCCACCTGCTAGGAAAGCAGAGGGGATCCGTAGTAGACCTAACAGTATGTCTAGCCTCAAAACTTTAGTGAGGAGCTAAAAGCAATGTGATTTCTTAATTCTGTGTCTGGTGGAGAGGGAGAAATTTAAACAAATTTTCTCTTCAGTATTGCTCATTGGTTTACTTAAGTGCCCCTTCTTAACTGTGAAGCCCATTTCACAGCACCTAATTCTCCTCACTCCCTCTTTATAGACATTAAGGTGCCTGGAAAAGCTTTATGAAATCCACACTAGAAATCTGGGTCTCAGAAAAAATCTTCTCATTTAAATGGTCTACCCAAATTCCTAGTCCTTCATACACCACTGCAAAGATGCTGTTTGTGATTTTGAAAGTAACTCTCACTCTTTTATTGCATTTCTGTGTCATCTAAATTCTCTGATTGGGTATAAAATGACAGGAAAAAATAAAGAAACCATCCATGACTAGGATTACTTCACGTAAAATGTTTGACTTGAGCAAGAAGAACACTGTGAAATTTATATGTCATGCTTCCTGTTGTTTAATACTTGTGATAATTCTATCTTTGATATTCTGTATTTGCTGTTTTATAGACCTACTTCAGATAACTGCACACTGCTTCTGGTATTTCACAATATCCCGCTACTGACTAAGTAAGCAGTTAACAGAATTTTGAGCTCTGAGAAAACAAAAAAACAAATTGAAATAAAAAGTTTGTTGTAAAATACATTTCTAATTAACAAGCTAAAAGAGCAAGGAAAACATTAGTTAAGGAGCTCTGTATGTGTTATTTTTCACAAACAAAATACAAACCCTGAAAAAGCAAGACTTAACTCTGTGTGTGTATTTATATGTATATTAGTATTCATTTATGATTCATTTGCTGCAAGTCTGTCATTAATTTTTAGATCTACCTTTCTATTAAGATTCATTCATCTTTGAACAATTTTCTTCCTCTCTCCCATTCCTTATTCAGAGGATGGAGCACCTCTCCTATGAAGACAGGCTGAGTAGGGGTTGTTCAGTGTGGAGAAAAGAAGGCTTCAGGGAAACCTCATAGCAACCTACCAATATCTGAAGGGAGCCTACAGGAGAGCTGGAGAGGGACTCATTGTCAGGAAGTGTAGCGACAGGACAAGGGATAGTGGTTTGAAACTGGAAGAGGGGAGATTTAGATTAGATATTAGGAAGAAATTCTCTACAGTGAGGATGTTGAGGCACTGGAACAGGTTGCCCAGAGAAGCTGTGGATGCCCCATCCCTGGAAGTGTTCAAGGCCAGGCTGGATGTGGCTTTGAGCTGGTCTAGTGGGAGGTGTGCCTGCCCATGGCAGGGGGGTTGGATCTAGATGATCTCTAAGGTCCCTTCCAACTCTAACCATTCTATGATTCTACAATTCCCAGGTTAGTCTCCCTCAATGAGAGGAGGAGAGATGATTTTTCCCATTACTTTCATTATATCCCTTTTTAGTATATTGATTAGGGAAGCATTTGTTATATGTGAGAATTGTATTTCATCTGAAAGAGATTTCTTTAGCATAATAGTATTAGTGTGATGGCAATGAGCTGTGAGATGGAATAAAGTTGATGCCATATGTATCATTATGTGTTGAGGAGAGTATCCTAGCACCACAGTGTTAAAAAGCATAGTTCTCTGGGACTGTAACAGATCCAGGCATTCGTTAATAGCATTACATCTGTGGCTTGTAGTCAGTATCAAAGCCAAAATAAATTAAAAATGTGTGACTCTAGAAGGGCAAGATTTTAAACAAGTTTTGCTCTAATTGTCTATGATGATTTTAATCAGATTCTTGGTTCAATAACTGCATATGTAGTTAGTAGATTCATCTGCTTCCACCTTGCTTACCTTCAGCTGGAAAAAGTGGCTTCATGTTAACTGCAAAGACATGCCTTTTCTAGCCCCTTCCACCCCTCCGAAAGAAAGTTGAAAGGATGTTCACAACCTTAGCAATACTGCGATCTGCAAGAGAGACTTCCCCATATAATTAATCCCTGGGATGTATGTATAATTGCATCCCAGATGTAATTAATCTGTTTCCATATATATATATACACACACACACAGAAAGTCCTCTTTAAAGGTAGGGGTAGTAAAGTGATATGCCTGTGAATAGCGATGCAGTCAGCTGTTCTTACTCCTGAACCAGAAGAGATTCCTGTTGTCTCATAGAAGCTTTTCCATGAGTTGGAAGGACAGCATGTGCAAAATTTGAAAGTGGCAGAGTTAAGATAAATATTAAGGAGTAACAAAAAATAAGCAAGTCTTGTTAAACATAAAATTATGGCTGCATAAATAGTAAGTAATGTTAAAGAAAAATAGGAAATTACTGTGACGCAATTCTTAGTTGCCATTATAGGTGTTTTTTTCTATAAATATATTTGTTACATGTCAACTCTGTGCCAGCATGGCTGGTATAAATAAAGTTGGGAGGCATGGAAATATGGATCATCTTTCTGGATAAACTGTTATTTAAAATATATTGTTTTACCTGTTTAAAATCCTTAGGACTGAAATATTCATAGAGCAAGCTATGGACTAAGTACACTATAATTGTCACAGTATTTTAGTCTATAAAACAAAATTTATGGCATCTTATGTTTCAGATGTGATATGTGGACAGGTATGACAGTTCAAAGTGACAGGTATGTGGATGAGAGAGCACAAATGTACCTCATGGTGCAAAGGTGGCCTAGTATAAACTTTAGCTGAAGATTCTGTTCAGAATATTCTAACACAACAGCAAAAAGAAAAAAAAAACCAAATCAGTGTCTTAGCTAAACTGGAAAAAAGCCCCAACAAACCCTGTTTGCTCCCATCTGCATTTCATGATTTAGATCCAGAGGGGAAGCAAAAGTGTTGAAATATTGTGCGAATGGCTTCCAGTTAGAAGGAGAAGGGCTCATTTCCAGTACATCTGGATCCTTGGGCTAAAATCAACACTATGGAGTTCCTCTCTGTCTGGTATGGCTCTTTGAGTCAAACTAGACAGCTCTCTTTGGATACTGTTCCACCAAGAGACCTGGTGTTCATCACAGAACACTGGTTATCAACATTAAGAACTGTAGCAGATGCAAGGTAACATCTTAGCCTTGCTGATATCAGTAGGGAAACTAGTTTAACCTCTGGATTTGCAAGCAGCTTGGGCTTCATTCATTTTCATTCTCGTGTTTCATTTACTATGTACTGCTGTGGCAGGCAAAGCAATAAAAGCAGCAAAAAGTATTTTGGTTTTGGAAATCCCATTATGAAAAGACGTTCGCGATGAAGGGTGACATCCTTCAGAAAGGGTGTACGCCTGCATTTAATTTTGTCTGCAGTCTGCAGTTCAACACATGTGTCAGGTTTTGCTCTGAAGGGCTTTGAGATGCTGTGATTTATACTAGGGATATATCTAGTCTTCACAAAATGCACCAAGGGTAGAAGAGCACACCATGCAGTATGAGCACATCTAATGAGCACAGGTAGAAAGCCAATGCTATTGCTAGTCTGATTGCAGTAAAAGTTTCATTCTAACTCAACTTCTAACCTGCATAATACACCTAGCAGGGACAGCGGAGAACTGGCAGTGTGGATTACTGCCTGTTTTGTTAAACGGTTCTGCATTATATGGTTTATTAAAAGTAGATAAAGACTGGGTACTGGAAATAGTTGTTGTGTAACTATTTTCTATTGGCATTGTTTCCTCGGTTTTATAACTTATTCTTTTATTTTCCTACTACTTATGCTTTTGCTGTGAAAATGACTGTACGCAATATTTAAATTTCATGGGGACTGACAAATATTTTGAGGTTAAAGTGGAGAATATGGAGGTCTGGGAGAACAGAATCATGTGATGAGTCCTAGAATAACACTATTTTATATCTGACCTCTGATTCATTCAATTATCATCATCATTTGCTTTCATCTAGTTGTCTTTGCATTTCCCATTCTCCATTTTATAACTCTACTACTTACGCCTGCTTTCCATTCAAATGCCTCATATCTAGTAGTAGTGCCTCAAAGATCTTTACTATCTCTCTCCTCTCCTTAACCATATCTCATCTCTCTTCATCATACAGATAAGTATGTGCAAGTTTCCAGTGACTGACTAGTTGAACTTCAGTCTTGGAAATTTCTTCATTTATGATTTGAAACTAAAGCAGGTGAGTTCAGGATGCTGTCCAATTTGTGGATTTGAAGAACACTGAGGAAAAAAAAACAAAAAACAACATGGTGTTTCAGTTGTCTGGGTTTTTTTTGGTTTGGTTTGTTTTTTTTTTTATTTTGTGATTGAAAAAAAAAAAGATAATTTTGAAGTATTTCCTCTTTCAGTTTCAATGTCAAAACTTAAGTCCCTTGCTTCCAGAAATTGCATGCAAGGGAGCCCTGACACCCAGAAGCCTTTTACCACAACAAAGACCTGACAGTATAACCCTCTTTGCAGAATCAGGTTGGCACTTTCAATGGAGAAAGCTGCAAATTTTAATGTAAAACCTCCCATTGCATTCCTTTCTGGTCAGATTTTTATCCTAAATGCATCAGAAGCATTGTGAAACTGAATGAACTGAAGCAGACGCACAATTGGTAAGTAAAAGAATCAATCTCAAAAAAAAAAAAAAAAAGAAAATAAATTCTACCTGCAAAATATGGATGTTTTTCTTGAGTTTTCTTATTTAATGGAAAGAACCTGTTTGGTTGCTTGAGGACGAATTATGCACATATCTGGGGATCATCTGGAGCATGTAGGTAGAGAGAGGAGTTCGCCAGATGTAAGTGGGAGGCCAAGGAAGTAAGGGTACTCACAAGACGTGAAGTTTACCAAAGTAAGGCCTTTTGTCCTTACTGAGTCAGGTTTCATATAAAGCAGGCCAGCTGCTACATTTACTATAGTAGCTATCTATAGCCAACCATATTGTACAATCAATATGGTAGAAACTAGAGAAAAGATTACAATGAATGCTAAAATCCCGTGTTGTGACCAGCTTTACTTCTCAGTTGGAGTCTGTGGTGGATGAACAAAGAAAATCAAGTCCATTTGACATTATTCACTGTTTCCTTATTGTACATGCTTCATCATAGTATTTCTTGTTCATGGTCTGTCTCAGGTATGAGTTTTTAATGTTTCATTGTTTTGGTTTTGAATGCTTGAAGGATATGGTTTTTTTTGAAACTTAAAATAACTGTTTTCTTTGGACTTCAGTGGAGTCCCATGAAATCATTTCCACTAATGGCTGATTTGACTAAGGCTTATTATTTCTTTGGGAAATTAAGCATATGACAAATTTAAATTAGCAGTGTACATTCGGTCCATATTCAAAAATAGTTTACCTTTGCATTGTGACTCCTTTGTGCAAATTATGGGCATGATAATTCTCCAGTATATCATCACTTTTATGTTATTTACCGCCCTTTCAGTTATGTTATTTACGCACTGCTGTTATCCTATATGAGCTTGCTCTTCTCCCAGTGTATAAGAATAAAAGAGAGAATAAAAAATATGTTGACACAGCACTGGCTGGCTGTGTGTATGTCACCATGCAATTTATGACACCAGGAAGCGTGAAGGCAGTCAGAAGTACCCCCTTCTGTGCAATGCCTTTCTACAAGCAGAAATCTCCCATATGCTACATGCCACCTCTGTAGAACTGGAACGTGGACAGCATGAAGCTGCTCAAATGCTAACAAGCATTTAGAAGGGTCTCTGTGATTTCCTACTCTTCTTCATAAGTATTCAGCTTGTATTTTCACAGGGCTCATGGGACTTACAGCTATGCTGATAAGAAAGGCTCATTTTAATAAACACCCTCACCCAGTTTAGTGTCATTAAATACTTTCGCAAAAGCACCAGACCGCTCAGATGGAGGGTGGAGCCCTTACAAGAATCAATGATGTATGATCACATGTATATGAAGAAAGAGCATGGCTGCAGTGTGAGAACTCAGAAACAGTGTTGAGGGACTGCCTCAAGCAGATATGCTGTCATCAGGGCTTACGCATCCAGTTTATATTCCAAATTCAAGGTACATGTGAGCAGGCTTAGAACTGAGTCGAGTGCTTGGACTTCACATCTTAAAGTTTTAGATAGCTTTCAGACCTTGGTAGGAGAGTGCCAGTGAACAAATTAAGAGAATGATGAGTATGAACTTTAGGTATATTTTATAGCTAATCATGTAGAAGACTATAAGAAAGTTATTATCAAAACTTTTTGAGTAGGAGAGATGACATCTGGGCAGGGGTGTTTATTGATTGGGTGTTTTTTTTTCTGTATAATTCATAGATAAATGCAAAATATTCACATTTGAATGGAAAAAAAAAAAGCCTTATTTGAAATTTACAACTTTCATGACATGCTTTTGAAGAAAAAGTATTTTCTCAATAATTTAGATCCAAATTAATGTGATACATGTGATTGCAGGATTTCAGAGATTTTCTTAAGATGTTGATTATTGGTAGAAGATTACTGTGAACCTTCCAATATACATCACTGGTATTCTTCACCACTTTTATCTGTCATGCACATTTGAGTAAAAAACATCTGGTTGATTAATATGTTTAAACACAAACACACCCCTATATAAATACGTAAATGCACAAGTACAAAGGAGTCTTTCACAGCAGAGGTTTGCAAGTAATATGGACCTTATTCAAATGTGAACAATCTGGTGTTGCTTCTAGTGATATCGACCATACATTTCCCACCTGCATAGTAGTATTACTTCTCTCTCAAGCAGAAACATATGTCCATGAACTTGCAATTTGTTTTCCTAAGTCACAAAAGTAATCAATGGAGACTACAGGTACTTTTTAAGTATAGCTACCTTTATACACTTGCATGGCAATTCTACCATGAAATCCTTAAAGAGACTTTAAGGGCATCGTGTTTTTCTAAGAATTTTAGACCAACTAGAACCTTCTTTCCATACAGTAGATGAGTCTCAGATTCTGACTTCTGCAAAAGAGTAAAGCTGAGCTAGATGCCACTGTTCATTGTTCCCCAAACATTTTGTAACCAACACTGAATACCATTACAAGCATTTTTTTTCCAGGCTTAAATTTGATCACAGACTGAAGGAACAAAGTAAAACAAAATCCTATACAAAAGCATAATACCCTCTAGTGTCACTCACAACAGCGGTTAGAACTTGGTAGACTTGTCTGCAATTAAGTTTACATGAAATTTCCGTTATAAGCTCTGTTCCTTTTTGCTTTGCCAGATATCACTGGTAGGGTTTAATTTTCCACACTGCTCTTTACTTCAACTTAAATTTTTTGGGGAAGTTTCAGTGAAAACCACCCTGCCATTTCCAAGAAGGAGACTAGAGAAAAAATAGGTTGATTTTCCAATATTAAAATGTATTTCTTTGAAGAGCTGTAGTACTTCCATACGTTATGACACCAACTGGCTCTTTGTCATCTCAGTAAGAATCTACTTATGTTGAGCCAAGTTGTAGAACTGCAAATTGTTGTTTTAATATACTCAGTAAATTTTCAGCAAGGCTTCAATCTACATTTTCTGATAGCTTTTGTCCTAGCCCCAATAAGTTTACTGCCCTGCAGATTTATAGACTCAGAGAACAAAGCACCAATAATAATGTTAAATTGCCTTTTGGCCTGAAAGGAAGACATGTTGGACTGAGAGTCTGGGCTGCCCCATCCCTAAAAGTATTCAAGGCCAGGCTGGATGGGGCTTTGAGCAACCTGCTCTAATGGGAGGTGTCCCTGCCCAGGGCAGGGGGACTGGAACTAGATGATCTTTAAGGTCCCTTCCAACCCAAACCATTCTATGATTCTATGATTTTATGAACTGAACCATGTGTTGTCCCCTTAGATCTTCCTTTAGTTGGGTTTCATTTTGTGGAAAAAATGTGATTTATTTTTATATTCCCCTTCTGAAATTTTCTTAGTAAGATGAATTTAATTAAATGTAACTTTAAATGTGTAAGCATAGGTGTATCACATAGCTGTCCAGTCTTCTCTTATAGTCTGTAGCGACATACAGGTACACTGAAACGCCTTTCTATCATAGGTACTTAACAAATTTGAAAAAAAGGTGTTCCGTGGTATTTTTCTTTTCTTCTATTGACTACATGGGAAAAATGACAACTAGTTGAGGTAAATTGGCCAGCCTTTGGTTAGCAAAATTGGACCAAATTAATCCCACCCAAACTGAAGATCAGCAACAGAGACTGAGGGAATGGAAGGGGAAAGGACCAGGCAACCACATAGTCACAGCTAATGGTGACAGTATTTACCCATTAGAAAGTCTAACAACAGGCATGGAAGATGGCCTGTGAATTGATAATCTTTAAAAGAGGAATAAGTTACAAATAAACATGGAGTTCGAATAAGAGCAACTGATAGAATGAAAAACACACAAGATGAGGACCCAGGGTCCACAGTACATGGACAGCCCAATCAAATGATCACAATGTTACTTTGCAGCTTTTGAATGTCAGCTGATAATCCTTTCCTGTGACAAGATCAGAGGCTCCTGATGCACAATTTGACTACTGTGCCAAATATTAACAATGGTAAAAGGAACAGATGGGTTTGCTTTTTTACTGAAGTGTCCCTTATAAACTGGGTCATGGTTAAGGTATGTTTTTCTCCATCTTCGCCACTTACCCCGTGGTTGTCTGAGAAAAACAGAGGGACTGCAGTGCAGCTTTCCTCATTCTCATTTAGGCTTCAGCAGTGAGAAATGGGCTATATATAAATCAATGATTAGACAAAAAAAAGAGAGGAGAAATATGGCGGTTGTATCCAAGGAATAAATCCACACATACTTCTTCCACTCCAGTGCTGTTATCTTGAACAAGAAATAAAAATTCCATTCTACTAATTTTTTGAAGTATATTAGGACCTGATGATCTAAGCTGTGAACAGAACACCAGTCACTTACTGAAACTGTGAATGAGGTCTTCTCTTCCACACTAGACTGCCACTAGTTTTGGGGTTTAGTGGTCACAGTTTGGCAGATGTTACTGCAGGTGGTTAATAACAGGCATGCTTCCCTATAAAGCTATAACTAGAAGTAATTTTGAGGTACAAATCTCTTGGAGAAGATAGGAATGGAATTAGGCCTCTGTGGTCTAATGAAATCAAGACAGAACTTCCTTTTTATAAAGGGAGACTGGAGATGACACTGACTGTGGCAGAAATGTATGAACTCTATGGCAGCGGTTCCAGAACATATGCCCTACTAGTGCAGGGGAACAATCACTTCCCTAGTGCTGCTGGCCATGTTATTCCTGATACAGGCCAGGATGCCGTTGGCTTTTTGGGCTTTTTGGGCATGCTAATGACTTGTATTCACCTGGCTGTCAACAAATACTCCCAGGTCCTTTTGGGCAGTTTTCCAGGCACTCTTCCCGAGCCTGTAGCACTGCATGGGGTTGTTGTGACCCAAAGGCAGGACCCAGAACTTGGCCTTGTTGAATCTTATGCCATTGGCATCAGACAACTGAGGCACATGTATAAAACCTCGGACAGATGTGTAAAACCTCGGACAGATGTGTAAAACTTCAGATGATCCAGCCTGTCCAGACCCTCTTTAAAGACTTGTTTGGCGAACACGTTCCCAGCTCCCTCAGTACCTTTGGGTGTGTTTAAGCGCTGTAGTAGGTTACTCACTATTTCCCCTTGGATTATGGGGATTTCATTTTGCTCCCTGTTCCTGTCTGCCCACTCAGGAGGCTGGGTACTCAGGGGACAACTGGTCCTACTACTAAAGACAGAGACAAAGTAGACATTAAGTAACTCAGCCTTTTCCTCTTCCTTGGATACTGTGTTTCCCCCCACTTCCTCCCCTTCCCTCCCAATAAAGGATGTACTTCCAAATAAGTAGTTATATAACTACAAACTATTTCAACTTTCAGATAATTTATTTTAATTTTGTCTTACCTTTTTTTGTCTTTCTCTGTTTTAATCAGTCTTCCTTATGTACTAAAAGAATTTTATTTTTTTTATGGCTCCACTTTTTTGTCAACCTCTGCATTGACCAAATGCTCCAGCACGTTTTATGTGAAAAGTGAGGTGCAGGCTACCTAAAAATAAAGAATCCCCAGCCCTTTGGTAAGATGAAAGACCATTGTTCTGATTGGTTTGGATAGTTGTCTTCTGCATATAATTTTTCTCCTGCAGTTTCTAAATGTGTGTAGTATATTCTTTTTCAAAATTACTTCTTTTTCCTTTGTACCATTTGGCAACTGTGTTTGTGAAGTTAGCTGCAAATCTCTAAAGAAAGAGATATACTTGTAGATAAAGACATATGTGTAAAGCCTGGCCTAGTCTACATTGACTCATTCAGTGAAGTCTTAAAAAATGAAATAATATCACAAATAAGCTATAGTGTCATCTGGAGGAATTAGTCCCCTCAGACAGCAGTAAGACACAATACAGTGTGAGAAAAATTGCAGCACAGATTGTCCCATATCTGCCTGCTGAGAGAACATAAGGCCACAGCCTCTGACACTGTTTTTCTGCTTCCTTTCACCACAGCTAAACTGAAACAGAAGAATGAGAATGAGAAATTAACTTTTATTCAGACAGATTTTATGCTAATTTTTCTTTCATGCAACATATATGTAAGTGAATACAGCATATATGGAGGTACTTGAATTCAAGATGACCAAAGGATTATTTTTCTCAGAAAAATCCACCTACTTTCTGTTAAACTCAGTACATCTATTAAAAAAAAAAAAAAAAAAAACGAAACAACAAAAAAAACCCAAACCAAATCACTTCCTTTTCTTGTACTAGTGATGGTGGCCACAAATTAAAAAACCACACTTCCTTTCAACAGCAGCTGAGAGGAGTTCATTTGGAAAAGTTTCTAAGCCCTGCTGAGTTCTGAGGTAATGTTTGCAGTTTTTAATATAATTATTTTTTGGCATTTATGAGAAATACTGCCAGCATTACTTACTGGACAGTGTCTTTCAGCAAGGAAGCTTTAGAAATCCTGAATTTTCCCAGTACTCTGTTGAAGTAACATGCAATATTTTGCTTTGTGTTGTTTTTATTCTTCAAAAAAAAATGAAGTCACACTGAGTTTGGGATCCAAATGAAACAAATCTACATTACTCAGAAAGAAAAAACAAAATACAGTTATTAAATCCAGGAAATATATTTTCTCCCCATCAGAGTAAGTATTTTGAACTATTTGTGCATGAATTTGTTTTCAGTGATGAACAATTCATATTATGATTATTTGACCACATAGGTTTAATGTAGCTTTAAACCTCATTGGGGTTTTCCAGTTCGGTAACATCCTATGCTTGCGACAGTCTGTTTTCCTGTGTAATACACTTCACAATCTCCAGGTTTAGATATCCATGTGGTGGTGCTTGCAAGCAGAAGAAATCTTGTGGTTTCAGTTTGTTGATTGATGTGCTGAACTACTGTACCATTCAGACATACCTTGACCAACTGGTATTTATCAATTCTGACAAGCGATTGTTTTGATTTCATTTAAACCAAGTTAAATTTCACTAATCTTCTAATCATTAATCTCATAATACACTTAAAGTAAAATGGTGACCCTTCTGAAATTAGTGGCAAAACTATCAGTGAAACCAATAGTTGAAACAGCTGAAAGAAAATAAACATCTAATTAACTGGAAACACTTAAAATTTGGTTCCAGTCTGAATGTGTTCTAGGGAAATTCCACAGTGCTGGCTAGTTAACCAAGTTAACTAACTGGAAATGCTGGGGTCCGTAGCCTGCTTTCTAAGCTCCATGTCAGAGCTGTGTAGCAGAGAGAGTTGGGGCTCCCACAGCTCTGTGGTGGTGAGAATGAACGTCCTTGTGCAACTGGGTTACTGTGAAGCTATAGGCCTTGGAAAACGCAGGGAACCACTCCAGAATTGGATATCCTACAAGTGCTGGTAGCAATGTATGATGGGCAGCTTTCTACTAATGTATACAAAGTTTCATGGACACCCTCTCACTTACCTAATGCTTGCACTTCAGACAGCAGGTCAGCATTTTTCTACATAATCCTGTAAGTAACGCCAAGTCTTACACTGGCAAGCACCTCAAGCGAAGGTCCCTGATGGTCTCCTTAAAATAGTCCAAGTAGAGCATATTAAACCTTGATATCTTTCATAGTTTAATGAAGGGAAGCTATTGATAGGTCATTCTTCTAATTTTAAAAATATTTCTTAAAATATACTTTTTTTTTTTTCTAATTTGAGACAACTGGATTGTGATGATGTATGCATCCAAGATCTGTTGCAGGGTGAATTAGTGGAGTTCAAATACCAGAGACTAGTTTTGTGGAAGGATATGGAGTTTTAGTTTGGACCAGCCTATTACAGAAGCGAAGTCAGTGGAACAATCTAGGTTTTAGTGTGGCTAGATTGTTCTGAGTACTTTATCAGGTAGTTTAAGACCAGGTTCAGTACTGAGGACGTTATACTTCAGTCACATTGACTGAAAACTGCTTAGAAAGAGCCTTTAGTGTTCTGTTTTGTATAGAGACAACACCACTGGGTAATGACTCACTCTTTGGACTGCTAAGAACTGTTACAGTATAAGTAATCACACTTCCCACAGAGCATCAAGAATCTCATATTCTCAGTAGTTTAATGACTTTTGATACAGCTCAAAATCTTTGTTTATATTCCTTCCTGCCAATTAATACCCCAAACAGGATTTACTTTTATAACTTTTAAAGACTTTCCACTGTAAATAAAACCAAAATGCTTACAGTACAATTTCCAGTGAAAAACAATAGTTCATTATAAATATCTTATAATTCATTATTCAATTAACACATCATGAAAACTGATTCCTTTTCTTTAAAACTTTAAATTGAACTGAACTTGTAATTTTTTTTTCTTTTAATTTGAAAAGCACTCCCTTTTTTTCCCCTTTACTTATTTATTTCCATTTGCCTCAGGCATGGTATGGACCCAAATTCAGCTGCTAACAGGAAGCACTTGAAATTTTGTGAAAGTCTGCTCTGGTGGGATATGACACTGCACAGAAAAAAATTAAGACACAGAAATTAATGTAATGTAATTTTTTATAGTTGTACCCATTTAAACAAAAATGAGGGTGCTTTCCACAACTGGATAAAATAGTTCACCTCTTAGACTGAAGTGACTGTTTCATTTCTCAGTAATAATGGATATCAAAAAAACCCAGGAAAATAAAAAGACTTGAACACTCAACTTGGAAGGAAATGTAGAATTCAGACAAATGCCATAAATATTTCTGAGCAACGCAGTGGATTAAATAGCTTTTATATTGATTGAAGAGACAGCAAGCATGCAAGCAAACTACCCTTGAAAAGGGAAGGAGTGACTTCACAGTATATCTACTATATGTTTTTATGCACCTTTGGTAAGGTTGTTGCACCTTAAAGGTGCAACCTTAAAGGTAGTTGCAATTGTGCAATTTATGACAGTACCTCAACATTACTTGTATGTACTACTAATGCTTATTTACAAGGTATGACACTGAATAGTTTCTTAAATTAAATGTCTCTCATTTCATTTATAGACTGAATTCTTTGTGGTTATTTTCCAAATTTCATCAGACAAACGTACTTTTTCTTTTATAAGTATTACAACAGTGCATGAAACATACCAAACCCAACTGCCTAACATGCTAAGTCCCAAACTCAGCTAAATCCTTGAATGTCCTTTACTTCCATCTGGAAAAAAAGCATCTGAGTACTTGTGACTTGATTATTTATAGAATGTTGTTTTCTCGTCAAGCTGGAAGTTGCAACAGAAAGTTCTTAAGACTGTGACTCACTGGGGGTTGTTGACTCCCAGGTAATAAACAGGATACTGCTAATATTGTACAACATTTACTCTTAAAGCAACATCTTAAAAAGCACAGTTTTCCTCCTTTCTAAGAAAAGGAATTGATATATGTTCAAAAAAAGGAGGAAATGGTCCCAGTGAAGTCAGGGGTTTTTTTTCTGCTATGCTCATAATGATTAGAAAATTTCCATGTCTCTAAACACACTGAATATAAGACAGCTTTGTTACACAGGACCACAGGTTACATTGAGCAGTCATAATTGTTACTACTTAACAGTTCTACATGACCTTTAGACTGTTTCGGAGTTCTTAATTGCACTGGCAACAAAAATGCTCCCTATGAAAGTTAGTCAGAACTATCACTTTAAGAAAGTTTAACTGGCTGCTTGCATAGGTAATAAACAGAGGAAGAGGGATTGTAACTCTTTGAACTGGAGATGAAATATGACAATATTCACAAGCTAGGTATTCATAATTTTAAGTGAATGTTAAATTAAACAGCTAGATCTTTATAACTCCAGAATTCATAAATTTTTGCAGGTAGCAAGAATTATTAATAGATATTGAAACCTTGACCCCAAATTTACCCACCCATTCCACCACCACTTCCCTAGAAGTATCTGATTTTTTTGAAGACACAAGAGATGTCTTCCAAATCAAAATGAGCTCTCTTAGTAGGATCTTGCAAAGTTTCTGAAGGTATAATATTCCCTTAATGAAAGTGTCAAAGATTTTTAATTCAAATTTCTTTCAATAGTCCCCAATTACCTTCCACAGGGCATCCTACCAGGCACAATACTGTAACATGCTCACAGTTTCCACTTTCTTTTGACATGATCTCATTTTAATTAATCCTGTTTGAGAGATCATGCAATGTGTGAAATCTGACTGTTCCTTGAGCTTTTTCACACCATTTTGTCTCTTACATGGGTAGAGGGGTCATGTCAGAGGGGTGGATGGGAGTATAACAATAACTTGATATGTATAATTCAGAGTTGTCAAGCAGCTATAACAAGCCTCATTATTGCTGCAAACTGTATTGCATAGATGACATGACTGCATGCATACCCCTGAACATGTATCTTGGCTAGATTAGTGTTCACCTGGCACCTGTGATAACAACAGAGCCATCTCCATAGTGTCATACTTTATATTCACATTATGAAACCACTGCATCCTTTAAAATTCTGTAGGAGATTTCAAAATAAGAAAATTTTCACAGAATTACAGAATGGTAGGGGTTGGAAGGGAACTTTGGCGATCATGTAGTCCAATGCCCTTGCCAAAATCTGCTCTAGGACAGGAATGCATCCAGGCAGGTTTTGAATATCTCCAGAGAAAGAGATTCCACAACCTCTCTGGCCAGCCTGTTCCTGGGCTCTGTTACACTCAAAGTAAATAAATGGGTATTATTTTTCCTCTTTTGTCCATTCTGGATTCCTAATAATTCTTTGCTAGGATTGATCAATATTTCCATAATGCACCCAATACTTCCACAATGTGTTCAAGAAAAAAAAAATCTTATTTATTTTCAGCCATTTCAGCCTACAGGAAAGAAAAATTATGGGAATTTATGTCAGTTTTATCATCCTCCACCTTCCTCAAAGATAAATTCTACTCAGGCTGCATGCAAAGTTTTTCCCAAATTCCTTTGGGATTTTGCCTGAACTACATAATGCATTCATCACATCTTCTACTAAACCCATCCCTCCAGCTTCACCATTCTGAAATCCTAAATTGCAATATCTCTTACCCTAAATGGAATTAAGGTGATTAAGTTTCTTAAAGGCTTTATATTGTATTTGTAGATACTAGAAGAGTTAAGCATCCCAAATGTGCCCAAACATGCAACCACATGCCAAAACTCAGGAGGTTGCACTATTAGCCAAATGACAGTCACGATGTCAGGTCAGTCTTTCTCCCACCAGGGCACATGCAGCCTTTGCTTTGGGAGGGCTTTTTACCTTAAATATGAAGGGGAGCTACTCAGTAGTCACTTGAGATAACATTCTCCAGCGTAAGAATTATTACTCTCTTTTTAAATTCTGTGCAGCCTTTTCTTTTTCTGTAGTTCAGGGTGTGTGCAGGTAAAAGAACAGAAAAGCCCATATAAAGCTCAGACTCATTGCTGTATCCCACAGCCCACTGTCATTTCCCGCTCCAGAATGAAGAATATGCTTGGCTTGTTGTTTGGCAAAGAAAGCATTGGTAGATAAGGGTAGAGCAACAGACCTCATCTCCCTGGACTTATGCAAAGCACTTGACACTGTCCCACATGACAACCTGGTCTCTGAACTGGAGAGACATGGATCTGGTGGATGGACCACTCAGTGGATCAGGAACTGGCTAGATAGCCACACACAAAGGGATATGGTCCATGGCTCAATGTCCAAGTAGAAGCTAGTGATGAGTGGTGTTCCCTAGGGGTCAGTGCTGTTCAATATCTTTGTTGGAGACATGGACAGTGGGATTGAGCGCACCCTCAGCAAGTTTGCCAACGACATCAAGCTGTGTGGCACGATTGACACTATGGAGGGAAGGGAAGGAATGCAATCCAGAGAGACCTGGGCAAACTTCAGAGGTGGGCCTGTGTGAAGCTTATGAAGTTAAACCAAGCCAAGTACAAGGTCCTGCACCTGGGTCATGGCAATCCCAGGCACAAATACAAGTTGGGCAGAGAATGGATTGAGAGCAGCCCCGAGGAGAAGGACTTGGGCATGTTGGTGGATGAGAAGGTCACCATGAGCCAGAAATGTGCACTGGCAGCCCAGAAAGCCAACCACGTTCTGGGCTGCATCAAAAGAAGCATGGACAACAGGTCAAGGGAGGTGACTCTACTCTGCTGTTGTGAGATCCTACCTGGAGTACTGTGTCCAGCTTTGGATTCCTCAACACAGGATGGACATGGACCTGTTGGAACAAGTCCAAAGGAGGTTCATGAAGAGCGTTGGAGTACCTCTCCCGTGAGGACAGGATGAGAGACTTCGGTCGTTTCAACCTGGAGAAGAGAAGGCTCTGGGGAGACCTTATAGCAGACTTCCAGAACCTAAAGGGGGCTGATGGGAGAGATGGGGAAAGACTCTTCATCAGCAAGAGCAGTGATAATGTGTGAGTGAGAGATAATGGTGCCAAACTCAAAGACAGAAGATTTAGATTGGATATCAGGAAGAAACTCTTTACTGCAAGGGTGGTGAGACACTGGAACTGGTTGCCCAGAGAAGTTGTGGATGCCCCATCCGTGGAAGTGTTTAAGGCCAGGCTGGATGGGGCTTTGGGCAACCTGGTCTAGTGGGAGGTGTCCCTGCCCATGGCAGGAGGGTAGGAACTCGATCATCTTTAAGGTCCCTTCCAACCCAAACCATGCTATGATTCTATGAAAGTTAAGAAGGGGTGCTGTGATCAACTCTGTACATACTTGGGACAGGGTGGTAGTGTACCCCCTAACATTTATGGCCTTAAAAGAGGCAGGCCAGAATATTCTCAGTGTGATATTTTTGAGCTCATGATATGCACACATTCCAAGAGTGCACAACGTATCTCAGAGCAATGGTCACCATAAGGCAAATGACTGTATCTTTTAATATTGTATAATGTCATATAAATCTCAAATCTGATTTCACTTATACTACCATAACTTGATTCTGGAATGCAATCAGATTTTGATCCAAAATCCAATGGACTGCGGTCATTCTACAAGTTACAGCTGAAAACTGAAACCTACAAGCTATAGGCACATAAAGTACAGATCTCAGCTATCTTCTAGACACTCATATTTGCACGGATGTTTTAGCCTTTGACAGAAAGAGAAGCAAATAATTTGTGTAAACTTTGAGGTCACATGTGGGACACAATTTCCTTTGTCTTGAGTGGATCAGTGTACAAATAAGAAAAAGGTGAACAGACCAGGAGGAAAAACTTCTATGTTGTTTCTGTACTGAGATGTGTCAGTATAAACAGCAGGAAATTGTACCGGTGGAGGGCGGGGGGGGGGGAGATTGGGGGTGAAAGGAGAGGGGCTTTATCTGTTCTTCAATGATAGACTGCATAAATGCTTTCCAGAAGTCAGAGACTCAGAGTTGTAAACCAGCTTTTGCTCAGATATTACTGCTTGAAGTCAGCAAGAGTATACTATATGCAAAATCTACAAATTTGTACTTAAATTTTTAAATGGTAATACGGCAAAAAAAGTATCCAGGAGTCATAATAGCTTAAATGACAAGCTTTTAGGATTTAATGTACTCTTATTTCAACTGTTCTAAAACCTAAAGTTACTAAGTCTTGGGTTTTTCAGGAGTTGCCTATATCTTGATATAGGACAACCTATAGCCCATTTAAAATTTAAGTATGGCCTGATGTAAGGTTTGCTTGTAGCAATAAAATGCATGAGTTGGTTAATAAATTTGCAACAAACTTTAGATCTTGAAACCTACAATTGCCTAAAAATATTTGGCTTTGAATTCTTTTTTAATTTCATTTCTATTTTTTACTCATACATATAGAATAATGATGACTGAAAAGTGTTTTAACTGAATCCATTAAAATATGTTCAAAAATCTTAAAGGACAGTAGTATATAAAGCTTATTTCCTTATAAAAAATATTTGCTTATGTAGGTGCACTTTTAAATGGTTTCAACATTTTTACTTTTAACTTAAATTTCACTTTGCATAACCAAAGATCCAACCTAGGCTTCCATGTATAATATGTGACAGAAAAATTCACATGTAATTCATAAATTCAGATGTGTGAAGGGGATGCAAAGACAGTCCCAACTATGTCAAAGTGTAGAATTTAGGTTATTATTCAGTCTTAGGGGAAATTGATTGGCAGCTCTACCAGGAGAAATTGTATTGGTGAAGAATTGAAGTGAAACAAAAGGCTATGTGAAGGATATGCTTTTTCAATTTTTACAAGGCAAGAGAAATACCAGCAAGTGTTCTGAAAATCTTTGAACTGCATTGTCAGAAAGGATATCAAGATATCTTCTTGTCCACCCCATTGTCTTGCCAACAGGTGTGATTAAGAGATATTTAGATTGTGTTTAAAGATATTCTGTAACATAAATTTTAAAACATCTCCAATTAATCTTTTCAAATGATTCATGAGCATTACTTTTAAAAATACATTTTATCTTGTTTCACCTTTAGGTCTATATTGAATATTTGTTGCTATAATTTATGTTTGTTACCCCAAATCCTATTTCCTTTGGACATGAAGGTCTCTTAATTCTCTTTCTTCTTGCAATGTCCTTTTACATATTTGGAAATCAGCTGCGATGACCCTTCTCATCACCATAGTTTTACTTATACGCTTCACTCTTCCTGCTCTCTGAGTGTCATTGTATTTTTTATTCTGTACTGGTCTTTGCCAGAAATATACAGACTTACCCATTCTGTTATCATCAGTAATGGTGAGAAGCATATTGCTTTCTTATAACTTCTTTACACATCAGCCTAAATGCCTCTATTGCATATTTGGTAGCTAGGAGGAAAACAGTAAAACATAATATTCAAAACATTCTTCTCTTCTGTTGTAGATGTACTCATCAGAATAATAACAATTGTTTACATAAATGTGTGTATAGTAAAGTTTTCTTCTCTTTAAGAATCAGAAGAACACACATCATTTCCAAAATAAGAGAAAGGAAAGGTCTGCATTGGTTCTGCCACAGCTCTGATTGGTGCCACAGCTCCGATAGGTTGTTCCCTGGCAAAAGGCCACAGAGACAGGTCCATGGTTCAGGTACTGAAATACACACTGTGAAGCTAGTGTTCTCACTCATTTACAAGTATGAGTTCCTAAATATTGACATTATTTCCAGACACATAGCCAGAACACATAAAAATCTTCTAGGTTCTCAAAAGGCAAGAGTTTAGCACTGAAGGGATAATGCTGATTGAAAACACTGTGTACACAGGTCTTTCCTCCTACTCATTCACATTACTTATAACCACTCTCTAGTCTGAAGTATTTTTCCTCCCTTGAGCAAAACCACTCCTGATGTGGCCTGGCTTCCACTATAGATTCTACCACTTTTGTTTATTCAACACTTCTTTAGGCTAGGGCAGTCCTTTCACTTCCACATGTGTTCAATAGAGCCACAACCACGTTTCTGCCCTCTCTGTAGATTTCTTTTATACTTAATTGTGCTTTAAAAGAACTTTTCTTGTTTTAGGGCCACCAACATAGTTTATAGAATATGTATATATGCCCATATAGGGTGTATAGAATTTAACTTCTGGTACTGAATTGCATAGGTTTCGTCTGAAGTGAGATGCACATGTAAAGGGAGTCAGGGGATGAAACAGGTGGCTGAGAGCTCTAGTTTCTACTGACTCACACACTACAAAACTGACACAAATTTTGTGTCACTTGCTTCCTATAGTGAAGAACTCTGCTTGACAAAAGTACCTCCCTAAGTACTTCCCAATCCTAGGAAAGAGAGAGATGTCATGTGTTACTGATCTCCAGGCTTCTCCTCAAAATGTGCACACAGGGAAAAGGAAGAATTCAAATAGCGTGGCACTGAAGTCCTGCTCTGGATATACACAAGTACCCACAGTATCAGTTGAGATTTGTGTTTTGTTCTTTTGATCCTCCAGTTTCCTGAATTCAGAGCCTTCTGCGAAATAGAAAAAGCTAATGATCAACCACCACTATGTATCTGTGGTCCAGCTGTCAAAGAAAGGAGAAATTGTCTCTCTGAAACTCACTTCCTTCTTACTCCAAGTACTGTTTTCTCCAGAACTCTCTAGACAGCTTATACTACAACATTTCTCTTTGGCATGCCTCTGCTGCACAGCATTTGAGCTTGACTGCCAAATTTACTCCACTTTTGGAGCCTTGCAAATGCAGTTCCTCTTGGGAAACCCCAACTAAACAATTGGCATTTAATTTTCCTGGCAATCAAGAGCTCTATAATCTGAGACAGACTTTGCTATTGATGGTGGTGAGCTCTCCTTTATTGGAAATGTAATGCAAAAGCATGTATGCAATGTATTGCAAATGTAATGTAAATGTAAAATTCTGTTCAGAAATTATATAAAATGTTTGTTCACTTAATTTAATTTCATTTCATTTCAGCAAATGAGAATGTGGGAAAGAGTCTTCCACTGTTAGTGAGAATTTATATTGGAAAACATGGTTTACCATAGACTCTATCTCCACTTAACCTTTGCTTCCTTTGTATAATATATTGTAATCTCTACAAAGTTTCTCATATTTGTGGAAAAAAAAATGCAAATTTAGCTGTGTTGGCAACTGAGCCTATGAAAGATCAGTAAGGCCAGCCCATTATGGATATTTTTGAAGTCACACAAAATTTAAATTCTTTTAATATTTTTGTCCCACCCAGTTATCTTTTGGTTAGCTTTTTTTTTTCTTTTTTTTTGGTTTTGTTGTTTTGTTTTTTTTTTCTCAGCATACAATCTGTGTAATAACTAGAGGGACAGTGCCACAAGAGCTACAGTATGTTACTTCTTTCTGTTAGTGGATTTGGATTCATTTCAGCAACAAATATGTTTATTCAAAAGCCATAAAGGTTCAACACAACATTTTGTCTCCTTTCCATGATTACATCAATTTCAGCATTTCTATCTATGTGGACAGTGTTTTCCTCTCTTATAACCTCCTCTCTTAAAACTAATTCATGGATTAGCCCATAATTATATGTGCTTCCTATTCCAGTAAAGAGGAAGGAAACTTGCAAATCAGATGGACGTCAATTGGGCTGTAACTTCTGTTGAATAAATGTGTATCTACAGCAGGAAAATCTCTTCTTTTGCCAAAATATGGGTAGGAACTGGTCTTCCTCTCCTTAATGGGCAACGTAAAGGTCAAGAGATTGAATGGAGACAAATAGTGACATTATGCCTGGTGATTACTTTGTTGATTTGAAATGTAATACAGGAAGTCACTGAAAGCTGCCTGCAAGCTGATTATTACTATTCCATTGCCCCCTTATCAACAAAGATCAACAACATACAGATATATTTGCCTGGAAAATAATAGTTGTAATGAAAAAGTTCTATGAAATACTTTTCCCACACAATGCAGTGGAAAATTTGGTTTCCATTCTATACAAAATTATATATAAATCCATAAAGATTAAGATTAGAAGGTAGTCAGAAAATTTTAAAATTTGCCATTATGTTTGTATTATGCTCATGGAAATCTAAGGGCAAATGTACATGAAGTGATTATACTGGTTTGAATATTTAAAAAAAATATTCTGAAGTATTTCCTTAAGAAAAAACATTTGTAAAATGTACTTATTTATTCACAATTATTTTTATTTATTTATTCACGGTGTTTATTATATTTTATTCACAGTGTTTATATAAATTTTATTTTTAAATAAAAAAGTTAATTTGTTATCAAGCTTTTTCCAGACTTCATCTGTATTTGTCAGTCCCTAGGTTGCATAAGGCTTTTCTATGAGCTGGCCTCATCAATTTCATCCTTGCTGCAGAGTAGCACCATGTAAATTCTTGTAGGATTTTCATATCTGCATTAGTTTTACTAGCTCGCCAGGGAACTCTGTGAGTTACAGTATTGCTTTGGGGGGCCCATAGTGGTCTTCTTTGTAACCCTCACTTATGCCTGAAAAGCACTCATAATTTCCATTATTTCTTCCTACTCTAATCATGTCCAGTTCTGTGTCCAGGATGCCAGGAACAAGTCTCTGAAAAAAGGTTTTCAAAAGCTTTTGACCTCTTTTCAAACCTCATTAAGGTTCAGTTGGAACTGCACTGTCATTCACATTGGGAAAACTAAGTACTGTAGGAACATAAACTCTGTTAAACTCCAAAGTTCCTGCTATTTGTCCCAGTAACACCTTTGTTAAGGGAGAATTGGCCTGTGTGAATACAAAAGATACAGAAGACTTGGGCGTAAGATTATCGTAAATGAATTAGTCATAGAATCATAGAATGGTTTGGTTTGGAAAGGAACCTTAAAGATTATCTAATTCCAACCCCCCTGTCATGGGCAGGGACACCTCCCACTACACCAGGTTGCTCAAAGCCCCATCCAGCCTGGCCTTGAACATCTCCAGGGATGGGGCATCCACAGCCACTCTGAGCAACCTGTTCCAGTGCCGCACCACCCTCACAGTAAAGAATTTCTTCCTAATATCTAATCTAAATCTCCCCTCTTTCTGTTTAAACCCATTACCACTTGTCCTATCACTACACTCTGTGACAAAAAGTCCTTCCCCCTCTCCTTCCTGCAGGCTCCATTCAGGTACTTGAAGGCTGCTATAATGTCTCCCCAAAGCCCCCTCTTCTCCACGTTGACCAACCCCAACTCTCTCAGCCTGTCTTCATAGGAGAGGTGCTCCAATGCCCTGGTCATCTTTGTGATCCTCCTCTGGACTTACTCCAACAGATTCATTCTTTCTTATCTTGGGGACCCCCAGAGCTAGAAGCAGTACTCCATGTGGGGTCTCGTGAGAGTGTAGTAAAAGTGCAGAATCACCCCCCTCAACCTGCTGGCTACGCTTCTTTTGATGCAGCCCCAGATGCAGTTGGTTTTCTGGGCTGCAAATGCATGTTTTGGGGCCATGTTGAGCTTTTCATCAACGAACAACCTCAAGTCTTTCACCTAGATCACATTAACACCACTTCCATGCCCACTTGGCTCTGGTTGTCACCAGGTTTTAAAAATGAGCCACAAAATTCCAACAACAATCATTGGGTTTGGACAGATGACAAAACATATAAATAAGATGCACATGGAACCCATCTGAATCTCCAGTCTTTCAATCCAAATTAAAAGCCAGGCGTGCAATTATTTAATAATTAGTATTATAGATCCAATAGTCACAATATGACTTCTTTCACATGACAAGTTTGGGAAAAGCTATCATATACAAACCACTGCTGCTTCTCCCGCAACCTCCAAATTAGCACTGTATTTGGCATTTCAATTCAGCAGTGACTAATTGTTACTAAAATACAAACTCCAGTCTATAAATATGAGAAAAGTTGAGAAACTTTCATATTTTGTGTCTTTTTAATGAACTCATAATAATGTATTAGGTTTTGTTACTTTTCAGGTATGCGGGTTAGGTGTGTTTATAAAGTATTCTCAGTTTGTTTTAAGATGATAAAGAATGGGTCATACAGCTTTGAGACCTCCCACCTTCCCTTTGAGTTTACACAGTTCTTCAATTAAATCTGATAATAAGCCCAAATGATAAGCAGCAACATGGCTCAATGTGACCTACTGCTGTACTCTGAAAAGTAGATACTCGACTTAGGACTGCTAGAAAAAGCAGAGGTTTTTTTGCAGGGGAGGGAGGGAATGAGATAAGGTTTTTTTGCAGTTGGAATCTCAACATACCTGCATTCTTTATGTACTCAGTCCATATTCTCCTGGTGAGCTAGCAGACTTATTTGGTTGGGCAATATGAGTTAGGAACACAGCACAATGAGAAGAAAGGCAAGCACTATACAATGTTCTTCTCCCTAGAAGTGAAAATTCAGGAGTCTAAGAATACTATAGTGCTCTATCAATAAATGCCAGCATACTAAAAATTCCCCTGCAATAGAGGATTAGCTCTCATATTTTGGCTGATCATGGAAAGCCAACAGTTTTCAGAGAAGAAAGCCAGTTAATAAACCCACTGCCCACATTTATCTTTCAGAGTATTTCACAGCATCTCAAATTCCTTATCTCCCTCTCTCCATGCATTATGCACTGGGAATTTACATAGTCCAAAGTACTGGGTCTGTCTGAGTCCCCCGGCCTCTCCTCTGAAAGACAGCTCTGTCTGCAGGGCAGAGGGCAATGTAGCACAGCCATAGGACTGTTTTTAACAACTGGGCAATATTTTCCTGCTGTTTTCCTCTATACAGCCAGCATTCACCTTCTGTGGGTGTGTGAATAACAGATTCCAATTGTAGTCAGACGCGATTTCCCATGATTTGGGGTTTCATGAGCATTCATCATTTTGCATACTTGTTTGGCACTGATGAGCTGTTAATCAAAGGTGAGCTTTTAGCATTGACACTCTCAAGCAATCTTGACATTATAAACATCTGCCAATACTTTAACACCTGTGCACTCGCAATAACCCAGCACCTGCTAGTGTCCATGCAGGGTGATTAACTGAGCCTGGTTATAGGATCCTGAGGGCTTTCTGTGGCTCCAGCCAGTGGCACCCATATGCACCAGTGTACACCATTTTTCTGGGGCGTCCTTTGCACTTGGGCAGGTCCCAAAGTGGTCCCCAGGTGGCCGAGACCCACCTCTCCAGCAGTAGTTTGCCATCCTTCTGGTGCTGTCGGTGCTGGGAGTGGAGGGAACCTGGTGGCACCCCGTTTCAGGGAGCCAAGGAGCTGTTGGAGGGGTTTGAATGCAGCAGTCAGGGAGGGAGCAGTGCCAGCACAAAGTCCATTGGCTGAGACTGACTGGGTGGAGGGACGGGATCTCCCAAAGGGAGATTCCAGAAGGTTGGGTGGGGTACAGAGCACAAGTTTTATGAAGAGCAGCTGAGGCAACTGGGGTCGTTCAGCCTGGAGACAAGGAGTCTCAGGGGAAAACTTACTGCTCTCTCCAACTACCGCATCACTCTCTACAGCTACCTGGAGGTTCTAGAGAGGTGGTGGTTGGTCTCTTCTCCAATGGGATAGGACAAGAGAAAATTGCCTCAAGTTGCACCAGGTAGGTTTAGATTGGACATTAGGAAAAATTCTACACTGAAAGGGTTATCAAGCATTGGAACTGGCTGCCCAGAGAAGTGGTGGAATTGTCATCCCTGGAGGTATTTGAAAGATGGGTAGACATGGTGCTTAGCGTCATGGATTAGTGATGGTTTTTGTCAGTGTTAGGCTGATGGTTGGACTAGATCATCTGAAAGGTCCCTTCCAACCTAGGTGATTCTATGCTTCCAGAAAGGCCCATGATGGTGGTGTGGGTGTGTGTGAGGGGATTCCCCTGAGCTCTGAACTTTGCTCCTGTCCACTCAGCATACAAGCATACACTGCAGTGATGTTCCACTTCCCAGATGTTCCAGTGTCTGGCAGATTACCAGACACTCCTGAATTTACTGGCCATTGTGAGTAGTAGGAATAGGGACTGTGGGGGGAGGGGAGATGAATCTTTGAGATTTAGGAATGTAGGGCTGGTTTGGGAAGCTAACATATACAGGAAAATCCCATTCTTCACATTTTAGTATGCTCTGAGTTAGTATTTATACACTGGAAAAGTTATCCAAATGGGCTTTATGAAGGTCAGATCAATGTTTTAGTGAATCCAAATAGCTGGAGGTTTGGACAAGAGAGTGTTTGTGCACTCCAGTTGCAGAATAACTATGTTAGAGAATACCCATCAATCTATGTGACAGCTGTCTGCTTTTGGGATCAGAAAGGTTAGGCCTGCAGAAATTTCTTTCCAAACTATAGAAAACCTGAAGGAAAACAGATCAGCTTATTTCCTGAGATTAAAAGTTCAGTGTTCAGCTTTCTTGATTTTTAATAGTGAAGATATTTGAAACCCCTGCATACCAATGCTTCCACTCTGAAGAAAGATCATTAGTTAGGAAACCTTATCCTGAATCTTCTACCTCCAGAATTTTTCCTTTAGTGTTTTGTGAATTTTCAGGCTACAAATAAAAGAACTGTATAATATATACTTGATATTTGTATAACTTATGAAGTACAAGCAGCATCTGGTTAATGGTCTCTAGTCATATGATTTCGTTTTAGGTAGTTCTGAGAAGAGCAGGCAGTTGGACTCAATGATCCTTATGGCTCCCTTCCAACTTGAGATATTCTATGATTCTGTGATTCTAACTGATCAAAAGTTATCCCCTTTTCCAAGTGCAATATGAAAATAAAATAATATATTAAAAGAGTGTGAACGTATTCCAAATACAAAGACAGAAGACTAAATAAAACACATTAACACATAGTTAATATGATTGTTTTCATCATGCTTAAGTATCTGGGTGAATTGTTCTTTGCCATCAAAGTCACCTTATTGGCTAGGAATTCCATCCTTTCCTAATAGAATGTATTTTCATCAAGTTGCAAATAAAAATTCACATCATTTGATGATCATTCAAATGCAGCCACCTCCCAAGAGGAATAAGGAACATTAGAGATTTTTTTTATTCTTGTTTTTCTTGCTTTCAGAAGTGATCCTTACAGAGAAGGCTGCATGCAAAGGGAACTTTCCCCTCTTTTTTTTTTTAAATGGTTTTCATGTATTATATGACATTAGCTGGATTTTAGTGGGCTAGAGCTTCACAAAAATTTCCATGAGTGTGGAGGCCAGCAGGTGGTGGTGAGCTCAATCTAAAGGTTCCATCTCTGTTTAGTGGAGCCTATATTTTCTGTGCCTTAGAGCAGTTGCTGACTTATTCAAACATTTAGTTAAACACTAAAAAAGGGGAGGAAGGAGACAACTGTAAGATACAAGTGTGACTATTAATTGCATTTCCTATAGATGAAATCACTAAAATTAAAGAAAATATCAGCATAGCCAACATTAACATCCTGAATAACCTCAGCTCATGGTTACCAACTGAACGTAATACCAAAACATATTCAGATTAGGGAAGGAGGTTTTATCTCATTCACAGCATTTCTATTCAATTCTAGTGTAGAAACACTAATGCTTTTTGGTGCCTTAGAAATCAGTCAGTAATCTCACTTCCAATTTCAGATCCTGAATTAAATCTTATCACTAGAATAATTATTTCCCCTGTTACTTTCATCTTAAAAAGTATGAAATTGATGCCAAGATTTAAAATATGGGTAGTTATTAGTTTGTGTCCTTTCATCATTGTACAGAAATCCCATCATTTCTTTTTTGATCCTCTATGTTCTTGTCCCGTTTAAAATAGTGCAGACTGATATGTTTGACCAAAGTATTCAAGTGTTCCCAAAGGCCCACTGAAATCAATAACTGTTCAGATACTTAAGCTCAGGAAAAATGCTTTTGGACTTAAAAAGGGCTTTTGGACTTAAAAAGCACTTTTTGACATTCAGTTCTACTGTCTTTGGTTTTAGTGGTTACCAAGGATATTCCAAGCACAGGGAACAGGGTGAAAGCAAGCCTGGAGTTAGGATAAGAAAGGAATGAAAGAGGAGTCTTTTTCCATCAGTGGAGTAATGAAAATGGATAAAGGAGATTCCAAATTGACGTATCTTTTGTGTAAATTGCACAGTAATTAAATACATTACAAATTAATTTAATAGAATCTTCTTGTTCTGCAAATACTAGTTGCTTCTTTTTTTCTTCTTTTTTTTTAGATGTTCTGGATGGAATTTTCTGGATGAAGGCATAATACTAAATTTAGTATTATGTTCTAGCCTACTTTTGGTTATCTACAAGAACCTTAATCTTCAGGAGAAAATTTTATTATAGCAGTAATATTAGCGACAGTTCAGAGTTTATCACTGACTGAATTTCAACTTGTCAGGGACTTTTCTGTAAATGCATATCTAGCCAGTCTGAAAGCTTGTGTATTGTTAGTGCATTGTCACCTGAATGGTTCCTTTAGAATTGTCAGTAAAAACAAACAGATTGCTGTTATATATACATATCTTTTTCATCTTAAGCATAATTTAATTCATGAGAAAAAAAGTATAGTTTCATCTGATCTGAACAGGTTCTACTACATTTGTATGACCTTTATCTAACAAATAAGAATTCTTCCCTCAGTTTTCTTGCTTGTGGAATAACTATTAGTTCTTAAACTTCCATGCACAGTACAGTGATAAAAATATCCTTTCTGTATTAGAGGAGAATGATAGCCTTACCAGCACCATAGTTGATGGTAATTACTACTACATCTAAACCAGATTTTCAATTAAATTTTAGAAAACTTATTCTGAGATTAATGCATTCTATAATAGCTCTCTGCCTGGGGCTAGAACCAGGAGCTTGTAATTGTGAGATATAGAATTTAAATTATGAGTTGAAAAATATTTCCCATTTTGACTACTAATTAATCCAGTTTAATTTCTGGGTTTGAAAAAGTTTTTTTTCTGTGGTTAAATACCACAGTAGTATATACTACAGGAGTATGCCTTTGAATGTTAAAAAATGCCTTTTGTTACTCTCTGGCTTCATAAATACCTGTCTAAGCATACATAGCAAATATAAACAGATTGACAAATAAATATGTCATTTTTCATAGTAGGTAACAGCTATATGTTTGCATCTTTCTTCTTGAGATGTTGATATCTGGCACTTCCACTAGACCATCTTTCTGCATGTCATGGAAATGTGTGGAAATATACACAACTGAAAGAGTACACCTATTCTTAACTTTTGTATCTTGCTGAGTTGGATAAAAACCCTGTTCTTCAAAGAGATATTTTTTGATCTTTCCATAATTTACATTTATAGATAACAAGATTATATATTTTCTTCCTATACTCTTCTAATTTCAACTGCTTGATTATCATTGTTCAGACATGCCCAACAGACAGAGCAAAAGATCATCTGTGTTCCATAAAATTATCAAACAGATCAGTGGAAGGAATTAATTGTGCATTTTTTCAGTAAATTAATATGTAATTTCCATTCTAAGGTATTGAGTTAATCCAATGTTTGGGGGAGAGTGAGGTGAAAAAAGGACTGGAAGACAGGAAGTCGAAAAGTAATATGAGAGATATTAAAATGTAATCATATACATATTATGGGACAAAATACAGTGTCAGTGAGCCTTTGTGCTTTATGCTAGGAAGATAAAGGGGACTTTCAAATTTAAGAAGAGGAGAAGGAAAGTTGGAATGCTTGTAAAATTACTCTACTTTTGAGCCTTACATTTTAAAAATATACATTGAAACTATACTACTGCTAGGTTGTGCTGTCCTTGTGTGTTGTGTAACTAACTGATAGAGGTCACCTCCCTTTTTCTTGTACATACTTTAAAAGTACTTCTAGTATTGTAAATCATGGCAAGAGTAAGGTTAAATAGTAAGAGTTAATGCATGCTGTTATCTGAAGTCAATTTTTAATTTCTCTCTCCCCCCAGTATTATTTAGAAAGTCTTTGTAGTTCTTTCTCAACACATCCTTCTGTCAGGCTATAATACACAACAGATGGAATCAGGTCTCATGGACTTTGGAAGATGAGCAGGAAGTAAAACTGTTGTGCATCACATATGTCAAGAGACAAAGCATTTTATTGAAGATGGAGAACAATTTGAAATATTCTGCAATCCTTAAGTCAATACCAAATCTGGAGGAAGGCAAGTGAAGTTTAATCATAAGCAGGTGAAAATATTGGTAAATTAAAAAAAAAAAAAAGGCATATAAACTTGCTTTAAACATAACTGGGAGTAAAACTAAATTCACTACTAGTTGTAGATTTTAGGGCCATAACATATCTCACTTATATTCAAACAAAACAACGCGTGCTTAGCAGAAATCCTTAAGGCATACCTTTGTTGACTGATTAGTTTGGAAGTAATAGAAACTGTTAACTAATCCAAGGGATGCCAAAAGGGCAAGTGTGAGAAAATTTATATGATAGTACATACAAGCTGCTGCAATTAATTTTCATGATGTTTTAAAGAAATTTGTTTCTCTTTCTCTCTTTCTCTTTTCTTGCTTGCTACCACTTGGTATTTTGTCAGAAACAGCTGTTTTGCAACCTGCTGAAAAATGAAAGGGTACATATTTTCTTGACATTGAAATAATGTAATGTTCCAACCAGATGCTATGTAGAGAAATAGCTTTGCAGAGTGCTTATAAGAAAAAAAAAATCTATTTCAGGCATAAAATCTCAATAATGATGACAAGAAAATACTATTTTGCATAGATTGTATGAAGTATGTATGTAAACTATAGTCAGTGTAAACAACTGTTAAAGAACTTAATATCTTCACTTCCCTTTGTTTGGATTTTAGACCAAGTGTACAGTCTAGCCCTATTATTTATGGAAACTCTAAATATAAACAGTCTTGAAACTAGTTTAAAACCATCATATACATTAGGAACTTGCATTGACCAGGAATTTGGACTAGGTGGCTTTGAACCTAAATTACCCTATGATCCTAAGTCTGTCTCATTATAGGGCTAGGAATCAGACAAGCCTGCACCTATTTAATTGCCTTTCCAGGTGATAGGTGTTCAAGGGTTTTTTTTTTTGTTGGGTTTTTTTTTCTATTTATTTTTTAATATTAATTAAGAGAGTGAGCTTGCTCTACTTTTCGTAACATGAAGGACTAGCAGAAGAGGGATCTTTTCAGGTTAATTTCATAATAGTAAGAGGCAGAGCTTTCTAGGAGGATGAGCAGAAATATCACTATGTAGAAAATTGTAGGGGAAGTTTTAAGACAGACTAGAGTAGAACAAGCCACACAGGAATCACTGACCTTAGAATCAGCCTGAAGATGTAATGTGTTGCTGTTGAGTGATTTGTCTATATACAGACTATTTACCTAGAGAAGGTAGCTAGCATGATAAACATTGGTACAGTTAAGTCACTAGGGAGTATTGTAACTCACATGTTCAAATAAAACTGGTAGTGCTACAATCTGAAAGAGAAAAAACAGGCTTGTAATCCTGTGTGCCAAAGTAATCTTATTACTTCCTCTTTCAACTTTAAACCTCATTTTTATATAGGAAAAAACTGTAATTCGTTGGCTAAAAAATGACGACCTCATTTCCAACACCTATCCAAATCTTAACTAAGTCTTTGTTAGGTTTGATATTCAAAGAATCCTTTGCTCTGAACTGAGAAGGCCTTAAGGGGGTGAGATACCAAGAAATATCTCATTATCTGTCTTAAGTTACTGACGTCAGATATGATAAAGATTATATCCTGCTGTTTTGGATGCTTTTTTATGTGATTAAGAATTGTAATGAAATGAAATGAAGCTCCTTCCAAGTCTTTAAGTACACATTCTGGCAGAATTTTATCTTCTGTTCCAGTTTTTGTGATACTTTGTAATGATGCAGTAGTTCGTTGGCCACACAACAGTGTCCAGCTTGTTTATTTACATTATTTTGACTATTCTATGTGTCTTTATTGTATGTATGATCTTGACTGTCCATACTTTTGTATTTAATGTTTGGGTTTTTTTTAAAATTAACAGTAATTAGATCTACAATAATTAGGTATGCAGTACTACTAGACAAATTAGCTTTATATTTGAAAGAAATTTTAGCTCTGGTGTTTGCTGTGACAATTCCAGTATAGCTATCCATATTTCTGAAATGAAATGAAATATTAAGGTTCTAAAGAGGCTGTTATTTCTGCATATTCCTAAGTGAGAAACACCGTGGAAGAATTTTGATCTAATTGTATAATGCTGCCTTACAAGAAAAGTTGCTCTCAAAGACTTACATCAATTTTTTTAACACGTCTTAATTCAGAAAAAACCACAAATCCTTTCTATTTCATCAAGCATAAGTAGAATCTCAGCAAAATTTTACTAGCAGAAGAAAGTAAAACACATAATATGTAATCTTCAAGTTAGTTTGCATTCTTTCATGATTATAAATGCACTGCTAGCCATACATGTGCCTCCTCTTTTTTTATCTAAACTAAAGCTAGCACCTTGGAATGAATATGTTATAGAATATGCCCTGGAGGTTCTCAGGTGTAGAAGGAGTAAATTGCTTGGTGGTAAAATCTAATTTTACCTCCCATCACCCCACCGACAAAGAGAGACAAACATAAAGCTCTGTGGAAAGAAATCCATACTGGAACACTGAAAGATAAAGATTGCAGACTTGTGAGAAATCATGTCCATATAATAGTTTTGTAATTCCTCCTGCAAGACATACAAATGAATGTAGGAAGGCATTTGTGAAACAAACTATACTTTTTGAGGTCTCCATCTGTGAGGTTCAAGCATATAAATTACTTGTAATTGAGGAACAAATAATATTACTGCTATTACATGCTTTCCTTTTAAAGGGTATACAGACAGCCTACATTTTCAGCAGACAAAATGTAGTTCTGGTGTCTGTAGTCTGCTGCTGCCCTGTGTTTCACCACAGAGAAGACTACTTAATAAGGTAATGTAACTTTAAGTGCTTGTGTACTAGTCTCTTACCACACTCTGTACACTTCACCTACTTCACTATACATAATCCTGAATTTACTAATGCTTTGGTGAAACACTGAGATCTCTGATTTTTTATCCTATCATCCATTCATCTGTTTTGTTATACCCTTTAAAAATTCTACCATGGAACAGTGTTCTGGAATAGTTGACTGGTCTTCCAGAAGAAAAAGAAGGCTCTTCAGATAACTTGTTAATAATAGAACTGTAAAGGTCTATTTCATCAAGGCTCAGTAACCTCTTTAGAGTCACTGAATTAATAGTAATACATGAGTAAAGGTAATGCAGAAAGTCAGGAACCGTGAGTTTATTCTTTCAGGTGGGATTTGTGCCACTTTAAACAAGTGTGTGTAGGTACACACTTGCATACACATTGTGTATGTACATGTAGAAGATTGTCAGGGTTTTACCCACGTGGAAAGAATGATGCCTTGGGAGATAAACTCCTGATAAGAGAGTCAGTAGCAGACTCATTCACTTTTTTGACATCCCAATGTGTTACTCTGTATGAAGTCACTATTTCAAAACTAGCTCCCAGATATAAGTCTAGGTAATTTATTAATAGAACCATTTGAAAAAAATGCTGATTCAATATCATCAAAACATTCTGTGGGAACAAGTTGTTTTTTCTTAGTTACTCTTGATGGAAACTAGGCAGGTTTCCATGGAAACTTGCCTACCTCACTGACAGTTTGCCTGTCTGGAGCCAGATTTCCAGCCATGGGATGAGTCTAAACTGCTTGGCTGCTGGGGCTGTCAGGGTTCAGAAAGCCTGTGGAACAGCACCTTGAGTTTGTTTTGAAAAGCCAATGAAAATATTGAATCACTTTCTGTAAACAGGATTTGAGGATTCTTGTCCTAAGAAATGTTGAAGTCTTTTTCCTATATGAACCAATTTCCCCCCCTCTCAGATTTTCATTTAGAAAAGGAATTTCGTGCCCTGACTGCTAGTTCTTTTAAAAGCTGCCATGTCTCATACTTCACGTATGGTCCTACAAAACATTCCCACTGCTTTTACAAAAGACACAAGCTGGCAAAAGTTAACCCTAACACTTGTCTGTAGCTCACTGACCTGGCATGGTTTCAAAAGGGTCAATGTAGGAGGAACACTGACTTGTGGTAAAACAGGTGTGAAGGTAGTTAATACTTAAGAAACACGCATATATTTCTTTGTAACTGCTGGTATTGGTGTGTGGTGAAAAGCCAGTCCTCCACCTGGCTTTTAAAATCTACATGAAGACCATTATTTTTTTCTGAAAATTTGAGATTTTTGAGATTTTTAAGATTTTCAAGACACAAATCTCCGAAAGCACTATTTTTTCTAAGTTTGGATTTATTAAACTATATTTAAAACAGCAAAGTGTTTTTTTTAAACATGAAAGTAGGTACTGAACTACTGATCCATATGTTACGAGACGTAGACATAATCACCTTAAAACCCCCTTAAAAATAAGACATTGCAAATAAAGACAATCACGCTTTATAATTAAAATCTTTCTCGTCCTGGCTGAGTTAACTTTTATGCTCTTTGTCTGAGAGTTCCTTACGAGGAATGTTTTCATCATGTTCTTCCAGATGTAGTATTTTCTTTACTTCTCATTGCAAAGAGCTGTTGTCACCATTTTAGTCATCCTTCTGTTTTGCAGGCTGGGTGTTTACAGTGTGGTAAGAATATTAAAACCATCATTCGTGCATCAAAAAAGCTAATGGAAAAATCTTACTTGCAGCTGTGGAGGAAGCAGAATCATGTCTTAACTTACATATTTTAATCCCTAAGTAACAGCAAAATGTTGCACATATTTGTGGTGCACACAGCATCAACTGGGAGAGGCAACAATCGTTCAGGAGCAGTAAGAAGTTACTGAACAGCCAAACAAAAAATATTAATATTTTTTTATTCAACAGAAAATGCATGTGAATGTACAAATCTTAACATGGCTGGTCCTTGCCCCACAGATCTTCTGTTACATACTGTAGGCTCATATAAAGTTCTGAGCCTTCAAGTTGTTGCTGTAACAAGTGTAACAAATAAATTAATTTAACTAACCATGATTCACTAGTCCTTTCTGGCTGCCAGTTTTACTGCTTCCAAGCTCCATATTTGGATTCACTGTTCTTACTACTGTGGTGTGCCTTTATCTCTGTACCCTAACACTGTTGCTTTCTCCTATTAAATAAGAGCTCATGTCTCTGGTGGTTTCATAGTTGACCATGAAATATTCTGAGGAGCCTTCAGCTGATGGAAAAGAACAACTTTCCATCTTCTCAGGAAGATTTGAGATGTAGCCTTGCTTCCTTCAGTATGCAAAGCTAGAATAGTCTGCCTCTGCTTTTAGTATGGGAGAAATTAATTTCTTATTGCTGTTTTCTCCACCCTTTCCCCCTTTTCTGACTTGCAACACAGATATCCTTGCACTGGAAAGGTAAGGTATCTCAAATTTCTGAATAACTAGCCAAGCAGGTCCTAGCTGGGACTAGCTGCTATGCTAATACTCCACCCCAACATTTACCTTTACAACGAAAATTAATAACCAGCATTTGATCAATGTTTCTGTTAAGATGAGCGTTGCTGAAGTATGGAGTACTGTAAAAACGTTTAAACTATTACCATTTTCCCCCTTTATATCTTTAATAATTTCCCTATTTTCCTTCTTAAATACATGTAAAATACATGTGATCACACTCCTATTTTTCAGCTCTGACTATATAATATCTTTTGCCAGGTCCCAATCTTCTGATGTGATTTAGTAGAATTTTGCCATTAACCATCGGTCAAAATCCTTCAACTATTTTACCCAAAGGACATGTCAGCTTTCTGATCTCTCTCCTGAGGATCTTGCTGCTCATGAGGCCACTGCTTTACTCATTTTTAAATCTGTCCCTCAGGGAAAACAATGCAATCCCCCTCACTACCATCACTTATATTATCATGTTTAATACTAAGGAGATATCCTTTCTGCAAGTGGTGATCTGTGATTTTCCTCTTTCTTCTAATTATATTCATGAGAATCTTTCTTTACCATCTTAAATCCTTTCTTCTCTTCTGTCTCATAGAATCATAGAATCATATGGGGTTGGAAGAACCTCTGGAGATCATCTAGTCCAACCCCCCCACCAAACTGGGTCCACCTAGAGCACATTGCACAGGAACTTGTCCAGGTGGGTTTTGAATGTCTCCAGAGAAGGAGACTCCACCACCTCTCTGGGCAGCTTGTTCCAGTGCTTTACCACTCTCACAGTAAAAAAGTTCCTCCTCACGTTTAGGTGGAACTTCTTATACTCAAGTTTGTGCCCATTTCCTTTTGTCCTGTCACTGGGCACCACTGAGAAAAGACCAGCCCCGTCCTCCTGACACCCTCCCTTTAAGTATTTGTATGCATTGATCAGATCCCCCCTAAGTCTTCTCTTCTCAAGACTAAAAAGGCCCAAGTCCCTCAGCCTTTCCTCACAGGAGAGATGCTCCAGGCCCCTAATCATCTTTGTAGCCCTCAGCTGTACCTTGTCCAGCAGTTCCCTGTCCTTTCTGAACTGGGGAGCCCAGAACTGGACACAATATTCCAGATGGGGCCTCACCAGGGCAGAGTAGAGGGGTAGGATGACCTCCCTCGACCTGCTGGCCATGCTCGTCTTGATGCACCCCAGGATGCCATTTGCCTTCTTGGCCACAAGGGCACATTGCTGGCTCATGGTCATCTTATTGTCCACCAGGACTCCCAGGCCTTTTTCCTCAGAGCTGCTCTCCAGCAGGTCAGCGCCCAACCTGTACTGGTGCTTGGGGTTATTTCTCCCCAGGTGCAGCACCCTACACTTGCACTTGTTGAATTTCATTAGGTTTCTCTCTGCCCAAATCTCCAGCCTGTCCAGGTCTCGCTGGATGGCGGCACAGCCTTCCGGGGTCTCAGCCACCCCTCCTAGTTTTGTATCATCTCCCTATTGTGTACAGAGATATGAGACTGTTTCTTGCAGCCAGAAATTTATCTCTGTTATTTACCACATCTAACACAAAATACACATTTTCCCGAGCCTTTTAACAGCTAATATATTCTGATACCTGGCTAAGAGTCCAAACTCTTGTGTGTTATCTCAAGCTTTAGTTTATTCATTTAGGAAAGTTTACCTACAGGGGAAGACGAAATAGTCAGCCTCTTCTTACTTTTCTAGGATATATGTGTGTGGAAAAGTTTGGACATTCAACATACTGGTTATAAAACAGGGCTGCCTTTGACAAATGAAGTGCCAATGCCCTCAGGAAAACACGAGATGGAATAATATGTCAGTTATTAGCTGGCAGAAAATCTGAGGTACATTTTTATGCCCTCTGTTATTTAGCTGTGGATGCAGTCACTGCACGTATAATGGGCCAGACTATTTCATGTTCTTGCCTGTTTTAAATACTCTGGGGTGGTATCAGAAAGACAGATCTATCCAGCAGACTATTCCCTAGATACCTCACATATGCTCACATGCTGTGCTTTAGCTTGGGTTGGCAAAAGATTGGGGCATTTTTAGAACTATGTCATCCTCTTACCTCCAGCTGGCTGCTATCTTTTCTGGGTGTTAGTTGTCAGATACAGGGCAGGAATGTTCAGGATCCTATGCCACAGTGCAGGTTCTTGCTAGTAAGCTTATATCTGTCAATGGTTTCTTAGTGATTCCTACCCTTTGCACTACGCAGGTACAGGGGTTTTGTGGTTGTTTTTACTAAACTTTTTCAACAGGCATGAAATATTCATCCTGCAAAAAGAAAAGAAGGAAAGAAAGTGCCTCAGCTTCTGAGATGACTGAATATTATATGCTGAAAGATGTAAGAATTTGTGCAGCAGAAAGAAAATAATTATTCCATGGAAGAAACTGAGTTAAATAGTTACTGTGATTTATTAATGATGTTAGGGATAGCTGTTTTAAAGTTTTACTTCCTTGAAAAACCTGTCTTACCCAGAGGAAAAATATCATCATAATGCTCTCAGTAATGTAACTAATTTTCAGCAATTGAAAATCAAACTTTAATACCAATTGTCCTTTTTCTTCTGGTAGACTTTATAGCCATGCTATTATACAAATGAAAGAACGCAGGCCTAAAGGCTGTCCCCATATGTCCTGTTTTGCCTCAGAAGAATGAAACTGGTACCTAATCAGCATTTGATAGCCAGTTTGTCAGAGATGCAATTTTGTTTAATTGTGGCCAAGTCAATTTATGATAACGTATCATACCAAAATCAATTTAATTTTTTAGTACTTTTTTAGTTATCAAGCCCTTCACATTAACAAATCTGTTCTGAAAGTTAAGAAATGATTAGTTAAGGAAATCTTACATTGTCTTATTCAGAAAGCTAAAGTGAGCAATGAATTTGTCAGTAAAGATCAGATATAGGGAAGAAAGGAAAAAAAAAAACAAACAAAAAACAAAACCCAAACACCAATAACTAAAAAATCTTTTTCCAATTATCTAATATCATAGCAAAGCAACAGCTTTATTTTCTATGGGGCAGTTATACAGACAAATGAGCTGAATTTAAGAATCTTGCATGTTGAGGCCAGGGTTTTGGGGTTTTGTTGCTAACTTTGAATAGTTAGATTCATTGTTTGTGACAAATAACCAAAAGCCACACGAGTGGATGTGTAAGTATTTCACACTATTGCCAGCTAAACCTCTTCTATAAATCTGCACAACTGTGTTTAGAAAGCAAATGTTTTGATGTGCTATCTTACCTCTGTGTGTTTCCTAGACTATGCCATAGAAAACAATTATAAAATTAATATTTTAGAGAAAGTATTCAGTTGAATATGGGTGTAAGCCTACACCTCATATAGTCCAAAATTTAGTTATATTCACTGTGCAGTTTAATTTAAAATCAGCTTCGGAATTCTTCTACAGTGGATTTGATTAATTGTTACATGATTAATGCTGTGGAGGCATCATTGCAACTGTTGTTTGACTGGCTTTGATTGATTGACAGACTGATGTGGTTTTGTTCATTGCTTTTGTGTGTCTTTCTCTGGATCTGTGTTAAATGCTACTGCATAATTCTGATGCAAAAAATAAAGTCTTCTTTCAAAACTGGCGGTTAATATTGTTGTAAAGTTCTGCTTAGTCTGGATCTTCCTAAACTATTTCAGAGGATGCAGGTAGGTTGGGAATGTTAAGACATACCTTCAGTTGTATAACCTGGTGGACAGAAGGTTCCTAATGCTGACAAAAAACTGTATCGCAGCATTGTGAGTATGTAAGAAATATTTTTGGGAGTGATCAAATTATTCCTCTTGATTCAGGCCATATTAACACTCATGAATCTTTGAAAGTATTCATTTCAATACTATTGGTTCACTTTCCAATAAGATAGTTATCTCTTGGGGAGAATGGAGAGAATGCTGAAGGAGGGCAGGAAAGACATTTAAAGGTAGGAACTGATGCAAGCAAAGTAGGCAGTAGACCAAGCAACTGAGACTGTAAAAAAGGAGTGGAAAAGGAAAGAGAGATTTTAGTGTGCCCAAATGTAGTCTTAACCATAATTTATAAAACCTGTTGTTTCTTCAGTTCTAAATAGGGCAAACATGATTACACCAACTTTTGAACGTGATATTCTAAATTGAGATAAGTGGTTGGAACTCCTCAGATTAGTTTAGGCAGCCCTCCTGTAGTAAAAGTATATAATGTTTTTGTAACTCCACTGTTTGCAAATCTACACATTGAACTGGTTAGTAATGGAGGAGGGGGGGGTGTTAATCATTTTGTTGTATCAAAAGTTCTAAAACAGGTGAAGAATATTTCCATAATCTCATTGCTTTTTTGTTAGAATAGCCTTTACGTCTGTCTCTTTTAAAACAATGTTTATGTATTATAGTCTTTCTTAGAGTGGTTTTGATTTAGCAGCATTTTATATCTGGTCTGGGACCATATATGGACCATGTCATCAGGTGTCTGTTCCTTGATTTAAAATCTAGTTTACCAAGTATCACACTAATATTTAGACTAACATAAGAGAAAAAGTCATGTTTGCAAGGGATGAAGATAGGAAAGAAATAATTAGGGTAAACAGCTGCTTAAATTAAAACTACTACTGAAAGAAATGTACATGAGATATTGTTTTTTTGGAGGCTTGGAATTGGTTCCTTGTTCTGCCACGGGCTTCCTTTCTAACTCTTTGGTGAGTTATTTAAGCTCAGGCTGACAGTTATTTTAGTACCTAGTTGCTATAGATTTTTATGGACAATAGAAGACTAAATGTTAATGTATGTTTGGACTTAGACCGCATATTTTGTTAGTTATCTCTAAACCTCTTCAAAATGAAGAGGAATTAAATAAAAAATATGAAGGACTTGGATGTGAGGAATACAGGAACATTGTCCATTAATAGATCTGTTTTTCATGTAACTACACATATATTCACATGTACTTGAATATGACAGTTGCTAGGGTATCCTTTACTGGGGGGTAGGGAGTGCAATTTTTCTTCCCTGAGGCAATCTGACAAGTCAGGGTTTGCTCTTTTTGGCAAAGGAAATTTCAACAGGTAAAACCTGTTTTGCCTTTTCCTTTGGAATAAAATTCTTCCTAATAAACAGTGCTAGTGTGTCCTTTTCTAAGTTCCTCCAGAAAAAAAAAGTAAATGAGCCAGCAAGCAAGATTTTTGAATGACGCTTTCTCATAACTGTGCTGGAGGTCAATGAGATATGTAAAACTTCCTCTAGCACATTCAGGCTTAGCACTCCCTTTCCCTGGAATAGTATCAGAGATGAATAATTTTTCCTGTATAAAGTTTATTGTTTGAGACCTGATTCTCACCTTAGAAAAAAAATAACACCCCTTCCCTCTCCATCCTCGCAAAAGGCTGAAGTTTCCATGTCCGGCTTTGTCCTGACACACCTTCTGAAATAATAAGTGGAAGTCACAGTTCTTCAGTACTGCTTTCGTCATAACAAAAAAGTCTACAGAAGCCTGGGAAAATAAAAGTGAGCAAGTAGCAATGTGTGCTAAAGTTCAAAGGGTGGGTTTCACTTACAGTGGTATTTTTTGCATGTTAGCTATCCAAAATGCTGTTTATTGGTCAAATTAGAGGAGCGAGTGATCAAAGTATTCATTTTCTGTAAGTCAACTTCAGTTAATGTTAAGTATGGGAAAATGGGGAGAATGTGAACTGAATCAGAAGAGCCAGATAATTTGTAATTATTAAATGAAAACTTGAAGGGATGGTAGGTTGTTATTTGACTGTGTGGGAGAGCTTTATAAAACACAATTTGGAAGCAAGTTTCCAAATATTAGAATTAGCCTAGCATAAATCAGTAGCTTTTGTTCATAAACAAGAACTACTTTTTCTAAGAATAGCAAAATGGTGATGTTTGAATAAGATCACACTTTTGTATTTACCGTGGGCCTCTGCAACCGTTTTTATTATGGAATTATTTTTTTCCCCTTTGTTACTTAAAATCTGTTCTCTCACAGTATATATGTGTGATATTTTTCATCCCAGTTATGGACATGTTTCTACCATCTACTCAGTTCCTGATAACAATTTACCTTCAAATCTTGGAGGATTTATCACACTTTCAAATTTAAAATGTAAGTACTTTCATACAAGAAAGTATTTACTGTTGAGTTTTCATATTAATAACTGGGCGCTGGAGGGAACACATGCTAAAGAAAATAAGTGTATTGAATTTCTTGTAGAAAATTTGGCTATTGCTAGAATTAGATGTATTTTACAGGAAAATATTGATGAACTGTATAGAACAAGCAAAGAATTAGTTGTAAGGAACTAAATCAATGCTACAAAGTGTGAAGTCTAGAATTAACTTAAATGTCTATCAATATATTAGTTGGGTTTTCAAATTTGTTGAATTTGCTATGTTTTTAATTTTATAAATCCTGAATTTGGGTAATGTTTCACTCTCATTGGGACTCTGTTATAGCTCAAACATTGGTGAAAGAATTGCTTTACAATTGAGGACAATTATTTATGCATGTGTAATACAATGTTTTCTTAAGAAATTATTGAGTTTTTCAGAATGCTCAGAGATTAAATTCAGAGAAAATTATTTGCATTATCCTTTCACTTTGTGAGCAGGTATGAAACAGTTTGATAGAAATTCTGGAAAAAAAAAAAAAATTCTTAAACTGTCTCCATTTCCTGCCTAACCTACAGGTATTCTAGAAAAAGAGAAGAAGAAAGAGAAGGGGGAATAGTTGCATCCATATTATTTTCTTTCCCTTACTGTACACTCACCACTATGTGTTTAATCTATTGCAAGTGTCAAATATATAGAAAATTATTTTTAAAAGAAAAATCCTGTTCAAAGGAAGGAAAGGATGGGGCTTCTTTCTTGGCAATAGGAAGAATACAATATGTAACATTCATGAGTATGTGTCTGTTATAGATTTCAAATCACAAGTAATTCCACTATCAAAATACGATGATTATATTTTAAAAATATTAGTTTTAGACAACTGAATATGGCATTGGCATTTCCTCCAGTATGTTTGTGACAACTCTGATATGAAAACAAACCAGCAAACCATTTTAACAGCAACTCCTATGAGTTTCATATGATCTAATTTATTTTCCATCTTTGGAATGAATGTAAGAGAGGCTAGTGATAAATCCCAAATGGAAATAGGTGGAGTCTCCTTTGTCCACATGAAAATACACAATACACCCCCCCCTATGTTTTATGGTAGATATCTGGCATTTGACTATTTTATCATGCAAAAAGCTCTGTATCATTCAGTTTGCATGCAATCTGCCTGTACAACTGAGTCCCTCTGAAGAACAGGGATGAACATGCAGAACTGAATCAAAAGCATTAGGGAGCAATAACCTCACAATAAATTGACTTTGCTGAGGGGCAGAAGTTATGCTTTTTATATCTACTGTGTATACTACGCCTAGTATTTCCCACAGAAATTAAGGATTTATGGTCAGATGTCAAGGAAAGAGTTTATCCATGTGCCTTTTAGTAGAGGGCATGATTTTAAGTACTTGTTTTCACTTGTCCTGTGTTGAAAAGACTGATCTTGAAAAGCAGAGTTACTTCATGTGATTCAGAAGGGTGTGAGGAACAATAACAACCAACACTTCTTGGGATGGGAAAACTCCTCTCTTCCCTAGTGAGCAAGGAAGTCTATCCACACCCAGTATTTTCCAGAGGCTATTCACCACCAGAAGAGAGTAAAAGAGGGCAGGGGAAACTGAATTCAGTATAGTGTAGGGATAAGATAAAAGGTGATAAAAGAGATGAAGTAATGTTTCTAAAGGTATCTTTCTAACTTGTTAGCAACTGGTTTTAAATGTTATTCACTGGTGATACTTTGTCAAGGCACAGTATTATATAAGTAAGAATTCAAAATAAAATTTCCCTTAATATTTCTTGACTATAAAATGTCATGTACATTTTTATATAATGACTGAAAATATAGAAGCAGAAAAGGAGTGTGAAGAAGGGAGGGTAAATTAACAATGGTATATTTCTGCAGATTATGATAATTTTTCTGTTCTACTGAAGTGCTTATAGTCTCATAGTCTTACCCAAAAACATACAAAAAACCCCAACTCTTCACCCCCTGAACATAAGTTATATCAATAGTCATGAGATGTGATCAGGGCCGTGATATCAAATTCTTCCTTCAGGGTTCCAAGCAACCCCACTGACATTTTAGTGGTGTACCCTAAGAATATTGGCACACAGACTACTTAAATTAGCTTTGAACTAGTTAGCACAGATACTTTTGAAGTGGTAGTTGAATCAGATTTCCTAAACAAAAATATCACCTGAGCGATTTGGAGTTCCTGACATTCTCAAGATTTTACTCTTTCCTTTCAATGAGTAGGGAAAGTCAGGCTAGCTACAAAGCATAAGTTATCTTGACAGATGAAGTCAAGGTCTTCCTAGGAAATACACCAGGCTGTTTTGTCTGCTAGATATGGATCCACTACAGGAGCTGCAATGGAAAACAGGCTGACAGAAAACTGCTGGACTAGGTAGCAAGGAAGATATTAAAATTCTGGAAAAAGTATAGCTTTTCCCCAGGTAGATGACCCCCAAGCAAACCCTAAGGCTATTCGGCAAACAGCGTACAGAAGTGCTAAATTTGACCTGAAATCCACTCTTGAGGCAGTAGCTGCATATCAGTATAAATGCATCAAGATACACCAACCAGGAACTGTGGGATTGCTAATTGTGGACATCTGTTTTGAATGTCTGCCACTGACTGGTGATCACACATGGAATACATAGCAAGGAAAATATTTTTCCACAGACAGGAGCCTTGTGAAATCTCTCTGGATAGTCTCTTGTAACTTGCTAATGGCTCAAATTTGTTTTTGTTTCAGTTGGCACAGTGAAAGCATAAAACATCTTTGGCATTCTGTTTTCAAAAATCAGTTCAGCAGGGTAAAAACCGTGAGTCTGACTGAAATGTGATGTGAAAAAATACTGTATTTTATTTGTACTTCTACAGAGAGACTGGATCTTCTGAAAGACAAAATAGAACACTTCAGATGTCAACATTTAAAGATCTTACTACAACTGTGTCCAAAACAAACAAGCTAACAAACAGCTTAGCCAGTAAAGAAACATGGGGCAGACATGTTAAGCATCATTCTTGATTCCTGTAAAACTTGTGGGGACCCACACTCAGTAATAGCATTTACTTACCTGTTACTCACCTCACAGGGTTTCCAGGATGAGATTTAGGGTTGCACATTCCTTCATTCACAGAAAGTACTAAAAAGTCTCTTCCAATTACATTATTTTAGAGAAACAGGTACATTCAAGCAGCTAATCATCCAGGGAAGATTTCCCCAGACAAATCAAGTGGTTTTGAGCATCACAGCAGAAGTAAATTTTAAACAAAAGTTAAATCAAACAAAATCTTTCTCCTGAGCATCTACCTATTCAACTGGATAATCAAAGAAAAAAATAACACACAAAAACCTCAAGTAATGTTAACAATTACCAAAACTTAATGAGTTATTTCTTCTTCAAAAAGTTAAAATGTTTCCCCAGATGTTAAGTGTGAGCTTTATACATGTGTTTGATAATTTTGAAGCCTAAGGAAGTAGTCATAATCCTACCCTAGAATACTACTTTACTTCCAGATTTCAATAGGACTACAAACCACAAAGGTGGTTTGTTTTGTTAGGTTGGGTTTTTTCCCCTTCATTCAAAAGAATCTGAAAATGAAGTCAGATTAAATTTTAGTCAATAAGAATGCAGCTCAATAATGCAGACTGGGCAAGGTTTTTACAGATATGATCCTTAATTACACAGAGGCTTTTTAACTTGTTTAATGTAACTTATGATGAAACGGAATGGGAGTGTTTACATTTTCAGCAAATAGAGACAAAACTAAGTGAAAGGAAAGAATACTGATGTTCTAAGGAATTTTAGCTCATCTTTATGTTGCTAGGAGGTAACTCATTCTGAAGGACAGGATTTTACATGTGGATACTTTCCACCAAAATATCATTCCTGCTAGTATCAGTCATCAATAAATAATTTGTTTTACTGTTGAGGCCAGTAAAAATGAGTAAGGCAGTTTAACATTTCCAAGAACTAAATATACTCGATTAATGATATATTTGATGTTGAGGTATGTGTGTAGAGGTTTTAATATCTTTATAGGCTAAGATAATTTCACTGCTACTCTATCAGCAGTAGCACTTCCTAATAGTTCAGCACTAAAATAATGCACGCTGAAGTCCAACTCCAGCAAATTCTGTAAAAAATAACTTCAAGATATAATCTCAACTTTAGCTTGAATTCTATAAAACACTGACTGCCTAGTATAGTGATAGCAAAGAACTTATCAATATTTTTTATACTTTAAAGAAAACTGCAGACATTTAATAAGAATAGATTTTATAGATTTTATAACTATTTGAATTTCATGATATATGTGCTATGTCCTTTCTTAATATAATTTTCCTCCTAAGTGGCAGCTATATTTAGCTGAGTTTTTTTTTTTTTTTTCTAATTTACAGTCCTTGCCTTTGAGATTTACTGGGTTATTTAGGGAGCATAGAGGAAAAAGGCTAGAGTTTAGGACTTATTTGGATTTTGAAATAGCTCCTCAAGTGGATAATAAAACACAGATCCTGTGTCTTAATGATGATTCTCTAAACATAGCTCTTGATATTTCCTTCTTGTCAGTGGGATCATTTTTTAAATTGCATTTTGTATTTGCATATAAATGCATTATACATCCTTTTACTCAGATGGTGAGTTTACCTAGGGCTAGCAGAGTATTGTATAAAAATTGTTGTGGCTTCTTTTGCTTCACATTTTTTTCTTTTTTTATTAAACTAACACAGAAATGGGAAACAAAAAAGTAAAAGTAGCATGAAGTTTTCTTCCTGCACATGGTTTGGAGAATACTTCGGTATTTCCCTTAAAACCCGTGAGAAGATACAGCTGAAACTCTACGAATCCTTCAATTTGAGAAATACTTGCCTTGTTGAATCTGAGATTATGTGTTTATATGTAAAGGAACCTTCCAGGTGCTACATAGTCTTCATTTTATGGAGCTTTCTAAGCAACATGGCTTCAGCATATATTGTATGGTAACAATAGTGAGACAAACATAATTTTAATAGTGTTTAGTTTTAATAAAACTCTCAAATTTGAGACACTTATTTTACATCTTATTAAGACAAATTTTATTCTGTGATGTTACCACTTGCATAATAAACAGATCTTAGAATCCATACCATAACCATGGTAGAAACATTGCCCCTCTTTGGAGATCAAGATAACATTTCAAATCCTGCTACATATACTTCAGTCATGTTCCACCTGATCATGTGCTTTCCATGCTTTTCAAATAATTTCTCCCCAGTACTTATGTGCATGAAAACTATACCCACCGAAAGACACAAATGTGAGCCCAAGAAGATGAAAGGCTTTGAGCCACAAGGGAAATTAAACTGTGTTCTTGCACACAAACTCACCTATATCAAGTTATTCATAAACATAAGAAGGATTGCTTTCCTCCCATTACTTGGTGCAACTAGTTTCATGAAAATAAACTAGAAAAAATTAATTGAAATATCTTTTTGCTCAAAGTTAAGTAAACCTAAGGGACATACAGACTCCAGATATTTTGAAAGAAATAAAAATATCTATTTGGTAGATCAGAAACATATCTATTAGGCACTAATGATGTTCCCCAAAAATGTCCTTAAACTGTAATTCTTTAGGGACGTGACACTAAAAATCACCTGAAGCTTTGGCATAAAAATCAGTGCCAAGGGTCAAATCTATCTTCATAAGAAGAAAAGATCACACAATTTATCAAATTATTCACATATGGTGTTATGTATGATTTACCTTAAGTATCTACCTGATTTTAATAATCATCTGCTCCTCCTGTTAGATTTGACAGCAGCTGCTGACTTTTTGTTTTCCCGTGATCTTTGATTTTCTTGCTGAAGTGTATCTTTAGTTCTCCTTCTTTCTCACTGGAGTCAAGAATACAAGAGTAGGAAACAGAGCTTTATCTGCAAGTTCCTAGCTCTTGACTTGGTAAGATCTTAAAAGCCACAGAGCACTCTGGAATATATCTTTATCAGATAACTGAGACTCAGAATTATAATTTGAAAATCCAGGAATAATTACAAGTGGTTTTCTTGTGGTCTACATTTAGAAAGGAAATTTTAAATTAGTTCAGAAATTTTGTCAAAGCTGAACAGCTGGCACCTATCCTGAGACTTCCAGAACTGGTGAAAATTCCAGTGGTGTGACTAAGCTAAAATGGAAGAAAAAAATGTCTACAGAAGTCTATGCTCACTGTGTCCATGAAGGTTCGGCTTTTCTTTATAACAGACTTTAGAACTAACTGTAGTCCCCAAAAAATGTATTCAATTCCTTTTAAGGCTTGGTTATTCACCTCCTGCTCCTTGTTTAAGTCTTTCCATTTGAACTTCAGGGTTTTAACCTCAAACTATTCCCTTTCTCTCACAGACATCTTTGGAAGTTTCTAATTACATAATAACTGGACAATTTAAGAAACTCTTCTTTGAAAAAATATTAAAATGTCACTAAAATATACTGTCCTCCAACTTATCAATTAAATAAATATACATTATAAAAAATAATAACAGTGTTTTTTAAATGAGTTATTTTTTTCAGGTGCCACAGCAATGACTGACTACCATGCACCCTCTTAATGTGGACAGGAGGTGCTTACTCTAACATAGAGCCTCTAAATGCATACCTTCATTACAAAAGTCAAAATTGGAGGTAATGATTTTGTATTCCAGTAGTTGTCAAAAATTGGCATATCCTGTAGATTCTGTAGATTCTGAATGAGTTTGTCAACTGCCACTGGTGCTGCCAGGAACTCTGGCAGCTTTTTGGGCTCCTGAAGATTCAAATGGAGTGTTAATGAGACTGATATCTACAACCACTTATTTTCAGGTGCTTCTGTATCACTGGCAAATATACGCTTCTATACAGTTAAAACCACAGGATACTACACAAATACAGTAAGAAACAGTTATTTCTTAGAGAGCATTTAGAGGCCTAGTATAAACCGTAAGAATGATTCAGTGAGAAAGGTTACTGACTTCCCAATATGTTTGCAGAATTATCATACAAACATTCATCACAGGAAGAAAACAAAAGGAAATAAATGTAGCAGATTTAGAGAGAAATTGAAATTCTGTGATTACCTCCTGAGGAAATGTATACAGATACAAGAAGTGTGACAGAAGGTATTGCATCAGTATCTTGAAAGCTTAATCCAACACATGAAATGCAAATCCATTATTCTTACTTCTTGCTCAGTACAACTGAAATAGCTCCATCTTAAGAAGTCAGTAATCAAACGATTACTCAATAGATATGACTATTTCTCTTTTTCCTGTAAAATACACCCAGTTTATATTACTGGTACTATATAGTTTATCTCCACTTCTATTACATAAATTTGTATCCCATAGGCTACTTAGTAGTTGCATTTGGATGGCAGAAGAGTGATTATAAGAATGATTATTTATTCCTTTCTTATCCTCGCCACTTTTCCCCACACTTCAAGAAAAAAACGTTGTTTATGCAACATTTGTTGCATTTGTATTTTGTTTCTCATAGTGGAAATTGTCCTATAGCTTGGAGCAGAAATGAAAGCTAAAGATTGCTTCCGAAAATTTTAAGCCAGAAATATCTCACTGTGTACAGAATTATGAAACCTGAGGAATTACAATCTTGTTGTAAGATTATTAAAAAGAAAGCAACCTACAGAGAACTCATTTTCATTTTTATTTCAGTTGTCACAATAAGAACTTATTCTTTCTTTCTATGGCTTCTTCATTTATGCTTGCCAAGTTCTCTGATTTAGACTGAGATAAACAGAAGCAGTCAAAACACATTCTGTTATATTGCTTTACCACTATTCGAATGAATTATGAATTAGCATCAGTTACAAAATGAATAGGAGTTAGGAATGAAGAAATGGAGATCTGGAAACATAACTGCCCAATTCATTCATTTTGTTCCTAAGGAAACTTTTTGTGATGGTACTGTGTACTGCTTTACGTGTTCAATGCCAGGCTGGATGGGGCTTTGAGCAACCTGTAGAGGGACGTGTCCCTTCCCGTGGCAGGGGGGCTGGAACTAGATGATCTTTAAGGTCCCTTCCAATTGAAACCATTCTATCATTCTATTAATGTTGTAGATAAGTAACAAGAAGTAAAAGATTATTTGCCTTGTACTGAGGGGACAGCATTTTAAACCAGCAATTGCTTGGTGGTCTCAAATCACAAAAATATCACTTTATTTCTGTTCACGTCTGACTATTCTTTTAATACTCCAAGTGTATAACACCACAAATTCAAATACCACAGAACAGGATGTGGTGCTTTTGTGTAGGCTAAAATACATAAAACTAGCAAGAATGCAGCAAGGACTTCAGTAATCTTTACGTGAGGAAGTGATGCTTCAGAAGTTGCCACTACATAGCAGACACCATGGTAGCATAAAAATGTTCCATCAACATTAATTGCTCACTGATAGTCATGTTTTCTTTTTACAGTTTTCTGGTTTACATCAGACTTTACTAACTTGACTGTGCTTGCTTCCTTCCATTTTCAAATAAAATCCTTTTTTCCTTGGATAAATTACTGAGAAAATAATCACCTCCTGTCCCAGGGTTGCAAGATGATTTGTCTAATGCTTAAGGTTGTGTTTTTTCTCCAGCTAACACATTTATATCCTCTTCAAAGATTTAACTAGTCTCTTGATATGAGGTTTCTGAAACTACTATGGCATCTGTTCAGTACAGCTAAGAGTAACTCATACAGGACTCAGTCTGGTGAATCAGAATTTCAGGTTTATGATACCAATGCTGGTATGAATTATGAAAAATTATCATCTGCAAATCAGTATGTCATGGTTTAACCCTAACTAGCAACCAGGACCACCCAGCCACTTGCTCACTTCTCCAAGTTCCCCCAGTAGGGTGGGGAGAAGAACTGGAAAACTCATGAGTTGATATAAAACCAGTTTAATAAGCAAAGCAAAAGCCGCACATACAGGCAAAGCAAAACTAGGAATTCATTCACTGCTTCCTGTTCACAGGCAGGTGTTGAGCCATCTCCAGAAAAGCAGGTTCCAGGCTCTATCAGATATAACAGTTACTTGGGAAGACAAACACCATAGCTCGGAATGTAGCCCCCTTCCCTCTTCTTCCCTGGCTTCATAGACTGAGCATGAATTCATATGGCATGGAATATCCCTTTGGTCAAATGGGGGCGGCTGTCCCAGCCGTGCCTCCTCCCAACTTTTTCTTCACGGCCAGCCTACTCACTGGTGGGCCAGAAAAGGCCTTGACTGCTTACCAACAAATAAAAACATTAGTGTGTTATCAGCGTTATTCTCATCCTAAATCCAAAACAGAGCACTATACCAGCTGCTACTAAGAAAGTTAACTCTATCCCAGCTAAAACGATGACACACTAGTAGTTTGTTGGCATCTTTTTTCTAGAGCTTAGCAGTAAAACTTGATGTCAGACTATTTCCCTTCCCTCATTAGAAACTATATTTGTTTGAAAGATTTTCTGAGGACTTATTGTTATATGTAAGTTCAGGACTGCAGTAGAAGGATTTTATGTGTACCTATTATATAAAAGTTAAAAAAGAAGTATCAACCGTTCTGATTTTCCTAGGATTTCCAACATCGCACACCTTGGTATACATAAAATTTAACAATATCCTAACTTTTTCCTAATGTTACTCAATATAGCTATTGAGTAAATATTAGTTGTAGCTGTCATTTGTTAAAGGATGTTAAATGTGCATATTGTCCTGTAGCTGCCTGATAGTTTATCACCTCTGCTGGATTCCTATAAATAAATAAAACAACATCACTGAAACATGACGGCAACTATTGCATTATCTGCCTTTGTGTACATTCCCCAATATTCTGTCAGAATTGATTCTTCAACGTGTAGAAGATCATGGAATCATATTAAATAAATCTAAGAAAGTTGCTTGATAGTTTTTTGAACACTTTTTTTTGTTTTGTTTTGTTTCAGTGTTTTAAGAGTGTCTGATGCTTTCCCATTGGTCTGTGGGAGAAAATGAATGTAAACTTACCCGAAGCATCGGAATGCCATGTTACAAAGTTTAAGACAATCATTAAGCAGCTTTTTTTTTTCCCTCTTGTGGTTTTCACTGGATTGACCAATCAGAATGACAGATGGCCCCTCCCTCCACCCTCTAAAAAAGAGAGGAGAGGAAAAGATAAAGAGATTTATGAGATTAGAAAAAAACTAAAGTACTTTAATGAAAATATTAATAAATAATGAAATAATAAATAAAATAAGAAAAAAAAAAGGAAAACAAAGTTTACGATATATACAAAACAATATCAAGCTCCCAGGGTGATGATCGCATCACCAGCAGCCACAAGGAAAATTATGAGACTGGACTCAGTGATGGACAGGAGCTGGATTGCAGATCTGGAGTTGGGAAAGCACGGATCGGGATCAAAGACGGATGAACAGATAGGGTCCTCCTCAAATGTCAGCCCCTGAATAAAGAGAGTTGCTCCTTTGATCCCTCAGCTTTTATACTGAGTATTATGCAGATGGGTTGAAATACACTGTTGGTCAGGTTAGGGTCATGTGTCCTGTCCGTTCTTCCATACAGGTGTGACCTGTCTAAGCTTTTCCGCTTCCAACCCTCCAAGAGGCCAAATAACAAATGTAGCTGACCTTGGTTGTTATAGCAGTAAGTATAAACAAGGGCCTCTCTGCATACCATTCCTTGGTATAATTGGGTCTTTTCACTGCAATAGTGATCAGTTTCTGATCTGCTGTTAATTTCAGAATTGAGTTAGAAGAGGCCCAACTAAAAAGTAAAATTACTGAACAGAGAATTGGTTCTGTTTTACCTCAAACCAGGACCGTCTAAAGAAAATACAAAATAAGTTTTGAGGAACAAACTTCACTTGAAGTTATTGTTGTAACTTAATTGTTGCAGTCTTTTAACACAGCCCGGTGTGTGGTTGTCCTTCTTCACCCTGAAGAGCACACTGCTTTTGCTCACAGTAGAACTCCCCAGTTTTGTGCTGCAGAGCAGCTTTCTCTCATCTGCTTTCACCCTCTACAGTTCCAGGGACTTATTCTGTGAAGGAAGAGGAACTGCAATGCCAACAGTTGTTATCTGGTTTTTAGCATGAGCAGAAGCAAACGTTGGTTTGATCAGCTTAATCAGTTCTGACTTACTGCCTATCAGCAATCTGAAGCTTTATCAATGAATGTCATAAACAATGTGATTATAGCACTCTCTGCCAGCTGAAGAAATTCTTTCAAGAGCAAGGAAAAAGCAAGGAAAGTTGCTTCAAGAGCAACGAAAAAGAAAAAAAAAGATGAATAGGTTAGCAGCAATAAAGGCTTTGGAGGAGCTGCTCCAGCTGTCGAAGGCAGATTTTATAAAGTTCAAGGTACTGGCTCATAGCATAATCATACAATGCATTTGACAGGTAAGTTGAAGCTAACTTGATGACAATTAATTTGGAACATATAGCTTCAAAATTCATGATTTTTTTTTAAATATGGAAATCATCAGATAGCATGAATTTTAAACTATTTTTTCTGAGTTTGTTAAAATGTGCTAGAAGAGTACAGAATTTTTTTTTTTTATTACCACTGTTTCTGGCAGTTGAATGAATCCTGAAAGTTTGCAGCACTCTGAGATCCTGCTTCATATGTCACGAAAATATCCTAGAGTACAAAACCAGCCAGCTGGCCGTTATGCCCACACCCTTGTTTAATTCAGGAGATGTAATTTGTTTTCTGTAACAGAAGGCCTATTTATTGATGCATATTTGAACATTGAATTCCATTTGGCAAAAATCTGTTTCCAAAATTGAGTTGCTTTACAGGTTTTTAAGCTTTCTACAGTTAAATGGATTCTTTGGTTCATAAAGGGTTTGTCATGGATTGTCAAGTCATTACAAGAAATATTTTCTTTGTTCCATGAGATGACTGAATGGTTTTGTTTTTCCTGTGGCTGCTGCTGAAGCTACTGACTCAGAATATTGCACTCATTTCATAGATTAGAAATGAGGGCAGCAGAGTATATTTAATTGCCTTTTTCCTGCTCTACTGGCCAAAATGTGTCATAAATCAAATTAATAGACTTTTCAAACAGTTCATGCTCAAAAAAAAAGAGTGATATCTTGAATCAAATACAAGCAAAAGGCAATATGAAGTTCATGTCTTCTCTTAGTTCTGCTTGAGGACAAATGTCTTAGTTCTCCATTTGTACTGAATATAGTAACTAAGAAACGAGAGGCAAAAGATAAAGAGACCTAGTTTGACAATATATTAACATATTGCAGGGACTTCTTAGAGCCCTGTGAGTACCAGGAAAGTTAGGATCTACCTAAGGCTTTCTACAATAAGCCTTCATTTGCACTATATTTAAATGTAGGAAGGGCAGAGGGTTAGCTATATATGTAGACAATTTTGAGGTGTTTGTTATCACTATTCATATTGTGACTATTTCCTTTATATTGAAGCAAAGGAGTAAAAATATCTTTCTGAGGAAATTTTTACTGCAACAAAATGTTAGGTGAAATCCTGTACTTTGAATGCCACAGATCTCTGCAAATTCCTGTATACACAGTATTCAATGCTAGTGAACGAAGCTGTGTTTTGGAATTGTCAGCACATTATAGAAGACAGCTCACTTTACAGGTGGTAAAGATTTATCAGTTTTTCACTTTTCTCATAAAAAAGTGTTACAAAGCAGAAAAAGCAGGCAGTTGGAATTGCAGTAGATTTGGGTAGAGAACTGAAAGTAATTTTGAATCAAACGTTGGTTTCCAATTTTTCCAAGAGTCAAGCTAACGAAAGCAATTGTGTTGTGTCTAGATTGCCATAGTCTGTCTGAAGTTGTTACCTATTATCATCACATGTGTAAATCCTGTCTCAGATTACTTGTGTTGATTCTTCATACTATGACATGTAACTGCCTTTGGGACTCTATCTGTCCACTATAGACTTTCTGTTTGGGTTCTTTGTGGTTTGGGGTTTTGTTTTTTGCAGACATCAGAACCCCAGGGCCTGTCTTGACAGGCAGATTAAAAGCTCTATTAATTCAAAGTAGCTGATTGATTATCTTATCTACCTGATGTGTGAAGAAAAGATATGCCTCCATGAGGCCAGTGTGCTCTTCTGATAGAGTCCTTAGTGTTTCTGAGAGCAATGATAGTCTGATTCTGATAGTCTGATAGCAATCCTGATAGTCTGTCCAGCTTCAAGTTGTTATGACGGAAGAACACTTGTGGTTTAGTCTCATACTCTGCAGCCTTGAAAGATCTGTTATGATATGACTTTGAGTTTCAGTATTTATAATGCCTGGAGAAGAGGTCATTTTTATAGATACGAGAATAAGCAAACTGGTTGCTACAACTGTCTTACAATACAGTTACAATACTTTGCAATATTGTAAGGTTCCTCTCCATTTCACAATCGAAAGATGGGCATCTAGCACAGTTGGATAATATGCTTATTTATCACTTTTTGTGAGCAGAATTTTTTTAAGAACTCAACAGGAGAAGATTCTTAGTATCCCTGAAGAAATGTTTTCCAATGTCTTACAGTGATATTTATAAAATCTGGTCATCACTTACTGATTTTCTTAAAAATCAAAAACATTTCGTGTGATTTCATTTCCCATCTGAGATTACATCATGCATAACAATGTAGTGACATTAATTGCTACTCTAATTATGTAACATATTTTAAGTACTTGGCAAACAAAAAAGATTTCCAACTTCACTTGTCATATGTATTTGTTCATTCCATTTGAAATATCTTTGGTATGTTATACACATATTTTGTTTTAACCTTAACTGAAAAAGATGAAAACAGAAACTAAGACTTAATCACAAAATATCGAAACAAAATTGTTCACCTCCCTTTGCAATACACAACTGACTCAACATTTTCTGCCTGATACTGTTTTTTTACCATGAATTTCTTTCTTGAACTCCAAATTAATTTTGATTTATAGGTTTATAATATAATCCAATTAATCTAACAGCCTTAATTCTGTAACAATAATATTTAGATTTCTTTGTTTTCTCATTTTATCTCTTCATAAATCTCAGTGAAAGAAAAAAGTGCATGTGACCAAACACTGTTGGTTTTTCAAGAGCTGCTCTTTCTTACTTGAAGAAACAAGCAAACAAACAAACAAGATTACATTTATGCAGCAATGTGGTTAAGATTTGGGATTTAAATGTTGAAATAGTTCTCATAAATTATTAATTTAAGGAAAAATTACTAATGAAATGTATATTAATGCTAGAAGGAGGAAATAACATCTCTTGTATCTTTGTTTTCAGTCTTGTAAAAAAGCAGATGTTTGCCTAACACAATTGTGAATTCATTTATCAATGAAGCTTTGGATTGCAGGGGCTGGTTTAGCAGCCATCATTCCAGATACGAGCCATAGATGAAGTTCAGTATTGAATGACAGGTATTCAAAGTGAGGGGACAGGGAGGAAAACCAATGCAAACAAAAGGGGTATGTAGTGTATACATTCTATCTTTGAACACTACTTAAAGCTATTATTACAGTGTTTCTCATACTTTACATTTTTAAATCTATTAATAGTTCCTTCTAGGACACCCAGGGCTTTTAAATGATATTTATGAACTATTTAGTGTAATGTATAAAATAGATCTACATAGTTATTTACCACCCCAAAAAAGAGAAATACCTGACTTCTACTTGAATTCCCACATTTAGAATACCTCTTCCTTTATGGTAATTTTTTAACGCAAAGAGTATTCTCACAAATATGTTATTTGGTATGAATAGATTTACTCTATTTTTGTATTTCATGATATTTTAGTTTACCTACACCAGTGTGAGTTTCTTATCACTGATTCAGGCTTGATTTTCCTCCATTATTTCATATTTAGATGCTTCTAGAAATAGTCAGATATCTCTCCCTTATCACCTTCCAATCTTAATGGAAAAGACTGTATATATCCTTGCTAATGTGTCCAAATCATTTAAAATACTTCATTATTTGCAGCTCTGCTCAGTCAGAATTTCTGAGCTGTATGTAAAACTCAGAGGAATCGTAGCATTTTTTCATACCTGTGGAATTGTACCTAGTATTTCTCCTTCTCCTCAAGCATTTGTAGAGGCTGCTGCTTCTGAAACACCTTCTCACTTATAGTTTTCATCTTTCATCTTCAATGGCCACACTCAAAGGGTTGCGGTCATCAGTTCAATATCTAATTGGCGGCCAGTGACAAGTGGTGTTCCTCAGGGGTCAGTGCTGGGACGAGTACTATTCAAAAACTTTGTTGGAGACATAGACAGCAGGATAGAGTGCACCCTCAGCAAGTTTGTTGATGACATCAAGCTGTGTGACATGGTCGACACGCTGGAGGGAAGGGATGCCATCCAGAGGGACCTGGACAGGCTGGAGAGGTGGGCTCATGCAAATTGCATGAAATTTAACCAAGCCAAGTGCAGGGTCCTGCACCTGGGATGTGGCAATCCCAGGTACAAATACAGGTAGGGTAGCGAATGGCTAGAGAGCAGCCCTGAGGAGAAGGACTTGGGAGTGCTCATGGATGGGAAGCTCAACATGAGCCTCCAGTGTGCACCAGCAGCCCAGAAAACCAACTGCTGCATCATGAGAAGTGTGGCCAGTAGTTCACAGGAGGTGATTCTACCCCTCTACTCTGCACTCGTGAGACCCTACCTGGAGTCCTGTGTCCAGCTTTGGAGTCCTCAACACAGAAAGGACATGGACCTGTTGGAACGGGTCCAGCGGAGGGCCATGAAGATGATCAGAGGGCTGGAGCACCTCTCCTATGAGGACAGGCTGAGAGAATTGAGGTTGTTCAGCCTGGAGAAGAGAAGGCTCCAGGGATACCTTATAGCAGCCTTCCAGTGTCCAAAGGGAGCCTACGGGAGAGATGGGGAGGGACTCTTTATTAGGGAGTGTAGAGATAGGACAAGAGCTAATGGTTTTACACTGAAAGAGGGGAGATTTAGATTAGCTACTAGAAAGAAATTCTTTACTGTGAGGTTGGTGAGACACAGGAACAGGATGCCCAGGGAAGTTGTGGATGCCCCATCCCTGGAGGTGTTCAAGGCCAGGATGGATGGGGCTTTGAGCTACCTGCTCTAGTGGGAGGTGTCCCACTTGACAGGGGGGTTGGAACTTGATGATCTTTAAGGTCCCTTTCCAACCTAAATGATTCTATGATTCTATGATTCTCCAAATGGTGTGGGTTTTTGGTATGGTTTTTAACCTCTGTGTTGACTGTGTGAAATTTTGACTAAAAGGACAACACACGATCTATCAGAGCCCTTGAGATTTTCTTGCTCCTTTTAAAGCTTTAATCTTTTATTCTCCCTATTCATAGCACATGGGAATGGTGCATCCATTTTCAGGTGTAATAAAATATGAAAAAACTCCATTCAGTGTATTCCTCACAGGGTATCCTATATGCATTAAATATCACGTGTGAGCTGGTATTAAGAGGCTAAGTAGTTAACATACAAGCGTGCTCATGAATCTCTTTCTAAATTAACACATGGCCGGACATGGTGGCTATACACTAATTGAAACTTTTAATGGAAACAGTGGAAGAATTTTGAAGCTTCAAATCTCACAAAAGAAGCAGTGTTCTTTCACCAAGATCATAGGGATTAGTTGTAACAGCTGTATTGATTATTGAAGGGGTCTTAATATTCAAAGAGGTGTTTGTTCTTCCCCCCCCCTCCCCCCCACTTCTGGAGGGTAAAGAATCTTGAATTTCTTAATCACAAGATTCAGAAATCTTAATCACAAGATTTTCTTCTCAAAAGATCAGCACTCTGACTTCTCTGTTTCATTAAGATCAGTTGGTATAAAAGGACCCTATAGCTGCCTCAGTGTAGCTGAAAAAGAAACAGCAAGGGCTGAATAGCACTCTTCTAACATTGATATGAGCAACTGCCAGGTGTTATAACTAAAACCTTTACTGAATGTCAGCAAAGCAAGGCTAAAAAACCTGCAAGTCATGAACCACTTTAATAATGAGTAGATGAATAGAAGGACAGGAGGGAGAGAAAAATAATCTAATTGTAGCCTGTGCTCTTCGTTTCTCTTCTCCAAGTAAAAGGGAGAGACTTTACACGCTGTCACTGGAGACAGGGACATTTCCTGTTTTGAGCCCCACATGGATGGCATTGTTCAGAGGAACAGTGATAATGCTGCTACAAAACTCACCTCCTCCACTTCTGGGAAACACTCAGCTAGACCCGCTGAGTTCCAGGTTTCTTGTACACCATTGGAAAGTGTTCACTGACAGTGTTGGGAGCTCTGGGGTTCTGCAATTTCCTATTGGTCATGCCAATTATGACTGAACTTATGTCTGTTGAAAATCCCAAAACAGTACTATAAAGTTATCTTACAGCATAAAATGAGCATATTACATCCTATGACACATGACCTCTTTTTTTTAATTCTTGTTTTCTTTTGGGAAGATACTATTTCATACAAAGATAGACTTTTCTTTATGCAAAGAGTAATGAGTTGTATAGGAATTCAAACCATTAAGATTGTATTTCCTTTCAGAGCAGTGATGTCCATCTTATACACAAGTAATTCTGTTCCATTGTTACCTCATACAGAAATGCATGTTTTAGCATGAATAGGCTGAGAACACAGTGATTTGTTTCATTAGTATGTGATCTTGTACAGCTTCTTATATTAAACCACTCTTTGTACATTTGACTATCAGGATATCTTCCCTGAAACCATAGTAAAGTGGCTAACCCACATTCAGGAGCTAGTCAGGAAGGTGATGGCTGATTCTGATGACATTTAAGGTATCATGTGTCTAGATTTGATAATGAGTTTATTTCCATGGAATGTATATGAAATATGATCTGATGAGATCTGATCAGATTCTGTCAAAAAGTGCCAATCATCCCTTTTAAAAAAAAAAAGTGTAGGAGCTTCCAAATATAGGAGCTTGGAGATGATTCATTATTTAAGCTAACAAACGGAATATTTTAATATGTTTCAAGTAGTACAGAAATGCTGCATGTTCACCATGAACATATAGACTTATGAAAACTTACATTGTCCATGTTGCTAGCTAAGGCAGGAGTGCTGAAGGGTGTTTTTGTTTGCTGAAATACTGCTCTTCTACTGCACAGTAGATCTTGAATATATCTTTAACTTTTAAAGGACTCCTTACCTATTCTTTCATACAGTTTGACACAGGGATGCTCACTAGCTTATTATAGCTCAGAAAAGTATTGTGTAAGTAAGTAGCACCAGAACTTTCTGCAGGTGCTCACCTGATGGTGAGGTAAGCTTGGCTAACACACCACCAAGAAGAGATCAATAAATGTTCCTATGTCTGGGATGCAGGATAATTCATCAAAGCTTCCTATATGTGTCCAATGCTCTGTGTGGTTTTTCCTCAAGGTGTGCAGCTACAGACAAAAGAAAACAGTATTGTTTCTATTGTAGGCATATAAAATGATGGATCTCTGTGAATGATACCAGAATAATTTTTTCTTGAGAAAATCCTGGAAGACTTGCTAATGCTGTTTGTGATTCATTGGTTGTGGAAAACACAGACTGGGGTGGAGAGAGAATTCTGAAGAGATCCAAGTGGTAACTGGGGAAAAAAAAATGTAAATAATTAATCTTACAGAGCAATAGTGAAATGAGGCTCTGGTTTGGAAACACCAATCTTTTGATTGTAGGGCATTTGTGACCATTTGTTCAGAAAAAGTAAAATAAAATTAGTCCTTGCCTGAATTACCATTTAATCTTTGACATATTACTCATTCTGCTTAACTATGTGTCTAATGATAAACTGCATAAAGACTTAAGAGGACGAAACTTTTTACAATTATCATGATAAAGTTCTTAAATTGGAAAATATGTGGACTTTGCAAGGGAAACAGGGGGAGTGTTCTAGCATCATTAATATGAGCAAATACATATGCTGTAGTGGTATAAACTACTATAAATTTGCTGACCCTCATTCTCTGATCCTTCAGCTCAGATTATATTCCTTTTGAATATTAACCCAGACCACTGGCCCAAGGATAATTACCGTCTCAGTAATTCTGTAGTTTACAATCTGGCTCCAGTAGCTAGATGCAATCCAAAGGTTAAAAATAAACTTGAACATTGCTTAAGATTCCACTCTTAATATACACATACAGATATTATGGCATACAGATATTCTGGTATACTTCATTCTAGAACACTTTATCACTTCTAAAAACAGTTTCCATTTTCTTTATGTCTTTTCAGTGGGGTAACAGAGATATAAAGAGGCAAAAAAACCCAAACAATCTGCCCCCTCATCCTGCCAAAAAAAAAAAAAAAAAACAACCCAAAACTAAGAAAGGAAAGTAGCTCTTCTAATTTAATGGAATGCTTCAAGTTTCCAATAGCATACATGAGAACTGTGTTAGTCCAGCTCCTGCAAGACCTATATGACATGAGCAGGCATCTCAGCTTAGCAGAATAATAGGAAGAAAGCAATAGATCTCCATTTTGGGGTTTGTTTTTTTTGTTTTTGTTTTTTGTTTTTGTTTTTTTTTTCATATAATTAAAATCTTGGTTCATTCAAGAGACACTCCAGGGAACATGTCAAGAGTAAACCTAAAAATGTAAGAAAAAACATAGCTATCAAAATCACTGACAATAAAGCTAAGCAGCTTGTTGATGTCAGCAGAAGGCACTAAGAAATGAATGATGTCATGTTGAAACGGCATATCCATTGCAAAACAAAACGTCTCTTGACTTTGAGTACAAAGAAAATCAAGCATCATTGTCTTAGACATATGTCTGAAGTGGGGAATATTTCAATCCAGTAAGCTTTGAAAGTATTCTCTTAAAATATTACTGTAGCTTTGACATTATAAAATCAACTTCCTAAAAGTATATCTTTATATATATACATAAACATAAAAGAATGCATAAGGAAAGGAAAACCCTGTGGAAAAATAGGACTCAATTTCTTATTGCATTGCCTTAAAGTATTTTTCTTTTTAAGTCAACCAAGTGTGCAGACAACTCCATAAACAACTAAATAGAATTTTCAGCATACTGAAATTCTTGGACTGAATTCTCAGCATCTGATTGACTTCCTAGTATAGACAGGGAAAATCACATTCTGTAATGTTAGCTTTTTGTGGCAGAACATAAACTTCCACAGGAACAGTGAGACACCATTTTCTCTGTCAAGAGGGTTTACTTCCACAAACTTGTTCTTCAGAAAGACTATCTGAGGGATGGAAAACAATGCTGCAACCCTTCATTGAGAGGAGATGACAATGTTGCTTCTCTGGTTATGTAGTCTGCTATAATGATCCTTCCTATAATGCAGCATCTATTTCCCTAATCTCTAAATGCTAAAGAAACTTTAGAAAACATTAAACACAGTTCTCTTTCCCCTCTCCTTATGAAGGCAACTCTGATTTTAGACACGTAACAAAAGGCAACCTGGGATTTTCTTCTCATGTACAGCAATAGTTAATTAAGCCAAGGGAACTGATGTATGTCTTGCATTACACAAAGGCTAGCACTATATTAAGGAAGCATCTGTTTGATATCTGTAAATTTATCCAATCTTGGGTTAGTTTAGCCAGGCCGGGATTATAGAAGCAGACGTTCAGGTATTTCAGATAACCATACAAAAACACAGACCTGGCTGTATTTTTTAGTTATATTGCATAGCTAATAGTGGAGTTTCCTTTCAGAATTTTTGTTAACAAGCAGATTTTGGCAAGATGCTTTAAGCTTTGACTTCATTGCAGGACATGTCTTGGATTTTGGTCTTGTCAGACAGATATGTATTTTGAGTCCTCTTGCAATTTTTGGAATTGTGGTCTGAGTGGTGCTAGAAAGTGTGTGGGAAATTTAGCTGCTGGTTTCCATTTGGCCCTCTCTTATGTATAGAGCACTCGAGCAACAACTATACAGTTCCTAGACTATTGCTCTGTTCAGACACTCTCCATGAGCATCTTACAAATGTAAGATGGTACACTTCTAGGCTACAAGCTCCCAGAGCCACAGACAGGGGCTCTTCATCTTTCATCTGTCATTCATCTTTATTCTAGGGGATATATATACTTTTTATATTGTTCAGTACATTCCCATTTCCCTTCTGCCTCCACCCTTTTACTTCTTACTAGGCTCTGTTACTTTTGGGAAGCAAATGAAGTTCAGAGTATGCCCACCAGGTGGGATTTTGCTGTCCTTACTTTACTTATTTGTCATCTCTGCTTTCTAACCTGTGATAAAAATCCTACAAAAAGGTAGGGTTTAGTGCATATCACACATTGACCTTGTATTTCCCACACACTCCCTTGAAATATTTTGAAAAATGGAACTGAAAACAGAAGAATACTGCTGTTGCTGTTTATTGTAGGTTTTTTTTTTTTTTTCAAAGAAAATGAAAACAAGTGAGTAATACAGTGCTTAACACACACACTTTCACTTGGGGTTTCTTTTCAGTATTGCAGAATTATTCCTCTCAGTTGCAGGGCTTTGGACTTGCCTTTCTTGAACTGCATGAAGTTCCAAGCAGGCCATTTCTACAGCTTGCCAAGGTTCCCCTGGATGGTACTCTGGTGTATCAGCCATTCCTCCCAGTTTGATATTATCAGCAAACTGGCTAAGGGTATGCTCTGCTCAACCATCCAGATCAGTAATGAAGATGTCGATTGAGGTTGGTTGAACCCAAAATTGACCCCTGGAGTACACAGCTAGCTACTGGCCTCCAGCTAGACTTCGTGCCACTGACAACAAAACTGAGCTCGTGTTCAGCCAGTTTTCACACCACCTCACGGTCTGCTCATCCAGCCTATACTTCATCAGGTTCCCTATGAGAGACATGAGAGACAATGCCAAAAGCCTTACTGAGCTCAAAGGAGACGATATCCATGGGTCACTCAAGCAAGGCATTACATAGTAGAAGGTTATCATGTTAGTCCAGCATTACTTCCTTTGTGAATCCATATTGCTACTCCCAATCACCTTCTTGTCCTTCATGTTTTGCCCTGCATGTGACTTTTCTCCAGCCCTATCTACTCTTTAGTTCAGACCCCAGCTGAGAGTAGGGAGTTTTCTAGTTCCTGACTACTGCTCTTTCAGGGAACATTCTATCTCCTGGTACTTATTATCAACTTTGCATCTGAATTCCATTTTCTATGACCATAATACTTCTTTCCACTTCTGCTTGTCCAGCTGAAACTACTAGAAGTGGCCATTCAAATCCTGACAGGGAGTAAGTTAAATATACTACACGAGGTTGGACAACAGTGAGAAATATTTTTGTTTAAACAAAGATCAACATTGGCTGTGATAGCAGCAGCATGTCACATGTAATTAATTTAATTTTGCTTTTAAATTAAACAAGCTGTAGTCTGGCAAGTCTACTAAGGAATAGGGACAACTTTTGTTTCATTTTTCAAGGCATTCTAATACTTTGAAAATTCTTCCTGTTTTGAGATAGAACAAAACATACATGTAAAGGGTTGAATCTTCATGGAAGATAAATGGTGTACAAAAAATAAATCATCGAGGTTATTTTAGACACCCAAATTTTAAAACCATGGAACCTCAGATGTATTCTTGTTTTATATTGTCTAAGACAGGAAAAACAAACTCCTACTTCAATAAGAAAATTGAAATATTTATTCTTAATAGTTGAAGTATTCAGGTAACAACAATTCAATCTTTCAAACTTTTTTCAATGTTCAACTGGAAAATAAGCAATTTATCAAAACAACTTAATTTAAACAAACTGGTATTCCTGATAGTGAATTCAAATAGAAAATACAAATATAAAATATAGTGCTAGTCAAATTTTACTAACCTATTCTCTTTTTAAAATTACTTAGACTACATGTGTATTTGATAATCATTTCACCAAAAAGCTACCCCAAAAATGTCACTGATATTATCAAAATAACTTGCAAGATCAGGTCCCATTTTCTATTAATTGTATAAGTAGATTTTAACTGTTTGTTTAAAAAAAAAAAAAAAAAAAACAAGGAAAGCTAGGATTGGTGGTGGTGGTGGAATAGCCTAGACTCAAAGGCTACCAAACACTTGAACCTGCAGTAAAATTTGCTTTGTTTGTCTGTGTGACATTTTTTGCCTGCAAACCTACTGTAACTTTGGATTTATCTAGGATTTTCTGAACTTCGAGAAGATGACAAAATACTATGCATTTTTGTTACAGAATCATAGAATCATAAAATGGTTAGAGTTGGAAGGGACCTTAGAGATCATCAAGCTTCAATCCCTCTGTCTAGTGGGACACCTCCCACTAGAGCAGGTAGCTCAAAGCCCCATCCAGCCTGGTCTTAAACTCTTCCAGGGATGGAGCAACCACAACTTCCCTGGGCAACCTGTTCCAGTGCCTCACCACCCTCACAGTAAAGAATTTCTTCCTAATATCCAATCTAAATCTCCCCTCTTCCAATTTAAAACCGCTACCCCTTGTTCTGTTTCTACACTTCCTGACAAAGAGTCCCTCTTTGGCTCTCCTGTAGGCTCCCTCTTCTTCCAGGCTGAAGAACCCCAACTCTCTCAGCCTGTCTTCGTAGGGGAGGTGCCTCCATCCCTCTGATCATCTTCGTGGCCCTCCGCTGGACCCAGGTACATGTCCTTCCCATGTTGAGGACTCCAAAGCTAGACACAGTACTCCAGGTGGGGTCTCATGAGCACAGAGTAGAGGGGTAGAATCACCTCCCGTGACCTGCTGGCCACAGTTCTCTTGATGCAGCCCAGGCCTTAAGTAGTTTAGAAAGCCTTTCATCATTGACACAAAGTTACCAATACTAGCCTAATTTAAAAAAAAAAATGTCTGTAAGATGACAGGGCAGATGAACTAGAGAAAAATTTTACAATGGAAAGGTTTGTTTGGCTACACAAAATGTAGCTCATTTGGAATAGCCAACACAACTAAAAGTACAGACATTCGGAGAGGGAACCGGGGTGGGAAACTCAGGAAGTTTTCTTAATTGCTGCTAGCTGGACCACTGTAACAGAAAGAAGCTCTCACTATGTGCTAGATGCTATTTACAAAAACAAAACTACAGTGTCCTATGTTTCATTATGAGTTATCACAAGATAGGCAGAAGTTGGAATAAAGCAACAAAAAAAATTCTACTTCATCCAATAAGGATTTTTAAATCTTCATGTTTAGACCAAATATGTTGTTTTCTTACCACTTATGCTCATAATTCTCCTTACTGCATATATGAACACCTCATTTCAAATACACCGAATTTTTTCCAATTAACCATGGAAGCACCTAAGAGCAAACTGCTGTCTTGCAGGAGCTGATGTTTCACTATGGGCAGAACAAAATCAGAGTGGAAACCTTAGAAATACATTCACATGGCAATTCAGGAATCTTGCTAAGAAATATTTCCAAAGAGGCAAAGGTTACGCTGACAGACAGCATTCTGAAAGATGTGTTTTTGAAAATTAATTCACTGACTGAGCTTTGTCATCCCTTCTCTCTGTCCTTTCAGTCAGGTTTGTGGGCTAAGAGCACAGAGGCAGTAAAGCAGTAAGCAAAAAAAGCCACCTTCAACGGCTGGCAAGCATTACAAGAGACCCTCAGAGGCTTTAAAACTGCTGAGTTTGGCTGAAGGGCGACTCAAACAGTGGCTGCAGAGCATATTTTGGCACCTCAGAGCAATTACTGAGAAGCAGGCTGGACTGAAGAGGGCTGTAGGAGCAGCTGAGCGATTCAAAGCACACTTCAGCCTCCCAGTCAGCACTCCAGCATCTCCTCCCCAGCACCAGGCTCATCTCTTGCACTGTGCACACAAAGAAACCCCAGTTCAGGATAAGATCATGCAATAAAAGTATCTGGAAGTTTCCACAGGATTCAGGAACCATGCTGTCTGCAGAGGTTTGCGGGCTGGTGTTTTATCTAACCATTCTCTTAATTTTCAAGTGTTTGTACTGCCAGGTAGCAGAGGGTTCACGATGGCAGCCCTAGTACAGGACGTGGAGGCAGAGGACCAAGCACTGAAAGGCCTCACACAGCCTTTGCACCAGAGCTAGTGATTATGGTAAACAAGTCTGAAAAGATTTAAAATTACACTGGTAGATAAGACTGGGCTCAAATTTTCAGTTCAGCCTTCAGATATTAAAATTTGGGTTTCTTTTGCAAAATTCATTATCACAAAGTTCCTGCAGCAGCCAGGTGCTATTTCCAAACAACTTTGATTCTCACCTCCAGATCAGGCTGGGAGATATGCATGCAATAACAACCACAGGCACAAATAATAATTATCTGTCCTCCAGATCAGAAATGCAATAAAACATGTCAGAAGGTGACTAAGATTCAAGATATTTAGCATAAGAGGCTTTTGTAGAGAATATAAATTAGCAATGATGATGAATCTTTATGTAAGTTAGCACTGTGGAACAGCCAAATCTACTAAAGAGAAAACAACAGAAAACCCTAACTAAAACTTCAAGGCCAGGCTGGATGGGGCTTTGAGCAACCTGCTCTAGTGGGAAGTATCCCTGCCCATGGTAGGGGGGTTGGAACTTGATAATCTTTAAGGTCCCTTCCAACTCGAATGATTCAATGTTATTAACTAATTCAGATGCTTCCTCTCTATCCTCCCCTTCCCATTCAATCCTCCCAAATGCACAGATCTCCAGAAACACTATTTCAAATCAGTTCAAGGTGGTCACTGATCTTTTTGTCTCCCTGTGGATCTGTTTCATCAGGGCTTGGCACATTTCCCTCTTGGCCTTTTGCTATTTGGTAATGAACAGCAAGCACCCACCACCTGCCCTATGCTTTTTTTTTTTTAAACACCAAGGTAAAAAAAAAATAAAAAATAAATCTATAAAGCAAAGACCTCTGCTGCCTCAGGTGAATTTCTGGCCAAACATATTAGCCCAGAGACCTGGTCTATGAAGCAGCACATAGCCCTTGCTTACAGCCAGCCTCCTCCAGGCTCACAGGGATTCTGTCCCCAGCCCTCATCTCTGCTCCTGGCAGTCAGCTGATCCCAACAGTGTCTCCATCCTGCCTCCAGAAAGACAGACAGGTTTGTCACAACTGCAACAACTGATTTGATGCATACTGGGATTTTGTTGTCATCCTTTGTGACCAAACATTGAATAGTTTAACTATTTCTGACCAGGTTTTTAAAGCATTGACAGGTCAAACAGGGGCTGAGCTTTAAGTAACTGAGCCCTTAAGATACCTACAGGTACCCAACTCTGTTGCTACAAAGAAGTATTCAGGCAACTGGCTTCCTGTCTGTCTTTTCACAGCTTAAGTTTAAGAAGCAGAGCAGCATTTTATTACTAAAACTAGGGTAAAGACTGAATTTAAAAATAATACATATAACCCACCAACACTTTAGACCCTAAATACTTTAAATACTATGCATAGTTTTAGAAAATATATTATTTTCCCATGTGGAGATGATGAATCCCCATCCTTGTATCTACAATATAAGAACTGTTTTCACATTCCATAGGGTTTTTTATTATTCTTCCTTATGTGGATAAAGACACTTGAAATAGCAAAGAGAAAAAAATCATGTGGTTTGAGTAACACACACCAAAACCTCATTCATTATTTCCAAAAATAACAGATATGAAGTGAATCTCTCACACAGGTTTATATAAGGAGTTATTATAAGCTTGAGAAGTCCCATGCCTCCCCACTGCATCTGCCTCATCGGTATTCGAGCAATGCTGCATTGTCTGAAGACGGAAACACTACCATTTCAAGATAATAGCGGATAATAATATTGACATTTCAGTACAATAAACAAATTTCAGCTGGACAGTGCGCTTTGCATACATTAATCATCCTCCATTAAACAGTTCGTTCACCATATTGTTCCTAAATAGCTTAAATAACTAGATACACAAATACTTCTTGTTGACGCTAGAAACAAGGAGGTTATCACTCAATTCCCCTCCTTTCCATAAAGCCTGTCTGTAAAAGACACAGGAGGCACTCACTTCATGGAGCAAGCTGTTGCTACGAGACAGAAGCTGCATTATTTCTGCATGCAATCCTGTCGCCACTCTCAACTGGCATAACAGGACAAGAGTAACTGCGCTGCCCCAGACTAGATACTTGGGTATGGCTTGCACCATTATGGAGCCAGCCTTTTGCAAGGCAGAAATCAGTAAAACCTTGCAGGTGGCATGGGAAGCAAGGAGTCACCACTCAGGGCTCCAGCATGGGCTGGAAGTTACTGTCACCGCTTCAGTTAATCTTTAAGTGCTTGCTGAGGGTAGGGCTCCTCTCCAGAAATGTCCGTGCAAGAGAGCTGGAGGTGGCTGGAATCAAACAGGAGCTGCTTTCAGGAAATCAGCTGTTTGGGTGGTGAGCAAAGAGATCCAGGCAGGGCTAGGTAATGATCCAGGAAATACAGAAATAGAAAACCTACAGACAGGGTAGGCTGCCATGATTGCTTTACCTTCCTCCATTTCTGTAGCCCCATGCGGATACACAAAACCACTAGCTCAGCCATCAGCACAACCATCTGCAGATTCATTAGGAGAGCTGTAAGCAGATTGTTCCTGTTTCTCGTGAATTCATGCTTTCCTTCCAATTTATCCCTCCAGTACCATTTGCATGGCCACAGATAGAAATAGGCACCTTTTCACAGAGAATATGGAGCAAACACGGGGTCTACCCAGGCAGGCAGGGGTCCTGCTGAGGTAGGAGCAAGCAACAGTCTCAGGGAGCAAATGGAAAAGTGGAGAGGAGCCTGCAGCTGTGCTCCTCCAGCCCATCTCTTTAATGCTGCCAGCACTGCTTTGGCTGTTCAGAGAGCTGGGTCTTAACCCAGCTCAGAGAAAACACCTTCCTGAGAAGCACCCGTGATAATAGATCTTTGTGCAGACCCTCCTTGAAAGCACAGACATGCAAAGTCGAACTGATCTGTTGGTGCAAGCAGCAACCTTGTGGAGGACCACAGGGAAAGCTGGACCTCTGAACTGAGAGGTGCCACCAGCAGAAGAGCTATGCAAAACCTCAGAGTCTGGCAAATACCACACCATATCTAGGTGTGGATTTGGGGTAAGCACCAGTGTGCACCAGTGCTTCCCAATGCACAAGTGTAACCAGCAGAGTGATTAGAGCCTCTCCAGGCAAACATGAAGCTGGGCAGAACCAGAAAGTTTATACTGCTCTTGCAATAGAGAGTGAACCATTCTTCTGAAAGGGAGATCAAATCCCTCTACCCTCAGCCAGTGTGTCATAGTCCACCTCTCAGGAGAGGGATTTCTGCATCCAGAGCAATTATCACTCACTGGCTAACTAAAACTGCACAGTCTGATCAAAGAGAAATTGTCCTGTTTACCTTCACTGGTGAAATATAACAACCACACTTTCAAAGATACTCAATGTAGAATAAAGATACTCAATGTAGAAAAGAATAAGAGACAGGATTTAATTGGTGGGATTATTGCTCCACATGTTTTCCTCATCTCTTTCATATCATGGTGGAGTGAGAAGTTATATCTCAAAGAACAGCTGTTACAGGTTCTGCCTTTTCCACAAAACATCTGAAGAACCCAGACTCCTGTTAAGTTCCATTAATCCAGTGTCTGACTGGAGATGTATATGTTACAAGCAAGTCATTTCCTCTACACGTATGCATGAAGACTTCCAGCATAGGAATGACACAGTATCACCAAAAAAGAAAATTAACATCTTTATGATCCACCCTGATTAAGGGAAAAAAAAAAAATCTATAAATCCGTTAAAGCATTCATCATTCAGTCCTGTTGTCTTCCACTGACTTGATTCACACCACCATTCAAAACAGAGTCACTGCCCAGCCCTGTGGAGTAGTCTTTCCTAATACTGGCAAAGACCCCCAGTCAGCAGCCCACAATTCTCATGGGCTAAAAGGGTTGGTTTTCACCAAAGCCTGAAGGATCAAGGTCTGGGGTTACATACAAACCTGCTAATACAGATCCTGCCACCACCACAACTCCTATACACGATCGCTTTTGTGATTCAGCATTGCACAGTAGGAAAGTCTCCATTTGCTCTGTCTGCAGTCTCTTTTTAATAGTTTATACTATGCACTTTTGCATGTAGTCACTTTAATACTTTATTTCCATAGCTGTTTATATTCTGCCTCAAGTATATTCATCATTGATTGAAATAAAAATCTACATTTAAGCAGCTAAATAGTCCCAACAGAACTTACCACAACAGCTTGCAGTTCTGTGTGGACATTTTGGCAATACTACTGAATGCATTTTGTCACAGCAGGGTAGCAAGAAAAAGCTCACAGCAGTTTTGCTTAGTACATTGTAGTAACATCAGCCATGACAAAGAACACCTGGCAAATAATCAAGTTTTATACTTAATATCATATTGGATCATTTAATAAACAAAACATGTTTCCATGCAAGAAAAAAGTTTAATTTGTTTTGTGAAATAATAATAAAATATTCTTCATTGTCACCCATCTCTACCTGACCAATCTTTAGACCGATGGGACAGTAAATGCAGAAAAATCAATCACTGCAAATTGTATGGAATAAATAAATATCCAAGAACCACTGGAAAGGTATTCATTACTGCTTGTAGAAGCAGTATACTTTAGATATCCTTTGTCTTGAGCCATACTAACAACCTAGAAATTCAGATATAAAGATTCAGTCCATTGCTTTTCCCAAATCAGAAACAATCTATTACAATCCTGGCTGCAGGACTGACATTTCCAAAGCAATAACTAAAATATTCATGACGTTATTTACACTAACTATGCTTGCAAAATATAACCAAGCACATCTTTTATTCAAAAGGTAAACCTGGAGATGAGTATTTCTGTCACAAAAACGTCTGCAGCTATAAATTTAGGTGCCTACATCCCCTTTGCTCTTGGTCAGCCAAACATCTCAGCACAGTCTGAGCCATTTGATTTGTGCTCCTCAAGTTGTGCTGGGCTCTGGCTGCTGTAGCTACTGATCAGTTTTGGGAACCCGACCCTAGAGAGAAAGCACATCAAAGCCAACTGTTTTGGCTTAGTCATCCTTGGTTCAAGTCAAACTTCAGCATAACTTAGTGCAGCCTAAGAGCAGTAAACCAGAGAGCCAGTCAGAGCAAGGTAAAGGGGATGGACGGGAAGCCCTGATCTTACCCACTTGCTCTCCAGCCTGCTCAGAATGCAAGTTTTATGACAGTTTTTGTTCTCCTGAGTATAGAGCTTAAGCTATACCACAGAGGAGGCTGACAATACCACTGAAATTAAGAACGTGCCTTTACAGGTAACACTTCCTATAAGGAAATAGATAGGGCACACAATTGATAATGACACTTTTCAGGAGCATTACAGGGACTATACCACTGATAGGCTGTTGCTGTCAAGCAACAATTGTGCTAACAAGCACAATTCAGGAGACACTGCACCTTGCACAGCTGGATCTTTCAGTAGCAGCCATTGCATTGAGCAGCCTCATGTCTTTAAGGTACCGATCTGTGATTTGATCCAGATCACAGGAAAAACAATTTGTGCCCAAGAGAGGAACACCCTTATAAAAAGCTCATGCAAGCTCCCTCTACTTTGGCATCTCTAAGCAGGTCTTCAGAGTTCATTTTTTTCCTGGGTAGCCTTTGTTCCCTGCTTTCTGCTGGTCTTCTGGACCATGAAGACTGGATGTCCTAAGTTTACTCAGCTACTGAAAACAACTGTTTGGGGTTTGTGTTCTTTGTGGGATATGTGTTTGGGGTTGTTGGGGTATTTTGTTTTTGGTTGGTGGTTTTGTTTTTTTTTGGGGGGGGGTGGTGGGGGGGGTGGTGTGGGTGGGGAGGAGGAGGGAGGAGGGACAGTTCTGCAGGAGTCTGAGATGATGTGCATCTTACCTGTGCAGTCAATCACTTTGTGACATAGATGAAACATAGCAAGCATTTATGCAGATCAGACCCAGATTACTGCTGCATTTACCTTTGGTGATTTTCATGAAACATTTTTGCAATAAAAAAAAATCTATATTTAGCAAAATTAGGTTGTTAGCAACAAAAGTATCACTTGAGTGAAAAAAGAATTCCAAACAAAAACACTGAAACCAGAAGAGAAAAAAAAAATACTGTCCAGTATTATCACTCTAATATACTGTGCAATGTTATTACTCATTTAAAAAACCGCATTTCATGGGAAGCTTCTTGTTAGTATTGAGGAACCATTACATCTCCCAAAAAAAGCAAAACTGAATCAGAATATTCTGAAGTTAGAGATGAGAGATGAACCAGACAAGATGAAAATACCTTTTGCTGCAGCTGAACCAAACTGGAAGACGAAATGTGCTACTCCCACTTGAGATAATCTCAATTTAGGAAATTAATGCACCTCCTATTTGTCACAACAGAAGAGTTATGCACATATCAATGTCTCCTGTTTGTGTTGCCAGTGAAACCCTTTAAAGCTTTATTATATATCAAACTGCTTCACAAAAATGCACACACAGAAAAATAGCATTTTACAGTCCAACATTATTTTTTTTAAAAAATATAATTCAATGCATGCAGCAGTCATCTATAAAATAATTTCCAAAATGGTGGAGAGCCACAGAATTACTAGTGCAAAAAGGTGCACCCTGTGTCACATATGTTTGATCTCCAAGACTTCAGTAGGGGACTGAAATGCAGAGAAACAGCAGCACTTAGATTTCTAACTAATGAACAGCGCATGACGCCAGAAGCTAATAAGTAATTAGTTTCCAATTAAACTGTTTACATCCTTTCTGAAGCAAAACAACTGCAATATTTTATCTTGTTTTACCAGAAATAACCATTAACAGGATATACTAAGAGGCATTGTAGTTAACATTACACATATTATTCAGTGACAGATTTGAATGCTAGATTTTAGAACAAATTAAAAAAAAAAAATCACCACCAAACCAAACAGCCACAAGGCATCATATATATATGTGATTTAGACTGCTATGGTCTGATTGCAAAGCTCATTAGCTGCAGAGGTCAAAACATACTAAGGTTCCCACACTCTATATTAACAAATTAGGCAGTTATCTTTTTAGTCTCCCAGGCTAAATTGCAGTCACGTATAAACACAGTGGGTAACAACATCTGCAATGAGTTTGAGTCAAAAATCAAAATAACTAAATAGGTGATGCTTGAATTGAGTACGCTGTTAGAACAGCAAGGTTAGGCACCCCACAGCCCAGTCAGACATGCTGAAAGGCAGGCTGAACTTTGGGGAGAACGATTGCACCTCTTACCATTCACTAAGAGGTGCACAGTGGCAGCCTTACTCACACACCACACACACCCCAACAGCACTTGCTTTTTAGCGGATTATAATTCCCACTGGATTGTTAGGGCACCACAGACCATTGCATTTAGCATATTCCCTCACAAACAGAAGATTCTACATGGCAACGTTTAGGCAGCTGCCGGCCAGATTCCTTCCCTGAGCTATCCCAGTATATAACTACTAGTATTCAAAGTGATAAATAACAATCATAGGTTCATATACCATAGAGATTTATTTCTGGTTCCACCCCACTCTGCAACTCGGGCAGGGAAGCAATTGCTCTTGTGCAAATAGTCACTTAGAAAAGATCTTCCCAAAGGACTCTTAGCACTTTCCAATTAATTGTTCGGTCCCAAGTCCCTCACAGGCAAGTCCCCCTCTAGCCCAACGGTGGACCATGGTACACTATTATTTCTTTCCTCCTGTGTAGTCTCTTGACAGAAAGGACAGAGTAGTTACGCCTTCAGCATACCTGAATAGGAACATCCTAAAGGCTGGGTGAGTTTATTGTACGCTTACCTAAATACACTTGTGCCTTGGCAAGTGATAACCACAAGCCTTTTACTCTAGAAGACCGGCTTCTAAACTTACAGACAATTTTCCTCCTGCACCAGATTGCACAGCACTTTTGTTTTAAAGTTTTCTCTTCCTCACTTTCCATATATATCAAAGTAAATACCACAAATTCACCACACCCCCCTCCATACAAACTTTCTTCAAACAGGACAGACACTTTGATGAAGTTCCTGTGATTAAGAGCCAGAGATTTTTTTTCATGTTAGGAAATGTGACTCTCCTAGAGCCCCACATTGACTGCTTGGGAGCAAATGGTATGACTAGAACTACACGGTCGTGATGAGGGGTAAGTAGTAAAGCTTTAACCAAAATATCAGTCTGAATGAAGGAAAAATCCCAAACCTAGCATCTGCGTGCTTACCTAAATAAAAAAATATTCTGTTACTATAATTAAAGCGTATTTGAATTGGTTTCCAAATAAGCAGCATTTTCATTTTTTAAATGAGAGAGTAGGCTACTTATCTGATATTGCAAAAAGTATTTCAACAAAATCTAATTTTTTTTCATTAAAAAAAACCAACCCCAAAGCACCCTGTATCTAGTTAGATCAACAGTTTTCATCATTAGATAATACCCTGAAGAGCTATAAAATCTCAGGGACAAAAGTAATCTTTGTTCTTTGCCTGCACATTTAGATCAGTGAGGTCCTGCTCCACTGCCAAGACTCATATGGGCCATAGTAACACAGATAAGAGACAGCAATTACAACATATACCTTCCCAAGCAGAAAACAGTAGGTATGAAACAAGGAGATGTGCTAGCCTGCAGTGGACACAGCTGACCTCCCACTCACACAACCCATAACTCCATTAGATAAGGTTTTCTACACAGAGAGCAGCAGAATAGCTCTATCAGTGCCAACATCCTGCTCACTTACATTAGGTGAAGCACAGAACAGCATTGGCATCTCAGCCTCATCACAGCCTCAGAAGAGGTGTGATTGGCCATACTGAGCTCACCAGCACTCAGCTTGTGCAGCAGGCTGAACAGCTACATCACCCTCTCCACAGCGGTCTGTCAAACACATCTAAATGTGTGGGGAAGAAAGCACTGATCACATCACCCAGCACCCAACATGTACCACTCAAATGACGTTACACTGCTGGGAGCCACCGCAGTGTTGGACCACCATCAGCTGGTGGTCAAAGCATCTGCTGCCATTTGAGGTGCCACCACCCAGGCATCAGGCAAGGGAGATTTAGATTAGATATTAGGAAGAATTACTTTACTGAAAGAGTGGTCAGGCACTGGAACAGCCTGCCC
>JAOTQQ010000001.1:107847005-107901278 GCA_026546715.1 Gallinago undulata | reverse complement strand
ATCCCTTCCCTCCAGCGTGTCGACCATGTCACACAGCTTGATGTCATCAACAAACTTGCTGAGGGTGCACTCTATCCCGCTGTCTATGTCTCCAACAAAGATGTTGAACAGCACTGGTCCCAGTTCAGACCCCTGAGGAACACCACTCGTCACTGGCCGCCACTTGGACATGGAGCCATTGACCACAACCCTTGGAGTGTGGCCATTCAGCCAGTTCCTTATCCACCGAGTGGTCCATCCATCGAACCCATGACTTTCCACTTTTGAGAACAGGATGTCATGCAGGACAGTGTCAAACACTTTGCATAAGTCCAGGTAGACGACATCTGTTGCTCTGCCCTTGTCCACCAAGTGTGTGGCAGTATCATAAAAGGCCAGCAAATATGTCAGGCACAATTTGCCCTTGGTGAAGCCATGTTGGCTGTCTCAAACGCCTCCTTATTTTCCATGTGCCTTATCAGAGATTCCAGGAGGATCTGTTTCATGATCTTGCCAGGCACAGATGACAAAATAACATGCATTTTTGTTGCAGAATGACTATGTTCATGTTGTTTGCCACATGTTCAAAGACTGTTGATGATTACTTTGTTATGTATTACTTTATGTATTAAGAATCTCTTTTGGTTATCATATCACAGTCCTGTCATCATTCTGATTTCATACTGAACTTTGTTCTCTACAATCAATCAGAAATAAAACCTGTAAGTTAAATGTCTAACATGACCTCAAGAAAGGGGGAAGAGTACAGAATGGAGCAGGACTATAAATCTCGTTTTAAGAGTATTTGCACAAACGGTGAGAACATTACTAATTGGTTAAAAAAATAACATAATTTAAAGATAAGCCTGATAGAAAGCCCCCAGTTCATTAAAACAGAAGTAAAACAATAATCTGAGTCTGTTTATTCTAGTGCTGGAACTGGAATATATACATTTATTCTTTTAGAAGTTCATGGCAACTCACATGGGATAAACCAGTGCTCAACAGTTGACATAGTAATTATCTCCCTGTAATACATTGGTTCTGCATCTGATGTCTAAAGATTAAATGAATTGTATTTGGACACCTGAAAATAAGGCACAAATTTCTTACTGTATTGTCTTAAATATGAGTTATTCTGCAGGTAAGCTCTATTGTAAGAGAAGGAAGTTTTGGTTGCCACATGGTGCTGACATACCTCTTCACTTGATAACTGGGGAACTTAGTCAAATTCCATGGAAAGGTCTCTCAGAAGGATTTAAAACTTCCAGAGCAAATGGGATTAAAAGATGACTAATATTTAGAACACTGTAACTTTACAGACTAAAACCCAAACAATCCACTTTTTGGAGAAGGGTGAACAGAGATTGCTTTAGGTGTTCCCTTAAAATTCTCACTCAACTGTATACATCTTTTATTCATGTTATTTGCTGTGGTTATGTACTCCTCTGCATTCTGACTTCTGCTGGAAATTTAAGTTGCTGAGGTATAGTTATATTCTCAATTGCTGAAACATTTCTGATGTCACTAGAAAGAAAAGGTCTCTTCTGATTTATAGCCCTGGTACAAATATGTGTAGCAAGAATTTGAATAACATCTGGCTTTTATTGCTGCTATTGGGAGAGAATGGTAGGTCTTTATATTTTTTAATTCACTTTAAGACACATTAAAAAAAGGTAAGAAATTAAATTAAACTTTATTGATTGGTAGAACTTCATGACTTCTTATTATAACTTGAGTTTACATTAAATGAAAAAAAAATGCAAAGAAAAATTTGCAAATAAGGTCTGTTTTCAACTTTAAGTTGAGCCTTTGGAATCCAAGAACATAAGTGTAGCTGACGAGAGAACTGTTTAGAGACATTATTTTTGACTCACAAGAAACAATGTTCTCCAATAGAGCTCTGGCAATCTATGATACAGATGTTTCTTGCTCCAGCAGAAGGGAAAGTAATGAAAGCAAGGGAGAATTCTGTTCTATCACTTGGTATGGCATTAGTTGCTGTGCTCACTCTTCTGTAGTATATATCATGGCTTTTGAAACTGGAGAGGCAACAGCTATCTAGGAAGGAAATACTAACTCAGCAATGAAGCTTTCAAATCAAATATAAAATATCTGGATTTAGGACATGCTCCATAAAATTTTCCTGCCTTGGAAGTGCATACCTTACTGGAAAACCTCTCCTCTCTGAGATGGTGGGGTTTGCTTTTCACTGCTCCTAGGAGATGGGTAATTTACATCTGCATTTTCTCTTATGAAATATGGGAATGATGAAGACTCTTCCTGTCAGACAATCCATGCATACCCATATGAATAAAAATAACATGATGAAACTTTTACTTGAATCATGCAAACACAAAGATTGATTGGTATAGTGTTGCTAGGTAAGTCACCTGAACATTTGTTGTGTTACTGCATCCCCTCTAGAGTTATAAAGGCTGATTCAGCTGTTTTATTGACATATAGATCATGGTTAAGTTATTATTTATTGAGCCTTAGGAGGACTTTTTGGCAAGTCCATTTGGCTTGCAGTAGGGAAATCTGTACTACAACTGCTTAAACACTATTTGGCTTACTTATAGTACAGTAACACCATTACCTGCATTGCCAGAGTCGTGTTCCAGAGATTTACATGTGGGGCGATGACATCACTGTGGTTGTTTAATATTTACACCTCATCTGCTGAATCATTCTGGAATAAGAAACGTACCTTTAATCTAAAACTCTCACACATCATTTGTGTCCCCGTATTACAAGAAAGGAGTCATCTTATAGGATTGTTCATGGTGATCTCCCTGGAATCTTTATAACACCTCACACTGTATGACAGCTTTTCCGTGGCACTTCATCATCATGGTGTTTTATCACCTAATAGCATTAATGATTACTTAAGAGGACCAACTCTGTTGGAGGTGATCAGGTAAAAGCTCCAGAACTTTAGACTTCTTAAGATGCATTAGCCAATAATTTTCTTAATCACTAGGTAGAGAGCTATAGAGTGGAATTACAGAGCTCTGGTTTGTATCTGTGATATACGCAGCCTAGCAACATTTCAATTCCAGTATTACTTATGCAAATTGTAAAGGGGGTTTAGTGTGTAAGGAGTCAGAGTCAATGGTAGTGCATTTGACCTGTTAATACTCCTGCTCTGCTTTACATACAATGTATCTGTTTCAGAGAACAACACTTGGAATGGGGACTGATTACTGTCCTTGTTTAAAACCTCTGCACCGAAGCTGTACAGATAGGTTGAACTATTCTCCCACCTCTAATATGGTGGGACTAATAAAGGGCTAAGACATTTGTTGGGGTCATGGTAGATTGCATAAGCACTATGCACTTCAAAGAAATTTAATCTGTTTAGAAGATTTTTCTTGTTTTGAAAAATTTCCTGTGGGTTTGGGCAATATAGATGAAATAATATTTCTCTACAACCATGAAACTATTAAGTGTGGCCATGTCAGTTGCTGGATTGCTAAAAAAGAATAGGCTAGAGACTTAGCTTGGGAGCAAAGGACTGCATGTACTTTGGCTTCTGGTCTTTCCTGGGTGTATGCTAGTAAAGTCTATAAATAATAATGACCATTCTTGAAAACCAAGATGCTGTTATTTTCCCTGTTTCCCATACCGTAACAAGCACATTAGCACAAACATTTTTTCTCTCATTTTCTTTTACATGAACAAGCAGTTTTGAGAAATCCTTAGATATGCAACAAACACAGACCTGGATTTATGGATGCAAAGATTCTTTTATGTGTTTGTAAGGGGTACTTTAGGAAATTATTTTGCATTTATTGAAAAGGACATTATTGCAGGAAAAGAGTGATAAATTCTTATATCCCTTTTCCCATTTCTTACTCATCATACTATAGGGCCTACAATTTTAGATTTCACAAAGCTCAAAGGGCATAGAAGCAATAAGCAAAAAGTGTGGATTACGCTTCTGGAGTGAAGGGTTTAGTACCATTAGCTGTGTTTTGCAGGGTTAACAAACACATAACTGAGTAGGACTGAAGGACATTCAGGTTTGGAAGAGGTGGCTCAGGACTGGCATAAAAAAAATATAAAAAGTGGTGGGGAGAGGCACATAGTTTGGGTAAATCTTTATGGTTTGGGTCCCAGAAGACTAAATTTAAAAATCAGTATTATGTATTTGCAATAGTCAAAAGCTAAAGATGAAGTTGCAACGAATAATTATCAAAGACACTTTAAAGGCCTCAGAGTTGGGTGTAGGTGACTGTGAATCTTTATTCACATCCTCCTCTCTCTTATTTTATGCATGCATGTAAACCACTGTGGTCTAATTGGTTTTGTTTATAGTGTTTTGTGGGGTTGAAATAAACATTTATCTAAGTATCAATACAAAACAAAATTTCCTATTACAAAATTCCTGCCCCATATTGATTTCCATGAACTTTTTGAACAAAAAAAAAGGTGGTACAATGATTAATTGGAAGTATAAGACCAATATAATTGGAAGTATAATATCAATTAACATGCAGGCGTTGTCATCTTAAATGAAATACTGTTTCAGCTAAAATCAGTAAATTCTTCTCAAAAGAGTCAGCTTTACTTCTCAAAATTCTGTTTCCTTCAGAGGAATAAAACCTGAAAGTGACTTCACTGGTCAAATAGCGTCAAGCAACTGGTTGAGAGAGAGTCAGTACTATGATAATAAACTTAGTAGTGAAACCACAAAGGGCATATATAGCACACTATACAAAACCATGAAGATTGCATAATGAAGATTGCACAAGATTGTATGTATCAGACCAGGTAATAAATATTTTTCTTTCCGTTTCAGTTTTAGAGAAAGGTTACTGTAACTTATAAAATATTTATTACATTTTACTTGAATAACATAGACAGGATTTTTATTACTGAAATAGAATAGTATGCAAAGTACTATTGAAGGACTTCACTGTACATTTAAAGTTGGTGGTATACAACATTCAATGCTGCATGAATAGCCCTGTCTTTCAGATGGATATTAAACTAAAGCCACTACAGTTCACTAATCTCAGTAAGTGCAACAGCTTTATTTAACCCTTAAAGTGCCACTAATCTCTTCTTCTTCTAACTATTGTCCTTAATGATTACAATCCAGGCTCAGAAGCGACATGAGCTATGAATAATCTCTCAGAAGTTGTGCTTGGGCTTCGACTTTCAGGCTTCTGATGTGTTTGTCACAAAATATTTTTCAATTCTCAGAATGTTTTTAAGTACTTTCAGTAGTGAGATAGTGATCCTAACTTTTGCCACCTTTACTTTTACTTATCATAGAATCAGAGAAAGGAGAAAGAATCTGTAGAATCAGGAAATGAGAAGACTGTAACAATTTACTGTTGCATTTGAAAGCTAGTAATGCTGGTGAAGTTTCAGTTGGTATGAGGGCTGCTCTGGCCAGGGACTACTGAAAGATTTAAGCTGTTTTCTGTGCTAAAAGACTGTGTGAAGGCCTGAAATGAAATGTCCCATGGTGCAGCTAAAGAGGAATACTTGAGAAGTCATTAAATTCCTCTTAGTTAAATGACGTACAGCTTCAAGACTCACTCCTTATAGCATTAAGCTTTTCCTACAGTCGGTGTACCTGAGGTTGCTGCACCAGCCCAGGGAGATGGGTAACAAGTTTATGGAGGATATTCTAACCTTCATTTCCATCACCCATCAATTTTTGCCCAATGTAAAGGCTTCTGATCACTTACCTGTGTCTCTGAACATGGCTTCTCAAAGAAATCAAGATATTCATTGAGGAATAAGAAATGTGAACTACTTTGTTGCTTTTGTTAGTTAAATTCCCAAAACAGGGGAGTAAAATACATAGAGTCAGGTATAACAGATGTGCTGTACCTTCTAAACTATAACTTGGAACAATCAAAGATTTGGCACATCAAGTAGCACAGTGTAAACAGGTAATGATTTAAACTATTCAGGAATTCTATTTTGCTTTTCTACCCTATGATATGTTGTTACATATATTTTTCTTCAGTCAAAAGAGAGCCTTTCAATGGCTTTGATTTGTTCATGGTTCAGAATCAAAACAATGTTTGTTTTTTAAATATTGAAAAATTACAGATTTCAAATCCTTATTCCTTTGAATGTCACAAAACAAAGTGTCCTCAGGTCTATCCAGTATCACTGAGTTTCAGACCAAACAGCACTTAACGTAGATTTTTGTGTTTCCTTGATACAAAACCGTAAGCTACGTTCATGTTCATTTGGGACCAAGGACATCTGGTATTAAAGGATGATCAAAACTGGCCAAAAATCCTTGCTATTATAAGAGGTTTATGACATTCAGTGCCTATACACAGAAATTTCTGACTAACAGCAAATAATCATGTGATTTGGTCTGTAAAATCCATAGGTCTTATTCTGTTTTTAATTTTAGGGGTGCAACTCAAAGCAATTCTTGGGATTTCAATGGGATTAATCCCAAGGAAGAAAATAAATGAGAACAGACTGTGAGCCATATTCTTACAAATCTGTTGCTTAATGACTAACTCTTCTAATTCCAATATAACTCAGCAGGATAATTTCCAATTAGCTTCTCTTTCTTTAAAAAAAAGAGGTGGTGAGGGGGAATGCTGGGTACAGGAGTGGTTAGATTAGCATCCAAGGTCTACCAGGGCCAATAAACCTTGTATCTACCAATGAATATTTTTTTAAAAAATTATCTCTTTAAAAGAAAAATGATGTGCCTACTGCTTTCAGCTTAATCTAACACAGACAGCAACAGAAATACAGAGTTTTTATATGATATACTTCTATAAGCTTCTTTTTTATCCTTGTGTATTTAAATATCTAGTAACACTGTTTTTACTTTTTATTTGTTTATAGAGTTTTTGTGGATTTAAGTAAGGAAATTCAGACCTGCTATGCTTCTCCTTGAGTTTTTAATAATAGAAAAAAGGAGCAAGTTAGGCATGTCAAAAACTTTTGTGTTCATAAACAAAAGCTAAAAACTTAATATTTGTGCTGATTATAGGTCTATAGTCAAGTAACATATCAAACTATTCTATTACATCACTTTGTAGTTAAAGTTTGAAATATAATGCATCACACTGTGGTTTTCATGCAGTGAGCACCTCTGTTCATTGTGAACTTTGTATTTTCAGATTAGGTTGGTTTCTATGAAACTCTCAACAAATAAAACTCTGTTGTAATAATAAAACCATCTTTTCTCCTTAGTCTTGGTGACAAGGTTATGTCCTTTTTTTTGCTAATCTAGTCTGGACTAGCATTAAGAAAAGTTACAGCTGACTCTCATCATCTTCATTTGATCCAATACCTTAGAGGGGTTTGGTACAGATAAGAATAATATTTTATATGCACATTTATACAGTTATATTTCTTTAATTTCTTACCCTTACCCATGAAAAGAAATGTCAATCATCTTCAGCTAGTAACTGAAGGCTTGGATCACTTAGTCCTTTCTCAGTGTTGTTTCTTCAAGCTGATGGACAACTTCATGGTGAAAAAATGCCATATGTCTGTAGAGAAAAAGACTATTGATGATTGCTTTGCGAATAGGTTCATGATTTCAGGCTTGTCAGCCTGTTCCTGGTGGGAACAGTTAGAAGTTATATGAGTTCATAATTCAGAATGTTCCACTTTGGATGCTAGTGTTTGTCAGATCAAACAGCAGGACACTTCACTTTCATTTTATTATTTTTCTTATTCTGGAAGTCCCAGTCAAAAAGTCTTTTCCAGTATTTTTTTTTTTTTTCAGAACTATGTAAAGAGTATAAAATTTAGAAATAATTAAGCTAAATAATGAAATGCAAAGGTGAATTGAAAACAAAATCCATTTATTCTATCTCTAAACCAGAGAGTAAATGTGTTTCTAGTGGATTGTTTACCGTCTGGAATAACCATAGTCACATCTATCCCCTAATTGAGCATTGCCTAGGGGACATGCAGAAATTTACCTCCCAATTAAATACTCAAGATGGACATATGGGGCAGTCTTCTCTGATACAGATGCCCTGTATCATTCTTTGATTGAATTGGCAGTCCAAATCTCAGTTAAAGTTTCCACATTGGTTTTACAGCAGCTGCAAGGTACAAAGTCGATTCTTTGGCACCTGCAGTTTACTCATTAGGTGCAAAACTCCCTATGTACATTTTTTGGGCTTAAGCTATACTAAAAGATGCTAAAATGTAGCCCTTCACGTTTTCACTGTGTTCAGAAAATCCATAAATAATTTGTGCCTTTATTCAACTACTCATAATTCATCTAGAACTACTGTTTCTGAACCATATAGTAGTTTTTGCAGGAATTAACTTACAATGTCTTCTGCAGAAATATCCATACAGCAGTTTCTGAAGTTTGTATGAGTGTTTGTACCTGTGCCTTTAATTTCCCTCATACAATGGCATCAAAACCAAAATTATTCAAATTTGTTACAGTGAAAGGGCTAATCCCTGATGTATCTTGTGACCAGAACAGAACAACTAGTGATGGAGACAACAACCCTATAACCTTAACACTGCCCACAAAGTACAATGTAGGAACCACCCAAATAGAAATGAGTCTGGGCAGGAAGAAGCACACTAGTAGTTTCCAAGGGATCGAAGATCTGTTTCCTCTATGTCTCCTTGCTATATTTTGTTCAACCGAGTTCCTTCCAGTACCTGTAAAGCTTCAGAATCAACACAAAGTGAAGGTCCTTGTTTGGATGCTACGATATTAGTGTGGTCTTTATAAAACCCTATATGTCCCTTTGTTCTCAACTGTATTTTCATATTTCTTTTTGACTTTTCCATTTTTACAGTGTTGTCTGCCTGCAGCTAGAGAACACTATGGTTAGGTTTTTTCCCGCCAAATATATTTACAAAATATTAATTTGCAGTTGAAAATAAAGGGAGGGAAGCAGATATTGGAGAAAAATAGCATGTAAACCATGACCTTTTCTGAAAGTCTGCATTTCTAGAAGAAATATCATGAGGGGAAACTACTAAGTCAGCCAGTAAAATTAGATTGGGTGAGTTCCAGTGGAACAATATGGAAAAAAAGGCAACACAAGCAAAAATGTGTTTAATCTGGATGTATCCCAGGTTTACGTAAGTATACAGAAAACTGCTGTATGAGAGGAACAGGATAATTGATGTCACAGTGATACAAAGTACATCCTTGACTTCGTGCATATTTAGCTATATTTACCCAAATTATCGTACAATGCAGTGTCTTTTCATTAAACAAATGCAAACCATTGCAAGAGATCATATTGTTCTGTTTCACCTCTATCTTCAGCTCAGAGCTTTCATCAACTAAAGATGTTCTGGCAGAATCACAGCACCGGTCTATCTACTGGTGTGATGAGCCAATATATTTTACAGGTACATAAATCTTCCATTAAAAAATGAAAAAGTGTGGTTCAGTACAGTGTCCCAAGACCTGTTGAAAGCTAATAAAATTTGCCTGAACCCATTCAGTTGCCATCTTCACAAGCCATGGGTCATGCAGTTGAAGCTGGCTTATCCTTGACTCCACTATGTTAGTGCTGCTTAACTCAGTTGAGAACAGCTGGATATTTTCACAATGTTCAGAAGCATGCTGTATAGTGACTTACAAAAGATGTTGGAGGTATATTTTTTCCCTTAGGAACCTACAACCAAAGGGCGGGTTTAGACAGCATAGCTGTGTCTTAGTTTCTATATGTGCAAACACAGAGACCAGACAAGAGGCTGAGAGGAAAAATTCTACCATCCCCTGGGAATTCTTCCAGCAACCACAACCACTGGGATTTATAACCCCAGACACTGCTGAATTGTAAAAGATGTCTAATGATGGATCAATGTGACCAAAACACAAAGAATGGTAAATACCAGAATTGCCTGTCAGACTACTAAGTCTCTTATCTTGATCTTATCTGTAACCTAGGCCTATGTTTGTTAAATATGAACTGTTAGGTGCTTCCACTCACTCTTTTGCCTAATTATCTGTCTGCCTTTTGTGACAATGAGGATGTTGAGGGAAAAAGAAGTTATTTTCAGTCTCAGCTAAAGTTCAAACTATTGTCACTATATTTACCATGATAAGGAAAGAAAGATGGGAGATGGCATTCAAGTTCTCTGGGTCCAGGCCTTGAAATTCTCTCTTTGGGCTTCTCTGGCCCATCCACCTATTAATATTACACTAATTTGTATATGTACATATGTCAAGTGTGCCATCTGGATTTGTCCTAGAACTGGCTTATTTACTTTGGGCATCAGTTCCTCTGACAGAGAATGCTGTCCTAAGGGCTACCTCCTGAGGCAATGTCAAATTTCTTTACGGTGGTCAGGAAGGTGCTTGACTTGTCGTTCAGGACTTACTTCACCGTAAGCTGTACTAAAGTGCTTAATACGCTCCCTTCCTTTTTCAGTTGTCCAGATGCTCCTTTTGTCTGCCAATATGTTGAAAAATGCAAATGTTTCTGGTTGGCCTTCCAGAACCTTGTGGCTCCCTCGACTGTGAGGGTAATCAGAACACTGATAAATTTAGCAGCTGATTATCATTGAAAATGAACAGGCAAAGTTTTGTGGTGGCTGTATAAAAGAACAGAATTAACTTTCTAGAGATTTCATAGAGAGCTGGCTGGATAAGGAAGGGAGACTTCCCACAACACCTGGACTGCAGGAATAATCATAATCTGTAGTGACATCCCTTGACATAGAAAATCAGAAACTTGAGAGCTGAGAAGGCTCCCCTAATGTGGCCACTTATCAGAAAAGCTTTGGGTAGAACTTCCATGGTGGGTTAGTTGCAAGAATAAATCCAGAGACAAGCTTGGTTCCCAGAGTGTTCTGCTCTTGATTTTCCCTCTGTCTTTACTGCAATACTTTGCTACTTAGAGTAAAAATTATGCTTTTGCAATAAAGTACAGCTGTGACATAAGGTCTTTTCGCAAAGACTATTGGAAAGAGAGAAATCTTACACTAGTTGCACCTACTACCAAAATCATATCTCTAAAAATGTAATTATAGCTAAAATTCAAGATTTAGATATTAAGAAACCCCAAGTCTGTGGGAGTTAGACCCCTGAGAAATGTGGAAAATAGGACCACTTTTATCCAGATATTCTAATTACTTTTAGGTGGCTGTCTTTAAGTGAAGGAGGATAACTTTATCTACTGTATTCCTAGAGGCTTTTTCTGTGGGCTTTTGATGTTGGAACAGCTGACTTGTCACAGTGAGAAAACTGAACTATTAAAGTAAAGATGTGGACTCCCATCCCTCTCTATAGAGCACTTCATAAAAGCAAAGCCTGTATTTATGGTATTTACTAAATGATGTTTTATGACATAAAGTAATTTCACCTGAAATTCTTTCCTAGCCAGAACACGACATGTCCTACCTCACTTGCTGCAGCTTCCTAAGGGCTTGCTTAGTTATGGTACAAAATACAGTAGTACCAGGGATGCTCTGCTGGAATATCGTTATTTCTTTCTGGACACTACAAAAGTACACAAAATGTCACTTTGCCCAAATATCTCATCATCATCTCATTCATATCACATGACAGCCTAAAAACCGCTTTTGTATGAGGCTATATGAAAGCATTTGTTTGAGCAGGAGGCATGTTCATATTATCTTGGAGGTAAGGATATTTTGGTGCAACAATACTGCAGGACCATAATTTCCAGGGTGTGTATTGTTTCCATTAATCCAACTGACAGCTATGTATAATTTCCCCCGACTCAGCTGCGCTGCTCAATTGTGTACTGGCCAAGACAGCTACGACATCAGCCAACGAAGGGGGAGGGAAATGTCTGACTTTTCCAGCAGCAGATTAATGTGTCAAAGGGAGAGGAAGTAAGCATTGAAAATATCAGGTGCACTTTTGAGTTGTGTCTGCCAAAGGGTGGACCTGCATAATCTGTCCCATAACCAGCATTATTACATCAGTATTTGCAAGCCTTAGCTTAGCACTTACCATCACTAAAATTGAGTGAACATTTGGAAAAGTCTGTACCATACGTACATAAGTAAATGCATACACCCATATATACTCTAATATCTCAGGAAAGATTACATCAGCTGAAGATTTACGCAATCCATATAGCTGGCATGTTAAACAAGGAAGGATGTTTTATTGAAAGTCTCCAATTGCTGTAGCACATCGCAAACTATGTGCAGAGGTACAGAACCTATCTTTGCTGCTTCTGCTGTCCTATGGTAGTTGCAGAAACAGGAATCTACGTCTCCCTGTTTGTGTTTTTTTGTCTTTGTTATTATAGCAATGAGAGATGACTTAAAGAGAACCACAGATACTGAATATATTTTCAGGATTTGAATCACTTTGGCTCAGGAAACCTGAGGGTTAATCAGTTTTGCATGATCTGAGAACTGGTTGAAGAGCAATACCTGGAATGATGCGACCTTGTGACCAATGGTAAAAAAAAAATCAGATCATCCTTTAATTTTGAAAACTAGTGGGATTTTACACAGTCCATTACCTACCTGTAGCAAAGAATCCTGAGTCTTGTACAGTGGTCCCCCAAGCTACCTCCAGTTGCTTTCAGCACGTTGTAAAGCTCTGCGTGCAATGGTGATCCCTAACAGTAGAACCAGAAGTTGGGAGGTGAGAATGAGCAGCTCAGGGAGTAGAAAAATATTGCTGGGTTCCTCATAACACAACTAGGTGGTCAGGTGTACGGCACAGGGGCTCAGTACAGTGTTTTTGGTGTGCGCCTTAGCTGAAGCTAACCCTGCTATCAAGTGGATAAAATTGCAACCACGGTTATCCTGCTAAGCTCCTCAGCCTGATCCCTAATGATGTTTCAGGCATTATTTTGGCTTTGCTAGCTTGGACGCATCAGCATAAAAAAATTGTATAAATGATTACTTGGTCTGAGAGTGTTTAGTTTTTGAAATTTGGTGTTTAAACTAGTGTCCACCCAGGTTGCCAGCACATGAAGGCTGGAAATTTGGCATTTGAAGCCAGGCTGCTGAGCCAACGCTACTGCATAGTAGATCTGTCATTATTATCAGGAGTGTTTTTGTAATGTGCATAACTTATTTCACAGTAGTAAATCTGTTCAAGAGCAATTGCCATCCTTTTTACTTTCTGTGCCAGATTGGTGCTTTTTTTCCATGATACAGATGTTTTGTTTTGGTTTTCAGATATGAGATCTATTAGTTGTGAAAGAGTTGTTTATAGTTTAAAAAAAAATATCCCAAAACTTAGATTTACATTTAAATCTGACCCTGACATATTTCTTTCTTCTTTCTTCCAGGGCTAAATCTTAATATTTTGTAAAATGCATAGCTCTAAGGATTCCATTGTAATCCATTTGAATAATAAATATTTTCCATGTCTCCTTCTGCTTCCAAGTAACATCTGTCAGTATGGAAAAACAGCATGAGATAGCCTAGGACCAACATCCCAATAGATCAAGCTATAAATTCTGTCTCTGCAGAGACTGGGAAAAGAGGAAGAGGAATGACAGAAAAGATGTTTCTGCCTTTTGATCATCCCTGTTATATGGAAAGCAGTATTTTTATTTTTCTTGTACAAAAGCAGGGATGGGGCAAGAACCAGAAAATACCCCTCATTTTCTTTCTCTTTCCTTGTTAAAAATATATAAGAATAATGTGGAAAAATAGGAGCTGAGATGAGATGAGAGCATGGGAGAACACAGGATTATCTTCCACTTTGCCTGTATCCTCATAGGCAGCCTATTCAAATTCTTATACTACTTCAGCTAGGCCAATTAAATCACTTTCTTTTTCAAACTAAATAGCTTTTCTTTCATGCTACATGCAGATAAACCTAAGCTGTAGAAAATATCATGTACCTGCAACTTAAAGATAGAAAGTTTTGAGTCCAACATTCTTTATTATTATCTTTATTATGAAATATTTATTTAATTGCCAGCCTTAGCATTTTTTTATATTCGTAATTTATTTGCTATTTATAAAACCATGCGAAACACACACCAAAGATGACCTGCAAGAGAAAACCTAAATAGCAAATGTACTTCAGCTATTCCTAATTGCATCATGCCATGTTTACAATATAAACACAATACAAACACGGCATAACTTCTGAAGTAAAGGATGATAGTATCAACCAACAGAAATGCTGTCAAAAACAGTGTAAAAATATTTTGAAAAATTAGTCCTTACATGAAGACGTAAGCCATGTTTTTTCTTTTGTCGTTGCTTTATGACATTATAAAACCAGCATTAATTAAGTCATTTGTAAAGTTTTTGTTTTAATGTGTCTAAAAAAATATTTCATAAGCATATTTCACTTAGTTTATTACTTTCTTAGATGACCGTTTTCTGTAGAAGATAATACTATCTTCCACATCTCTCCAGGGCTCAAGGGACTTTTCATTGGAAAGCCTTCTTTATCATAAATGTTTTTAAAATGAAATGAATAACATTTAGAGAAAGAGGAAGAGTGTTCTAAGACACTCAACACTTCCCATGTACTTTATTTTAAGTAAACAAACAGACTTTAGTTGGGGCATATTGTCCTTTTCTGTGGAGAGAGGAAAAAGTGTTTCAGTTTTCGTTTAATACGGTAATATTCTCCTATTTTTGTGGCTCCCTTATGAAGCAGCTGGGGCTTCACTTTTCAAAATGTTTTTCATTTACCTGAATTTCCAAAGTGACATAGAATTTACTTGTGCTGCCATGTTAAATAATTATATTGATATTTGGTTCTATTGATAAAAATCATCAACTTGTGAAAAATGACAACAGTCACTTCCTTTACGTTTTAACACTTGATGGAACTTATTGAAAATTCCAATTAGACAAGATGGGCCAAACCAGCTCTACAGAAACCAGATGAAACTGTTGAATTTAGAAATACATAACTTTGTATATATTTTCTTAACCAAATAAAAGTCCCAGATTCTTATTAAAAATATTTTTTTATTGATTGGAAATTAGCAATATGACACCCATAAAAGTACTTTTCCTTCTGGTAAAAACTGATCTTTCCTATGGAAACATGACACTTTAGGAGTCATTTTTTTTCCAGAATAACAAGTTATTGTTGTATCAGATACTTCCATTTCTACATGTTACCAATTTAAAGAAGAGGAAAAAAAAGTTATTATGTCTGTAATATTTTGATTTAAAATAAAACCAAACAATTTTGCTATGTCAGATATTCTCTGCTGTAGCTGTAACAAATAATTGGTGAGTACAAATATTTTTTGAACGGAATCTTGCTTTAGCTCTGTTACTAATCTTTGATTGCAATATGCTTTGCTAGAATTCTGAAAAGCCAGCTTCATTAGAAAATTTGAAGCAATGGTAATTTGCTGATTATTAAACATACTATCAGCAACCATTTTTAACAAAATGTAAGTGCTAATTTGCAGTAGAAAATACAAGACAAAAGGATTATTTAATTTTCACTTCCACGGTATATACTGTATTGTGACTGAATCTACTTCATGTTAAAGATATAAAAATACCAATGCCTCCCGTGAGAATGGAATCAGAAACATAAGTATTTTTTTTCTGAAATCTTTTTAATTGGAAAATATGAAATCAGTTAAATATGATAATGGCTATAAAGAAGACAACACAAATAGAGAATATCATTAGGCAAGACTAATTCTGCTCTCTAGTGTGTGAGTTCTGATACAATAAACACACTGAGTGAATTGAGGACATAATTAATATATTATTTAGGTGTAAATTTGAAATATTGCTTAAAACAAACAACTGATCAAAACTACCTCAGAACAGGTCTGTTCTTTGCATTTAAGACAGTCTTTCACCAGAACTATCTGGATCCCTAGAGGACAGTAAACCTTATCCAGAACAGAACACTCTGTCTACTGCAGATTTCCTTTAATTTAAAAGTAGGCTCCTTTTCTTCATCCTTTACAAGCAGGCAGATCTTTTGGCCGATGTCCTATGTCTTGTCCCTTTCTTATTTTTTGAGGACAAATAAATGCATATTAACTTTTTCATTATGACTGTATCAGAAAACTTTACCGTGTGAGTTAAGAAAAAGTCCATTGCTCAATTCATATAGTTAATTTAACTTTTAAAAAACACACTTAAAAATAAGCATGCAACTTTTCTAATTACCAGAAGGAAAACAACAAAGTTGTCAATTTAGTCATAACTATCTTGTCTTTTCCTTTGAGGACAAACTGTTCATTCCCTTTTTTACTCTTTTAAAGACAGTCTTTCTCTTATCACAGCTGACTGAAAATTTTTACACAGCACAGACTTCTTTCTAATTCTTGTATATACAGTTGATGGCTTCAGCAGCCTGAGTCTCTGACAATGTAATATAGGATTTGATCATGCTGAATTACATACTTCACATGGTTTAGCTGCTGAAATAAGTGAATAATTAGACAGAACATGAAATTCAAAATGCAGAAGAAACAATGAAACTTTAAATGTCTAGATCAAAAATTTATTGACGTAATAATATTCTGGAAGAGTAATAAAAATTGTCAGGTTTCTACATTTTAATTAAACAATAACCAGTACAATCTATAAATAAATCTGTAAACAGAGAACAATTTTTTTATACTTGAATCAAATCAGCATCAGGGCTTTTTGGTCTACTATCATATTGCTGAAAAAACAGTAAATGAGAAAATAAATCCCGTAAGCAATAAATTAGAGTTCTTGGGGTTTTTTATACTCTGAAGTACAGGAACTTAAGAGTACAGGAACTCCAGAGGAAATAATAACAGAATAAATATTGAGATGAAATAAAGTTATCATACCAAGCTTACACCTTTGAACATTCAAAAATCTTGAGATTTGTAATTAAGTAGAACTTAATTACAGAAATTGTAAATGACAGAAAGTTAAGTGGAATTTCATCTCTCTCATGGAAAATATTAGTTGCATCAGTATATAAAAGTCTGATGCAGGCCCAAATAGAAAAAAAAAAAAAAAGTAATTCATTCATCAGCAATAAGATCAGACAAAAACAATAGAAGTGAAGTACATGAATTAGGAAATAAATGGAACAGCCTACTTCATGGTAGTTAGCAGACTAAATTGTAGTAGTAATATAATATACCTTTTATCATGTCCAAAACCACGACCAGATCTAGACATCATTATTCTCACTATAATGGGAATATCTAAATTTTATAAAAAATCATGGCTTATTTCAAGCCATTGAGTTTTGAAGGTTGGTATTTTTCTTTTTTCTTTTCATTTTTTTTTCTTCTTATGGATAGACCTGTACAACTGTAGCAGGTTGCTCTATCCGGTGACTGCCATACATCTTGTTTACTAGTAAGGTATCAGCTTTGACAAAGTGACAGTCGTATGGTAAGTGGTGCTTTCTCATGAGTAGTCACTGGTAAAACTTCACAGAGGACTCAACACAGTGTTTTCTGTTAGGGAGTTACACCCTTCCTGATTATCTGATTTGTTGCTTTGAATCCCTGTTTAGCAAGATTCAAGGTAGCTTGGGATCTGTATCTTGCTATTTAATATACAGTAACTACTCCTCTAGTAGCAGCTAATCATTCATCCTTTCTTTTATCTCTAAAATTCCTGTGTATTGGTGCTAGCTGAAAACTTAATCAAATTTGTAGTGGCACTTGGCAGAACAGGTGGTTTTTTAAACAAGGAACTAATATTTCACTTTGTAATTACAAAAAATCTTTCTGTGTGTACTTGTGCTACCAGAGCTTATGCAATGAAAATGCAAAATTGTTTCGTCTTCTGGGTTGTGAGAAAGGATAGCTTTGTAAGCAAAGACAAATTTTAGTGGGTTTCTTCTGTTAATTTGTTCTTCTCTTAGTGTGTTAAGAAAGCTTGTGATCCAATTATACAATCAAGGAAAAGGGGAAAAAATACCAAAGGAGTTGTGTGGAACTGAGTCATAGATATAAAGGAGGCTGTAGGATTTTGTAAAATGTTCTTTCAGTAATCTAAACCAAACAGCAAGATCAGCTTAATAAAACCAGTTACTGTCATCAGTTTGTTATCAGCACTGTGGTTTTGAGAAATTTTGGATATCTGAGCAGAAATAGAAAGAACAGATTTTTACACAAGAATGTAGCTGTTTGTCTGAAGCTGAAGCAATTAAACAGATCTGTGATACATGCAGTTTACTGTGGACATTGGACGTCGTCTTCTGCTGTGTAAACAGATCATTACTTAGGTGCCAGGCTTGTCTTTTTCAGGATCTTGAGAGACATCTTTTCATTTTTGCTTGGGTAACAAAATTATGATGTCAATTTTAAGTTCCTTTTAGTTTTCCTTCATTTTATTATTATACATAATTTAGAATATATTTACACAAAGCAATTTTAATAAATGGAAGATTAAAAAAATCCCAAAGTATCCAGATAAAACTTATTTATATATTGCAGATTGAATTTATCTTTGATGTAGATTTCAGTCTCTAAACTTCACATTTTTTTTCCAATTATTTTAATATGATACCAATAATACCATGATTTTATTTGCCTTTCAGCTGTCACTTCCCAAATATTTCTCCTGAGTTTCTGAAACAGCCCTTAACCATCAGGATTCTAAATAACAAATGGTACTAAATTAGATGGATTCTTTGCTACATCAATACTCTTTCAACATGAAGGACAAAAAAACCAATTCTTCCTTTACATTTGTATCCAACAGATTCGTCAGTTTTAAAGCTTTCCTAGAGCCTTGCAAGAAACCAGCTCTAGAACTGTCAGAGACTACTATCTTGCCATACTTTCTCTTGTCTTGAGGCTCAGTGACTTTCTAAGGAGGAGAAGCAGCTCCTAGCAGGAGCACAGATGGCTGACCTACATTACTGTGAAGAGGCAGCAGTCATTCTGAAAAAAATTGGGCTCATTGAGCCTTTTTGGTTGCAAACATATGTGGGATTAATACCTCACCACATAAGCAGTCAACTGTGATTTTTAGAGGAAAATAAATACTCACATAACAAAGGTCTAGATGATGGGAGTGTTTCATCCTCTTACTCCAGCTGGAAGTATTGGTTTTCTCTAGAAATACCAATGGTAGCAATGAAGTACACCCAGATGCTGATAGGCATCTGAAAAAGTATTACCTGTGAAAATACCTGACCTGTTGTAGTAAAGCTTTCAAAGTCATTTCAGAGTGCCAAGTAAGGAGGAGACCAAGCATTTTGTTTCTTTTTTCCATGCAAAAATAAACTATTCTAGTCTTCTGTGATACAAAGGGACATATTCAATAAATGCCATTACAAATGTGACTATTTGTTAGCTAAGTAGCAAAAAAAGTAAACACCTTAAGCAGAATTTGAAGTTCTGAGATCTGCATTGTTGAAATCTACCAGATTTAGGATTTCTTCCTCTTCCCCCTATTTTTTGTAACAGGAAAGTTCCTCACTGACAGGAATGATGCATATTATATTTGGCTCTTTTCCTGCCAAATTTCCTCGAAGGTAGCTCTTTGCTTCCAAGTTTTGATTTATCTTTTCAGTTCAGTCTTTTACCTTGCTGGAAGCTTCTGACACTCTTCTGCTTCCCACAAGATGTCTTTTCACCATTTCACTCTCAGTCTCTGAGCCACACGTGGGTGCTCTTTCCTCTTTTCAGTGGTCAGCATGTGAGCTACAACATTTCAGAGTTTTCTTAAAATTCTTGTAGCCTTGAGTTTAGCCTGCCACCCCTAAAGCTTGTTTCTTCAGACATGCTTATTTCCTCAAGAGAAGGCACAATGTTTTCCTGTTTGTTTTTTTTTTTTTTCCCAAGAAATCCTACCTTGTCTGCTTTGTCCTCATTTAAAGAAGCATTATATACAATCTGAGAACACATGAAAAAATTAAACAATTTGCCAAGAATAAAAACCTTGCAAAAAAAGAAGGGCAAGAAATCTATTTTTGGAACATCAGAATTCCAAATAAACCTAAAAGAGCTAAGAGAAGAAAATCTTTCTAAAAGTTGTGATCCTGTTAAATGATTTATAAATATTGAAATTGAAGTAGTTTTGAACTGATGATCCATCCATTGGGGCCATGATAATTTAGTCTTACTGTACCCTAAAAATATACAGTCTTGATTTGAGACATTTGAGTGATGGCAGTGGGTCAGACAAAAATGAAATGTTGCCATCATGATATAGTCATTCTGAAGACCAGAGTTTACTGAAACTTTTGGTGTATCTTGGAAAATAGGAACTATTAACTTGAGGGAAGAAAAAAATTGCATCAATGACATGGACACATTAGCAGAGCCACCTTTTAGTGTCACCATGTGCTGCTCTGATGACAGTCCCAAAGACAACTTTTACAGAGGAAACAAAATGTGCAGATGGCAGTAGTTAAAAAGACCACTGGCATAAAATATGGGATTATTGAGGGTGTATTAACCAATCCAATACCAGTTGAAATATTCCATGTAGAAAGAGGTACTGAGAATTGGTGTGGTCTTACAGTTCCAAATCCTCCTTCTACTACCACTGTTGCATTCATTTTGGAGAGACAGTGGATTTTCTCCTTACTTAGAAGAGGAACTTGATTTAGGTTTATGGAATATTGAATATATGATATTGACAAATGCAACCTTCCTTACGGTTGCTTCTGTGTTTGGTACTCTCCCTGTAGGATTATCTTACCTTTTATGACTTTGATTACTGTAACCATAACAAAAACAGTTTTCTTTAGGTTTCTGGAATTTTTCTGTCCTTTTCCATTATGGTTATATATAGTGCATTGCGTACTTCCTTTTATTAATGTTACACATTTGGTGTACCTTGAAAAAATCCTGAAGAAATACACTTGCTAGTTTCTGTCTCATTTTCAAAGCAACACAACTCTAGACAACTGTAGAGAGTTATTTTATAACTCTGATTGGTTTACTTTTGGGTTTTTTTTCTCTAAGTGAGGAAATATTTTACAAATGTTTTTCCATTCTAGGTTAGTTCAAAGCAAGTTGTGTACAACCATATGAAAAATTGGGAAATTGTCATTTTAAACTGTATTTAAAAATTTGATCTTGCAGTTATTTTAATTTATTTTACCATTTTCAACATTCTTATTTTCTTTACTAAAGCATCCACTGTGTCCTAAATTACTTTGAACCTCTGATACCTTTCTTGTTTCCAGTTCCCATTTCCCTCTACCTGTGTTATTCTAAAGAGCCTGGATCCAATAACATGGATATAGCCAGATCTGTCTCTACAACTTCCAGCTTCAGTTGAATTTGATATAATTGCACTGAAATGAATGGAAGTATAGTGTATATACTCTGCGCTTTATATAACAGATAATTTTAGGCCTCATTTAAGTAGTTGATAGAATAATGAATACATATGTTCTGAGAAATCTTAGTTCATAAACATAATTTTTTTTAACCAATTTTTGGTTAAACAGGCTGTTCTTGATACTCCTTGTATGTTATTTGTTGAACATACTTTTAAGAGTTTAAGGAACATAATTTTTTGCTGTACATTTTTTTGTACAGACTGGGAGATCCTTGGGAGTCTAGTATATACACACACAAAGTAGCTTTGAAAAGAATATTGTGAAGATAATTTAGATCTGTAAGTGACACTGTGTAACACTTATAATGCAAATGATATGCCAAAGTAGTGAGTATCTTGCAATATTCCTAAAAGTTCATTCTGGTACATAGGGAAAGAGAAAACAGGGAGAGACAGAAACAGAGGGGGCTGGAAGGGTTGGCAAGGGTGTGTTCACATAAAACATCATGTTTGTCCTCTTCCCTGTTCCTTTGGATTTCCAGCCTTCTCAAATAACTTCTAAGAATATTTGCTTCTAACAAAAATATGTTGTGTGTTAATATGTGAGGAATTTAGGTCACTGAGCATTGCTCATTTTTTGTCTAGCCCTTGAATTAGATGAGGTTTCTAATAGCCACTGCAGCTAATGAAAGTTGTTTCTGTTTTCATACCAACTTCCAGACAGCGAAATGCCAGGAAAAATCTGCATGATTGTTGGTTGCTGATAGTTGGCAAAGCTAGAAGAAAAACAAGTTGCTATCTGATAGTGCTGTTCTGCTGAGAAATTAAATTACCAGACATATAAAAAATTGATTTATTGAATTATTTGGAATAGACTCTTCTATCCAGAAGATAGGTCTTTCTATCCAGAAAACAGATGTGGCAGAATTCATCATGTTCAACATTTTGTTCTTAGATGTTAAACTGGGAGAATGTAGTCTGACAGAGTTCTTACATTTTTAGCTGAAGCAAGGCAGGACCTGTCTTGCCAGGTGGCCAGGTATGTGGAGACAATATTGATATATGGAATACGGACCTTCAACCTAGCATGTGGTCTAGGAGCAGTCATGTTAGGACAATATTTGTTCAGATTAATAATGTCTGGAAGGATTAAAAATGCTTCTTCTTCCTTTTTTTAACCAGCTATGAAAGCCAAAGATCTGTAGGTACATCCAGGTATATGAGTAGAGGGTCGTCAGTAGTCATGGAGCCATGTTATAAGCCAAAGAATAGAGCCAGGAAACAATTTTGTAGATCTCTGTATGGAAACTGTAGTTCACAGCAGATTCTCTGTCAGGCCAGATGTCCTTACAATGAATGGAAAAGGCACCATGTTAACAAGAGAGCCAGTCCTCTCTCACAGCGCCTTGTGCATAGCTTGCACTGCATCTAATGGAGATTACATAAGCAAAATCTAGAGTGTAAAAATCAATATTGTTCCAACATAAATAAACAACCTTCAAAAGACCCTTATACTGTATCCTAGACCCAGATGGCTGTGTGCCAGAAATCTTCTATAACACTATTGAAATTAAAAATGTTGGTTTGCTAAAGTAGTTGCACCTGCCAACAGAAGCTGATGTGCTGCAATTCTGATATTAAATATGACCAGTTGGTAACTTGTTCCCCTATAAATGATATTGTTTGCAAGAAATGGGAAAAGTACAAAAAGTAAAGTCAAATCCTGAAAAGCAGGAAATGTAGAAAATGAAGTTTCCTACACAACTCCATTTTCTACCTCTTCTGCATATGTATTAGATCTATTTTCCTCTCTTCCTCTCACAAGATTTCTGCGTAATTCCATGTGCAGACTGGACAGATTGGGAGAGCTCTACTTGGTTTAATTAGCAACTGTTCAATAATTTTTCCTTGCTACTCATTGTGTGGCCCATTTACTGCATAATAGTCAAACCCACATCTGAAAACAAAGTCATTCATTCTCTCTTGAGATTTATTACGGGCTGTGTCAAAAGAGAACAAACACTTGACAAACATTTCATTTTCACAGTGGAGTATCATAGTCATTCCCACAGTGCAAATTCCAAACTACAGAACAGACATGAAGGCTGACCAGTCGTTAATTTTAGGTGCCAGATTTAAGACAGGCAGGACCTGGATTTTTTTCAGGTAACTTAGTATTGTGATGGATACGGAACATTCAAAGTGCAATCTCTATCACCTTCAATTGTCATCGTGAGGTTCCAGTTTTTTTTGTTGGTCACATCCAGGAATGTAACTCTAGACAGCCAGAAAATGAAGAACAGCCCATTAGCAGCTGACCTAGGAAAAGTTCAGCTTCAGGGAGTTGTCCAACGCCAGATTGAAAGTCTGGAGCATGTTATTGTCTCATCCCTTTCCCCAAGGCAGGATTCAGCTGCAGAAGTCATGAGACTAGAACTTGGAGAAACTTTTGAAATTAAAAAGCTTCTTAAGATTGTATCTATTTTCTCCAAGGTCTTTGCTCAGAACATGGGGAAAAACAGAATAGTGTTTCAACATTTAGCAACATGTATTGCTTGATGGGTTTGGATTTACTTTCTTTTTTTTTCTTCATTATTTTTGTAGTGAAAGGCTTCTCAACATATCTTCCATCCTTTTTGAATAATAACTAACCCAATAAAAATACCAAAGGGATGTAATTTTCTTTTTTTTTTTTTAATGAAGTATGTTATGAATTTATATGAAATTAGAACTGAAAAAAAAGCAAGAAAAATATCAGGTCTCAAGGAAATTGAACTTTACCAACCTCTGAGTTTATGAACAGTTTTCCTGAGGTTCTGCCTCATTCCCCTTTTCATCTCTGTAGGTAACACTGTCTTCATGTCATGACTCTCCTTTTTTCCCTGGAGCAGATCCATTGTTTGTCCAAAACGACACAGTAGTTTTATAAACTGTACCCTAAAATCTGTGCACAAAGGGCTGAATTAAGATTACGTGGGAAACGATAATTGCACTATCCCCCAGCATTCATCTCCGTGCCTTGTCAGATTTAATTTTAACCCTGTGTGTGTGTGCACAAGTGAGAGAGAGAGAGCACCACAATTAAAGCAAGTGAGGGCTTCAAGAAAGAACATGGAACAGCCTAGTGATTCCAGTCTGGCCATCTTAAGTGACATGAAAGAAAATCAGCATTGTGGAATTATAAAATCCAGAGAGCAAAGCTACACTGCTCAATCTAGAAGTAGAGTAGGGAGCCTAGCAGCAGTGAGCTGTGCTGCTGTACAGAGACGGGGTCTGCTGGGGGGTACTTTCCTTGAATTAGTAGCAGTTTTTATGCAGAGCCTAACTGCAAGACTGGATATAATTTAGTCTCTCTTGCAAGCTCCAGGAAGGAAATGTGATACAGAAGTGTGGGACTTACTGCTCTCATACCTGATCTATATTGCGTTATCTCCAATTGATCTTTCTCTTTTTTCTTGACTCATTTGTCTCCTGGCCTAGAATTTTCACCAGCCATCTCACTCCGTCAAACTTCATTTTCTCCTTCGTTCACTCTGTTTGTTTAGGTAGTACCAGTTCTTCCTGACTCATACTCCATTTTTTCCTGGGGCTTATTGGCATGTGGTCACCCTTCCAGCCACATGTGCTTTCTCCATTCCCACTGGCTCCAACATTTAGTTTTCCTCCTCGGCTCCTTGTTTGTGTCCCACTCTTGTCACAGTTCGCAACAACCCAGAGATCCTTCAGTTTTCTGCAATTCTGGTCTTTTTGTGGGCAGTACAAATGGGATGTCCACAGAGTCTGAAGTGTTGATTCTCTTTTGCTGGGAGGGAAACACTCTTTCATATGCATAAATCTGCTGTTGGTCATGTTTAGCTATGTTTGTAAGACTTTAAACCTGGCTAAATTTAGTTTCATTTCACTGGGAATGACCAAGACAGATACACCGGGACTTCAGCAGTATTCTTGTGAAATTGCTTTTCAACAGTGGCTTCTGTCAGTTTTTTTCAGCTGTTTTGTTTTCATTTTTACCTGTTTTCAACCAACATTATTATTCTTATTACTACAATTAATGTGGGTAAAACAACACATTTTCTATTGTCTTGTTCTCAGTAATGACTTGCACTTCTTGGCTGAAATGTAAAAGAATAAATCAACCAGAGAGGAACATGATAAATATCAGCCTACATCTTACAGGTTGGTAGAGTTTAAGCATCTGAAAATGGTCTCTTCTAACATAAGTGTCAAGCAATCTTCATAAGCAGTCACAAGTATCTGTGTCATGTGTTACCAGAATTAATTCTAGATTATTCCACTCTATCCAGAAGAATAAAGCAAAACGTAAAAGTCCTTGATGTGCTAAATTCCAAATCCTAGAATCTGAACATGTGGCAATTTCAAAAACAGAATGAGATGTAATTAGTTTTTATGTGCCTATAACACCCACTGTTAATAATTTAATATATATTCATTAATTTTATGATCTAATACCTTTGGAAAGTGAAGGGTATGAGTATGTAAATAACTAATGCACAGTAGCTTACTGGAAAGTGTCAGACAGTTGGGAAAGTTTTCTTCTTCCTCCTCTGCCCCTCATTTTGTATTTGCTTTGGGCTGGTTTCAAGGAATTTGGAATCAGTTTAAACTTTTGAGGGTTTAACCCATTTATGAACTTTGAAAATGTGTCTCCACATGTCATGCTTCCCAAGAATGCTAGAGTTTTGTTAGGTTCTGACAAATACACTCTTACAGCAGTAAAATTCCAGACTGTTAATCTGGAAACACAACAAAAAAGAAAATTAGATTTTATAGCTTTTAATTTCCAAAGCTTTTAAATAATTGAGTACACACCTCTCTTTTATTGTTGATTTTTATAAAAAGCATCAATATGTTAAGGACATTTTGAGACTCTGGGATCTTCTTTCATTGAAAATTAGACATCTTAAAACTAAAACACATACCATCACTGTAAATCACAACTCCCAGTTTTACAAATACCATTGACTAAAATCTTTACTAAAATACCATTATGGTTTTAAACATCTGATGCTGGTGCTCTGACCTCAAGCATTTTATATGGATACTAAGGCACTGCAAAATTAAATAGAGGAGTTCTGGTTTTTTTTGCAAGCACGTGGCACTTACAGAATATGCTTAACAGAATATTTCTCTTCACCTCTACGGTTATATTCTAGTCTGTCCAAAGTGAATTCACCCTTCTTTTCTGTTCATTATGACAACGAGAGGAAGTTATGGGTGTAATTTTTTAACTTCTGGATGAATATTTGAGAATTCAATTTCTGCAATCAAATATTAAGTCAATGGCATCTTATAAATTTGGAGTTCTAGTTAGCGTTAAAAATCTGTAAGTGCATCAGATGTTTACGAGGAATTTACACACTGCCCTTGGTGACCAGCCTTCGCAACTACATGCTCTGGAAGGCATCTTAGTGTGAATAAACTCCTCTCTTTCTATGCTTAATAAAAACATTGGCTCAAGAACAATCACAAAAGACAACTCTTTCAGCTCTCTTCAGCTGCTTTTTGCTATTGAAAGGTATCTTCTCTAGTTATTCTGAACTTATATCATAGAATCATAGAATCATTTGGGCTGGAAAGGGACCTTAAAGATCATCAAGTTCCAACCCCCCTGCCATAGGCGGGTTCATCTCCCAGTACACCAGGTTGCTCAAAGCTGCATCCAGCCTGGTCTTGAACACCTCCAGGGATGGGGCATCCACGACCTCCCTGGGCAACCCGTTCCAGTGCCTCACCACCCTCACTGTAAAGAATTTCTTCCTAATATCTAACCTAAATCTCCCTCCTTCCAACTTAAAACCATTGCCCGTTATCCTGTCACTGCACTTCCTCGTAAAGAGTCCCTCTCCAGCTCTTCTGTAGGCTCCCTTCAGATATTGACAGGCTGCTATGAGGTCTCCACAGAGCCTTCTCTTCTGCAGGCTGAACAACCACAGCTATCTCAGCCTGTCTTCATAGGAGAGGTGCTCCAGCCATCTGATCATCTTTGTGGCCCTCCACTGGACCCGTTCCAACAGGTCCATGTCCTTCCTGTGTTTAGGACTCCAAAACTGGACACAGTACTCCAGGTGGGGTCTCACAAGTGCAAAGTAGAGGGGAAGAATCACCTCCCGAGACCTGCTGGTCACACTTCTCTTGATGCAGCACATGACACGCTTGGGTCTCTGGGCTGCCAGCACGCACTGCCGGCTCATGTTGAGCCTCTCATCCACAAGTACTCCCAAGTCCTTCTCCTGAGGGCTGCTTTCCATCCATTCTCTGTCAAACCTGTATTTGTGCCTGGGATTGCCACGTCCCAGATGCAGGACCATGCACTTGACTTGGTTAAACTTCATGTGATTTGCACAAGCCCACCTCTCCAGCCTGTCCAGGTCCCTCTGGATGGCATCTCTTCCCTCCAGCATGTCAACTGCGCCACCGAGCTTGGTGTCATCAGCAAACTTGCTGAGGGTGCACTCTACCTCACTGTCCATGTCACCGACAAAGATGTTAAATAGTACTGGTCCCAGTACAGACCCCTGAGGAACACCACTCATTACTGGCTGCCACTTGGACATAGAGCCATTGTCTGCAACCCTTTGAGTGCAGCCATCCAGCCAGTTCCTTATCCACTGAGTGGTCCATCCATCGAATCCATGACTTTCCACTTTTGAGACCAGGATGTCGTGTGGGACAGTGTCGAATGCTTTGCACAAGTCCAGGTAGATGATATCTGTTGCTCTGCCCTTGTCTACCAAGTCTGTGGCAGTATCGTAAAAGGCCACCAAATTTGTCAGGCACGATTTGCCCTTGGTGAAGCCATGTTGGCTGTCTCCATTCACCTCCTTATTTTCCGCGTGCCTTAGCAAAGATTCCAGGAGGATCTGCTCTATGATCTTGCCAGGCACAGAGGTGAGACTGACTGGCCTGTAGTTCCCCCGGTCTTCTTTGTTTCCTTTTTTGAATATTGGGGTTATGTTCCCCTTTTTCCAGCCTGCAGGGACTTCGCCAGATTGCCACAATTTCTCGAATATGATGGAAAGGGGCTTAACAACTTCATCCGCCAGCTCCCTCAGGACCCATGGATGGATTTCATCAGGTCCCATGGACTTACGCACCTTCAGGTTCCTTAAAAGGTCTCGAACCTGATCTTCTCATACTGTGGGCAGTTCTTCATTCTCACAGCCCCTGTTTTTGCCTTCCGTGACTTGGGCAGTGTGGTTTGAGCCAGTGAAGACTGAGGCAAAAAAGTCATTTAGTAGCTCAGCCTTATCCATATCCTGGGTGACCAGGTCTCCCATTTCCTTCCAGAGGGGACCCACAGCTTCCCTCGTCTTGCCTTTATCCCTGATATATCTATAGAAGTTCTTTTTATTATCTTTCACATCCCTGGAACTAGATTTAGTTCTGCCTGGGCTTTTGCTTGCCTGATCAGCATGCCTCAAAATCAGCTCGGGGAGGCTGCAGTTCCTAATAGGATTTTATTGGCAGTCTGGGCAGGCAGTCTTGGGAAAGAGTCAAAACTAAATGTGCTGTATTGTTCTGATGAGATTTCAGGGACTCAGAAATTAGATCAGCTGGGTCAACCGGTGGATTCCCTTGCAAGACAGAGCTGTTTCCTATGTGAGCTCTGCAAATGCTGTTCAGAAAGTTGGTTTTACAATATTCTAGGCAAAGGCATCTATTCCCCTTCCCCGCTGTGTCTACCTCACCAGCATATCCCACCTACATTTTTCTTTTCTTTGTTTCATTCTGTTAGTCCAGGTGGTGATCTGTGAGGGCTTCCCAAATGTTCTCTCTCCTCTCTTCAGCTGCTTATGCTCTTTACCTATATCAGTGCTAATTCCTGTGTTTTCTCTGGGGTATCACTGGGGAGAATAGAAAATTCCAGTAAGTAATACATTTAGAGAAACTCAGACAATGCTGTGCCAGCCCTCACCCAACACTCTTTCCTACTCAGACCCCCTGCTGTGGGCACAGGACACAAGTCCTCACCTTCCTGGCACTGCAGCCAGCCAGGCTGGCAGCCTGCCTGGAAATGAGCCTTTACCCGGAGAAGACACTTGCAGGGGCTCAAACCAAACCCCAGGGTGGGTGGCATTTTGTTCTGAACGTGGAGCTAAAATGAGCATGCCTGGCACCAACACCACTGAACCCAACCAGAAACCACAGGAAAAATACTTCCAGGTGGTGGTTCAGAATGAATTTGTCAAAAAGACCGCTATTCCTCATGGAGACATGCTCAACATGGGGACTTCGGTGCCCACCAGCAGAGCCATGTCACAGTTATGTCTCCCCCTCTGTCTGCTCAGTTCCTGTGTCCATGCCTCATGACCTCCAGCCAGTACCACTGGCCCATGCTTCCAGCTTGGTGTAGACAGTGTTAGACACATTTGTCTCTGGCCATATGCATGTGGATAATCAAGGGCAGAAGGGACAAGGGGACATTAGCTCCCATTTCCCTTTTCTTGGCACTGTATGAATTCCCAGCCCTCTCCTGCAGCATCTCTCCAGCATCCACGGAGAGAGGCAGAAGCTCTGTGTGGGGAACATAAGCAGTGCCAGGCCTCCAGCAAGATGATGAGGGAGAAGAATGGAGATCTCATGATCCAGACATGTCTTCCTCTCACCATCCCATCCACCTTTAAGTGGTGGCATCTCTGGTGTCTACCAGCACCAGCTAGCTTGAGATGAACAAAAATCTATTAAGATGTTACTGGCCAGTTGATATTTAGACTGGCACAGCAAACCTCAAACCAAAACCTACTGATTTAGGTCTTTCTTCACTCCTGCCCAGTGACAGAGAGGGTAGCTGCTCTCTTCCCATACACTTCTAGTGCCTACCAGCCATGCCCGGCCAGCCCCAGCCATCTTCACTTTCTAGATTTGCACCCCAGTGGGACTTAAGGTGATCAAGTGGGCCTAGACTGTGAAGAGACCCCTCCTGCAGATCCCACCTGCATGCAAGACTGCTGCTCCCACGGTCCTTCAGCTGGAGGCATCTCTGTGTGCTGGTCCAAGGACGTTCAGGGTTGCTTTGATGGCATATGTCCATATAAGCATTGCTTACTCTGACTGAAGCGTGGTCACCCAGACAGCTCAACAGGCAGCCTGGAGAGGGCAGGTGCCACCTGCAAGATTCAGCAATGACTACAGGTGGGGTGGCAGCTTCAGGTGTGCACTTCCCAAGTGTCTACACCCTTACTGTAGAAACCACAGCAGCAGAATGGTGTAATTTCACACAAAGGGCATAAAGTAGCCTAGTGCTAGTCACCAATGTTCTGCCATCAGTTTTAGTTGCTTTTTTAATTCTTTGTAGTTGCAGTATAAATAACTAAATAGCCATCTCAGAAGTGTAGACGTGTCCTTAGTCGCCTCCTTCCTGGCCACCTTCTACCCCAGCATACCCTATTAGCGACTATAGCCACAGCACAATACCTCCAGTGTGCTGCTCATGTTATTTGTTCTTTTGTCTTCTTCACCGTAGGGGAAATCTGCTGACTCGGACCCTAGCAGACATTGTGCATAAAGAAGACTTTGTTCTGAATTCCGAGTACCTTATCACGCTGCTCGTCGTGGTGCCAAAGTAAGGCAATAGTGCGTGCACACGCGCTCAGTGTGGCGTTGAGTTTCAGCCTTAGCACCGGCTCCAGGCGACACTGGGTCAGGTTGGGGCAGCTCGTCAGTGCCACGGCTGGGACACGGGTGGGGATGGCAGCAAAGAGAGAGAACGGTTTCTGCCAAGGGTGGTGCTGGCACAAGAGAAAGAGGCAAAGACTGCTCCCAACTTGGAGCAGGACAGAATCGGGATGTCAGTTTTTAATGGTTACAGAGTGGGTTCTCAAACAGCCTTCTGCTAGGAATAGTATGAGTCAAAAGAAACAGAAAAACAGATTCTTGCTGGAGCTTGGCCACTTCATAAGAGGAAGTAGACTTGTCAAACTCACAAGGCCTCTGCTGGCCGTGTATTCATAAATGCCTGCACACAGGATGACTGCCATCTCCATCAGTTCTGAAGTTATGTGATGTCCTTCTCAGAAGCCTACACAAAACCTGTCCTCTTGGATAGCCCTGTCCCAACACACTCATACAGTACCATCACTTTTCTCTCCATGAAAACCGTCTTACAAAAAGCTATCTGGGATAAGTTTGTGGAGTTGATTATCTGCACATTCTTTCAGATTCCCCCTATAAAGACTTCTGGCTTTGAAAACTCTTACCATCCCCTTCACCCCTTTCTCCCAGTGCTGGCACATGCCATGTTTGCAGTGTAGCACCTGATCAGCCCTGGGATTGCACACAGCAGATGAACCACACCTACCCATGGGTCAGGGACAGCTTGGGTAGGGACACTGTGTGGCAAAAGCCACATTCTTCCCACCATCAGCTGTCTGCTCTGGGCTGTTCCTTATCCCAAGACCAAAAGCGAGGACTGAGGGTGCAGCGTTGAGAGAGACATCTCCCTAACTGGTGACCAGGAGAGGAAAGGATAGGAGAGGCTTAATGTATCTTAATTGCATAACCCAGCATGAAGATCTCCAACCCTTCTGCCCTAAGCCTGTAGCTTAATTAACTGTATTTATCAACGCATTTGCTTTCTAATATATAGAATTTTTTTACTGTCCTTTGTTTTGTGTTGCTCAAAGGTCAAGCTACGTGCAGTGGCAGAAGACCTATGAATCCCTCTCCGATATGGTAGTGCCTCGCTCCACCAAGTAAGTGACATTCCAAATTAAGGTCCCTGTTTGTTTCAGCCTCTCAAATTGCTGAATCCTGGGAAGAATCACTTGTCTGGTGCATGGGCTCCTTGTTAACACATAGATTTGCCTAATTTCATTCTCAACTGAAATCAGAAATTACTCTGTTGAAGGGAAGTGCAGATAAAAAAAACACAAAACCCACTTTCTTTTTTACAATTAGCTTGTTTTCCCTTTTCCAGTAATTCAGTTCTTTTTACTTTCAATCAGGGCCATCGCTTTTCATGTAAAACAGCCAAACACTTTGTTACAGTAATCTAGGCATAATTCAGACACATGCAATCACATGCAAAGAAACCTCTTTTTTACAAAGATCAAACACTATCTTTGCATCTTTAGTTGCTTCCTGCTGTAGAATAGGATCATTCATTGTAGTCATTTCCATTAGCAAATGCCACATGAACATATCCTTTCACCTGGAGTAAAATCGCCTTCCTGGGAATTAAATATCCCACAGATCGTGAGGTCCAATCCAGGGCACAAAAGGTGACAGCGCTATTATCTGAAATGGAAGAAATGGAAAGCGCAGAGAAAGAAGAAAGCTGTGTGATATTGCCTGTCTCAAAAACAAAAGTGCATGGGAAGGGGGGGAACGTTACTGGGAAACCTAGAAAAAGCGGGCAGGCAGAACGTGTGTGTACCATGATGGGTTCAGGAACTTAACTCCAGGGAGCAGCGGGTGCCAGTAAATTCTTCGTTCCCTTTTTTCATCACAGCAGTTCTTGAAAAGCAGGGTGTTAGTTCAGTATCACAAAATAAAAAAAAAAAAGAACTGCAGAAGAGGAAGGTAAAGAAGGCATGAGGGATTTGCCATGTCAAATCTCAGCAGTGGATTTCCCTCCCGCAGGATGATTGCTGAGGATGCAGAGGGGGGACTCTTCACTGTGACCCTATTTAGAAAAGTGATGGATGACTTCAAGGCTAAAGCCAGGGAGAACAGGTAAGGAGCACCGATTGCTTGACAGGGCAGGCCAGCAAGCAGATGGTGAGGATAAGGTGAGGTTTGTTCTGTGTGCAGTACAGCTGAAACCATCACTGGTTTTTAGGACTTCCTTACTGCTCGTGCTTCTGCTGGCCCTAAAGCCATGGGGAAGGCAGGGTGGGATGGAGCTGTGGCAAGCAGATACAGTGATTCTATCATCTATATCATCATCTCTCAGCACCAGACTACAGATCCTGGAATTGTCCTTCCTGCTCTCATGCTACTGACAGCAGGAAGCTTGCTTTCTGGGGGTGACTTCAACTCCCACCCTCCACCTACTTTAGCTGGTTAAATGGCTAGTGACTTTGAAACATTCCGTACCTGCTTCTTCAGAGGTGAAAAAAATGAGCATACGTATTGCTTAGACTATGGCTTCTGAGAGCAAATGTCATTCAATTGTAGGTTCATGGTTCGAGAATTTTATTTTGATGAGAAGGAACTGAAATGTGAAAAGGAAGAGCTGATGAAATTAGCTTCTGATAAGAAACAACAATATGTAAGTAGCTCATCAAGTTGATGGTCCATGTAACGACAGCCATTGCTACCGGCATGCCTAAGCACCTTCCACTCACAAATGGCTTTATGGTTCCAACAGACTCCTGTGAGCTCCACTTAGCCCAGAAAATTGAGGCACAGGGTAGATAACGCAATTTGCCCAAGGTCACTTCTCCCAGTAGCCCATGATGGCCTCAGTGGTGTGAGCTATGGAGCCCCTGCACGCAGCGAGGGCGTCACAATACCGCTGTGTCTGTTCCCACAGGGCCCCTTACTGCGCTGGCTGAAAGTGAACTTCAGTGAAGCATTTGTGGCTTGGATTCATGTGAAAGCCTTGAGAGTTTTTGTTGAATCTGTCCTGAGGTAAGTGGGTAAACATACAGCACCGGCAGAGATTCTGGTACAAGTCAAAACCTACAGTTCTCTTCCTGGGGCAGTTCCTTCACAGGAGGGAACATCCCTGACACACCATGCTTCAGAAGCTCAGAGGAGACAACACAGGTGACCACAAAAAAGGTGAAATGGGAAGCTGATGGAAGATAGTTCTTTGGGGACACTTACTAGGAAGTGAAAAACAGAAAGTCACTAGTTAGTTGACTTTTGGCTTCAAAAAGAAAATGCTTTCAGATAAGCAAAGCACATGTCCACGAAGACTGTTTCTGCAGTGCACGATCAGCAGGTGTGCTGGGAGAGCAAAGAGGTGAAAGGGCAGGAGTGGAAAAGCATGTCCCTTCCCAGCACATGATCATGTATGTTGATGTGTTTCAAGGTATGGCCTCCCAGTGAATTTCCAAGCAATGCTGCTGCAGCCCAATAGGAAGTCTGTCAAACGCCTGAGAGATGTCCTAAATGTGGTCTTCAAACACCTGGATGAAGTGGCAGCAGCAAGTATAATGGATGTATGTATTTGGTCTATGACTGCACGTGCTGCAGCTTGTCTCAGTTTAGCCAGATGAACATGTTCACAGTCCAGGGGTTAGAGCAAGCCCATCCTCACACCTTGCACTGCCTGGACCCCTGGATGCAGCTCTAGCACCTGGTGGTTACAGACTGGGTTAGGGTAATGGGTAGACTCAGATTATGATAGAGATGCATGGAGATTGCTTACATTTTCTGTTGAAGCATCTGATGTTTACAGCTACGGGACTGAAATAGGTCTGCTCAATGACGTCAGTTCCTCTAGGTAAAAAATCTTCAAGTCTTCTATAAACATTCAGGTCAACACAAGCAAGAGAAATTAATTCAGCACTAAATGCTAGGAGAAGCGCGAGGGCTCCATCCCCTTTCAGGCTGTCATTGACTAAATGCCTCAACCCAGGACTTCATGCAGCACTATGTGCTTTCTCCCCCCTATCTTGAGCACACAAACCAGTAGGCATTAAACCAGCCCAAATCCAGCAAGATTCTCAGTGCATGAAGGGATGAGAAAGGAGGCGCTCTAGAGCTCTAAAGCACACAAAAATACACAAACTTGCAACAGCCAAGCATGAATTCTCAATGCCAACTGCTTTAGGCAGCCTGAAAGCACCAAGCAAACACCAGATTCTCAGTGAATTCCCCACCTTAAGCCCAGCAAATGCAAAAACTCCATTCCACCCATGGGAGAGGAGCACAAAAGCAATCCACTGTAGCTTTGAACTGTGAACAGTTTGTTTACTGGTACTAAAGTCATACTGTTTCCTTTCGCAGCCTGGCATGGACATCCCTGGTTTACAACTGAGTAATCAAGAATACTATCCTTATGTCTATTTCAAGATTGACCTCAGTCTTCTCGACAGCAGTTAAAAAATGCTCAAGCTTCATCTATTAATTTTCAGGACCCTAATGTTACAGTAAAACAATCTTTAGCTGCTGAAAGTAAAATTAAAAATGCAGATGCTGTAGCAGGATAATTGCTTAAGACTTCCTACCACTTCCACTGATTTTTACAGTGACTTCAATATAAGTATCCCTTGTTCATAGTTTTACAAAAACATATTTCAGAGGCAGGAGGTACTATGGTAGTATTTATTTTTTTTTTGGTAAGTTACAAAGATGAAGTATCTATTGGACTTGAAATAAAACAATATAAAGAGTGTCGTGGCTAATGAGTCTGCTAGGTGTGTACAGTCCTGTTCCACTAACAAAGCAAACTTAAAAAAAAAACAAAAAAACAACAAACCAGAAAAAGTAGAAAGCATCAAGGCAAAACTCAGTGTTTTTTTTAAAACTTAAAAAAAGAAAAGCTTAAGAAGAAAAAATCCTCAAAATTGCTGCGGAACTTAGTGTAGCATGACTTCTAGTCCCAAGTACTTACAAGTTTGATTTTTGCTGAGACACTTCAGTTGGAACAGTTCCATTAGATCTCATCTGCTGTGATGACTTAGAGCTGGAGCACATTTCCTGCCCAAAATCAGCAGTCAAGCTCCTCTTGGCTACTGGTGGTTCTTACCCCACCTTTCACACGGATGAGGCATGGGCAATCTCTTACAGACACTAGATGACAAATACCCTTATGTTATTTCCTTGAAAGGAGGGAAAACTTTCAGTCTTTCATTCCTTACTTATAAACAAGCTGATCACATGAGGATCACTTCACTGGACAGTGATACACAAGACATTGAGAGCAACAAAACAGAACAGTATTTTTATTAAAAAACCAGCAGTTTCCATCCTCATTCCCAGTACTGATTCCCCTTCCAAGGAAATATCAATTTCAAATCAAGACACTGCCAGATAGGAAGTGAAGTATTATCCAATTGCTGGAGACAGGATGGTGGCGTTTTTCTTTTAGCACCTGGAAATGCTCATGCCCTATAATGGGGAGTAGCTTCACTGTCATCCTGGGAAAGAGACCAACAGCTCTCAGTGTCTCCCACTGCAGCAGCAGCTCCACTTCCACTGTATTAATGATCTTACAAAGTCTGGCACAAAGAAAGAAAAACCCCCTGAGAAGGAATAGGAAGACTAAAAAGCATTGAAACTGAGATTGTCCATCTAATCAGGTTTTAGGCCAAACAGTCAAGATTGTTCACAGCAAGTGAGTGGCTTAGGGCTCCCCTCTGCACCAGCCTCTCTATTCTAAAGTTCATTTTTTCCCCCAAGAGTCATCCAAAATGGGATAGCTTTTATCATGTGCACTTTCATTATTCTACATGAGACTAACACTGTGTGTCAAAAATATTTTGTTTTATTCTTTAATTGAAACAGAAGCTGAGCAGGTTCACCTCCATGAAAAAGATACCACATTTAAAATTGGTTGCACTAACAGCCTCCAGTACACTCAAACAGCACACTATCCACAAAATAAAACCCAAGATTTTCCAAAGAAATATCCAAGATGTCCTCAAAATATTTGTTACACAGAATACAATCAAGTTTACTGGTTATGACAATTCATAGAATTTCTGCAATGTTTTCTTGAGATGCGTACAGTTCACTGCTGCAGTGCATCAAATAGCACAGTGTGTCACATGCTATTTCTCCATAAAAAGGCCACCGGAATATCCATCTGATTGTGAACCAGGCAGCAAACTGCTGCACAAACTCTCCCAAGAAAAATAAGTTTCCTGAAGGTCTCACAGCTCATCTTTATCCCAGTCATCCAGATCCACATCACTGAGATCAATATCATCTTCAACTGGAAGCTGTGAAAAACGAAAGGTTTTGAGCACACATTCACAAGTGCTTAACATTGAGACATCACTGACAGAGATGCTTACTTCATCCTGAGAGTAAAGCTCCTGCCTATCATCTCTTTCATTCGTAAGAAGTGTATTAAGCACAGGACAAGTAATCTGAATTCAAACTAGAAGGTTGTTTTCTACTAACAAAAATACTCCAGATAAAGGCAAATACAGATAAATTATGTAACAAAGCTACTGCCATATTCTATATTTTAATCCTATATCAAGTACATTAAAGGATTGCAATAGCTACTTTTCACAGCTTTGTTGAACCTTAAGAACATACTCCATCACTGTGTAATTACACAGGCTGTACCATACAATCTTCGTGACATTAAGAGTTTGATGGTAAGGTCAGCATATTGCAGAACCAAAGTCTCCACAAACATTCAGGTCTTGAATGCATCTGCTACCACCTCCCTTACTCAGCACAGGTAGTAAGGAGTTTCAGCCTCAAGGGAGTCAACTTTCAGATTACATCCTAACAGCCAGGCAGGAGTTATCATCTGCCTGTATCATCAGTTTGGTCTGGTGGCAGAATTTAGGTAATAGGAAACCAAAGATTGTGGCAAGTTGTGCTATTGAAGAACAAGAATTTTCACATTGCCCATTTAATTACTTTATCCAGTCACTGCAGAACATAGCAAGACATCAGCACTTTTAGAGATGGAGCACCTCTTACCTCACCATCTTTGCCATCCCAAGGTTCAACTGAATGAATTTTAGGGAAAGCTCCACCACCCACTGGTGCTGTAGAGCCACGACCAACAGACAGTTCCCTGAGAAAAAAAAAAAAACACAACACACAAATAAGTGTCAAATTTAAGAGATTTCTCCAGTCTCCATCCACCTAGAACAGTGTCTGCTTCAGATAAAAGGAAGTTAACTTTGAAAACTGTTCACATCTCTGGAAGCAAAGCCTTTTCAAATTGAGGAGAAAATGAAGCCCTTAAAGCAGCATTGTGAATTTACAGTTGGATGTAAAGAGACAAACTGTGTGAGCTACACTGCTTCATGTTTCAGTAGTGCCCCTTGTAATGCTCCTGAATAAACACAGCCCCTTTAACTGCATATTGTGTATCACTTGAGGCAACTCCAAGAGGAGTCTATAATTCCAGTTTTGGAAGTCACCTGCATCTATTACTTGAAATCACTAGTGACCTTTTTTAGTGAGCTCTAAGCCTCCACATGTTACAATGGGTATGAGCTAAGTAACCGCTTCCGCTTTGAGACACACCATCTTGCACATTCTATTTAAGCTTGCGCAAAAAACTTAATATTAAAAACCTAAAGAGCTAATCCCTTTGTATTCCCTCAGAGGCAAATAAGACTGAATAAGCAATCCTCCCCAGGTGTAGTCTACGGTTTTTATGCTCTTCTCAGTGCTTGTTTCCTTACTTTTGGTTAACACTGTTGACACTGCATATTAGATTACAAAAGCTGCACACAGCAAGCCGAGTTAACAGCCAGCTACACCAGCTGGGACTGTACTGCTTTCTCTAGGCAGCACAGCTGAGCAGAAGTGTCAAGTAAGAGATTATTCCAGCAGGTATTGTTCCATAGTGAGACAATACCAAACCAATTATCTAATGCCATGTAAGCTGTTTATGGTTTACTTTAGCTGTTGTGTCTTGAAAGCACCACTCACCCTCACAAGGAAAGGCATCACCGATACGGATTTTACAGACTAAGAGAACTTGCCATGTCTGAGAAAGGCAGACATTTCTCTCACAGACATTATTAGTACAGACTGTCTGGTATTACTCTTCTTGCATCTAAACCCTAGTGGTTTTTTGTTTGTTTGTTGGGTTGGGGTTTTTTTTGTGTTTTTTTTTTTTTTTTTTACTTAATGCTCTAAGAACCTTCCCTTTTTGGCATTAAGAAGAAAGTTTGATCCCTTACAGAGCTAAGGGGATATAATACTGTTTCCATTAATCCTGCAGGAATGGGGCTCAATTAATGGTGAGGTGGGGAAAAGATTTGTATTTCCTTTTGGAATTCTGACTGTCCTTTGCAATTCTCCAAGCAAGGACATGAAAATAACACTGCTAATGTCTCACTGAAATGTTATTCCCTTACTCCAATGAATGCTCATTATCTTAATTCTCTTAACTGTGCAAGTCCTATCTGATCCAGAAAGCCTGGTTTTGGGCTAAAGAGTCACAGCTCCAGTTACAGAAAGATTGAAGTCACTTAAAAGATTTCATACCTGAGAAACTCATTAATTCCTTGCTCACTGAATGATCCTTTCAGAAGGGCAAATTTCATCTTCCGAGCATTAACAGCTGCCATTGCTGGATACCCAAAGCCTCCAATCCCCAAAGAGCTCTCAAGATCTGACTGAGCACCTGCTTCTGTCCACAGCCACCTTAAGGAGAAGATAAAATATAAAATGAATAATTAGGATAGGCACTACAATTGCTTAGAAGTCACACATCCCCTGCAGAGTTCAAGCTGGGCTCTGAACTGCCCTTGAGGGTGGTAACCCATCCCAGTTTGTTAGTGAAGGCAGCAAGGAATAGCAGGGTCCTAATCTTGAGCCATGTAATAGAAAAAATCCCTCCTGAATAGCACTCTAGGCCAGCCCCATGCTTACAGCCACCAAAAGCTGGATCAGAACAGCCATGAAAGAATTATGTTACAAATCCAAACAAATTGCTGCACTTTAGCCTATAAGCAAGGTTATAAATGACTCAAGTCACAGATTTAAACACAAAGTACTGCCCAAATCCCACTGCAGAAGATTTACAGCCAAAGACTGCAAGACCAGTATTTCACTCAGTATTAGTTCCTCACTGGTCAGTTCTTGGTTCCTCTAATGTTTAACAAGTCCCCTGAGGAACCTCTGGAATCAACCAATCTCAGCATTTCCCCCCAGGCTTTCATGCTATTTTGCCCCCTTTTTGCAGCAGAAACAACTCTTGCTTCCCACAGAAGTCTCAGAGATCCTAACCTCCACTTGAGAGGAGGAGAAGAGGCAAAGCCTGCTGGCCTGCTTCTTTGAAAAACAAGATTTGTTAATAAACTGCAATTACTTTTTGAGAATTCAGTCATACTGGCAGACTTGCCCCCCAGAAAAAGACTCTAAAAGAAACTGCATAAATACTGTCCTAAAATATTTTTGCATTCAGGACAAGAGTAAAAGATGCTAAATCTCATTAATGCTTAGATATTACTTGTAAACACAGGATTTGAGAGGTAGGTAAAAAAAAAAAGCAGTTTAAAAGCCACAGAAACCCTTCACACAGTACTGTTAGTGAAATATCAAGATACGCTATCCTGAACAAGTAACAGCTCTTATCTGCATAGAAATCACTATCATACAAATTCTAGTCCATTACCTCTAAAAATGCTTCACATCTTTTCCAAGAGGACCAGTCTATATTGACACTTACCCCCACATTTTCTTTTTATATTTTTCAGCCATTTTTAACATGACATCCAGGTAAGAATTCCGCCCTGAAGCTCCTGTGTGTTAGACAGAATTAGGTGAGTTAAAAAAAACCCACAACTACATGCTTTAAGCAACAAATTCATACAGAAGTATGCTTGTTTGTCCATCTACCTGTGTCAAGAATATGAGGCAGGACAGAAATGATGCAGAGCTGATGAGCATCACAGGTGCTCTTCAGAACATCTTCACTAATTATCTAGAAGAAAGTGGCAGAAAGTCAATGAGATTAAGACTTGGTCAGCCAGCTGTGACTGTACTTTTCTCCAACAGCCTATCAGCTCCATCCTACAAGGTAATAAGCATTGGAACTTGTTACACAGAAGCTTAAACGCCTCTCTTATTTCACTGGCCCCCCAAGACAAGGCTAATTACAAAGAGTCCACAAAGTCTTCTGTTGAGACTTGCAGCAACAGAAAGTAAGCAGTACCAAACACTGCTTACAGAGAGCATAAGAAGATGTCACTTCTTGCTCAAAGTCACTGTCCTTGGAACAGGGCTAGAAACAGCACGCCCAGACCTAAGCATATGCCTGTAGGTTTCATTCCTGGTACTGCTAGTATAAGGAGAGCCAGCAGGGTACAGTATTTGCTGAAGATGAGGACATTCGATCAACATGATGGAAAAGCAATTTGAGAAAGTGATGTAGAGGTACCTCCAGGAGCTCAGGTGGAGGTGCATTATCAGAGAACAGATCCAGAGCACGAGCAATGATATCAGATCTAGTTCTGCCACCATCATAATCAACAGGGTCTTCTCCTTTCTGGAAGATTTTAATTGTGGGAAATCCACGAATCTGCAAGACAAGTTTAAGCCATCAGCCCCCAAAAAAAAAATCAGAATATTTATGGTGGAACTTATCTGCTACTCTGATGTGTTCTAGATTAAGAGAAAGGGAAAAGATTTAATATGTAGATGAATCAAGTCTCACAGCATGTTATGACTGAACTGGAACACTCTTCTAGCTTCCTACTTGTGCAGGTAGGTAACACTGGAACAGTGTTTCAAGTTTTAGGCTGGATGAATCAGCAATAGTTTCAACTCAGTTTAGATGCACCAAGCAGGTTTAAGTACCACGAAGGCCAGTTTAACTCTGTATTTCTTAGACATTAGTTTCCCCTACTTATCTGTGGGGAGACAGCACTTGAGCCTACATGACAACAAAGGGACCTTAAGCTCCCTCTACTACACTTTCAACAAAACTTGTTCAGTCTTCCTGCTGACTGCCAGCCATGTGCACTTACTTACATTGTGCTGCTTTGTTTCCCTGTAAACTCCCTGTACTGTATTAAAAATTAAAGAATATCAGTTCACTTTGGGCCCACAGAATAGCTGATCTGGACAGCTAATATTGTTGAGTGATCCCTGACAACTGGCTCCAAGATGTACAGGCACATGTGTGTATTCTGGAGATACACAGCCAGCGTACAAAAAGTCTGAAAGGAAAGACCTCTCACTTCAGATAAAGCTATGCAAGACCTTACAGAAATAAACAGCCTTTTTCACTAGTAACATCCAGATTTATTCCTTTTTTCTCACCCCATTTATTTATATTGTTACTGATGTTCAGGAAGGAACTATTTTTGGAAAAGTGGTGTCACTTAACATTATTTTTAGCACAGAACATTTCAGTGGTACCAGATTAAGGAACAGTTCAGTAAGCGTTAGAGGGACATCTGATTGAAGAGATGGAAAGGAAATTTTAACTACTGCAGAGCACACTCACCCCATATCGGCTTGCCAGCATCTGATTGACTGTTGCGTCTACCGCAGCCAGTTTTACTTTTCCCTTTGTTTGTTCCTTCACCTCAGTGGCAGCAGCTGCCCATTCTGGTTCCAGGCTGAAAAAACAGAGTATGAATGCTCTAAGCTTCCTTAGAGCTAGCAAAAGTATACCACATGCCAACATTACATAGCTTACTCTACTCAGGAACAAGTTCTCTGCTGAGAACAGTAACTAGGAGGGTTATTCTAAATCAGATTGAAGTCCTACATCTGAAAGAATTAAAGGATTGATGTAACTTCTAGATCTAACTTTCTTATAACTGGGAACTTGACTGCTCAGGAGTGGAGCTCTGAGCAGGAGAAGCCCACACAGTTGTGTTAAAACACCTTACAGAAAACCCCACTTCTGATATACCAGAAAAGTACTGCATAAAACCAAACACTAATGGGAACTGAATTGTCAAAGAAAAAACTCATTTACTTTTTGCAATGCCCACACCATGGGGCATAAAACTCCACCATCCACACATCATCACTGTTGATGACATTCTTATCAAAGCTGTCATCAGTCAGCTCAATCACATCCTTCTTGTCTCCACCTCCACTCTCCCGACTCTGTAAGAAACAAACAGACCTCGCATAAGTAACCAAAATTAGTTTTCCAGACAAGCCATCTCCAGTGTCATGTTGTACCAAATGGTCTTCATTTAAATGAGATACAAAACAGGCACTGTTAGGTCATACAACTTCCTCATTTTAAACTGACAATACGCACAGCCTACTCCCACAGCATTTTGAAGAACCAGCAAGTGAACCTTCTCTTAAAAACAAAACAAACAGCAAAAAAAAAAGGACAGAAAAAGAAATCAGGTCAAATAAGATGATGTGGGAACACTTCCCCAGTTCTTCATGCTCCAATCTCTCTGAGAACAAAGTGCTCTCCAACTCCCACGCCCCACTGTGCCCTGGTTTCTTGGCAAAACAAACCTATGAGTGCAGTACGCACCTCAGGGTACAGTCCACCCAAGTCTATCTGGCCAACCTGAGGATGTCAGTGTACTTGCTCCATGATTTAGAGACAGTAGTAGCAGCCAGAGGCTCAGTTCCTAAACCACCTGGAGAATGAGGCTAACAGAGATCTCGAAGTTCAAAGGGAGATGCAAAGTGTTGTTGCACCTGGGGAAGAATAACCCATGCACCAGTACATGCTGGGGACTGACTAGCTGGAAAACAGCTTTTCAGAGGGACCAGCAGGTCCTGGTGAACAAGTTGAACATAAGCCAGCAATGCCAACCCTGTGGCAAAGGTGGCCAACTTTGGGCAGAGAGCTGCCAGCAGGTCTGGGGAGGTGATCTGAACTTCTGCCTCAGCACTGTGTGAAACATCTGGAGTGCCGGGTCCAGTTCTGAGCCCCACAGTGTACATGGACACACTGGAGCAAGTCCAGCCAAGGATCAAAGCTGATTAAGGGCTCTGAGCATCTGACATACAATGAGAGGTTGAGAAAGCTGGGATTCCTAAGCTGGAAAGAGAGAAGGCTCAGTGTGGATCCTACCCATGTATAAAAATATCCAAGTGGAGGGGAGTAAAGAAAACAGAGGCAGACCCTTGTCTGCAATGCCCAGTGACAAGACAAGAAGGGCATCAGCAGAAATACAATAATTCAATTTAAACATAAGAGAAAGCTTTTCTACTGTGAGTGTGGTCAAACACTGGAACAGGTTGCCCCAAGAGGGCAGTCTATGTGGAGCCTCAGTCCTTTGAGATATAACTGGACAAGGCACAGCCCTGAGCAATCTGCTCTAGTTGACCCTACAATGGGCAGAGGGCTCGACTAGGCAGCCTCCAGAAATCCCTTCCAACTTCAACTATCCTGCAAACAGTCAGAAGCACAAGCTCTGATCTCTTGTACAGGACAGTCTCCAGTTGAAAACAAACCCACACATTCCCTCAAATACCTGTTTCCCGGAACTATAACCTCCACTTCTGCCACTAAGACGGTCTTTCACCAGGGACCGAAGAGCACTTAGAGCAGCATCAACAATAGCATCACTTGTCCTGCCACCTGCAACACAGCAAAATAAGTGTTTAGAGCATCAAGGACAGTTTCAGGTAAGCCCTTGACTTAACCACAAACTTAATACTCCCTCACCCTAATGATTTTTCAGGAACAGCAGGACTGGGCTATGAATGATAGGGTACTAGTGGTGGGACCACTGACAATACAAGCAGCACAGTTGACTAGACTTTTTAACTAACCACCTTATCTGATAGGGTTGACGATGGCAAGCTCCCAGTAAAGAAGAAGAAAGGAATAATTCTTTGGAACTGCCTCTCAACCTCCATCAACTACAAACCGCAGGTGGGACTGGTAGCTCACAATAAGACAAGCACAACTTGGGTCAAACAAGTCCCACCCATCTGTCTCTCAGTTACTACAACCCCTTGACAGGAAGAAGACACCATGCAAGACAGCATTAACAGCTACCATAATTACTGTATTCAGGTAAGTTTTTAGACATGCAACATGTGAAAGAGCATCATATTTACCCTGATAATCCTCTGCTTTGTTTTTGTTGGCTCCAAATATCTTGATAGTTGGAAACCCTCTGACTCCATACTGTCCACCCAAGGACTGATGCTTATCTGCATCTACTGCACCTACTTTCACTACACCCTGCAGAAATAAAAACCAAATAGTAAGACAAGATTTCTACACTGATTTAACACATTTTATACTCTATACATGCTAGAGAGAGGGAAAGTTATTAAAAGGGAAAGAAAACAGTCACTAGAAGAGAGGTGTTATCCCCCAAAAAGCATTTAACTGCAGAACACCATATACATCTATTTTTCTTCATGCTGACTAAATTTAAACTTGTTTGTGGTTTTGTTTGGCTGATTTGGGGTGCTTTCATTTGGTTTCTGTTAGTTTGGGTTTTTTTTGTGTGTGGGTTTTTTTTTTTAAGGGGAATATATTTTACATAGGCAAGAGCTTAGCAAATCACTACATTACCAAGTTTTCTGTAATTAAAAAAAAAAATACTCATCACCAACAGCTTACAAAGCTGTTATCAAATATTCAGTTCATGCTGTTCCTGTACTTCAGAAGCAGGTGACCGGATATCGAGGAAGAAAAGAAAAACATGCTATTTTAGTGGATGGCTGGATTCTAATGTCTTCTGATGCTGTTGAAAAAGGAGCCCTGGAAAACATGTAATGTAACTCACAGGGACTGAATTTATTTGCTTCCTAAACAATTCAATGGCTTCTTTTAAAAAGAAAAAATCCACAAAAATCTTGACTTTAAGTGCCTTTGACTGACCACTTCTCTGGCTGGACAGGCATTATTTAAAGTGATATGGTTTTGGGGACCAAACCGCATCTCCACATTCCCAATTCAGATGACAAACAGCCAAACTTCCCTCAATCCACTGCCACAAGCACATCTGAAATGTTAAACTTACTTTTAATGCTGTTGCTGCTTTCTTCCACTCAGGAGTTAGTCTTTGACAATGACCACACCTTTTAGGAAAAAAAACAAATGAAAACCAAACAGTAATTGTCATTCAGATCTGACAACTATTTCAAAATACAGAGCGGCCTTGTTGGGTTTGCAATTACAGAACAGCTGCTTGCAGCACACTGTGCAAGATTTAAGATCTATTCATGAAGAGGGGAAGAGGATATGCCACAACATCACATCATCACTCAGACTTCTGAAGAAAAACTTCCATATATATTATATAGAGCACACGCACCCACATACATACACATACCTCTCAAAAGCTACCTGGCTTTCCTAACACAGAGGGAAACATCTGCACCAAAATCCAGATTTGTACACTAGTCTGCTTGTTGGAAGCCAAAATGGACCCATGGTGAGGCCCAAAAAATTTATTGTAGAGGTAACTTCTTAACTAGCAAGAATTTGTGGCACAAAATCTCCTGAATGGATCTGTGGGAGAAGACCAACAGTTGACTGGCAACTAGTATATAACCATAGCATCACAAGTCTGTGTGGAAAGAGAAGCTGCCAATTTACTTTATTGCCATTGTTCAGTAAAGCCTCCCATGCCTGTAAAGCTGCAATACTTGAAGAGCTTCCCCCTACACCTCTCAGTCCAGACACAGTCAGGCTGCTGCACTGAAAGGCCCCTTCCTCCAAAACATGGAATTTTGGATGGCAACAGCACAGAGAATTTGTACAAAAATGGAATATGCATCACCAAAATTTACATGGCAGACAGAGACTACATGTTCTGGACACGAGCAGAAAGGAGACAGAGGTGTGAAATTAACACACACAAAGCAAGAAATTTGTGTTTCCATTGGAAAACACTAAGCATGAATTCAGATGTGTTTTCACATTTGAATCAGGTTCTGAAAGACAGAAGTGAGGGGCCTTCTCTCTTATTTATTGCACTTTAATCAGTCATTTTTAATGCCAACTTCAGTAAAAAAATTGAAATAGTAAAATGGTATATAAGGTTTTGTTGTCAGATCAATTTGCCAACTTGAAACACATTCCAGCTTTTTTCCCCCAATGAGGCCATTTAAAATTGGAATCCCAACTACAGCTATTTTGCTAGCCATGAGGCCATCAAACTATTAGCTGTACTGCCAGCAACTGAATGAAACCCTGGACTGATCGGCAGCAGATTCCTATGCTGCTCCTCTAAGATAAGAGCAAGCAAGTACACAGTTGTAATTCTTACCATGGGGCATAGAACTCCACAAGCCACAGGCTCTCGCTCTGAATGACCTCCTTGTTGAAGTTAGTAGGTGTTAGCTCTATCACATCATCACTGGCAGAATACAAACTGTTAACTGCCAGGAATAACGTGCAGCTCACTGTTCCTAGAATAAAAAGCAAAGTAATCAGCACTCCTGCAGAACATTTATGGCTCTCCTGTTGCCATGGTTAAATTATGCCCCTTCCGACCAAAAATCAGCACCAAAAAAAAGGGAAAGGATTCCAGGGAAAGGGATTGATGCTATAAAAAGGAAGTTAAGGCAACATTCCCCACTTAAATCATGCTTCTACAGGATCATGCAATATATTTTCTGTGTCTAAAGCTAGCTGAAGTTATGCCACTCCTGTTATTATTTTCCAGAGAGCATTTTATCAAGCTGCAACCCTAACTACTATTGGTACCAGACCAGCAGAATTTCCACAGGGATCCCCACAATCAGCTACATTTTCTTATTGGTTCTCTCTCACAGGAACTCCTAATCCAGTTACCCGCACCTCTTGCGGAGCAGGTACCCAAACATCACATAATAGAGGACTGTCTCAAGTAATCTTAGTACAGTTACACTGATTTTTGGGACCAGCACTTGATACACTAGCAATGTTAGAAGCACCTCATAAGGATCTTAATCTACCATTGATTTGTCTGGAGACAAATCAGCAGACTGGAGAACAACAGCTAGATCTCTGGTTAACCACTCAAGAACTCCTATAGTGTTCAAAAATAACCATTAAAAAGGCACAAAGGAATCACTTTCTCATACTTCTGGTCACTTCTGGATCTTATTATTGCGTGAGACTTTGCACATAAAACCTCATAATCCTGCCTTCTACCTAGTCAGAGAGATTAAGAGATGACCTGATGAAAGACGACAAGCACCTCTGAAACAAAATCCACAAAGCAAAATACTTTTCTTAATCCAAAGAGTGAGGTGAGTAAGAGCTCAAACACAGAACTTAGAAATAGGCAAAAAATAGTTAGCTTTGCTGCGAGTGGTTAATAACTTTAATAGGAAGCTGCACATTCTCTCTCAAGACTGAACATGAGAGGAAGATAGAGCTCAGTGATGCAGAATCTACAGCACATAGTTCACAGACTACACAGCATCACCAACACTTTATCAGTCTCACTCAAGAAAAGCCAGTTTCATTACAACTATCCCAAAGGTGAAAGTTTCAAAGAAATAACATCTTCCAGGCTACTCAACTGGAGATTGGGTGGAATTGCCACAGCCAGCAACCCAAGCACTCTGTACATCGCACCACTCCCCTACCTAATGGCTTCTTCTAGCCCTAGGACCCAACCCCTTTCTTTTGAGGTGATACTAGTTAGTTTCCACACCAGATTTACACATTAGACTGGCTCTCTCCCTTCAGTAGGCCCACACACGAGCAACACTTCATTAGCACTGATCAACTGACTTCCAGGGTGATCCGTAGCTGTCACAGCATGTTATGGTCACCTACAGTAGCAGCTGCCACTGAGGTAGAGTAAGAAAACAAGGATGAAAAAAACCTACTTAAATGTTACAGCCACTCTCTAGAAAGAAACACTTCTCCAGATGGAATGAGACCATTAAGTTGAAATCAGCATATTTTGGTATCACCTAAAGAGGTATCTAGCAGAATACATTCCAGAAGCTGAACAGAAGTCATTCAGCTATTTCTGCCACTTCAGATAGAAAAGTTCTAGCTTATGCAAAAACACCTGCTAAAGAAAACTCACAAAAAAAAAAGCACGTGGCAAAATTAACCTAGTCACGTATCACTGCATTTTTTTTTTAAATTATGACTCATTAACTGGTGGCATAGTTTTCATTTCTATAGCGAAATATTCAAGGTTTATTTCATCTTTAGCAAAAAAACCCATAATTTTTCTACAAGAATCTAAGCCAGGAAAATACAAATCTGCCCTTCATATTGAAACAAAAAAAACCTCAGATAGTTTGATTTCAAAAGTTGTTTTCTAACATAAGTGAATTACATAGACAGGAGCATTGTTAAATAAAAAAAAAAGGTAGCACCATGCTAGCATTCCTAGCCCTCAGTGAATAACCAAGCTGTAACTCTGAAGAACTGTGATGAAAAGCTTTTGCGCAGGATAACGATGATGATTCTGTGAACCTCCTCCTTAAAACTATCCGCACCTTCTGCGGCAGAGCTGGGCGTGCTGAAGATCACACATTCCCACAGATGTGTCCTGGGTGAAGCAAGAGCCTTCCCCCTTCGGCCCTGCACCTCCAGCATCGCTACTGCGGGGTTCGAGTGGGATCACTTCTCAGGGTTACCCACTGGGCACAGGAGACCCAGCAGCAGAGGGAGGGGGAGAGGAAGCACAATTCCCCACGGACTCCTCCCTTTGCCTTCAGTCATTACTTTCTTACAGCCCTAGACCCCAGGTCAGAGCAGCCAGACAAGTAACTCACCACCACTAACTGGAAGTCAAAGCTGCTTTTTCGTTTATTTTTTTAAACTTATTGGGGTGAAAGACAAGTACCGATTTCTTTAATTTTTTTTTTGTTGTTGTTGTTGCTGGGATCTTTAGGCCGCCTGCGCTCCGATAACCCACTGAACAACTGGGGTGAGGGGGGGCGTCCCTGGACCTCACCCTCCAAATCCCCACCCCCATTCCGCAGCCGGGCAGCGACTCGGGCCAACAATACCCGCAACGCGGCTACGACCCTCGCCCCCCGCCCCACAAATCGCCAGCCCCGCCGCCAGCCACCCGCACGGCCTAGAGCTCTAACCCCTCCACGGCGGCTCCCAGCCCATCGCCCAGCGGCCGCCCCGGCTCCCTCCCACCGCCATAGCCCCACACGCCTCGGCGGGGCCCAAAGAGCCGGGAAGGGGTAGCCCACCCCCTCCCCTCAGAGCGCCCCCCAAGCATTCCTACCCCACCACAGACGTCCAGCACCACGCGCCCCCATGGCTGCCCCCTGCTCCCTCCGCCGCCGCTACTAGAGCCGGCCCGCCCCGCCCACGCGCCGCGCGTTCCCTGCCGTGGCCGCCGTCCATTGGCGGCGCCGGCGCTCGCGCACTGGTAAGAGCCAATGGGGAGCAGCCGTGTCAGTCGCTGCGGGGCGCGGGTGTGTGGAGGAGGTGCTGAGGGGCGGAGGAAGAGGAGGGTGGTGGGGCCTGGCCTGGTGGAGCGGGGTCCCGGGGTTAGCTGGGAGCTGGTGAGGACGGGAGGGTGGCGGAGGTGTGCCTGGGTGGTGCGGTCAGCAGGCTGCTCCTGCTCCGGAAAACGCGCTCTCCGCCCACTTGTGGCAGCTTCCTGGGGTCCTGCCACAGCGACCTCAGCCACTCCCCGGCTCGCAGCGCTGGGGGCTGTCCGGGCCTGGGCTGAAACCCACGCAGGCCTTCAAGGAGGAGGAATGTAGGCCAGCGTTCTCTCCTCTCTGGAGCCTGAGCTTCTTTTGTACTGCCTGGAAGTGCAAACTGAGTCTAAGGATTTGACAGGCTAAATCGTGTCACTGAAAAGCGGGACTGGCATCTAGATTCCAGAAAAACTTAATCTGCAAGCCAGAAGTTTGCATGTGAAAGTACCTGCATCTGCTGTAGGCCGAGGAAATGAAAGTGGGGTGAAGGGAGGGCTGGTGCATGCTCCTACAGGCTCTTAACACCTGGATAACCTGCTTTGCATCCAGCAAAGACGTGGAAATTTTGGGTTCAGCAAGACAATGAGTATATGGATATGAAAAATCAGCATCCCAGTTCAAAAGCTTCAGAAACCACTTTCAAAAAGCTGATTGTTTCATGCCCCCCCCTCCCCCCCCCCCGTGATTGCACGTATCAGGAGGGTGGTAGATGTTGTCGGCATACATCCAGGCAAAGGCCTTTGCAGAGCTGGGATTCGATGATTAAGTGAGCTGTGAAGTTTTTAGTGTAGTGCTAGTAGCTGGACTTAATGTACCATTGAAATAACTTGTTTCAGTTGCTAGATCTGAAGTGGTCCAAATTGTGTCCCCATCTGCATGCCCATTAATGCTTACAAGCAGCACTTTTCAGGGCTATTAAGCCCTGCTTTTTAAGAGTATGAAATTGTTAACATGGTAGTGAGGACAGGCAGCCTTTTTCACACGCCAGTTGTTTCAGAAATGGAGGAACAGGGATGCATGAAATAAGAGGTTTGATGAGAATGGCTACAAAATATTGACAACTTTGCATTTTCTTCGGTAAATGGACAGCTTGCTGATCAGGCAGTTTCAGTTTGTGATGATTCTTCGTTCTTAAGATAAACCATACCTCACATCTTACTTTTACCGACTCCTAAAGCAAACAGGAGTTGCTTTGCAAACTGCCCTTCCTAAGGGAATGAGTGTGTCTCTTAAGTTTCTCTTACATTCTACTAGTAGGATGAAAAAAGTAGATGTGACACCTTGGGGCACTCCTGACCTGAGCTCCAGGTAAAATCCTCAAAACCAGAAACAATTAAAGGATAGTTTATGGCATGGAAGTTGGCAGAGAAATTGATCTCTGGCTAATCAAAGGAACTGCATAGAGGTAGTATATTGTATTTTTTGTCACTTTGATGCAATAGGCAGTTGAATGGCTGTGTTTAACATTTCTATAGCACCAAGAAGCACATGTTAAAGTACTTTTTGCTGAATAAGATGTTTTTAACACAGATATTTACTGACTCAGTACATTCCTAGTGAGTTTCCTTCTTCCTACGGGAAGCAATTCTACACCAGGAGCTATGCAGCATTTCTATGTGTGTCCTGGCAATATACATAAGATAGTGCTGATAAAACCTGCACCAACACAAATATTAGTAGAGTGATAAATAACTAAACAGGGCAACGATATGGGGTGTTTGACAAATGAGCTGCCTTCAGACAAAATGCATTAAGGATTTTAATGAGTGTGCATGGGACTTTATTTCTCAGTGAAGACAGTACTAGAATGGAGTCTCTGAAAGAGATTTAGATGCTGTTTCTCCACTGCAGCATGAACTTCTGTTAGGCAAAAACCTAACATGACTCATGGCTACATAAAAAGTGTAATAATGGAAAGACTTTGCCTGCAGATTTTAATGAGACAGGTTATTGAGCCTGTATTAAAAAATGTATAGGTAATTGCAGGGACAGGATTAGAAAGGACTTTGCAGATTTCCGAGGTCAGCACTCTGGTATGGCAGACATCACTCCATATCTGAGTCTGTGAGACCTCATGCAGGGTGGTGCAGGGGAGCTGGCTGATACAAGAACTGAAATTAGTTACCAGAGAAAGGAAGTACAGTGAAGAACATTTGTATGGAACAGACAGCGAGAGGATTAATGTTATAAATGTGAGCAATATTCTTGTATTCCAGGGATGCCTCATTCCTGCCTTGGCAGATGAGTAGGAGGACTGTAACGCTCAGGGATTCTGGCTTCACAAGTTCTGGATATGTCCAAACTCCAAAACTGAGACATGGTTGATTGTTCCTGGAATGAACTTCACAGTAAAGCAAGCTTTGCCTTAAGGAGCATGTTTCATTTGTGTCATTAACATGCTTTTAATCTTAGTGGCCTGTAATTACCAGAGGGCAGCAGACAGAAGCTTTTACTGGAGGCAGAAAAAACAGGGGAAGCCTTAGAGCTAGTAAAAAGGTGGGGGGAAGGACTGCTCCCTGGAACAACTGACTTTGTTTTTAGCAGGGGGGATCCAGCGGCTGCAGAGCCTCAGATGGAATGATGGATGGAGCTTATGAAAAGCTATTCTCTGCTTAATGAGGCTTATTATCTGTTTAGGATGAGACTGGGGTGAAGGTTTGGAAGCTGTGAAAATGCCTTTTGCTGGCTCATTTGATACACGTGACCAGAACTGACCATGTTTGAAGAAGGAGGGGAAGACTTGGAGGCAGCAAAAACTTTGAGGGGCCTTCACTGACTGGCAGTTGTAACCCTACAAATATTCCAGGCTCCAGCATCTGCTGTTCAGAGATGCAGCAGACATTGTAAGCTTTGGAGCCCATCGATCTTGATCGGGGATGGGGCCATCACAGGGACTGAACTCAGTTATTAGGCTTCAACTTTATCCTAAATGATATACGATTGTTTTAGCATTATCCCCACCATAGCTGGAATTGGCCACCTTTGCTCTTCTGTTACTTAAATGGAGCGTCCACCTATTCAGATCCAGGCCTTTCTCTCTGAAGTCTTTACTGTCATGGTCATTCAGATCCCCCAAAGGACCTGTCATTCCCCTTTTCTGAATCATAACTTATTTGGGATTAACCTGTTACACACCCATTTTATAATCACTTCTGGACTCTCAAAATGGCATTGAAAAACCAGTAGTTTGAGAAGCACAGAGTCTGACCTGATCGTGTAGCTTCCTGTCACCACATCACCTGCTGCAACAATGTAAGGTTTATTCTTTATGCATAATAGAAGTCATTGTGTTTTCCAGTGCCAGCTGTTTCTTTTTTTTAGGAAATAGTAACCGCTACCTCCAGAGGGCCTAAGTAACTCTCAGAAGGCCCATCCCTGCCATCTACTCTGTGCAGTGAACACAGCATTACTAGCATAGTTAAAGCTTTTTTTGGCATGACAGACTGTATTTCCATGCAAGGCTTTCTGATGAGGGAAGCCGTTACCACGCAAAGGTTTTTGCTTAATAGCTGAGTGTAGTTTTACACATCTAATCACTGTAACTGTTAGCCAAGCACTGCATGTCTATGCACAAGCGTCTCTATGGTCACTTCACATCTTCACTCAATAAAGGCAAAGCATCAGCCCATTGAAAAGCAAAGAGCCAGCACCACAGACCTGAGTTAAAACTCTTGTCAGATTTTGTTAGAGAGAATGTAAATAAGTCAAAAAAAAATCAAGCAATTTCTAGTTGTCTCTTAAAGGCTGAAGCCACATAAGTCTTGCTGCAAACTTGTACTTCTGCAGAAATCTCTGTTCTCTGTTCTCAGACATCTTGTGTACAGCTCATGAGTCCGCCTCAGCTCCCCCTCTTGGTTTCTTGCTTAATAAATCTCTGAATATTGAAACCCTGTTCCTTTAGTTCCTCTGGGCTATACTGGTTCTCTTCTACCCCTAAACAGGAGAGTTCACCTTAAACCCTGTTAAACTTGTCTCTGGCCGGGCCCAGAGAGTGGTGGTGAATGGAGTTAAATCCAGTTGGCGGCCGGTCATGAGTGGTGTCCCACAGGGCTTGGTACTGGGGCCGGTTCTCTTCAACATCTTTATCAATGATCTGGACGAGGGGTTCAAATGCACCCTCAGCAAATTTGCAGACGACACCAAGTTGGGTGGGAGTGTTGATCTGCTGGAAGGTAGAGAGGCCTTGCAGAGGGATCTGGACAGGCTGGATGGATGGGCTGAGACCAACGGCATGAGGTTCAATAAGGC
>JAOTQQ010000001.1:107789142-107846905 GCA_026546715.1 Gallinago undulata | reverse complement strand
ATGATCTTGCCAGGCACAGAGGTGAGACTGACTGGCCTGTAGTTCCCTGGGTCTTCTTTGTTTCCTTTTTTGAATATAGGGGTTATGTTCCCCTTTTTCCAGACAGTGGGGACTTCGCCAGATTGCCATGATTTCTTGAATATCATGGAAAGGGGCTTAAAAACTTCATCCGCCAGCTCCTTCAGGACCCGCAGATGGATTTCATCAGGTCCCATGGACTTATGCACCTTCAGGATATCATCCAGGTTATCTTTTGGTGGCAGTGTCTGACACCATTCAATACAAATGCTGAACAAAGAAGGATATCAAACTATTAGTGTGTCCTGAGGAGAGCTACCAAGGTGGTGAAAGGTCTTGAGGGCAAGACTTAAGAGGAGTGATTGAGGTCACTTGGCTTATTCAGCTTGGAAAAGAGAAGGCTGAGGGGTGACCTCATTGCAGCCTCATCCCCCTTCCTCAGGGAGGGCAGAACTGGGGGAGGTACTGATCTCCTTTCTCTGGTGACCAGAGATCTTATTTTTCCCATGAAATTAATTTACCAATACCAGTATTGTTATGTCTCCAGAAATCACTTTCTTTGTCCCATCTCTCTTTCCAACTTTTGTATTCTCCTTCTCTCCAACACATCTTCAAGAAGCTATCTGTAAATGAACAAACATAACCAATACACAAAATAGCTTCAGTTAATCTTTGCCATGTGTGTACTAAAAAACCAGACCTTATGAAAAAACATCTATTAAAATTTTGGCTTCATTAACTCAAATATAAAAATTTTTCCCATGCATAAAGTTGTGAAGGTGACCTGGAAAAACAAACCAATTCAGTAGAGCCATACTTGAGTAAATGAGGTAACCTGTAAGATGGGAGGGTTATTGGGAGCCTCCGAGTTGGTACAGAGCTTCAGTGTTGAGAGCAGAGATAATAGAGGAGTTAGGATATTGCTAAGGACTGCAGAGCAAAATGAAGATTTTCCTGGAAATAAGTACACTTCCCATGATATGAACAGTGTTGAATAATAGACTACAGTATCACTCATGGTGGTACAAGGTCCATAATGCAGAAAAAAAGACTTCTTAAAAGTATCGTCTTGAATTAATGAAACTTCAACACTTTCTGGATAGTACAGCTGGAGAGTTCAAAAGCATGGTTTGCTAGCAGTTGCTTCCTTGTCATTAGATCAGTCTTGAGATAGTAGTTTGTAATGTCTATTATAAGCACTGGTGGATCTTACCACGGAGTTTGTCCCTACCAGAACTTTATAATCTTCAGTGAAATCTTCCTGAGTCTTATTTCCCTCTTGCAAAAATGTGAATAAAGCATATCCCGGTACCAAGCCTGGTACTGGAATGCTAAAGTACTTCCCTGATCAGACTGTACAATGCACCTGCTCAAGAGCAAGTCCTCACCACCATTTCCTTTGCTACACAAAAAGCCATAGAGATGGACTTGTAAAAAGTCAGGGTGAGCATGAAAGCAGCATACAGGAAAAAGTTGGAAGCTCCCAAGGTACTGTGCTTGAACCTTGCTTTTCTATGAAGATGATTTAAGCAGATCATTTTGTAAAAAAAAACTTTAATAAACATTTTGAAGTTCTTATGCATTCATGTTCCTGCACAGGAGCACCTCATGGAGATTTCACTGGTTGTCCCCAAGGTGAGAGATGAGCATGTGGCAGATCAGTCTGTGTATGAGCCCATAGAAGAATGTAACAAGATCCTTTACAAGGTAATGGGCATTTTCTCTGTTTCTACAGTAACTATTATTGTCTTACTAGTGTTACTGCAATGTGCATAACCTATGGTAATCCTGTTTATACTGTTTTCCTAAACCTCTAAGTGTGTCCACACATGTACACACATAGGAACACACATACACACATGCATATATGCAGGTGTACACAGTCACACATATGCATATGTGGATATACTCATGTACGTATCCGCACATGTGCACACACATACTGCAGAACTGAGTTCCTCAGCAGCTAAAAAGCATTAGGAATACCATAGAATTTTTTTACCTCCCCTTGCCTTTGGAAAAAATTTCACAGTGTGGGTAAGGCAATATTTGGTGCTTTTAAAATAATTGCCTTTGAAAGTACTTCTGTTAAGTGCTTTGCAATTTACCAAAAAAAAAAAAAAAAAAAGCAACACATTAATCAGTTGTGGAGTCGTGGTCTGAGCTACTCTCCTATGTTGTTTGGAAAAAGTGGTAACTGTGTAAGCCAGGAACTGTGAATATCAAAACGTTTACCACTTATCCACACCGGGAGATGGTTATCTGGACTGTCTGGACTGTAGGGGTTATGAGGGAAAAATAGGCTTCACTGATGAGCTGTCACTAGACCTGTGGCACTTGCCTGTTAAAGGGTAAATACATCAGTAGTTAAAGGATGGCTTTCTTCCTCCATTAAAGAATGCTAATTTTTAACCACTGCTACTCTACTTGGGATTTTTGACAATAAATTTTTGGAGGGAGGCTAATAATTTTGCTAGTTACATAGCAGATTTCTGTTCCAGTTCAAGTTTGTATTAATGATGCTGAACTCCTTCAATACCTTTACCGAGAGAAATGTCATTATTATTGTGCTGTTAGTGTTATTGAAAGGGGAAAAAGTAGATACCGCCTGCTTGGAACAGGGAGGGTTGATGTGATAGTTGTAAAGCACATGTCTCAGCAAAACCATACTGAAGTGCTGAACTGTTTCTCTGATAACACTGATATGTCCAGAATCAACATGGAAATGAGTCAGTTTAATGGTTTGAGAAACAGTGAGTCTGTTTCTACCCATGAACCTAGAGAATAGTGTGTCAGTCTTAACAAAATTTGATTGAAGACATATGCCAAGGCAGAACAAAACACATGCATATTTATATTAAATTGTACTTGTATTTATTTTAATTATAAAGGGTAGAGTACACTTTGAAACATTGTTTTCCAAGCCACTAGGGAATGGCAAAAAACATGGAGCAGTTTTGTAGAATTAAACGTGACATATGCTGTTGTTTTTCCCAGCTTCAAGAGAGGGGAAAAAACCCAAAATAAACAGATAAACAGAGGGCTAAATGATAAGATTTTCTAGCTGAACATTTGGCAGGCAGCTATGAGTTGTAAAAGGAATTGATGAAAAATGTTACAGAGCATACTATCGAGTCTTGTATTTTAGCAGTTTCAAGTAGTGAACTCATGTGTTTTGGATGACAAAAGTATTTCAGAGGTGCCAGAAAAATGAAAAACAGTTTAATGAAAAACATTTAATGGCTTGTTTTATAAAAGCATGTACTTGTCTCTATATGGTTCATCAATCTCAAGGTATGTGCAAAGTTAACCATGTGCTTTTCTTATTTTATTCATGCATTTTTTAGAATATTGATAGTTGTATAAGCCCATGTTTCCAAGGTCTTTTCAAATATTTCAATTAATTTACAGACAACCCTCGTTCCCATAGGGGGAACCATGGATCAAAGAGAACTACAGCATACCTTCGGGCTAAATTCAAAGGAAGACAAACTACTTCCAGGAAACTCTGGCCCCAGTGTTTTACACTTTCTTGATGGTGCTTAACTCTTTCAGAATGGTGTAAGGGATCCTTCACATACCCGGCAACAGCATTCTGGCTGATTTCTCTGAGGCAACCATTGCAGAGGAGATGCAAGAACAAACCCAGGAAATTCCTGCACTAGTCTCAGGCCTTTCCTCCTCCTCTGGATTATCTGGTGATTTTGAACTCTCCCTAGGAGTGGGGTGTAGAGAAAGTGTGACTTTGTTGGACTAGACACTCTCAAGGCATGTTATTTTACAGAGCTTTGATGCTTGGACAAGAAAACCTTCAGAAGGAAGAACTGTTTCTAGGTTCCTCACACTTCCCTAGCACTGCAGAGCAAGAATAGAAATACATTGATGGTGTCTGTATTGCAGCAAAACCACTGTTCTTCCCTATTGCAGCAGCCTGAAATAGTTCTTCATGAGGAGAATGATTTTTCCAAGGTCACTTAAATAAAAAACAGACCTGAGAAACACCTCATTTTAAAGGCAATGTTGACTTCCCTTCCTCTTAATGTTCCTTGCATTCCTTTCATCCCTCCTCCTATTTCCAGGAGACCTTTCCTTTATTATTTAACTTTCCTTCTTTTTGTAAACTTTGTTGTACTTAAATCTGAGAAAGCATTCAAAATTCTTGAATATGAATGTGTTCAAATAATCAGTAGTAGTGTGATGTGCAGCAAGTCTACATAGACTATTAGGAGGTTTTTTCCCTTGTATGAGGGCAGCCCTAGATTTTTGCTTCTGAAAAGCTATTCTCTTTATAGCTTGGGTAGAGAAGACTATTTTGATAATATTCTGTTTTATGCATGAAAAGATCTCCCTTAAAATGGATTGTAACTCTTTGCCCTTGATAATGAGATAATCTTTATCTCAAGCACATGAAGTCATACAATGTCTGTAGGTGTAGCTATTTGTAATGACTGTACATTAATTAATATTGTCAATATAGAAGAAAACATCTTATTTCTTTTAGTCTGGGTCTTCAGTCATAAGTATGTCTTTGCTGGGTTTGGCATTGTCAAAAGCATGTCATGTACTTTGTAACGTTTTTGCTTCCCCAGGAGCTGCTGAAATTCAGCAGTTGGACAGATATATCTTGATTAAGAAAACTGTCTTTTGGAGCCTATGTTTATTTGCTCAGCAATGTGCATGAGCAGAAAGCAAGTTAGAGGCCAATGTCTTTGGAATCATGAAAAGGAGCACAAAGTGCTAAATAAAGTCACCAGTGAAATGAAAGGCCTGCTGAGAATGCATAAGCTCTACTTACATCAAGTACTGTATTTACCCCCCCAAAGTCACATATCGCTCAAAACAATAACAAGAGCTCATTGTGAATGGTTTATTTTACCAGTTAAATTTTTGTGATATCAAATTATTATGTTCTTTAATTAACCATAGATACATATGTTGACTATTACTTTTTCAGGGTAACTCAGAAATTGAAGAGAACATGAGCAGAAACAATTGGAAATTATTTTAGTAGCTGTGCACCTATTCCTCACCTTTTCTCCTCAAGGTAGTGGTTGGTATGCAAGCCTCCTTGGTCAGATAACAATGATGTTAGTTGAAAGCTGATAGTGTTTATGCTTACCTCTAGATTTACAAGGGCCAAAGCTTCAGGTGCCTTAACTACAAACAATTCTAGCAATGTGATCTTCAAAGAGGGGAAAATACAGCTTTTGGTATATGTTAAAGCTACATAACTCTTAATCTACACATCATGAGTGGGCATCAAAGTTAATGACTTATTTAACAAAGTTTTTCAAGACTAAAACTTCTGTGTTTTGTTAAATGGATGAACCATTACGTATTGTCAAGGCTATTCTAATTAAAAGTGACACTAGAAGCATTTTAGCAGGACACTTTTTTTTTGTTTTTCACTGAATAGCTGTTTGAATCTTTCAGCCACATGGCTTCTAACACGTACACATGTCTAGCAGAAGTTGTCCTTCACCTCATCCTACTTCATTATCCAGTCTGTCAAAGAAACACTATTCCAATAGCTACAAAAAAGCCACACACAATATCTACTGTATGTTATTGTTGGCATCTTGAATTGGCATGTCTGCTACAATTAAACAGAAATTCTAAAAGACTCCCAGTTCAGTGTTCTTTGTAAAGTCTTTGATACTGGAAAAGAGTAAAGCATGCTCAAGAGAAAGAAAGTAATAATGATCATGTACTGTGTGGTGCAGGCTAAGTACGCTGATGAGGAAGAGAACATCCCATGTACAAATGCAAAGGAAAAAGGAAAAATTTCTAGATTTTTTTTTTTATACAGAAAAAATCCCTAAGAAAATTAGATTTGCTGTTACTGAAGTATAAGCTAAAACCTGAATGAAAACTTGTGTTTGCATTCAGAATGTCAGGGGCCTGATCTTGAGGATTTCACAATTCTCTAAACAGTTTTTTTTTCAATCATGATTTCAGCAATAAGAAAGAGTAGCTTACTGCATGTCAGTTTTTTCACTTCTCAAAAATAAGATTTATGAACAAATTCACATAGTTTAACAATATGGTTGTGGTGTTTATTCTCGAAAGCTAAACATACACTCTGAAAAATGGACTATTGTCTACATCAGCTTTTATACTTTCATAAAGTCTTATGAAATGGTTTGCAGTTTGCAGCAGATGGTTAAAAAAGAACCCAATAAATAACAATTGTTTTCCCTAATCTATTCGGTCCAATCTCTGATCTTTTTTTCTGTTTTGAGAATTACCCATAGAACCTGGGAAAACTAACAAAATCATGCTCCACTATATAATGAAAATATTTGCATCTACTCAGAAAACAATATGGTAGCGTCACATCTCTGCAAGTGTCACATGAGGGGAAATGGGTAGAGGAGGTAAAAGGAGAAAGGCAAACAAAGCTGAGAAAAATTGATCAAAGGAATCAGCACAGGAATAAAATTTTCATGAAACAAATTATTACATTTTTGTTGTTTAAAGAATAAGTTTCAAAGAAAAATCTCTGAGTGACCATAGAATCATAGAATGGTGAGAGTTGGAAGGGGCCGTAAAGATCATCAAGTTCCAACCCCCTTACCATGGGCCAGGGACACCTCCCATTAAACCAGGCTGCCCAAAGCCCCATCCAGCTTGGCCTTGAACACTTCCAGGGATGGGGCATCCACGACTTCCCCTGTTCCAGTGTCTCACCACCCTCACAGTAAAGAATTTCTTTCTAGTAGCTAATCTAAATCTCCCCTTTTTCAATTTAAAACCACTAGCCCTCATCTTATCACTACATTCCCTAATAAAGGGTCTTCTCATTTCTCCTGTAGGCCCCCTTCAGGTACTAGAAGGTTGCTATAAGTTCTCCCTGGAGCCTTCTCTTCTCCAGGCTGAACAATCCCATCTCTCTCAGACTGTCCTCATAGGAGAGGTGCTTCATCCCCCTGATCATCTTCCTGGCCCTCTGCGCGATCTGTTCCAACAGGTCCATGTCCTTCCTGTGTTGAGGACTCCAGAGCCTGATACAGTGCTCCAGGTAGGGTCTCATGAGCACAGAGGGGTAGAATCACCTCCTTTGACCTGCTGGCTGCACTTCTTTTGATGCAGCCCAGGATGAAGTTGGCTCTCTGGGCTGCCAGTACACACTACTGCCTCATGTTGAGATTCTCATCCACAAGCACTCCCAAGTCCTTCTCCTCAGGACTGCTGATTAGTTTAGGCTCACTGCCTAACCAGTATAATTCCCACTCATTCCACTAAAAGGCTTTGAATACTGTTTCCATCTGCAGAGCGTCAAGGAGAGGAATTTGTATGTGTCCTAGCCAAAATACTAAGTCAGCAACCGCACAGAAGTGCTCCTGCAGGACTAATAGAGATTAAAACTGACTCTTGTAGTGTCAGTGCTCCTCCACAGTTATATAGAACATTTGTATGCAAGCTGAAGTATCACTAACATCTGTGGAAGAGGTCAAACTCAAAACTATTTTTGAAATGTTGTAGTTGAACAGAGCTTCTTGCTTCTGGGAAGACAGTGTATGAGTTTATCCATATAACATTTGTTCCCTTTAGCTTGCAGGATGTTGGAGGCCCTTGGCTTATGAATCAGGACTGAATTCCACTAGAAAAAAGTCTTTGTCTTGTAAAATAGATACCATTTCATATGTACCATATAAATGTACCACACATCTGTCCTTTGTGAGGGCTAACACAAAGGGTTACCTTTAAGAAACATGTCATTTTTGTTAGAACACATTTTGGCTTTCTTTCAAAAGTGTTGCCATCTTTTCAGTGTTCTACTGGCAGTAAGTTGTTCTGTCAGTTTATTATTTATTTTTTAACTCAATTCTGCCATTATGTCTGAAGAACTAAACCATTTTGTAGTACCTATATGACCTTGTTGACGATTCTGTAATTTTTTGCTTTTTAAATATCCACGTCTTCATAAAGTGAACCGTTATTCCAAATAAACCATCTTCATCTTATAATCACAAGATTTTTGCTGCATTAAATAACTACAGCAGAAAGTTAATACTTAAGAAGTATTCAATCCTCAGTGAAGTTTTACCCCTACGAGGTAATTTTTTTTCTAGAGACTAGTTCAATATCGAAAAGTCACTTAAAGTACTTTTGATTTCAGGGATCTAAAACATGGTATTGTTATCGGAGTTCTTATGTCTGGCTTCTAAGCACCACAAGGTGGTGAACCCTAATTTGAATCAAATAAGGGTGTGTTTGATTTTGGCATTTTTAACAAGAACGTACATGGGATTGTGCCAAGAATATATTTGTTGATAGTAGTATTTGGATAGCAAGCATCAGTCACAATTTTTTTTTTACAATTAATTCATTCCAGTTCAATGAATTCAGTTGGGTTCCTGAATAGTATAATTAATACAGAATGATTTTTGCATTAAAGACACTAAATTTCCAGCTTCATTCTAGACACAAAATCATTCTTTCCTGTTACTTATGACTCCATATTTACAGTAAATAAAAATCAAATCACATTAATATTTTTTATCTAATTTAGTTTGCCTATTTCTAATGTATAGTACAATGGGGCAGAAATGTACTATGGGATGTTTTTCCAAGAGAGAATGTAATTTTTTTCCTCCCTGCCAGGAAGCAGATGAAACACACTAGTGTCTATGATCTTTTTGCTTAATATGTTTCTTTCTTTGCAGAAATAAATGAACTTTTTTAAGAAACAAACTTTCCTAAGAAAGAAACTTACTCTCATATGTCCTGAAATTCAGAAAGATACAGAATAATAAGCATTAGAAAATCAAGAGACAGCCCTTTATAGGGAATTCAGAAGCAGCTAGAAAAGAATGAACTAAATCATGGACAAGGGCCATATAAGCTAAAACTTTTCCAACTAAATACCCTGGCACAAATAATTATAATAATGCTCATGGAAATGTGTAAATGGGCATGTAAACCACCATACTGACTTTTAAAAGATTTGCAGCTAAAGGTATGTGTTTCTGTCACAATCTTTAAAACTTAAAAGCTACAAATTTCTTTCTCCTGTGTGTTATGCAACTAAGAAGTAAAACTTTTCCTGTCAGGACCCAAACTTTCTTTGCTTTTTTTCCACTTTTCTTTCTGTGTCAACTATGCTACATCGGAAAGATTTCTAGAAAGAGATGATGGATAAGGTTTGGGGAGAGCATTCTTTTGACAGAAAAGTTACAAGGCTTGAGGATACTAGTTTGGAGAGGCATTTAGATAGGTAGGCATGTGCCTAGAAAATCTGAACACTCTCTTTGCTCTCTGCCCCCTTGCTCCCTCGTAGTTTGTGCATACACCCCCTCTCTGTCACTCACACTCTTTAAATCTTTTGGTCTCTTTTGCTTCCTTGCTCTTTCCATCTCTCTCTCTCTGTCAACATCATGCTCCTATTAGGATGGAATAAATGTCTGAACTGCTAACCTTCATCTCCTTTCTCTACATATAGATCATTTATAGATGGGTGTCCTGTCTGTTGACATTCATGACATTTCCACACAACCTGACATGCTGGAAGGAACCTCATTTCCAGAGGAGATTTCTGATCTGCAATCTGTCCTTTGAATGATATTTGTGTAACAGCCCTATACTCCTCCATTTAATATTGTGAAGGCAGGTCCATCCTGAAGTCATTAGGGTCACACAGATAACTCTTTACATGAATAAATATTTGTTAAAGTTGAACAATGATGGAGACATGGAGATACAGCAGTGATTTTTATCAATTAATCAATTTATGAAATGAGACAAAGAAATGTTTAAAAGTGCCCGAGGGCCATTTAAGAACTATATTTACAATTCTGAACCTTACCGTGAATATGTACGACTTCTAAGTCAGACAGTCCTTTTGAAAAATGTGCTCAGCCTAAGGCCTCTTCACGTCTTTAGACACTTTGTTTTTACCTAAACATAACCCAAGTAAATTCATTTTTGCTTTGTTACAATTTTTAAACTCTGAGGACTACATAAGACTTATGTATCAGTGACTGACAAATTTGAAAGGAAGTACATTTATCAATTAACAAACAACACTCTGCAGGATATCCCAGCTGAGCAGGTCTCTCTGCAAACGAAAACAGCTAGATCTACAAAAGTGACCTTTGCCATCACAGCAATAGTCAAGTTAGAATTCTTTCATGATAACAAAGAATTGGAACAAGGCCATGGTTGAGGAATTTGCAGATATGAAGAGCTGGTTATCTTCTTCTGTGCCTCTGCTATGTGTAGACCCAAAATACTTGCTATCCATAATGTGATGGAATGTGTAGATTACACTGAAATTCACAATACAAGAACTTTTCTAGGCCAGAAAAATTGTCCTACTCAGTCTGAATAAACTGTTGCTTCACCTCACAAGGAATTTTTCTTTGGCATTGATTGTATTATCTGAAATATTCTTCTGCCTAGACACATGACAAAGAGCAGGTTAATATGCTGTAACTGGTAGGATATTCATTTATTTCAAAATGTTCATTCCGTATTCAGCTGAGTATGGCATGAGGTAATGAGCTGTGTGTCTCCCCCGAGTATTTGTTCCCTGAAAGTGTATCCCAAACAACGGGCATTGTCTTCCAGGAAATTTTTTCACAGTTAACTCCCAGCAGGGTGTAACAACAAAAGCTTGTCTATAAAACTATTTTATATAATATAACACTCACTTTATTTGGGTGAACACTATCTAAAGAGGTTTTACAAACAAGATAATATAAAAAAGTGTGTTTTGTTAAATACAAGGGTTTCTTTAACATGTATTTTGAAGAGGCACATTAGAACATTTACATTCTAGTAGCTATATGTGCTGTAGGTTGAAAAGATGTAACAGATGAAATAAGACAATTGCAGAAACCAATATTAGAAAACAAACTGGGGTATAAAGAAGAGAGGAAGATAAATCCATAATGTTGCTTCAGGTTTTTGAGAAGATATGAATATACTTAAATAATTTATTGCTAAATTTTAGTAAGAAATAATAGATGAGTTACCACAATCAATGTAAAAATTAATTATTTGGCAAAAGTGAGTTACTAGGGAAATACTCAAGTCAATGCATATATTCATGCATAGATTACTTCATAAATACTTGCCTCCAGCATTTTTATGTTATATGAATATCTGTGGTATTCTCTAAAATCTGATGTGTCCCTGATGTCAGCTTGCAGACAGAATTTTCAGAAAAGTAAGAGGAAATGGGCAAAAATATCTGTGAAGACTTTACAGTCATGTTAAACAACATTATCCACAATGTTATTTCACATTGATTTAAACTCAGCTGGGACTAAAAGCAATGGTTTTCATCACTGACATTAAATCTTTGTAATACCTGTAGATCACCATTGATATGAGAGGCCTGTTTAATGTGGAGTTTCTAACTGACACAAAAATATTTCCTCCCACTTAAATACATGCCTAGATGAAGAGAAAAATTTTTTTTTTCATTTTAGAGGAACTGAAAAATATATAAAATTATTTACCTCAAATGTCCTGCCAGTATTTGTACCTCCCAAAATTCCACTCTCAATAATCTGAGTCTTCTGCAACCATTCTACTTTCTATGCGGGACTTCACGGGAATTATTTTTAAACTTGTCTTTTTAATGTAAATACATTTTTTGTGTATTTTTATGAAGAACAAATTTAACTTTTTTTAACAGATCAGGGGATCTGAGGGATAATTTAGGTTAATACTTATCTCCTAAGGGAAAGCAGTTGGGTTTTTTGCCTAAAAATACTGTAAAACATCCAGCTCAGGTCTCTTCTCCTATCACCAAGGAGTAGTCAGTAGTAGTTCTGATAGTAAAGTCTCTGTCTACCACCCCACTCTTCAATGCACAAGTTTAAATAACTAAGCTAACATATACAGTCATTTTTTTTTTCTTCAAACCTCTTCAGAAAATATTATGGCTCTTCTTTCAGTGACCTGAATGTAGTAGGAAATGCCTTTTTCTTCAGTCGGGTGGGATTAGCTCACATAGGCATAGTCATTATACTCACTCCCTTTTGTAAATACAGAAATGTCTAGTTTTGAATTGTACACTCAATATGTTTTAATTGGATAAACAGGAGCTCTCCTGATTGCATTGTGCCCCAGAAAATGCTCTCATTTAAGAGTCTGGATATAGTTAATTTTCAGCATTTCCTTTTAAATATGTATGCTATGACGATTAGAAATTATCAGTGTTATTCTGACTTACTTTTCTGCTTGTGGCATTTGACAGGCCAAACAGACTGCCTGTAGAAATTAATATTTGCATGTTTTGAGAGAACCTGAGCTGGAAGTTTGCAGTTGTGAAATCTGGCGAGAAGCAGATGCGGGATAGAGGCGTGTTTGCGTGTTTTGAACATCAAATGCCAAAGCTGCTGTTTGGTTACCCCAAGCTTGTAGGCTACCATGACACTCAAACCAAGCTCTCATACCTTAAGTGTTGTCTATGGGATAGGTGGCACAAGGCTGTACCAATTTTTTACTATGTTGATATTCCCATTTGTGCAGCTGCTAATTAGTTTGCAATGCACAAGAAGCATGAAAGATATAGCTAAATTATTTTTCTCTTACATATTTTCTGGTGTTTCAGTAGAAACTGGCAAAAAAAAATGCTGGTTTCCAAAATGATTGATCTTTCCTGCTGGTAGTGGTTTTTAGGCTGTGAGCAGAAAATACCAGTGCACTGTCTTTCTTTTCATGAATTGCTAACAGGTTTGGCATAATATTCTGGTGACCACAAGAACTGAATAAAGACGAGGTTCCTAAAGGCTCTTACTTGACTCTCATTTGGTTTTGTGGTTAAAGATGTCTGCCAAAGGACTGTACACTATGCTACCATTGTTCTAAATGTGTCTCCAGAACAGTCCATTTATGAAAGCATATAAATATCATAGGCCTCCAAGTGATGCTGTTGAATACAATCTGATGTACTTTTAAATGTTTACAATTGGTGATGAATGTCTACAATTTATTCTCTTTTTTTTTTGTCAATGGCTTAACGAACAAATCTGTGCCATGAGCAAAACAGTGCTTACTATTTTAATTTTTAGAGCTCTTCATGAAAGTTTTTCACTGTGCTGTCACTCACCATTTCCATTGTTACAGAAACATACTTGAGGAACTCAGCTATATGTGCCTTTTCAGTCTATTTTTCTACAGAAATACACTAAATATGACCTATATAATGTCTGTAGTTTCTCCCTGATTTAAAGTTGACATAAGCATAGGTGTTCTCACAGTTCTTGAAAACAGGGAACCAAGTAGACAGACTTTTTCAAAACCATAGAACAGCTTCACCCAGAATTCACAAAACCTTACACCACAATCTATAATCAGAGTTTTTCTAAAGCTATATTATGTTCATTATTCTGATATTTCCAGTCCAGGTTTGATAATAGTTTAAATAATGGTGATTAACAATCATAAACAAATTAACTTTTTCCACTGCAACATCCAGAACCGGAGTTTAGCCAAGAAAGGGGGTGGTGAAGGGCAAAAAAAAAATGACAGAAAAAAATCACCTTGACACACTCCAGTGAACCCAAGGAAGATTCTCTTCCAGCATGACCAGTCATTGACCTGAAAGTTATGGGAAGCATCTGCCTGTTCCACCTAGACTTTCAGGGTCCAATATCTGTTACACTCACAATTATAGTTGCCAGTTACAGTAACAATATGTAAAATTTCAGGCCATATTAGTCAGAGAACACATTGATCTACTGATTGATTTAACAGAGTAATTAATGCAAGTTACTCATCAGATGAATAGTTGGAAGTTTACAACCTGATTGGACATGTTCTACTCACAAGACAAAGAGGATTCCTTTAACTTTAAAAAGGTTTTTCAGTCTTTTGCTCCCATCTTGCTTCTGCTCAGATTCTTTGTTTTGCATGTTTATTTCCAAATGAAAATGTTATCAAGATCTACTTGATATTAAGTTCTCATAATGTCAAAGAAGTCAAGTTAAATTGCTTTCTTTGTACTGTTTTATTTTTAAACTTTTTTTCTGACAAAATTCTCCATATGTGACAGCTTACTTACCATGTATCACTCCTGCCTTTATTTGCCTACATCTCACGTTTATTTATTTGCAGGATCCCATCCATCAAAATCAAGGATCTCACTGGATTTACATTTCTTTTTATTGATGTGGGAGGAAGCATTAAAGAAATTAAGAGAAAGAGAATGTTTAATCTTTTCATTTAAGTAAAATTGTGTATGCAGTGTTCATTTGACTATGGGTAGACTCAATGAAATTGAGTAATTCCTTATGTGTCGAATTTATGTTCTTTTAGGCGATGTGGTAAGGCAACAGTAGAGGATAAGGTAACAGTAGGAATGGATTGTAGTGAAGTACTAAGGATGACTGCTTCTCGCCCAGTTTGAATGACATGTGAGTACTAATCAGCATAGTTTTGTCCTTGCTGAATGTAAAGTATTACTGATATCATTTGTATGACAAAAAAAATACCCCCAGAAGTTCAATTTACAATTTCGCCTCTAAAATTGAAAGAATCTTGCAAATAAGTACTATGAAGATAATCTTACCAATAGGTTCCTTCACATTACTTACTGATAAGTGCCAGTGTTAAAGTGAGTATTATAGCACTTTACAGACATCCTTGTGTAGATGTAATTAAAATTAGTCCTTATCTGCTAAATAATTAACATTGGCTTTACTACACTGGATGAATGCTATGCAAAGAGAAAAAGGTCCCTTATCCGTCTTAATTTTTTGCTGGCCTTCACTGTTCTGAAAGTGAAAATTATGATTTTTGTGAAAGCTATAAGGAAATTAACTGTAGTTTCTCACTTAATTAACTGTAGAGAACAATGTAGAAAAGAGTTTGGCCCCAAAGGAGAACAGCTAATTCCTTTAACCACATTGCCACACAGATTCATCTTTTCAATAAACTTTAGTTTGTTTTCAAAGCTATTTTTCCATCTTGGCAGAAAAAAAACCCTGTTCAGTTTGAAATGTAGCTATATTCCCCTGACTATGTCTTAATCAGTTCATCTCAATGAAGATGATGACAACCTGGCTAACACTTTAAAGGTCAGGGCACTCACTGCAAAAGAAACAGACTGTACTTATTGTGAAATATTAATACCAAATTATTGTTCTTGATTTTTTTTTGTAGTAGATATGACCAAAACCATATGCTCTTTTTGTAAAACTAGTTGAAATAACAGCATCAGCAGGTTAAGAAAAAAAATAGTTTAAAGTATTTGGTGCTTTAGAGATGTGACAGCTCTATTATACTTCCCTTTTTGGTAGAAAATTCATGTTCTGTAAACATATTTGTAAAGTCATGTATGCATCACAGAGATGTAGCCACATGGCTGAAGCAAACCTGTCAGTGATCCTTATGCAAAAACTAATGGCTTTGCACCACTTAAACAAAAGGGAATTTTTTCCCTGATTTAAACATGGCCAGAGTTTTCCTCCAAACATCAGGAGATGTAAAAAACATTCAGTAATCCACTGAATCATCTCCTCTTCTCTGAGGCATATTTCACCACATAATAAAAGTCTGTTTGGACTAATAAGGCGAATCAGATTTACCAACAGAACTCAGATATATATGTAAATTAACCTAGGGTAATATTTTTCCACACGTATCTGACTCACATTAAATATCCTTGCAAAATTATTTTACTTCACAAAAAAATGTTATCAAATTTGAGGTTAGCTAGCCTACAAAAGATGGTTGTGTTAACTCTACTGGCCTTGTATTTGTCATGGTTTTATGTAAGTGTATGGAATTACATTGATTAAAGACCCATTGACAAATGAAAAATCATTCCAGCTGATTCCAGCATAGTAGTCTCTTTACAGTTAATGAATTGTAGGTTTTATACTTCTGAGGTATCATCTACTCCAAATACCTCTGAAATACTGAAGAATCATTCGTCTACATCTAATTACTGTTTTCCCTGATATTTTATGAAGGATAACAAATATGTAAAGCAGACTGGCTAGGATAAACTAAAAGCATGAAATTTACACTTCTGCAAGCTTAGTGGTATAAAAAATTGAAATTAAACAAATGTACATTAACCTTATATTTCCATTGGCCAAAATTACAGTGATTTTCATTTGTCTTTGGATTGTCATGTCTCCTCAGAGCTGGGATGACTCTTAAGTGTGATACCGTGTTTTCACCAATATGTTGACTTTTTATCTGGATGCTTTACTCTGATGCTGTGAGAGATATGCTGTGAGTAATCAGGGAAAAGCATGTTGTGCCTGCTTTATATCCCTATTAAGTATGTAGGATGTTTTTCTGACTGCTTAGTGAAATTTTTGGAAACATAAAGAAGCTGGAGAAGGGTCTGGGATGTTGGTTCATTAAGTTTACAATAATTTTGTAACTTTCCCTTTACCAGATATGAGAAAATATAACAATTTTTTGCATTATGTGCAACTGTGGCTTACTCCATTTTTGTCAGAACTCTTTTAAGCAATGCAAACAGATTTTTCTATGGGGATGCCTGTAAAATTAAAGATCATTTTTATCTGAAATATTTGAAGCAGAGTTGTCTCATATTTTGCTTCAGATATTTTGGCAGAGATGTTATTTCCACACACATACCTCCTGTAGAAATGGGAAGACTGATTTTATAATTTAACCACATTACTCATTGTCTTGACTGTAAGAAGATGCAGTGTTTTCAAAATGCATTCAAAGGTTTTTGGTACTGGTCAAACGTAGAGAACTAATTGTTTTTCTGGATGATTAAGACAGAGGAAAGCAGGCTTCTTAAATGAATAGATTTTCTGGTCAATAATTTTGATTGGAAAAAATATGACTAAGTAGCTGTACAAATACTGCCTTATATTTCTCTTACAACAAACAATAGCATAATGTGATAGTCAAGCTCTATTTATCAAAACTTAAATATACATTATTATTCTAAAATTAAGAAAAGTGACATAGATAGATTTTTAAGACAATACTACTGATTATTCTTGCATCATTATTTCAGTTTTTATGATGATTAAAAGTGAGATTTGCTACCCGAGCTTAAGGTAAGAGTAGGATCTTCCTCAATTATTTCCACTTTGTGTCATCGTGGCAGAGATCCTGGCTTCTTGTAAGTCAATGGCAGAGCTTCATCAACTTCACTTGAGTCAGGATTTCATTAAATGAATATTTGGGGTAATTAGGGATAAATCATGAGACTCCTGTTTTTCATTTTTAATGATCACAAATAAGATCCATGAAAAGCCTACTGAAGTTAATTGGAAGATTAATGTTGCTTTCAATAGACTTTAGTTCAGGCTTTTTATTTTACACACAGACACTTGTGTAATTTTCTTCAGGGTTTTTTTAAAGGCTTTTGGATTTACTATGGCACTTTCCCATCAACAGAGTTCCCACAGTGTCCCATGTCCCTGAGCTACAATGTAGACAGCATTGAAACAGTTGTATTTCTTAAATTATGTCAGTCCACTATTAGCATGTGTGATGGTCATTTTTGGTCACCATCCCTTGTTTAGAAGAACAAGTGAGATGATTGTCCTCTAATGCAAATTTCCCTCATCCAGATCTGTTTAGCACTGTTTAGTAATTTGGCCCTGTATTCTCTCCTCTCCCATTACCCAACAATTAATTTGGTCTTCCAGTATCTTCTTCTTATCCCACACGTTTCTTATCATTTTTTGCTTACAGCATAACCTCCGTACATCCGTCTTGGAGTTTTACTGATAATTTATTCACTTCTCTCCTTGTAGGAGAGATTAGCATTACAAGACAGAAAGTAGCTGAGCAAACTGAAGGTCTCTTTTTCTTTTTGATATAGAAAAGGAAAATTGCTGAAATCCAAGTCTTTTTCAGGACAGGATTTAAGACTGACCTTCACATATGGGGCCCTAGCCTTGGCTAAAGTTTTATTATTGTTTTAAGAATTAAATTGAGAAAAAGTTGGCAACCTTGTTTGGTTATGGTCTTTCAATACTGTTATCATGGAATACATAATTTAGCACTGATGTCAGCCTGAAGATCTCGGTCTCTGGATGAGAATTTGCTTCCTTTCAGAACCAGAAAGAAACAAAGCTAAGCAAATATGGAAGGGCAGAGAGGAAGAGGGAAAAGGGCAATTTATACTGAGCTGCTGAGGAAGTCACACAATTTTTTTCCCTCTTTTAAGTTTTTTCCTCAAATTATCCATACATGTATATCTTTATACAGCAAAAAAGGCCTTGTCATTCCAGCACAGAATCCCTCAAGGGAGAACGTCCCTCAGGACATGTCCACTTCAGGCTCTTCTCCAAAAGAGGTGACAGCTTGGAGATAAGACCAAAAGCAGATGACAAACATGTTTTTTCAGTGAGATGAAACTTGCTTTATAAACAGTTTTTTAACAGGTTATTTTGGACCCTAAATATGGCATATGATTTCTCTGCATTAGATTTCATAAACTCTATGTATCAATTATTTTAAGTGGATGGTATCATGGTCACTATATCTGTGGGAGAACAAACCTTCACTGTAAAATTATGAACCAAAAAGAGAATAGTGAACAAAACTTACTATTGAAAGATAATTTACAAAATATTTTAAGATTTTGGAATTTTCTGTTTCAGAGACTGAAAATCCCTATTTTTGATTTTATGGTAATTGTCATCATATTACTTTGGTTGTTAAGAAGTTAAATGGATTATCTGCAATCCCAGAAAGTAGTAAAGAATCACATAAGGACTTTTCCAGTATTCAAGGTCATTTGGAAAATCCATATTTGCTCCTTAACAACCAATATGTCAATACTAAGATTTGTACAGTATGTTCTTTACACATATATGTGCCTTTCTTTCAATAACAATCAGAAGTTAAAATGGTTATTCACTTGACTAAGGTCACATAAAGAAATCTTACTTCAATTCTTCCCCTTTGGATAAGAATTTAAAAAGTTTCTATGTAGCTGAAAAGCATAGGTAATATAGCATGGATGCAAGCTTTAGAGCCACGATCAATACTGTACATGTAGTACTGAGTTTATCTCAGCACCACACAGTTATATTGCTTCTGGTACATAAGCTAAGATTTTTGCACAGACCTTTTCCATTGACTAGAATATTTACACGTGTTTCAAATTTGGTGGGTTGACCCTGACCAGATACTAAGCACCCACCCACTCATGTAGTCACTCCCTCCACCCACCAACAGGACTTAGGAGAGAATAGAAAGAGAAAAAGCAAGAAATCTTGTTGGTTGAGAAGGCAATTTAATAACTGAAGGAAAGAAAAAAAAAGAAAAAAGAAAAAAAAGTTATGTGAGGTAATAATTCATCACCTATCCTAAGAAAACCAATGTTCAATGAAACAAATACCTAAAACACTGTTGTGTTATCAACACTGTTTTAGTCAGAAATCCAAAACACAGCACCATACAGGCTGGGCAGCCTTTCCTTCCATGGCTCCTTCTTGGCGGAGACCTTCTGGTTGCTCTCTTTCCTAGAGACCCAGACTTAAGCATCTCATAGTTGCTTCACATCAAGCCGATTATGTGGTTTGTCATTCTTATCCATTCTAACTATTATACAGATTTTCAAATGTCAGGATGTTATTAAAATATGGGGAATACTTATTTTGGTTGTCAAAAAGATGTTAATATCTTTTTATTTTTCTAGTTCAGGCCTTCTAGATCATAGTGGTTAACATAGTGTTAACTAACAAAAATAAATTATTGAAAACATCTAGATTGAAAAATATACTCAAATTATAAAGCAAAATGTTGGCCTGTTTCTACTAAAGTTTCCATTTGAAGCGTGCAAATTTCAGGGCACTGAGTATAGGCTTGTCTTCAAAAATCTATACCTGGATATTGAAGAAATGCAGGATAGCCTTAAAAGGAATTTTTAAAAATTACTTTACTGCTGAAAAGTTGGTTTCAGATTGTTTTAATTAACTAAAATAAGGCTGTTGGTGCTTTGCCCATTTCCATTTTCAGTACTGTTTAGACTTTAGCAGATTCAATATATGGGTAAAATATAAGGGAAGCAAATACCAATTCTTCTCTGCTTTGTTTAGGGAATTTGAAATGTGTTAGGATAATTGAATCAAAAATGTTGCAGGCAATTGCAATACAGCATTATATAAATACCAGTAAGTTTTCTAAGCCAGAACAAAGCTTACATTCAATAGATTTTTTTTTGTAATAACCATGATAGAGAGAAATTCTTTTATATCACCTGAAATGTTTAATTTGATCTAAACAAAATAACATTTGATTGATTTTGACTTTAAAGGATTTTAATATGTAAGTTATGTTCAAACTGAAAGTCAGTATTTCAATACAAAAAGACACAAAAAAAATTCTCAATGGGAAAAATGAAACACCGCTTTCAAAAATGGGATATGACTGGTCAGTTAACCCCTACAATGGAAGAAGGATCAGAGGAGATGGTCAAGGACCATGTATGGGGAAGCTGGTTGGGAATATAGAGTAACTGACCACAGTTTGGGCTAAGCAAGCTGAATTTATCCCAGTGGAAGGGACACCAGAGAGTGGTCTTTGTTCTATACAAACAGCTGTATCAGTTGAGTGGATCAATTGGTTGTATAAATGTTTTTCCCATGACTTAATCAAAAGAGTGAGAATGTCTTCCTGAGCCAGTCAAATCAGCATGATTGAGGTCTATGCATGGCTTAGTCCAACACAGAATATAAGAACTGAACAATAAAAAGAACTTTGTTGATAGCAATAGGCTTTAGCTGGCTTCAGCCCATGTGTTCCTTCCTGGCTATGAGGGATGTGTAGCACCATGATGGTGAGACTGACAATGAGAATCATGGATTAATTATGATTCAGCTGTAATATACAGCAACTTACACATTCTGCTGAATGTACTTGTAATGTGACTTCAATCTATTGCTGTATCATTCTGCTAAATGAAAAATCCTATGTAACATCAAATATCTACACATAAATATATTTGATGTTAAACATTAAACCCTCATGTGGAATATCTAAAAGAACTGGCTCAGAGACTATTTGACTTTGACAGGCTTCCATACACATTCCCAACCAAACAAGTTTTTGACAAACTGAGAGCCTAGGCAATATGAAAACTGCTTGGATGAGAGAGAGCTTCCAGTACCTGTTAATGTAAAATTAAAGGGTTTTTTTAAAAAAAAAAAAAAAAAGTAAACATAGCAATAGGTTGAATTCTAGACTGAGGAGATTTTTTTTAGTTGCAGAGAAGTAAAGCAAAATTCTCCCCATTTTTACAGAATGTTTTGCGATTTTACATTTGTAACTTAATTGTATTTTCTCCAATATATCATTTCCCCAGAATGAATGAATGTCCAAATGAACCATACTGCTAATTGATGTATCAAGGAGCATTGGCTTCAGAATGTCTGATATTTGAACATTTAGTCTTCGGGTGAATTTTTTGAAAACTTTTACTGAAAGATGGTATGAATGGCACAAACCTGTTTTAAACAAAATTATGTCACAATACTTTCAAAAAAAATGCTTATAACTGGTCACTTTCCAAAGAAATATTCAATTTCTACATTTTCTGCATTGCCTAAATTTTCATTTCCTTTTCCTTTCTTTCCTTTGTTCTTTTTTTCCTTTACAATCTCTGTCTTCTGTATCTCATACCTCTTCCTTCACGCACACCTTCTTTAGTATCAAACTTCCAATATCTGTCAGCTTTATGCTTATACTGCCCCCAAAATGTTCAACTTTTCCTTAAGACACTGTACATAAATCTACTTAGAAAAAGCCTTACTGGTAGTCCAATGAAGTACTTTTACAGTTACTCCTCCCCTGTTCACAATTATCACAATTATCCATGTTAATATATTCTATTTGCCTTCCTCTCCTTGCAAAGAAATAGATGTTTTTTGCTCACTATTGCAACTACTGCATATATACAGCTGACTTTACTTTCTAGTGTGGATTCAGTTTTACTTGAGTTTTACTTTCTTGCTCTGCTCCTCTCTATCTGTCACAAGTTCTATCAACAGAGTGATGCCTGAATTTCTTCTTCCTTGTTACTTCTCATCCCAGGTAAGGTAGGTGACAGACACAGGAGAAACCTCTCTGCTGATCCTCTATTGGTACTTTACTGTCTAACATTGAAGGCTAGAGTCAAAAGCAGTGGTGTACGGTAGAGCAATGAGGTTAGCATAGTATTTCTGTTTAACATCTCTTTAAATTCTGTGTCATGTTAAACATAAAATGATTCATACTTATTTGGCAGAATATACTTCCAGCTGGCACTACTTAATATGAATTGCTCCGTGCAGTCCCAGTGTCCACAGTCTTGACAGGAAAACTTTATCATCTGTTCAATGTTATAATTTAGTATCAGAAGAAAGGCTTCATACCATACATAGGGAATGGTGATAGAGAGACATGATTTTAGGTAAAAACTAGAGACTGACAAGGTCAGAATGTGCAGATGAAAGATTAAATCAAAAAAGTGTGATTCATGAAAGACCAAAAGCTTTTTTATGTTTAGTTTTGTTTTGCTTTGTTTTTGCACTGACATGATATCAGCCACAAAGTTAATATCAGGAAAAAGGAACACAGAGAGGTTTTGACTTTTTAGGCCACTACAGGCACTGACTTGCAAACCTCTGTAGGAAAAGAACTACACAGTGCTAGTTCCTCTCCCTCGTTCTGTGTCTTCCTATCTCTCTGATTGTTTGCAGGACTGTGTCCCAGTGCTTTACATTTACAAGAAAAAACAACTTGCCAAAATTTATTTTGTTTTTAGTAAAACAGCTGCAAGTATTTATGCCTTGTTTTGATTTATGTTTATAAGATACTTTGGTAATATAAACAGGCACAACTCCATGTAAACATTAGTATTAGATAAAAAAAATACTATTGTACAAGAAAACTTGCATCACATTGGAGTTTTGTTCAAGAAAGCAATTAAATGTGGTTTGGTTCAGCTACCATCAATGTAATTATTTGTCAAATATTTGTCCTAAAACACTTGTATATTCTTGAAAGATTTCCTCATTTTGCTAATCCAGCAGCACAGAAATCTCTATAAATTTCTTTCACCAACATTTTTGAGGAATATTCCTATGAGTTCAGTTCTAGATTTCTTTCTACTGTCTGTAGAGTTTACACAGAATGTTTGTATGGTTAATTTTTATTTCTTATTTTGTAGTGCAGATCATGCACAAGTGTGAGAATCTAGGCAGTAATGAACCAGACTTAGGGCTTGACTGGAGCCATAAGCTCTTTTTGCAACTTTGGTTTTTAGTTCACTTTCTAATATTTCCCTGTTTACTCTTTTCTGGATGAGCAGACTTCTACAGATGTATCATCTAGAGATTCACGAATTTATCTTCATAGAAGAGATGCAAGTAAAGGCAACTATGTCTGAAAGCTATGTGAACATCTGGATCATGCCTGGTATCTTACATTCCTATTTTCTGTGTTGTATACAGTCAGCATTCTAGGCTTATTTTTAATTAAGTATCAATATTAATGCTCTCAATATGCAACCAAAAGAACTATGTAAAACATTCCGAACTTTCCATTCAAACTTTTTTATATGGGTAACTTTAATAGAAAGGCTACCATTAGACTCTGGTAAACCAAAATCTTTGGTTGCAGAGCCAAGCTAAACTTGGCATTTGAAACCAAAACATAAACTGAGTCACTAGAGCTGACTGCACATATATGAAAAGGAAAATAGGTAATACTCATATACATAATTCCTGTGGCAAAATATTTGTCCTGCCTATTCTCAACTTCTTCATAAGTTCCCACTACTTTACAGTATCATTGTTAGCCAGAACTATGAAACACAAATTTGAAATGTGTAAACAATCTGCCATATTCAAGCTACAGTACAGCAAAATTACTGCAAAGTGACTGAAATACCCATATTACCAGTCAGTTTTATCAAACAAGGATCTGTGATACTTTCAATCAAATATATCGTGGCATATGTTACTGGTTCTCCATCTGCTTTTCCACATGTCACTCTGCTCCATTTCTCTTCTTATTCTCTGCAACACTTTTTATCCAGTGTTATATGTATGTATATGTATACACAGACAGAAGTCAGAGAGGCTATTCCAACATACTGAGGCACTAGGAATGGAGTTGCTGTGGAATGGCTGGGGCAGAGCACGAAATGTGGCTGGAAGAAGGTGGCTGCAGCAAACTCAAGGGCAAGAGCAGGGAGAGAACTTTCCTGGGTTTGCTTCTTCCTTTTTTCTATGGTAGTTCAGCCTGCACTTCCTTGCAGTGTTGTCCCATGCCCAGCATTACCAACAGCAACCTCCCTTCGGAGAAGCTCTGTATTTACTGCAACATTTTGAAGAACTACTGCTGCAGCTGTTTTTAATACTTATGGTTGGAAATACATGAGTTTCAATGTGAGAAAGCCAGCAACAAGGGCATCAAAAGGAAGAGGAAAGGTGATAATGTAATATTAGAATCTTCTTAAAAAATGCCTCAACCCACTTTTCCTTAAATAATTCTGCCACCATTTTAGTTTCTAATATTTTGTGGTTAACCAGATCTAGAAAAATAACAGTCTGATCCTACCTACTGATGTTGATTGCAAACATCCTTATGAGCTTCAGTGGGATCAGGAAGTAGTCTTTCATGCCTTGTACCCTGTAGTTAAAGATGAAGAGAGATGGCTTTCCTTGGTATATGGTTTCTGGCACTAGCTCTGGTTTGTGTTTTGTTTTGAGGCTGTTTTTTTTTTTCCTCCCCTTCCCGAATATGTAAACCTCAACTCTGGGTTTTCCAGCTCCAAAGCCTTTGCAAGTTCCTTGCTAGGGTGTGACTGATAGCAGAGATTTCTATCTCCCATAGACGTTTAGCCTGTCCCTAAATGCAAATATAACAACCAAGTGAATTCTTGCAAGGGAGTAACTAAATTTAAGGGGCCTCTGACTTTTGTTACACCGGGAAAAATGGATAGTAGCAGCATCAAGATAAACAAGTAGTAAGGCGAGGAAATAAGCATATTTTCTTATCAAAGGGGTCTTTAATCATATTTAAACATTACAAATGTGAAAAAAATATAAAATCCAATGGTTCTCACTGCATGGAAAGTGTATAGAGACCACATTTTTCTTTCAGAAAGGGATTTTTATCAATTTTTAAAGGAAAAATGTTATCTTTTCTGTGTCTTGAGGGCCCTATATAAAATTATATTTTAACTGATAAATGAATCAACTTATTATGAAAATTACTTCTGTAAAAAAAAAAAAAAGTAGTATTGTAACTCTTAGTGAGGACATTCTGTAGTCTTTGTGTGCCATAGCAGTTGCATTTGTTCTCTATGTGTATAAAAAACTTACCTTTACCCAGACAACCTTAACCAGTATGTTTATGATACTTATAAGCTATAGTCATATAATGACTTTTGTCAAAACACATTAATTAATTATATTTTATAAATCCATCCTGGTATGTTGACACTATGACAAAGAAAAAGGAGGAAAGTGTTTTATAATTCTAGGCTGCTGAGGAGCAGGTAATGGTCATGATGCTGTCTTTAGTGGAAGCAGTATAGACCCATAATGTTGAGTATAATGGTCACACTAATGGAATATAATGTCCCTGAAGTAGAAATAACAGTCTTACTAAAATTACAGGAAAAAGATCCACACACTCTTTGGAAGTTTGCATATTTTTAGAAAAATAAAGAACTGTGAGGTTTGCCATGAGAAAAGTATATTAAAATTGCTAACCTCACTCTTCAAAGACAAATATTGGCTGAAATCATTATTTCAATTGCTGTAATATAATTTTAAATTATTTTTCCCTTAATGCTATTCTATACTAAATTATTGTTTTCTAAAAAAGAGTGCTTTGCAAATCTAGTTTTAATTTTGTGTTCACACTGTAATCATGGTTTTGTATTAATGAAAAAAAAAGAACTCAACAGCACTTTTATACCTATAGCTAAATAAATGTTTGAAGATAATGCAAACACAAGGATTAACAGCCATACTTTTATAAAAGAAGTCGATACATAGTATCAACTAGTTGAAGTCAAAACAAATTACTTATTTCATTCTAAGTCTGAAGCAAGCAACAATGTTTCTTATAATCGGAGTTGCATGTCTAACACAGTTGACCCTCTATTCAATGTTAAAATACTATAGAGTCAAAGACACAGTATACATTACCCCTTCTGTGTTGATCTATCTTCATTTTCCACTTAATCAGGATTATTTTTTAGAAAGCTTGTCTAGCTGGATGGAGAAGATGGCAAGTGTCAAGGACTGGGTACCTTTTCTACAATCTGAAGGCATGCTTTCAACTATGCCATGTTCTTTCCAAATTTAATAAAATCAGGACATTATGTTTCAAAAGAAGTAGAACATAAAATGATAGAAAAGACTACTGATGAAAAAGAAGATTAAACAAAAAATACTAAATTAGGTTGACTCCCATCTCTTACTTCCAAAATAACTATTTAGCAATAGCAGAATACAATGTATTTTGTATATTGTAACTACAGGAGAGCTCAGTGAGTCTTCATGATTGACCATTTCCTATTTGATAGTTACTTTTATCTTCTTATCAGAAATAACATGCCTTGATGCCTGCAATGTCCCCATTTACATGTATAGTTAACTGTAACTCTTAATATCATTTAAATTTCCTGCTGTAATAGAAGATTTGAACACAGAGAAATCAGGTCATGGGAGAAATTTACATCCTCAAAGATCTATTCAAGATTATTCCGTATATATATACTGTGTATACATAGCCTATTTATGCAAATAGAACCTTTTTGTCATGGGAAAAATGTTTGGAATGCACTTAGCTTCATAAAGAAAATATCACTACAATTCATCAATCTCTTTTTACTCTTGGAAACTGGATCTCTTTTGAGTTACATGTTGCAGAAGTTCATAATTCAAACAAAAGCAGAGTCACTATGAAAGGGAACATTCCAAACTTTTGCAATGAAAGCAAGCTTATTAAAAGGAAAAAAAAAAAAAAAAAGTATTCAAGTGTTCACAAAAGTTACTTGAATGTAAGAGCACAATAGAACAAGTGTTGGAAATAGACAGGAATATGGCCATGCACATATGGGAGAAAGATTGTTGATCTATTATGTAATATTTCTACAAATACAAATGGAGAAAATCCCAAAAAGAATTTAAAAAATCTTTAAAGTCACCTTTAAAGATTGCAATTTAGGAAAGCATTCTTCTTAGACACATGGAATTAAATGGTGTTCTAAAAAGCAAATCTGTATTATTTTTTTGTTGCTGTTTCATATTAGAATTTATAACTTGTGATTTAAGTATAACAACTTAAACTTGTGATTCACTTGGGAGCGATGTATTCCTTGTTTCAGATGACGAACAAAAGAAAGTTCCAATCATTTCTACAAAAGAAACTTAGAGCTTCCATTCTCTTTCAGGCACATTATTTGTCCTGCCAAATTTAAGATTGTTTCTCAATTGTGATCAGAGCAGGAGAAATTCAGTCTTGAAATATGTCAGTAAAACAGATAGTTGAAAACATCCGCCATAATAAAATGGGTGTAAATGTTAAGAATTCATCAGTGTTTGTATGGGTGAATTTTTGCTTTGTGCAACATCTTCAGATGAGCTACCATTGTTTTCAATATCACTGTAACAGACTGTCATTGAAAAAAAGGAATTAAAAAATGTAGAAAACCAATATTTACATGTTGTGATTGCTTGTTTTCAAAATATTTTAGTTTAAAAATTCAATGGAGACCATATTAATAGTAATATTTTCATATACTAGGAAAATTTAAATAAAACATTCTGATATTCATATGCCATTTTCTCCAAATAAAAATGAAATATTTTAGGTTTGATAAAACTAAACTATACTTGTTTCCCTCTACCATTTTCTCAAAAAATTTTAAGACGACTGCATGATTCAACTTTCTTCTGTAGTACTTCTCATTCCAAACAAAGCCCATAGAGCATCTCACCCTCAGCTGTGAAACCCAAGAGTCTACTCATAGAGATGCATTGACTGTATTGGCTTGACACAGCCACATAAGCGTAGAGGGAGGCTTTATGTGACCTGTTTTGCTGTTCTGCTGTGTCACTGGAACTATTCTCATTAATGCTCCAGCAGAGAATGAAAACTGAGATCTAATGGAAATGTAAAGGTCTCTTGTTTCCTATGATAAACGTAACCTTGATTATCCAAGTTCTACTGGGATAGAGGGAAAAAAAAAAACAAAACAACAAAACAAAACACAGGACCATCAACAACCTAAAAATGTCAAGACAATGAAATATCTCCAATGGATTTTATTAGAAGCACATGCTTAGCATGAAAGGCAGCATGGGTGAAAGCATCATTTGTTGGAAAATATAATGAGTGAGAGACAGAGGTTTACCAGAATTGGAAGTCAATGCCTAGGAGACAAGGAGGAAGACCTCAAGATGGCATGACAATGTACAGGAAGCTTTTGGGGCTTTGGTTTTTTAATAAATGCAAAATTGTTAGTCATAATACTATAGTTGAGAGCTAAAGATACTGATTCATTTAGGAATATTTTTTTTTCTTCTATGAAGAAAATATCAGATCCAAGTAATAATAAAGTGTGTTCCCAGAAATGGGTTCTACAGATACCTTCCTTTCTTCAGGTATTTTCTTTAGGAACATAAAACTGAAACAAATATAAAAGAGGAGAAATAATTCACTGTTAAAAATAATATTTTGTTAACAAAGAATCTGAATTGAAAAAAATATAACCCACTTATTTCAGTTGTGAAACTTGGAGATTCTGAGCTGCAAGTATGAGGGCCGACCACTCTTGCCATTCCTCACATTTATTGAAAAGCCTCTCTTCCCATTCTTAAGAAGCAATATTCTAGGAAGTCTAACTGTACAGTATCCAGCCCTCTTCCTTCTCTTTTTACTGTAGTATTTAATGGCAAGTAGCCACCATCATTAGCTAACTTGCTGTAATATTTCCATGTTCAATTACCTCCTGTTTCAAATAACTTTCCAAACAAATAGTTACTCATTCAAACAAAGTTCCATACTAAGAAAATATTTAACTATTTTCTTTATCAATTGTATATGCAAGAGAACTATTCATTTTAAGATGTGTGCCGATGTACCAAAATGGTAATGAACGAACACTGAATAAAGTCTTCAAGATAAAATCATCCACAGCAAACTTTCATTAATAGTTTTATGGTTGTCTTCTGTTCTAGCTTTGTTACAAGGCTTTTCTATGGATTACAGGACAAGGTAACAAATAGTACAGAAGTGCAATGAGTGCTTTTTGGCATTACAGTAAATGAATTAGCTGTTAAACTGGTAACTGGTGTGGAAAACTCCAGAGTTCATTGTGCCTCAGTTTAAAAAAAAGATCAAATAGCATAGCAGATTTGAAAGACAATGTAGGATCTCAGAAACTGGTCATGGTGAGAAATTCAAGCCTCTAACATGCTTTGTATTCTACTGGACTTAATTTATTGACAGTTTTCAAACAATGAATGAGTTGGATAAAATGTTTTGCAATTTGAACTTTCTTCAGACATCCAACACATAATGAGACAAATCCTGTAGTGGGGTAATTTTCCAGTCCTTTTCTTTGCAGTGATTGCCAACACTAAAGTAGTTATGGGGCAAGGGTAAATGTGACAAACGGAAGAAGAGTGAGGCGAGAGGTGGGCGGGGAGGGGAGGTCTGGAAGTGGTGCCAGTAACAACCATGGACCTACTCATCGGTGTACATACACGGGGAGAAAGATTTACCTGGTGATATTTGGGAGCTTTTATGCTAAAAGTCATTGCTTGCTTATTACTCTAGGATATGCGAATTTAGGGAAAACCAATTCTCTGATCATATTTTCATTTGCTTTAATGCTACTTTAATGCTACCTCCAGTAAAATAAAATTAAAAAAAAAAAAAGGGGGGGGGGAAAAAGCAAAGGTTTTCTGGAGGGAAAGGTCTTTCTTCAAAATACCAGATGTCACCTAAATTCTTTTCAAGCAGTTCTGAAAACCCACAAACTTTTAAACTCAATAAATCTGCACTAGATAATGTATTCATGAAATAGGTTGATTTGTATTTTTGGGAAGAAACAAAAATAAACAAAATCTGGGTAGGAATTCCCATATTTTATCTTAATGTCTCGTAGTCTATGGTTTATTTATTTGGACTTGTGGAACAAGGTAAGAAGGAAAAGGTTTTAGTCTGTGATACACGGTTCTAGCAACACACTAGTTTGTTTTGTCTTTCCTGTCCAAGTAAATTTTGGTGGAACGTACCATGACAGTTGGTCTCTAGATAAAAACATTCTGACAAGGTTTCATGAAACTGGTAAAACATAGATTACTTGAGGCATTCTGAGATCAATTAGAACAGTGCCAAATAGGTTTGCAACCAGCTATTGAAGAATGTGTTAACCAGTTTATGTAAACTGAAAAATACAGAATATTTCCTTTCTTCTCATATTTATCCTCCTGGTGTGATCAGACTCAGTGATTGGCCTGCAGGATATGTATGTCTTATATTATTTAATTTGCTGCCTTTATTTTCTCCCTTTCTGTTTAAATGCCTCAAGTTGAATTAATGGAAGCTTCCTTAGTTTCTCAAAGATCAGAGAAAGATGGATTTTACTTTTTTCTTTAGCTTTTTCTTCACTGAAGAAAATAATTCCTCAGTGTCATAGATTATACCGTGTTTGAAAGCTGGATAATAGTATATCTGGCCCTTTGAAATTTAAAATTTTGAGTTTATTCCCCAAATTCTTTTGAAATAAAATGTGAAATGCATAACCCTTAATATGCATTGCTCACTGTTAACTAACTTCAGCATACAAATAGCTCATCATGATTTTAATCCAATCTCCTAAAGCTTATTAACTAACTTTAGACTATTCATCCAGTCCAAGTTATGTAGTATCATAGAGCTATTTGTTGATGGTTTGTGAAATAAACCCTTATCTTTTTGGAATTGTTGGTTAATTCATTTATTAGACAAAACTCAGATGTGTTGCTCAATCACTCGCTTGTAAATTTTCACTTCTGTGCTTACTCTCCAAAATTTAGAATACACACCTTGACTCATTGTTAGACCATAGAAGATCCCCTGGAATTAATTTGTTTCTTTAGCATAGAATTAAGTTTTAGTATAAATATCTATCATCATTAAAAATGCATTCTAAATTTGTAAATATTCTTCAGTATCAAAGTTATCTTCTTGAAGATTTTCAGTTAATAAACTTTACTGTTAGGAAATTAAAGAACAAAAAGAAAAGAGACAGAAAAACAATTAAATTACTATTAATAAATGATATTTTGCAACATCTGCCCAGAAGCTTTCCAGTACCAGGTTTACAAATTGTGACATCAATTCCCCATTGTTCCATTAGTGATTCTCACAGATAAAAACCTAGCAATATGTTCTTTACAAAAATGTTATGTGACCAAGGGACAAAACTTGCTCAGATAGGACAGTAAGTTGTTATTTCAGGACATGACATCTATTACCTGAGCCAAAAGTTTTTTGGTCCTTTCTTCTTTCATATATGGACTCTAGAACTTCCTTATTCAACTTGGAAGTGATCTCATCTTTTTCTTGGATCCCAGCTGAGCAAAAATCCTTTAAAGGCATTTAAGAAATACTTAAAATGTGGAAAACAATACCTACAGACACAATTCTTTTCTATTTATCTAATATTGTTATATGATGTTTAAACATAATTGCCTATGGCCCTCCCAATATCTCTAAATAAAATCTCTAAATAAACAATTGAGAATGGAGATACGGCCATGTATACATCAGGGAAGGTTATTTGGCGTGAAAAGACACTTTCATTTAAGCTGTAAAGAATGTATCTTGTTTGACCTTACATGAGTCTAGCGGTTAGTTCTGAGTCACTGAGAGAATGTGGCTTAGAATTTAATTTTGATTGACAAGTGGCCTCCCACTGAGGGAACACTGAAAAGTGCTGAGGAAGCAACATCCCACATGAGTGAGCTGGTTTTGTGGTTTTGTTTGCGACAATTTGGATAACCAAGAGCCAGAGCAGATTAGAGGGTTGCACAAATACTCCAAGCAGTCAGGTTAGGGCCCCTAAACTGCCCTCTCCCTCCTTCTGAAGAGCATTCAGACATTGCTATCTTGTGGGTGCTGTAAGGTGTGCTGGCAGTAGGAGGAGATTGAGAAGCCTAAATTCAATATGAGGGTTTCCAAACACGGCAGTTTCTCTGTATGTCTCACCTCCTCCTGGGGTCCTGCTGTTGCCCAATGTAACTGCCAGCGGGTATAAAAGAGCATGTTGTAAAAATGAACAGCGATGTCTACCATGACATGGATCTGACACTGAGGAAGAAGGCATTTATCTGAGTGTGCATTTGTCACTATGGAAAGAGACTTTGTGCCCATGTGGCTAAGATGATATGATGGACTTCATTTTGGCAAAACAGTTTTAGTGAAATATCTATCTCCTATTGTGCCTTCACAGGAAGCCTTTATGAAGCATGCTGAAGCAAGCTATGATGTCCCAGGACAGTTTTCTATAAATGGCTGAATTTGCAACATAAATAAGTTCCTCTGGTGCAAGAAAGATTAGACGTGAAAAATTTTGATAGTGTCTTTATTTACTAATGGATTTGGGGTGCGTTTTCTTACAACTTGAGATTTGATACAGCAAGTAGCAACCTTGGAGCACTGGAAGACACTTTTTTATTGTATGCATTTAGGTAGGTAGGTTGGTTTGTCTGTGCTTCTAGCCTTGCTATATTATTTTTCATTGCCTTTGAGGGGAAAAAAAGTCACATTAAGGAGTTATAGAATTCTCTATGCTTTGTTTGGCAGGCTTTCATACAGCAACTTGAACCCACCTAACTTCAGTCTATCTTTTACATAAATCATACAAAGGGCTTCAGAAAGACATAAGCTATTGAAAATACACAAAGTGCTCTTTTCCCACAAAACTTCAAACATAACAGCTGTTCCCTGTTTTTTTAATTCTTCTAAGAATGCGGGGATTTGACAAGTTGCAATATAGATTATATTTATTTAGTTCATATTCTGTTTTTTAACAATTATTTCAATAACTATATAAAATATTTGAATTTACACTTTGCACTTTACTTTTTCTTTCCCACTCAGCTGCATGAAGAAAAATAATGACCTGTCATACCATTGTCCAAGAGATGATTCTTCTCATAAGAAACTGAAAAATATGTTCTGTCCACCATAGTTTTGAATTTATTTAAAGGGATATTCATATTTAGAAATAAATTATATCTAGAAAACAGAAATTAGGGGCATTTTTTTCTGTACATATTAGCATAAATCCAGATTATGTAGTTAATAACATTATTGAACATCTGAAGTACAGAAGTCAGAGCTGATGCTTAATTCACATGATTTCTGTGGAAAAGTGTTTTGTCTGGTTAGTTCTTCCTGAGTAATTGCAGGAAAAAGATTGCCTTTAGTTTAAAGGCAGGTCATCCATCTGTCCTTCTTCCAAAAGGATCATCACATAATTTCTGACATGAAATGCCAGACTATTACAATTAGACTGTAGAAAACATTTACAGTGTCATTCACAGCAGCTAAAATTGCTTCTGTAACTATTTCCTATGCTAAGTTTAGGGAAGCCTACATATGGTTACAGCCAAGGTAAGCACATGTCTAGGATATGGTCAACATTCAATTTTAATGGAACCCATTTTGGCAAAAGTAGTTGTTTGCTTTTAGAAGGAGGTCAGCTTTCTGTAGTTCCATCGTGGTTAGTTGTCTGGATTTCCCACAGACTTATTTAGAATAGGTCCTGTAGGGATATTGGTGTGTACCATAGTTTAAGATGTATTCCAGCTGTGGGCTAACTTTCAGAGGCAAAGAAGTAAACAAAAGTAACAAATATGAGTATATAGAAAGCCACTTCATTGCAACAATTAAAGCTTATGTTATTTCTAACACCAAAGCACAAAAAGCAATTGTGTTCTGCCTTCTTAAAGAGATTAAACTGCAATTCAGTAACTCGTGTTTACACAGCTAATACAAGCTATTGGAGTACATTAACACTCTTTACGTATTTATAAATTGCTAAATACCCAGCTAGGATTTTGTTCCCAATTTTTTTAAGTCATTGGAGGATAGGTTAATTTGATTTTACATTACATTTCTAATCCATTGTTTTTGTTGTGGCAATGAAAGATCCACAAAGTAGTTAGTACTTATGAGTACTGCTAGTGCTATTTGATCTTTCCCTGAGAAACAGTGTTATGAAAAATTGAATAAGTAATCCTTCCAGAATTCCTCAAGAAGATACTTCTGAAAGTCAAACTTCGGGGTTCAATTTCAGTTGTGAACTGGCTCAGCAGGCCTCTCTAAACCAGGGATTAGATTATTTACCCTTCACATTTAATACACAAACAGGAACAAAACCTTTGGAGTTGGTGCCAGCTTTTGAAACAAGACCAGGAAAGCGGCCGGAGCAGTTGTTTGTTGTGGGTTGTGCCTCTCCCCATGAGTAACTCTCACCGGAGTCTCTGGTTCAGTATCTCATCTTTCCCAAACCTTGCAACTATTACACACAAATTCTCTAGCAGAGCAATGTTAATAATAATAGGCCTAAAAAGATGTCCTTCATAGTGTGTTAGAGTGCTATGTAAAACAAACAAGTGGAACAAGTGCTAGAACACCTACTTGGGAATCGTATGTGAGCCTGTAGAATTTTTGGTGCTCCAGAGGCTGTTTCAGGCAGATTCACCATGGAAGTACTCATGGAGTGCGGGATAGGAGCCTGGGTTTACACAGGTGTTTTCTTACTAAAGACAGCCCTCATGAGCAGCTGAGAGAGGTGTGCAACTTAAACAAGGCTGTACTTAAGCTGAAAAAACACCTAGGGAAGAAACCACAAGGAAGGCTCTAATTTATTAATGCATAATAATAATAATAATAACAACAACCACAGCAACAATAACGTGCTATTAAACAATACAATAAATTTATCATTATTGTTGTGGTTATTATTATTATTATTATTATTATTATTATTATTATTATTATTATTATTATTATATTTACTTATACTCTTAAACAATCTCCTGAAAGTAAAGATAAATGTACACATCTTCTCTGGTTTGAATAATCATATGTATATGCAATCATCTATCAAGGAAACTACATGCTTTTATGTAAATATGTATGTGTTTATGTATGTACGAATGTATACACAAAGGGCATTTTGATATGCATTATTGTCAATCAAGAAATGTATTGCTATTTGTTTATTGGAGTACTAATATAATATAGTTACACATCTCAATTATGGTCAAAACCTTTTTAGTACCCCGAACATACATATAAACATAGAATCATAGAATCATAGAATCATCTGGGCCGGAAGGGACCTTCAAAGGTCATCTAGTCCAACCCCCCTGCAGTCACAGGGAGACCTCCAACTAGACCAGGTTGCCCAGGGCCTCGTCGAGCCTCACCTTGAATGTCTCCAGGGAAGGGGCCTCAACCACCTCACTGGGCAACCTGTTCCAGTGCTCCACCACCCTCATGACATAAGTAATAATATGACAATAAGTACAGAAAAGAAAGGAAAAAGCTGGGAGAAATAGCTATAATGGGAAGTTCAGGATGAGGCATACTCATTAAGTTTGCTTTTCAATTGTTCAATATGAATGCAGATATGTATTTATAAAATATATTCATGGCCCTCTTTTAGAAACTGCAATTATGTTTATTAGGTTTTAAATACTTAACACCATTGTTTTTAAAAGTAGCTAGGATATACTGCTACCATAGTCCTGAAATCAAGTAATTAAAACTTGGTACTAAAATACTAAATGGGTACCTAACTTTGTCATTCTTAACATGAGTACAATGCTTTTTAATTATTTTTCTCTGATCCAGCACAGAATTTCATCACATATCCTCTAGCCTTCAAAAAAAGCTTATAGGACTGACAATCAGGGTCATTAAAATCTAAGTGTTTGAATGGGCTTTTGAGATCTTCTAAAGAAGGCCAAGGTGCCTGCATAGCTTTGGGAATGTTTTGCCCACAATGTTGTTTTCAACTTCATGCATACTTTACACATTATATATGAAGATAACATTCCTTGTGTAGGGAACAGGTCTCTTCAGGCAAGACTGTTCCCACAAAAATTCATGTGCTTGATTTTATGCAACTGGAAGTAGTTCTGCTGATTTCAGCTGAACGGAGAGGCTAAGATTTATGTGGTCTCTCTTTATAAGGTCAAACACAAAATAAATAAAGAACAGAACATAAAGAATGTGCAGTTTTAGGAGGAGGAATGAAGTTTATCAACTAGAATACAGCCAGAATTTTATTCTAAAGCCCTCCCCTTGAAACAGTATGCATCATAAACTAGCTGCGATGTGGATGGTCTCCTCACTGGGAATTTCAGACATTTCTACAGTATTTTTATTTTTATTTATTATTTTCTCTCTTCTAGATTATAAATAATAATAAACAGAATAAAAGAGTTTGGATAGTATTATTGATTGGAATAATCTGCGTTGGACTCAGTAGAACCCATTTCACAAAAACTAATCTTGTTTTAATACACAGAAGAGTATGTTGAGGATTAGAAATGTTCACACCACTTCCACTAAAACTGGAGTTCTAACAATGTATTTCCTGAAAGAAGATCTACAAATAAATTGAAATATGCAGGCTAGCAAGATGACTTTTATTCTACAGTCCTGCTGTAGACTGTCAGCATCTCAGCTTCACAGCTGAGTGATGTGATGCAATAGAAAGGAGCATACTTTACTGGAAATCCAATAAAGTTTGAACACATACATAAATAATACACATGAGTATCAAGGTCAGAAATACTGATTAATAATTAACAACAAATTTCTTGATTCTTTCAATAGAAAAGTTATCAATATCACTTACTGAGATACTGAGAAATAAAGTTTAAAAATTAAAATTGAGCAAATAGGATTTTCCATCACCAGTAAGGTCCCAATCATTTGATACTTTGCATGTGCTGTCTCACTTATGCAAAGTTCTATACGTTTATTGACTTTCACTAAATGCGTAGTACTGCTAATATCAGTGTGAAATATCTGCATGAATCTTTCCTCAATTAAAACTCGATTTTCAGTGTCAAGCCTTTCACACACCAAGGTAATTTTCCTTGGTGACAAATATTCACTAACATCTCCAAAATGTGAAAAACAAATATTTGCCGATAAGAAGTTAAAAATATAGGTTTCTTGATAAATTCACTAACTTTTGAGACAATCTGGTACCTTTTAATTATCATGCTTTAGGGGAACTGGTTTTGTTTTTCAGCAAAAACTTGAATCACTTTGTACCAATAGAAACTATGGCTCCACACCCTACTTTCAGAGACACCAAAAATTTTTCCAATGGGTTGTTGGCTTCTTTTTTTTTCCATTTTAGTTTTATTATTAAAATAGTGAAGGGGGGGTTGTAATTTTATTTTTATGTCAACAAACTTATTTTCAGCTGCTCCCGCACTATTTTTATAATCTGTCTCCTGTAGCCTTAGGCACCTATTTCTGTATCCTCATTTAAAATCATAATGGATCTTATCTAACTGTTTTCTTAAGGAGCTTTTAAGTGGCATCTCTTAGACTAGAATGTTCACAAATAAGTCTGAAAGAAGAACCAACTCTCATTTAATGCCCCTAGGGAATCTTTGGGGCACTTTTGAATATAACACCTATAGTTGCCATTTCCTGGTATTTAGCTGTGCACACTGATCAGGTGAACACTTACATATCTTTTATTCTGAGAGTCAAATTTTAAAATGTCTTCCACTTCTTTCTTAATAGTCTCTTGGGATCTGGTCCAGACACATTACTAAGCATGACCCAAACTTTAGGTTGATTTCCCTATACTTATGTTACCCTATATTTAAAGCTATTTGTGAATTAACATGCTTTCTGAGATTGGAAATTTGGTTGGGGTGATTTCATTAAATGAGACTTTGGTACAGTTGCAGGCAAAAGGGAAATTTTCTAATAAAATATTTCAAGTAGAGTTTTTAAAAAGTGAGTGAAAATAACAGCATTCATCCCAGTTTTCCTCCTTTGGACAAAATGCTAAAGTAAACTCTCTGGATTCAAAATTTGTCTACTATTTGTTCCATATCAGACATATCAAAAATAAAGCAATAAATGACAAAGTGTGATATGGAAATAAAAAGGCTTTAGCATATTTCTTAATATTAGGAAATGCAATTACAATTCCAAATATCAAATTTAAATAAACTCTAGACAATTAAAGTAATATCAGAAGTAATAAATTTAATAGGTCAATGTCTCTAAAGTCAACAAGACTGTAGCCTTAGAAACATAGAGCTTAAAAATATTCACACTTTGGTCTTTCTTATTGTATTCTGCATAGCACTGTTCTATACTACATGACAGCTGTATTAAGTGCTAAAGGAACTTAATCCAAAAATATTTCAGCACTCTGTTTCTTCTTCATTAAAGCTTACTCAAATCAGTTTTAATGCAGTATAAAGATTTGCAGGATGATATTCAGTCGGATAGAGAAGACAGAAAATCAAGAAGAAGAGAGAAGGACAAGAACATGACATTTAAAAACTGCAAAGAACTTTACACAGAAAGTGATACCCAGAACCACTGTGGGGAAAAAAGTAAAGGAGCAGACTTGTACTGAATAGTATACAATAAAATTTGTAAAGGTTTGGCTTTTAAAAATAAAATACCAGAAATGAAAAGAAAAAGTGGGTAGCAATAAAGTTTTTTTAAGTATTGTCCTTGTGCCATACTACTGGAAAATGCATTTAACAAACATTGTAAATGTTCCACATTTTTAGACCCATATAACTACTAACTCAACAAAATGATTCTACAGTTAGTATAAATCAAACAAGAATCAGGATTTATTTTTATTTCAAATTTCTTATAAAGAATTTAGTTGATACACTGTCCACTTAAAGCAGTATTATAGTATCCAAATGTAAAAAGTGCAAATATTTCAGTGTTTTGAGTAGGTTTACACTTTTTTATTTTTTAACCCAGGCACTTTTAATAATTTCCAAGCAATAAAAGTACTTCATTGAGATGTTTTGAGTCAGTTGATAATCAAATATTGTATCTGTATCTGCAACTATTATTTTTTCATATTTCAAAAAGTACTGCCACATGTTCAAAAAGTAGAGTTATAGGACATAATATTGCACTATAAACAATAACTAAGTTTTTGGAAAAATGGATAACCTTGGCTATCTTAATATTTGTGACATTTGTCATCAATTTATTGTTTTATTTGCTACTTATTTATTACTCATAACACCCTGACACTATTCAAACAGTAAACCTTAAAACTGATGAAGCCTTTATTCATCACATGCAGCATTTTTTATGTGGCATAAAACCTTATTTTCAATCGGCTCTTGTTCAATTTTTCAACTCTGTATAAAAGCCATAGCGTGACAGAGAAAGAAGAAAATAAAACATCAACAGTCTTGTCCTTAGACTTACAGATTAAACATCATTTTGGTATTAGACATAATGAACTAAGTTGCATTGTAGTTTTATGTCCTAGGGAATTATTAAACATAGTCTCAGCACAATGCCATCTCAGTTTTCCACATCAGACAGGGAAATTTTTTTTGTTGTTTATGTGTGGTTTAGGAGCTGAAAATACCTTGGTGTCCTAAATGCAGGAAAGAATGTTCACCCCTATAGGGAGCACACCAGTGTAGTAGAATACAGCAACACCATCATATATTCTCATCCAGCTTTAAGAAATAACATCAGAGTTGCACTAAATTTGAAGCAGACAAGAAAATATAGTGGCCTATATAATGTCCTAGATCTTTAAAAACAAGAACTAAATGGGTTCATGATGCTGACAGATAACAAGAAACCTCCCCTTTGATCTAATTTTTGTAAATTCAGTGTGATGTTACTTGTAAATAAGATAACATTCAAAAAGATGCCTCTTCAAATGACTCGTTGACTTATTCTTCCAAGATACACATCTATATCGTAAGGTTTAAAATATCCGTTCTAAACAGGGACAGTGCTATTATTATTGGGGATTTCTGTGGTAGGCAGAGGATCTTCAGTGCCCAGCAGAGCTGACAATGTACCCTGGCTAAATGTAGAAGTTACTATCCTATGAAGGTGTAATAATATTAGGAGGCATTGTCTGAATACAGGCCAGTGAGAAAATGGTTTTCTTGACCTTCTTGAAAACATCCGATAGGAGATCAATCTGCTATCTTTAGGTGCTTTGGTATATTTTAAATGATCCTAATATTCATTCCACTCCAGTCTTCCATTACACCCTTCACTTTCAAAACTGACCAAGTTAGGCCTCTGCCTTTATAGAGTCAGATTCCTGCCCTTCTAGAAGCACATGCATTTACTGGAGTTTATTTTATATGGATTTAAAATGCTGAAGTAGTGTGTTTTCACAATAGGATAGAGAAACAGGTTTGTGCACTGGTTTTGATTCACCTGGAATTTCACCAGCTTTGCCTTACGTGCAGGGTTCAAACAAAGTTTCAGTGATGTCTTCCATATCTGCCTTGAGTGAGATCCAAAACCGTAAATCTCTCCTGTGCTCTACAAGGTGGTACAGTCAGAACTCAGCCCAGGTCTTCTGAAAGTTTATTTGAAGCAAGATCAAAATTCAGGGCTGTAGTTAAACCAGAATTGAGACAGATTTGGCTATAATTTGCATCCAGTCGTGAATGATTTACAGAATCCCAAGAGATGGTATTAGGCTTTAGTGTTACTGTACTTACCAGCCTTTAGCAGGAGGCACGAAGGAGGAAGTCATGTTGGTCTGGTTCTCTTGGCAGATGTGAATGCACTTTCACCCAGGCTTGTTCTTAGTGAACTTTGTTTAGAGGAGAGGTTACTCTTGCACAGAAAAAGATTTTAACTTGATTGCCTCTACTTTTGAATTTAATAAAGGATATCAGAATATGATTTAAGATAAAATCCAGGAAATAAAGAATACAATTTAATGACTTGCCTTTCTTGCCTTTCTTATCCCCTATCCTTTTGATTTGCTGTTACAATAATAAAATTTAGTATTTTTGAATACGTAAACATATACTTGTGATTTTAAGTCATGCCTTTGACCATCTCAACATGTGATGTTTTCTTTGCTCCTGTACTATGAGTTGTGTTCTTCTGTTTGTGTTTAGTACTCTTATTATACAATTAGAGACAATTACAGAAAGGAGATGATACTGTATTCTGTAATACTTATTATTTAGTGATAGATTCAGCTCCTCCTTACTCAGTTGGTTTAACAAATAAAACTTCTTCTTCGACTATGGCCTTCCACTGACATAAATTAGACAACATTGAGATAGGAGTATAATTTCATGTACTGTATTCTTATTCAGCAAGTATCCATTTCCTTAATTTTATTTTCAGCACCAGCCAAGCATGCACTTAATTTTTTACTGTATTTAATTTTAATTCTGATATATCCAGTTGGAGTCAAAAAGTATTAATCATTTTTTCCAGAATACTGATCCACATGCATGTTTTCTGTCTTAGCTTATTTGAGCTTTCTGTCACAAGAAAGCTCCATGGTAACTCAGTATATGGAAACAGATGTCAGGTCACACAGAGCCTATGGAATGAAACCTGAAGACAATGGAAAAAGCTCTTTCAATTCAATACATTCTGGCAATTTGCTCAGCTTCACAAATAAGAAAGCTTTAAAGATGTTTAATGCAAGAGTTCAGTACACTTAAATAATCACTAAAAGATTCAGTCAACCTTTTTTCGTGTGAAAAGATAACATTTAAGAGTACACACATCTTTCTTACCTTTTCTTCTTCTTCCTCCCTCAGAGATCCTCTATTTCAAATTAATTTTAAGAATCTTCTCAGAATGGCTTCTTTAGGGAAATTCAAATGTTGGCTATATAAAGTTGTCTCCACTTAAATGAGTAAAAGTTTCAGAAGCAGTTAAGTCTCATTGACTATCAAAGAGATAACAGACCTCAAATCACATAAGCCATTTTTCTAAAGAAGCTGTATGTTCTTTCATCATACAGGTACTTTGAAGGTCTCCCTGCAAGATCTCTTACTATTCAAAAGACTCAGAAATGTAAAATGAGGTTTAATGTTACCACTCATTAAATCTGTGAGTCATCTTTCAGAACTTAGTTTATATCCTATGAGGTAGATTCTTTGCAACCGGCCAAAAAAACTCACTCCCACCTGCAGTACTATTTAATTTCCCCAAATTGCATTTTTACACAAAGATAATGTGAGTTTAAATTTACATTTTAGTTTTATATATATTCTTAAATTGCCCATGCAGAAAAAATCAACATTTGCCTATCTAGTTTCCATATAACTATCAGTGATTTTATCTTTTTTCTGGGCTTCTTTGATACATGCTGAGGGCTTTTTTCAACCGAGGTCACAGGTGTGTTTACATAGTACTTACCTGACTTATGTTTAGCATGCTTAATAAGCTTTATGCAAAACCAAGCACCTGCTCTTCTTTAAATCAAATGATGTGTCAATTGTATGAGTGGAGCTTTGTATTTCAGAAAAAAAAAAAATAAAAAAAACCTAAACAAAACTGTTGCAGGCCCTTGGGTCAATAAAGAAGTAACATTTGGATCTTTCCATGGAATTGTCCTTGTTTCCTTGTTTCAGGAGGTGACTACTGATCTTCTGTACATCAGCACTAACACCAGTGCAGAAGGAAAGGACTGTGAAGTGTCTTTTCTTTACACCTCATCATCTTCTGAGCCTGAAAGGAAAGCAGAAATAAAAGAGTTCCAATGAAGGTTGGGAAAGCTTTATGAAGGTTGGGATGAGGGGTCTGGGCCACTTACCCAGCCCAGAGGCAACCACAAAGGAGTGATCCAGCTTTTGACTCCTGTTTCTACAAGTAAGAGATAATACTTAGAAAGCCCTCAGAAAAGCCTAGAGCTAAAGGAAATCAGTGATGTGCAAGTTAAAAACATTTAGAGGAAGCATGACTAAACAGATCAAAGGCAACTATGTAAAAACAGACCAAATATCATTATTTTTTTTTATTTTTTATCTTTAGAAAGAGAAGCTGGTCCTATATCCCATCACTACTTGAAAAAATTTAAAGGTTATAGAGACCTGGCAGAATAGTGTCTTAGAGAATTTCTGAGCACGTAGAAAACAACTAGGCAGAAAACCTAGACAAACACATTTCCTGGTCAACTGTGCAATGTCATAATAATATTTTTCCTAGCTTTCTGTATTTAGCAAGAAGTATTTTAGCTTGACAGCTTTTGAAGGGAAGAGCACTAAGAATATCCTTCTGAATAATTTGCCAATGGCATACCAGAAGCAGTTTGACAAATTATGTTGACATTTGTATATAAATAATGATCCTCAGGGCTTGCAATTTACTGAACATCTTCAGGTAATTTAGAAATAAATAAAACAAAGCTGCTTCCCTTGTGCCCATCTCCACATTTCAACAGGATTTATTTTCTCTAGAAAGATACTCTCTATACAGCATCTGACAGCAATCTTAGGCCTTCTAGAAAAGTGAGACAGGTAAGTCAGCTTCTGACACTTAGTCCTTTTTCCCCTCTGCACAATTCAGCATAAGCACAGTTTCATAACTGAGTACCAAGTAGCATCTGAGGTAATGAGAAGGAAGAATTTATTTTCTAGAAATGTGAAGCTTCTGTACTAAACTTATGTTAAGCCTCAGAAACCTCTAAATTAGCTGCTGAATGTTTCAGAAATGTAGACATGTACCTAATTTTGTCAGTCTCTAATGCTTATGAATAGATTTCCTAAAGTCTCAGCTGTTTATAGTTTTCATAAATGGCAAACAAATGTGCAACTACATAACACTGAGATCTAAGTAAATTCTCCAGGCTGAGCTAAGCTGCTCAAGATGTAACAAGTAAAAAACTATGTGGGAAAGACGTGAAAATCCTGGGGATAGATGGAGAAATTCACTTCCTTGCAGAAGAGACCTCAAAAAAGGAAAAGCAGTGTAAGCAAGACTCAGAAGTATCCCTATTCAGTGTTTGGAAAGGGATTGGGAAGACACAACTCTTAGTATCATCCACAGAGAACTGGGGAAAAACTTCAAAAATCAAGACTATAATTCAGTGCATACATTTTACCAGCAGTCAGAACAAATAGATTAACTTTCAGCCTTTAAAGTCTATGGAGAATTGAATGGAGATATCTCAATACTGGGCCCCGCTGGAGTAGGGCAGACACTGAAGACTTTGGACAGCAAAAACAAAACAAAAATTTTTGCTTTTTCAAACCTTGAGTTACACTCCTTTTTCTTCTTCTTCTTTTTGAAGAGATGCTGTCGACACCCTTGTAACTTGTGAACCTGATAGTACTATCTGCTACAGAAATTGCCCTTTGCTTCCATTGCAGAACTTTGTGTTCAACAGTCATAACTTTGTTGAAATTCTATCTTCTGGTATCAGATATCCAGGTTTCTATATAAAGCTTGGGTTTTTTGTTTCACAATGTTGATTTGTGTGGAAATATAAGCAAAAGGCTAGTGTGTGGGATATAATTTCTAGAAGTAGGATAAAGAAAATATCTCCTGATCTTAAAAGATGGGCTAGCATAATTTTGATTGAGAAAAATTCTAGCCCTTTCTTGTTTAAGTATGGAAACTCAATGTTTTACAAAGATGGACTTTTTTCTATGAGAGGTTTTGTTGGTTTTAATGTTGGTTTTGCTATGCCTGTGCATGAAAATTTTAAGTTTCTTATGATTTTCTTAGTTCCAAGAAATGGATGAGAAGAGGATGTACTTGCTGCCTATAAATCATTAAATCAATAAAAAGAGAGCTTTGTCAGTTTACAGATGCAGCTAGCCTAGGTCTATACTGACCCTGAACTCATTTTACCAGAAAAGATAATTGTTAACCCAGTAAATGTGGTCAAGTTTTTTCAACAGAAATTATCAAATATAAACACAGTAACACAGTCCAGCTACAAAATAGAAAGCAGAAACATTCTTACCATTCTTGAGATGTTAGCAATGGCCTTATTTCTTCATCTGCCCTTCCTCTGGGACCAGGGAGCACCAACTGATGCAGTGGAGGCTTTGGTGGAAAAAAAAAATAATCAGCATCCATCCTATGCAAGCACAATAGAACAGGAGCAGGGAAACCTTTCACTTCTGTCTCCCACCAAAAAGGTAGCAGTGATAATTTACCCTATCCCTCCTGTGGAGGGCTGAGGATAGGGAAAGTGGGATACTCTTTTTTTATGCCTTGGAGTGTAGAGCTGCTGCATTCCTGGCAGATTAGGTGAAGTGATCGTGGGGTGTGAAGGGGCCATGGGACAGGGAACACAGGGGAAGGAAGGAAACTGAGAATGAAAACATTTAGGTTTTTATTAGAATGAGGCTCCTCTGTAGAGAGGGTGATGCTGCAGGGAGCCTGGATTTTGTTATCCTCTTTTTCACATTTACTCCATCAAAGTCTGGTGACTGGAGTGAGCTGGGACACAACGATTTCTCAACTAGCATTTCCACTTGTACACTGGCTCCAGCTGCTGCCTTGTACCTGTGTCTGAGAAAACTGGCACAAACATCAAGGGCAGAGTAGGCTGGCTGCCCCCCAAAGAATATGAAAATCTCTCCTGCAAGCCATGCAGATAAATATGAACACACAACGTGAGGCATGCAGCGACTCATACCCTTGGTGAGTGACAGCCAAGACAACCTGTGTGAGCCTGAACCCAGGAATTCCTCACATTAAGAAGTCAATTCTCCTTAAGTTAAATTTGGCCTTTATTTATCAACTGTACCCTGGCTTGAGCAAAACATAAATGGGCATTTTCCTATCTGCAGGGCTGGGAAGCATCAATGGCAAACTACCTCACACTCCTCACAATAATATTGGACAACTCTGCTGAGGGGAAGGAGATTTTGGAGGAAGTGTCACATAAACTCTAAGTAGTAACACAGTGAGTGATGTACTTTGCGAAACATCTAAGTTTATGTTTCATAAATGTCCTTTAGAGGAAGTGTATGCAAAGCATACAGCATTATGTGAGTTAGGCAATTTGTATTTATACATTTTTATGAGTCTTCCCAATACATTCATCAAAAAAAAGTGAGGAATGTTTGTAAATGATTTTTCTCCCCTCCAGTTCTCTCTCCCTTTTCAGTGTTTGGTAACGCAGCCATCTGTTCTTGGGGTTAGGGGTTGTGAGTTTTGTATGTTTGTGATTTTTTTTTATGAAGCTTAATCATCTTGAATCAAGTGAATATGTATGAAGACATAGCAACAAAATCAAGTGCAGCCGCTGGACAGTATTTTATTTCTTAACCTGCTTGTGTTTACTGTTCATGTTCAGCTCTTTTGTTGTGTTGTATTTATATTTTAAGGTTTTGTTGCAGAAGTATTCGTATTCCTGTAATAGCAAGTTTTTTCATTCTTTGTTTTCATGACACCTACACAGTGACTGCAACTCCTAGCCTTCGTTTTAAAACAAATAAACTGTTTACTTGATTATTGTTGTTTTGTTTGAGGTTTTTTTTTCCACAGGAAAAATACAGGAACTAAATTGACACTGATAGGGACTGCAAACTTCTAATTAAAATAAAAATTTGAATATATTACATATTTTTGTGAAACTACATACTTAAAAAGTAGAAATTAGGATCACCGATTGGAAAATAAAATATTTTCCCTTATCCTTTTATGTATGGATTACCTCTACTATAGTTTGTTTTGGTTTGGTTTGTTTTTCTTTTTGTTTACTAAATGGTCTTACATACTGTCATAATGGACATACATACTGTCACTGATTTAACAGTTCTGTACTTGAAATGGGGAGTCAGGGGCACAATATTTATTTGTCCACATTGACACTAAATATTTACTCTGGAAGACAAGAGGGCAATATTCCACACCACCTATTCCCCAACTGTGGTGTTGCTTTTGTTTCTGAATTCTTTTTGCCATGCAAGTTTTTTCACAGCTGTTGCTTGTAAAATTGGCTTGGATGCTGCTCAATTCAGAGAAATTATATTTTACAACAATTCATAATTCTTTTATCTTCAGAACACAATGGATTTATTTGTCTTTAGATTGGGCTATTTTGTTAATAATCCATGGTCAATAAATCATAGAATTCTCTTGTAGAAATAGTTTTCAGCTTGCATAGAAATGATTTGAAGAACTCATGCCTTTCATTATTGTTCTCCTAATGATTTATTTGTGAATGCAATTTTATACATTGGGGTTGATTTGGATCCTAATATAGGATAATTTTACTATATTTTTGTCATATTAGATTTTTAAAACCATAACAACTTTTAAGTATCATCTGGATGTAATACATTTTTACTACTTTTAGAAAGTCTTTTAACATATAGAAGCAATATTATAACAAAAAAAAATAATAAATACTGAAAAATCTGATCTAAATGATTAATTTATATATTTTAAATTAAACAAATCTTCTTCCCTTTCTCTTCCAGGTTTCAGATTCTTATGAAGACAGGCTTATAAGATGCTCGTTGACATTGAAAAGTTATGAACTTTGCTTCCAGTTTTGATATGTGTAATAAGCATATCTTTACTGATGCCTGTGAAGTTCTGTAGAGATAACAAAGATAATGCTGAACATTAAAAAAAAAAAAGGCTGGAAAATGAGATTTTACTGAACTATGTTCTGTGTAACTCTAGTTTCTGGTACTCAAACTAACTAAAAATTAAAGCTAACTGTGGTATTTTCAAACTGCAGCACAAGGTATAATATTTTAAGTATTCATACAAATCCTACTGGAGCCCATAGGCTGTTTCCCAATATGGTCCCTGAATCTTGATTTATTTAACAAATGTTGAGAGTCTGGACCTTTCAGGAACAATTGAGGAAACACTTCAGACTATGTTTGGATCTATTATCCCTGTTGAGAAAAATACTTCAGACATGTAATTATACAGATAATGTCTGTTAAACACTTTTCTGAATTAGGGTGGTTTCCTCAGGACAGGTTCTGATGGTAATTAAATGTTTCTTACAAAGAATATGAAGGGTAACTAAATGAAAATTACTTTCAAATAGAGACAATACATGGAATACATATTTGTTTCTTCAAGTGAAAAGTACTATTTTACAAAGTTTGCTTGCGTTTTTCCTCTAGCTCTTGCTTTTCCTCTAGCCCTTGCTTTTCCTCTAGCCTTTCCCCTTCTCTCTGTTACTGTGCATATTGCATGATTCACCCTTAGAAACTAAAGAGGAGATTCAGAGATTGTCCATGTGGCACGCAGGTCTGTTTATGCTGAACTGCCCAGTCACAGCTACAACCCAGCTCTTTGGAGAGATGCATTCACCCATCCAGAGCCTGTGCGCAGAATGCTTTGAAGCCCTGGGCAAAGTAGGGATTCCTGGCAGGGACTGTGAGAATGTTTTTAATGTATATATATACGCAATTTTCATCTGTTCTACTTTTCAATACATTACTTAATTCTTGGAGAGTTCATACTCTCCATTTTCTTCCTTTTCCATTATTTTGTTGCCATCATGCCTAATTCAATATACCCATGTTAATTCACCTCTGTTAGTTCCCGTCATGCTGATTTAATATAAATATAATTCTGATTTATGAAGCCATGTATTTTAGAATTGCAAATTTATGGTACCTCTTCATAGACAATAAAGAGTCATAGTATTTATGATTTTTTTCCTTTTTATTTTCTTGAATATATCAACAGTCAGTCAAGAAATCAGAAGCCATGAAAATGGCAAAAGAAGTAAATAATTTTAAGGTTTCACTGCTCAACCAAACTATATAATGTAAAAAAGTTTGAATAAAAATCTGACATGTTTTGCATAATCTCAGCCAGGAGAGTTCAAATGGAAATTGTTTTGCCATTAATAGTGTCTGAAATAAAAATATGTGAATATCATCTGATGTGATTAGTGACACCTTCCACTAGACCATGTTACTCAAAGCCCCATCCAGCCCAATCTTCAACACTTCCAGGGATGGTTCAGCCACAATCTCTCTGGGTAACTTGTTCCAGTGCCTCACAACCCTGACTGTAAAGAATTCCTTCCTAATATCTAATCTAAATCTCCCCCCTTTCAGTTTAAAACCGTTACCCTTCATCCTATCACTACACTCCCTGACAAAGAGTCCCTTTCCCTGATTAAGAGTCCCTCCCCATCTCTTCCCTTTGGATACTGGAAGGCTGTTATAAGGTCTCCCCAGAGCCTTCTCTTCTCCAGGCTGAACATCCCCAACTCTCTCAGCTTCTTTTCATAGGAGAGGTGCTCCAACCCTCTGATCATCTTTGTGGCCCTCCTCTGGACCTGCTCCAATAGGTCTTAGGTTGGGGGCTCCTTCCTTGACCTGCTGGCTACACTTTTGATGCAGCCCAGGATGTGGTTGGCTTTCTGGGCTGCCAGCACATATTGCCAACTTATGTTGAGCTTCTCATCAACAATCACACCCAAGTCCTTCTTCTCAGGGCTGCTCTCAATCCGTTCTTGACCCAGCCTGTATTTGTGTTTGGGATTGTCCCCATCCCTGTGCAGGACTTTGCACTTGATCTTGTTGAACTTCATTATGTTTAATATAACACATATGAGAAAGAAGATTCAAACTACATGACTTGTCAGAAATTCCTTCTTTTAAAGAGGAAAGACACAGATTGTCAGGAATATTTTAATTAAAGTAAAGGCACTGATGCTGAAAGGTTATTTTGTCACTGACCTGAAGGAACTCCCTGTTTTAGTGGCTCCCAAAGAGAGGTTTGTGGGGCCATTGCAAGCAGCCTAATGATCATTCACTTTCATACTGTTCAATTCTAGCCTTCACAATGACTCTTCATGCTTGTGAAATGGTGAGTAGTGATCTGAAATATTTGGGACCCATTGCAGTACTGCTTTAGGTACACTGTGCTATGCTACTCTACACTATGCTATGCTATGCTACATTAAGCTATTACTAGATGTAGTTGTCTGTTAAGAAACACTTTTGTTGTCTTTCCAAAAAAACATGAAAAAATCAAACATCACAGCCCATGAGGATTTTTCTTCTGCATGATAAATCTAGAGCAGTGAAAGTTACTGTCAAGGTTTCTAGATCTTTTAACCCCAATCCCTAGAATTCATGATGAGTTTTTGAATTAAAAAAGCATTGTTTTGGAGGTTACATAGACTTGGATCCTATAAGTATCTTGCATCTTCTTCCCCTAAATGCCAGTTATTATCCCTTCTGTTTACAGTCTTTCTTAAATTGTTTTTCTATTCATGTGTCTTTGTGTTATGTTCTGAGTGATTTAATTCTACAGGTCAGATTTTGTCATCCTGCATCAAAATTCTTCAAGTAATTTTTTGTTTTCCTCTCTTTACTTGATTATTTGAATAATCAGCAGCTTTGTCTGTGCAGCAAGGTATGTTCTGTAGAGAGCTAAGATGTTTTCTGTATAAGTTTTTGTTTTGTTTCAGTTACAACTGGGACAACGGAAAGTTGTGACTCTGATCCATTTATTCCCTTTGACTACTCCTCCAATAGATTCTACACTATAAAAACTGGAGAGAGAATAAGGAAAAATTTCTGCATTCTGATGGTAAATTTTTCTTTTGGCTGGGTTTGAACCAATTCAGCAAAAAACACAGCATGTCATTTGGCTGTATGTTCTTAACTGAATGTTCACTCTAATTCACAAAATAAATATTACAGAATTCCCTGCAAAGCAAAACAGCCGTGGAATAAATCAGTGAGGCAGTATTAACTAATCTTCTGAAGTCTGTATGCAGAAGAAATCACCGAGCCTTGGCAGACTGAGTGGGAGCAAAGAGGACTGGACACAGACCTGGCTGCACACATGAAACTTGCTGCAGCTCTACCCAGTACTAGTGCTGTTAGGTTTGTGTTGTGTGTCAAAGACCATAGATTCATAACTCTGCTGAAATGATAGAATCTCAGCTCTGAGCACAGAAACTGTTATATGGGATCCTTTTCATGAGCAGTAAGCTGCTGAGAAGACCTTTGAGACTCTGGAGAAAGGGAGAGGAGTGAGTTTGGAGGTGACATGTTGCCTCTTGTCAGAAGAAGGGGCATTGGCTGTCAAATGTGGGAATATGCTCACTAGGTGCATCACCAAGCAGTCTCAATAAAGCCCAGAGAGACATAGCCATGTGTTAGAAGGATTTTGCTTGGGAAAACCAGGGCGCACTGCTGCAAAAATCATATGCACTCACCTTACTTGGCTAAAGAAAGAGCATGTCATCTGTGTTCTTAGTGAAAAGATGGCAAATTAAGTTACCAATATTTATTTCAAAAAGTAGACCCGTAGGAGAGGTACAGCCAGGTCAGGTATTTTAATTCTAATCCCCTTCTACCAGTGTGTCTCATTTTGTTCTGCTGTGAGTACCCAGGAGATATTAACTAATGAACTAATAAATAAAACAAATTAACTAATGAAGTTTGTGCAGGGGTATTTCTCAGTTATTGATACTTAGAACTTACAACTGCTTGCTAAATATAGGATATCTATGCAAATCAAGGATTAAAAATATTTATTTATCACTTTTTTTCTTAAATTATTCTTCCTCTTTACTACAAAAAGCTACAAATATGTTTGCTAGAATAGAATCTCCATAAAAAGAGCTGTTGGATAATACATTCTCATAAATCAGTGCAATCAAAGGAAGGCATTTTTTATTTTGATAGCCTTGGGCAAAAAACAGTCAACATTATTGAATGGGTTTATTAAAGATATCAAGCAGAAATTACATAATATAACCAATCCTTAATTTTATTAGAAAACTTCAAATCTTCTCAGAGACTGCATTACATTTTGAAGAGATTATCATATAACTGTATCTATTTAAAAGATGTATCTCTTCTTCAACCAATTTATCATTTCATGAGACAGTAAAGACCTGTGTTATCTATCTCCAAAAGGAATATTCCTGTGTGAACTTCTGGAAACTATAGTGTCAGATAGAATGATAAAACTTTCCATTTTGTTTTGCAGCACAAAACAAGAAAATTCTCTATGAAGCCAAAGGCCACATATTTAGCAAAATGAACAAGCGGAATTGTAACAGAGTATAGTTCACTACTGGGTTTCATTAGCTCAGGAGGTGACTGAAAGAAAATGTGCTGCTTAACTCCTTGCATTGGATGTGAACTAGACATGTTAAAAGTCCAACTGTGCAAAATATATTCACAATGCCTGCTTGCACCCTTGGAAAATTATCATGCTTCAGACAGTGTTTTGTTACAGCTACTTATCGCTCATGTCCAGGGACACAGTGCCTCTGCTGTTCTGAATGCCAGTGTAAAGCAGCATTGCAGAATTCGTTAAGAGGAAGACACAGCTCTTTGAGCCAGGCTCTTAGGACTATTGGCTCTTAGTAAATCAATAGAGCACTTGGAAGAGTATGAAAGGCAGATGGTGAGATTAATGCTCCGTTTTTAAATATATGAAGAGTGGTTCAAGGTAAGTGTAGTGCCTTGAGAGTCTGAGGATTTGTTTTAAGTTGCTCATGAGTAAGGTCCTTCAATAGATTCTTCGATACTTCGATAGCTTTGAATAAGCCTAAAGAAATCCTTAATATGCCCTTCTGATCACTTTTTGAGTTCTGTCAACATCAATCTCTGCCAGATGAGCAGGGCCAGCTTCTATCTTAATTATAGGTATTTGCTTAGAGTGCCTGTACTTAGGAACATAATATCAAGTTAGTTGGTTACCCTACTTAGACTCAGTCCTTTGAAATTAAAAGGATTTGTTTGTTTGTCTGTTTTGTAGATTCTGGAGCATAATTTTATAGAAAATACCTGCAATTCCTGCTTCAAATTCTGACATTATGGTATTTCACTGTGTAAAAAGCCTTGTCTCTAATGTTAAAAAAGAGCAAAACACTGATAGGTGGGAGACTGGTCTTATGAAAGGAATATGGCAAAGAGTGGAGAATTATAAAAAGTTAAACATGAAAGCTTGTGTTGTTTGCAAAGCTAATCTTTAAGGAAGCAAAAGCACTTATTCTTAAACACATGGCAACACTTCAAATTACTTTTTTTCTTATTCCAAACAACAAACAGAAGAGTGGAAGGATGGTGCGTGCCTGGCACAGTATTCCCTGCCCTATGATTTTGTTGGCAGGCTAGTTGCTGTGACTGACATCAATGGCAAGTCAGGTAGCTTACAATAGAAGCACCCTGAATCTTGGCAGTCCACCCCGCAGTAAGGACACAGACGTTTCTAGTTTAATTAGTGAAATAAAGTAGCAAACCACTCGTTTTCCCCAGAGAACCTTAGAGTAAATGACTCACCAGACCATTGTTGGAGCTTGTGTCGTCATTCACAATTTGAAAGGTTGATGACCACTATGCTTTTGTATGCCGTGCTCTACTGCTGGGAACAGCAACTTAATTGTTAAAGTAAGACATTGTTAAAGTATTGTCACGGAAACACGCAAATAAAAGGGAACCGCTATCTCACATTTACAAAAAGGTTGCAGGGAAGTCTTTCTGGAGATTCATTCCTAAAAAAAGCAAAGCGAATAAACAAATATCTCCCACCCACACGTACACTTCATGCTCTTTGTTCTACCATTTTTGTATATTGGTATTAAAGAAGAAGAGCTTTTACAGAACCAAAGGGCTCTTGAAACTTTAGGTAAGGTTGTTCAACTTAATTTCTGCCAAAGTTATTTTCTCCTTGCAGATGAAGAAAAAAAAAAAAAAGGAAAAATGAGTTACAATGTGATTGTGATCACAGGAGCTATTTATGAGTTCCAGCAATCTCTGTGCTTCTCTCAAAATGTCCCCTGTTTTATTAAGTTCCATTTCTAAGAATTTGTAGGCTGATGTCCATTTTATTGCCTTTTTTTTTCACTGACAAATGGCTATGTCCTCCCACACAGTGGATTTCCTGTAAGACATCACAGTTGAGGTGAAGTGATCTTTTGTTTTAGCTGGCATACATGCACACAGTGAAAGAACCAGAGCAGGCTTGTGAGCAAATGTGAAATAAACCCATATCATAAGATTCATGAAAAGTGTAAAAATTTTGATACACAGGAATAAATATGGTAAATTATAGCTGCTGTATTCTTACTTAAATGAGATAATAAGATTTCTTTTACATTTAGAGGTCAATGAAGCAAAGGAAGTAGTAATGCTACACATATTATTGTCTAGAGAAGTAGGTCACTTTGCTAGCAAAAAATTAATGGTCTGCTACATTTTGTTGGCTGGCAAAAGTCATGATAGTTAGGCTACTAGTGTAACCAAGTTGATTTTTTTATTTTTTTTTTTTACAAAATCATTATATAGTGTTCTTAGAAACATTTTAGTTTAAAATACTAATATCATAAAATGTGAATGAAACCCATCGGTTTGAACACATGATGCAGTCAAAGCTATGTTTGTTCTGAATCAGAGCCATTGAGGAGGTCAGGACACAACAGTCAGTTCCCAGAGTACTTGCCATGCTCTGGCAGGCCACCAGTCACCTGTAGATCTCAAGGCAAATGACACTGCTCCAGAGAAGCCTTGCCCATGTGTACATTTTTAATATAAACAGCTTTCCTGAGTATTACCAGTTAGGATACTTTTGGTATGACAAGTATTATTTATATTGCTGGCTCCAAATTTTGTGGTCAGCACATGGCATGGGAGGAAAAAGGCAATATGCCGGTCTCAGGGAATGTTTGCAGGAAGTCTCCAGGTGGCATCAGTAAGCAAGTGTGTGCAACAGATGAAATGTAGTGCTTAATCTGAGACACAGTACAATCAGACATATTAAGCAAGGACTTGAACTCTCATTTTCACTGAGGCGGAATATAAATTGACTTATCTGAGCCATGAATTAACCAGAGAGAGAGGAGAGAGAAAAGAAAAAGAAGCGTAGGTGCCAAGTATTCTGTTGTTGTCTGATAAAGCCAGTATTTTCACATAAACTACTGAATTATATTACTTTGAAAAAGAAATGTGATAAATTACAATGGCAGCCTGCAGTCAGGATCAGATATAACCTGGGTGTCCTAGTGCACCAGTGGAATGATCCTGCAGTTGCAAAGTTGCAAAAAGTCAGCGTTCAGGCTGGTCATCAGAGTGGAAGCGGTAGAGTTATGGCTAAGAAAACAGAAAGGCAGTTTCACTTATAACTGGACAACACCACCTTTAATCTCTGTAATCCTTACAGTGAACTGGTGTTTTGATTCAAGTTACTGGCTGCTGTGGCTTTGGAAGAGACGGGTTTATATGTCCTTAGTGTATTACTGCACACTGTGCATTTTATACACAAAGCTAAGAGACCTGCAGTTACTCATCTGACAGATATGAAAATTACATTAGCATTCCTTCTCTGCATGCCCTCAAACTCTGTCCTCTGTTTTTTTACAAGAAGAGCCAATGTTTTGCTAACAAAGTCGTTCTGAGGTTACAGGTCAATGATTTAACTGTCTCCAAATCACTCCCCTGGTGATCTCTGTGACTGGTTCTCCTGCTCACCTGAGACAGTTTAGAACTGTAGGTTAAATTTTAATGAAACACCTCTAACTTGGTGTTTGACCTCAAATTGATGATATACTGCTTCTGTGGAAATAAAGCAAGTCAAGTGTCATCTGCAGCTTTATCTTCATTCTTGATAACAGCTGGAAACAATTAGATGGATTTTTAAGTGGCAATGGAGTACCACGAATGCCCCTATCGCTAAATAATGACAGCTTCCAGAGAGTTCACAGGAGAAGAAAAATCTTAGCAGCTAAATGTAACTAAAATTATTTATGTCTCACCATCTCTCTCTGCATCCTTGAGTGTGTGTGGAGACAGGGATGGGGTTGTTGAGAATGCAGAAACGGGAAAACATTTGTTTTGTCTGATATGAGTGCATGTAGAGGATTTCTGGTTTGCATTTAGAGATCATACTCAGGGATGAGTATGTTGTGCCTCTTTTCTGCTGGTCTGAGGAAGAAAATTTACCCCTCAATTTCCCTTGATTTGCAATTTGTACGGCAAGAGTACACTCTGAAGTAGGGACTCGCTTGAACTGCAGCTTGAATTGACGGTAGCCCGAGCCATATATTTAAAAAATTGATATATGCAGCCAAAATACAGCTCAATATTGAAGAGCGCTCCAATGTTTGCTACTTGTTCTTGCCAGTAATTCAGCTATGGGGATACAATGAAGACAATGTTTAAAAATATAAATAACAACTGAAAGAAAACACTCGTCCTATGTATATACCCAACAGGACTCATTGCTGTGGTATCTGACTGCTTTTAAATACAGGAGGAAGTCACCACCATTATTAAGAAGTGGAAGAACTAGAAAAATACCTCAGACCTATTAATTTTAAGAAATACTTTTAGCACTGCTTTTGACTGTGAATGGCCAATGTGTGCAGAACTAGGTTTCTGTGGGGTACATAATCTTGAAATTATTTGTCAAATACATTATGCAAATATATTTTGGTCAATTTGAGACATTCGTTGTGACCATCAGAAATGTGAGGTTTTACAATTTGGTATGAATCACTACTTGTTGCTTCTATTTCTTGATTGGATGAGAATAATTTTAACATTCAAATTCTCAGAACCAGTTCCAACCAAATAAATACTAAAATGTGAAAATATGACCCATCATTTTGGTAAAATTTCCACAGATCAATTTTTGACTCATGTCAATAGCACAAAAATATAGGTGGTTTCCTGAAGTTTAACACCTGATCTTTAAATTATAACTGGGTTACCTTATTTCATTGGGACATCAACCTAATGGAATGACTTTAAACTAACGTATTAGAAAATTTTTTATATGACATACATGCAGCCTTTCTGTCTTCTTCTGCAGTCTCTGTACCTCCCAGAACTGAGTCACTAATTTGTTATAACATCTCTGAAAGAGGGTTAGAAAGAGCAAACAGAAGATAGCAAAGAAAGTGGCACTCACCAGCAAATGTGACTCTCTATATGAGGGTGAAGATATCTAAAGTCTGAAAGGAAAACCACAGCTGAAGGCTAAGAATCCTTTACTGAATTCTGCAAACCTTTCTTCAGTCTTGGCGTAACTTCCATAATTAGGTATATGTGCTGGAATGACTGCGAAAAGGAAATCTGCAGAGAAATATTTCTAACTTTCTCCACAGTTTATATTGCGATCAGTTCAAAAACATTGAGAACAAAGACCACACTCCCAATAAGTATAAGCATAAAGATTAGTTTATTTTAATATCAGAAAGCCTAATATTCTCAGAAATGTGGATCTCTAAGTTCTTGAGCTACCACTTAAGTGAAATACAGGGATACAAGCTATTATGAACAAATTTCTGGAGTGACCAAGTATACTGACAAGTGTATTTGAAGTGTTTAAACCATATATTTGGATTTTCAACTAGACAAATGGCAAATTTCTCGCAACTGAAGGTTCTTATCTGGTAGAATCATACAGTTCCACAGATAGACACCAGCTCTATGCATCAGCAAGTTTGTGATGTCTGTGTGCCCTAAATCACAGTTAATGTGTAATATTAAAAAAGGGTGGACAACTAACAACTCTACCTTTTACTCCTTCTTCATCTCACTGCTATTCATGCTATCCAGGTTTCACTTCTTCAGTTATTGGGTTGAACTTGCCAAGCAATGTTCTACCAGATTATGCTTGTTATCAGAATGCACATGTGGTGGGAACTTGTCCATCATGAAGCACAGATGCTCTAAGAATTACATTTTAGGATCACAGAATCATAGAATGGTTTGAATTGGAAAGGACGTTAGAGATCATTGAGTTCCAACCCCCCTGCCATGGGCAGGGACACCTCCCACTAGAGCAGGTTGCTCAAAGCCTCATCCAG
>JAOTQQ010000001.1:107735439-107788782 GCA_026546715.1 Gallinago undulata | reverse complement strand
AACCCCCCTGCCATGGGCAGGGACACCTCCCACTAGAGCAGGTTGCTCAAAGCCTCATCCAGGCTGGCCTTGAACACTTCCAGGGAAAGGGCCTCCACAACTTCTCTGATCAACCTGTTCCAGTGCCTCACTACCCTCACACTAAAGAATTTCTTATTGATATCTAATCTAAATCTCCCCTCTTTTAGTTTTAAAAAAAGAGCTTCATAGTTTTTGCTGCATGGACTATTGCATTATCTTCCCCTTGACTGCTGCCAACTCTCGAACAAATCACCAACTAGTTACTGGTGTTTCCTGAAGTCTCAGGATTGTGTTTCTTTGGCCAAATCAGAAGTGAGGCTTGCACAACTGCTATAGCATTAGGGCATTGAAAAATTACCTATAGAAACTTCAAAATGTGTCATACATATATCATCATTCCCTATAATTAGATATTTTAAAGGAAGTTCTGATTCAGAAAAAAAAAGTTATTCCAGAATCTAAGATCTAGACACTTGTTTCCTATATTTACTTATTTTTTCTCACCCTCATAGCCTGAAAATTCCTAGTGAATCATAGGATTCACTAATCCTCACTTTTAGACAGTTCCCTTTCTCATTTTCCCTTCAGCTGTTTGATAGGTAGCTCATTTGTGCCCTCTTCCCACATTTATTCTTAATCTTAATCGTCCTGAATCTCATTTCTCACAGTACACTAATTACTACTTACCCACAAACCACTTTCTGTCTCCATTACAACCTGTGTTTTCTGTTGTTCCTGTGCCTGGTAAGTCTGTTTCTTTTCCTCCCTAATGCCAACTCTTGTTTCTAGACTTTACAGATCATATTATTTGTTCCACTTGCAGTTCCAGATCTTCTGAAAAATGGCTGTTTTTCTTAAATTGCTTTTATTCCACCCTGTTAAAACAAGTGATGTAGAAACTGAAAAGGTGGAAGAGTCTGAACTTCAGTTGTAGTTCAATGCCCAGACACAACACAGACAACAGTGTGTCTTTGCCACAACGTGGGCATTTTCAGGGGATAGTAGAATGTAAATCTTTGACAAATAGTTTATCTTTAACATTTCACAATTCTGCTCCAAACTGCTGAGGAGTTTGAACTTTCAGGAAAGAGAGTAGGTTAAAAAGGGGGAAGCTCAATGTACTTCTCAGAAAAATTTGAATCATGTGGTTTGTGTTTCCCAAGGCATTCAGAAACCTGCTATGGAAACATCTTTTCAAATGTTTTGGTAAAAATCTTGAGACATGAAAGTGGGGTCTTCTGTTGGGAAGTAGTATCTTCCCTAAAAAAGAAGAGATGTCATTACCTTCACCTACAATTAGTCAGAGGAAGTTTTTAATTATGAAGCCACTTGTCATACTTTTGCCCTTGACAGAATGCTATGGTGGAATTATTACCCCATAATTTGCAGTAAACTGCTAGTACATGATTAGTAGCTGTGGATTGTATTCGAAACTATCATCTCTCTCTCCACGTGCACCCAAGCAAACTAGGAAATGCAAGATCAAACATCTGTGAACCATATTTTATGCTTCATTCTACTAAGTTCTGCTTTGTTCAAACGTTAACTATACCACATGAATTTAATGTTATATAACCTCATAAAAATGCAAGAAATAACATATCACCCATGTGTAAATAGTGGTAAGCATCAATTAAATCTCTGTTTAATGGATGTTCAAACCATTGTGCTAGCTGTTAAGAATCTGCTCTGCATTATATCATTTACTTAGTGACAATAAATTAAATTGGCTGCAAGGTGACACTTTTAAAGGTTTATTAGACCATTCTTCAGGGAACTATTTCAGTTTAGTCTTCAATAACTCAAATTAATGCTCATCAGGCTAGTGAAACAAATAGGTTTTCCTCATTGGCCAACTTCCAATTTTATATTCCCTTCATCCTTTGAATCTTCAGAAATATGTCTCATATCTAGAGAAAGATTTTTATGATGGGATGCCAAGAGTAACTATGAAGGCAGGCAACAGACTATGGCTACTGAAGAGAAAGGGAAAGGGTCCTGTTACTTCCATGCAAAATGTTTGCCAAGAAGCAAGGTTAGGATTAAGAATTCAGAGAACTAGTCTGTTGGAAGTCATCTTAACTGGAACAGAATTTTTCAAGTTTCATTTAGTCTTGCCAACACATGTAGTGCATAATTATGCATATCATGTCAACTGCATATGACATTCCATTAATCTGATGCAGATGCAAAAAGTAACACATTCACAGCAGCAAGGACTACAAAAGGGTCAGTAGATTTGATTTGTGTAACAGATGGCATTTACAAGGATGAATTGACAGCTGACCTAAGTATCTTTGACAAAATAATTTAGAGGAAAGGATAAGTTTGAGAGCTTTGAGAAGTATCTAGGGGGAAAGAAATATCAAAGCACACATTCATGTCTCTGTGTTATATTAATTAGTTTGTTCATTTGTTGGTGAGTTGCCTATGGGGACACGTCTATGTAAAATGGTTGTTATCTTTTTAAATGTTGCCAAAGAGCTGGAAAAAAAGCTATGTGAGGGATGCAATTCAGGAGGAACAACTGTATGGATTATCATCACAGAACTTGATGTTTTACTTTGTTAAGAAAGATATTAATGACTTTGAGTCACCAAGAATATCATCATCTTTGTTTTGAAAACCTAGAGGAGACCACCTCCTACAACTGATATATTTTTTATAGTCTTTGTGCTTCAGAAACAGTCAAATGGTAGGCCACAGAAATGAACTGAATAAATGTGCTTAAAAGCAGTCCGTCTGTAGAGAGGCTAGAAAGGAATCAGGAGAGGTAGAGTTGTAGCAACCTTATATCTAGTGGCAGCAGCACAAGTCTTTTCAGTGTCTGAAGTAGCTAGCTGTGGCTGAATCAGAAGTGGTGACAAGAAGCCTCAAAAGACATGAAGCCAGTCACAGAGCTGGTTGGGTGATTTTTTCACGTTGGCTGCAGGAAGAAACTCTTCCTACCTACAAGTGAGTTATTTTAAACTCTTTGAGGTAACGTTTTTCTCAGGACTACAGAGATATCTACATGTCTTAAATTTTCAGGCACTTCTGAAAGGTACCCTACCCATTTAAATTCCCTACTATATAGACATTGCCCTTGAATTGCAAATGGATAATGGTTGTTTATATAGCTGCTGAGTAGGAAACAGACATCGGGAACATTATTTTGCACAGGATATTGCTTGTAGCTGATTCAAATAAAGAGGAGTTTCACCAGAAAAGGGGAGGGCAACACAGTGACTCTGGAGATATACAAATAAAAACATACAACTTCTGTTGGGAATTTTTCCTCAAAATCTTTAATAAGATTATGTGTTCTAAGTAGTAAAGGGAATTCCCTGCCTCCCCCAAATGCAGAAGCATATAGAAGTTTAATGTCTCTGCCCGAAGGTTAACCAAAAGGTTAAGTGGTTTAAACAGAGAGCAGTTAGAGGGATAGCAAGGCAGAGAGAACAGAAGAAAGAACAAGAAGAGAGACAAGGCACAACTAGATATAGGGAGAAAAGAAAGATAAATAACAAAGAAGATAAGGAAAAGATTTATGGACATTGCCATGGCAAGGAGTAAAATAGACTAGAACCAGGGTAGTAATAACATGTCTGGGTAAATAATGCATGACATCCAATCAAAGGAAAAAGAATGGCTCAAAGAATTAAAGGTGCATCAAGAGGAAATCAAGACTCTTTTAGTTTAGTGTTAGTGCAGCATGCATGAAAGACGATGAAACCTCCTAAGGTTTAGGCAGCACTAATATGCCTATCATACCGTATATGTTGATAATGAAAATTCCAAATGATAGATCTGATTTGTTTTTTTGTTTTCTTTTACTGCCAGCCAGTGAAGGCTTTCTAACTTTTGGCACAGCTCAGCTGACTTGTCTTCTCTGATTATATGCACTGCATATTAAAATAAAAGTATATCTAGCCTGAAAACATGCAAAAAAAATTTTGTATGGTTCTTCAGTGATAATATATTTCACCATAAAGTTATTGGTATTTATTTACTTCATTAAATACAGTTAATATTTAACAATAACAAAACCTCACCCAGTACAGTATCTCAAAAAAATATGGGATATCCTCTATTCATCATGCTGCATTGTTCTAAAAAACACAGGAATGATTGTTAATTAACATTAATTGAACATTATTCACAGGCTTATTCCACTTTCTCAAACTACACTTCAGCCGGATCTGTGTTTCACAGTGTATTTATAACACACCAACCATGTATTTGGAATTACCAGTCTGAGCACATGCAAGACTAACATGGAGAATATTTGGCCTCTATAAAATAAACCAATGTAATATTAAGTAATGGGTAGTGTTTTCTAGTATTAGTCTTTTCAACCTTTAGCTTAATAATGTAATTTCTTCCAGAAAATGCAAAAGTCAGGGAACTCACCACATCCTTTGTTGCCTTTAGACTTCAAGACAAAGAAACCCTTGAAGATACTTTTTTTAAGTGTCTTGCCTTGCCTAGTCACACCTGGCCTGCTCCCCTGAGAAGATTAATTTTGTCTTAGTAACATTAATGTAATTCTGACAGTATGAATCACAATAAATTCATTTCTCTTTCACCTTCAGTAACAATCTTTTCAACAAAACTATCCAAAAAAATTAATTTGGAGAGTCAACTATATATATAATATCATATAGCAGAATCTTTTCAAACTACACATAGTTAATGCTAAAATAATATTCCCTCTGGAGCAAAATTTCTACTCCTAAGAAAACTACAATGAATAAAACTGAATACCTCTAGATGTTCTGGTGTTAGGTGGCCCTGGGTTGAGAAATTAATTTATATATTGAATTATGCAATCAGTCAGTCTGGAAGGGATTTCGTGAGGTCTCTAGTCCAAAGTTCTATCCAAAACAGGGTTAAAACTGAATTCAGACCAGGTTGCTCAGGTCGTTGTCAGCCAAGCTTTGAAAATATCCAAAATCAGAGTCTGCACAATCTTTCAGTAGGGAAAATGCCCTCCTGATTAAATCTTCTTTTATTTACGATCTGTCAAAATTTCTCATTTCAATTTATGGCCCGTGTCTGCCATTAACCCACCATGAACCACTGAGAAGTTCTCCACCTCCTTGATGAAACCTCCCTAAGTGCTGGCAGGTTGGCCAGAAAGTTCCCCTGCAGCACTCTCTTCTGCAGGCTAACAAGTCTTTCCTCACTGAGCAGGTGTTGCAACACCAACTGTCTTGGTGGTCCTCTGTTGAACTTGCTCCAGTTTATTGATGTCTTCATATACTGGGGAGTGGACACAAAACTGAATGTGGTATTCCACATTAAAGAGAAATAATTGTATTCCTTGATCTGCTGGCTCTGCTCCTGTTATAGCAGCCCAGTATGCTGTTGGATGCCTTAACTAATAGTGCCCTTCTAATTCATGTCTAGCTTCCTGTTCACAAGGACTCCTGGTGCCTCTTCAGATTCCACCCAGGAGTCCCCCCTAATCTGTTCCATTGTTGGGTTTTATTCTGTCCCAGGTGCTGGACTTGTCATTTGCCCTAGCTGAATTTCATACATTTCCTGCTGGCCCATTCCTCCAGCTTGCCAAAGTCCCCTGGCCTTGACCTTGAGCATATCATCTATTATCCCCAGTTTGGAGATGTCACCCAATTTGTTGGGGACATACGTCTTCTCCTTTACTTTATCACCGACAAAGGTATAAAGCAGAACAGGTCCCAGGACTGACCCTTGAGAAACTCCACCTGTAACGAGCCTCCAGGCGGAGGACTAGTCTTTAATACCCTATACTTTGAGATGAACAATCTGATCAATGTTTCACTGTTATGCTTCAAGTCTAGAACATTTTACTACGTTGAGGTTGGTGAAAAAAAGAAAAAAAAAAAAAGCCCTAAAAATTACTTGTGGCAAAATTGTGTTTGGAAAGGATACCAGCCACATAGTGCTGATAAATTACATATTAAAATATAATACCATACATTTAATGTAATGAGTACATGACTTCAAATATTTAATATTAAGAGAGAAAATATTTTTTTCCTTGTCACTCTTTCCTGGTACAAGGAGATGTTCCATTACTTCTTTATCTACAATTTTACAGGAACAATTCTAACAAGATCAAAGATTTGGCAGTTAGGCAACAGTTTGGGTGATGAAAGAACAGTGTGCTGTTAGTGAATCTTGCTTTACCGAGGAGGAAATCTTACTGAGATACATAAGAGCTAGAAACAAATCTACAAAATATAAAAAAATCCAGGTATGACACCAGCACATCTAGTTTTATTCAAGTAGAAGCCAAATGTACCTAAACAAACCGTGGTCAAGCATACCTAGATTTACCTGTGTTTTGCGGTTTCACCAGTAATACATGTACTTGCTGGATTACTGACTTTAAAGGACTCATCATATGAAAAGGAAAAACAGTACTGTACTGCTGGCTCTTTATTCTAAGACTTTCATATTATCAATGCAGGGAGGGCTAATCTATATGCTTAGCTCTAGAAGTTGAGATATTTCATGAACAACCCTGTTTTCATTTTAATGGAAAAACATGAGAAAAAAGCCACTTATGCTTTTGGTCTGTGTAGTGACACAAAAAGAAAAAGTAATGAATAGGTGGTACTTTAACATGTCAGAAATAACAACACAAAGGAAAACGAGACCACAACATACATTTTAAAATAATTTTTTTCTTTTTAGCACTCAGGACACTTAAGCCAGGATTTTGATTATTTTGTGGCTTCAGTTGTGATTTTCAATGCTTATGGTTGTCAATTTTTGTGAACTGATTAAAGACGGAGAATGAAAACCCAGACATAAAGTCAAATTTGAATATGGGTTAACCTACCAACATCACTGTCAAAATCTAGTGATGGTTGAATAAGTTTTGATACACCTGAACTTTGTTCCATGTATCAAACTTGAAATTAACCTTTTGTGGAGGCCTTATATCACAATGTTTGGTTCTCTTTTTTATTATTAAATTCATATTCATTTACATTTTCCAGTTAGAGCCAGGTCTGAGGGATAATTGCCAAGATACATAGAAATATGGGGTTTTATGGTATTTTTGGCCTCATTTGTCCTATTTTGGCACTTGAGATTGGCTGTAATGGATTTATATTTCTGTCTTTTAACATTTCTGTGGTTTTACTCCCAATTTGCAATTCTTCTACAGATGCATTTTGGACCACTTGTCCTCTCTCAGGATTTGTTCATTTCTGATTGGCTTATTTGCCATAGTTCATGCCTTACATGTGGCATGAACATATAATAAATATTAATTCATTTACAAAAATAGATACAAGGGGAAAAAAATATTTTTTTGCCATAGTTTCCTGACTTCTCTACCCTGTGTCCCCTTGATGACTCTCAGCAGCTTGGATCTGATGAAGCACTTTCACAGAAGTATTCCTTTTAAAACCCAGCTGTTTATTTTGGCACTTTGCAGAAACAGGAATCTGGTTCTTAGGAGAGGAAAGACTAACCACATCACAGAGCTGATCAGAAGCACTGCCAGCTGCACCGCGGGGCAGGCCTGTAAGCCAATCCCCACACTTGCCTCCACTTGTGCACATAGTTTACCTGCAAACTCTCTTGGAGGTAAGGTTAAGGAAAAGCATTAAGAACAGAAATTTAAAAAAAAAATGAAGAATAGCTTTTTATAAGTGATATCCTGAAGTCTTTATGAAAAACTTAGGAAGAATACTTTTAGAAATTTCTATGTTTTAAGTGACCTCAACTCACAATCAAAACACTTTGTAGTTTTGTCTATGCTGAAGCATTTTGGTAGGTCAGCACTCTAGATTCTTTATTTTTTCATATAAAGTAGACAGGGGATTTTATTTTTTATTATTTTGATAGTATACTTCAGAATTTCTAGACAGAATTTAAGGGAAGAAGGCAGTGGAAGTGTTGGTAATTTTGTTCTTTCAGATTTTGTTCTTTCAGATTCTTTGCATCTTCAATATAGAGCTTGTTAGGGTGTTTATAGATCAGACATAGATATATACACAAAGAACTACCTATGCTGATTGGATAACTCTAAACTTGAGTAGACCAGTGTATTCATGGCATTTGTGTACAGCTAACCAAACCAACTCAGGGACACATTCTGGAAAGTGAGAGATTTTGTTTGGGAGCTAAACACTCATTTTGCTGGATTCTATTCATTTTAAATAGTGAAACAGCTTCATAGTTTACTTAGCAATTTCTGTTATCCTTGTACAACATGTGTTCATACTAATGTTGAGGCAGCAGTATTGCATTTCATTTTAATAGCCAACTGTTTTTCTAACTCTTGTTTTAACATACATGGCATACTCACACAAACTATTCATTGCCCTGCCTCTCTGTTTCTCAGTAAGGGAAACTGTTCCAGACTCTGCAGATTATCACATCTGGTTTTATGTCACATAGAGAACAGTCTTTTGAGGGTTTTGAACCCAAACTTTTCAGCCTTGCCAATGCTATTACTCAGCTAGCTGGGTCGTACACTGCCACAAATGCAACAAACAAATATCCTACCTGGTATGGACAATAACTGACATTCAAAACACTTTGCAGAGATTTAATTTAACAAGAACATTTTCTGAATTTACCTTTGCAAATCTATGAAGATATGTAAGGGAGTTAAAGGCTTTTTATCGGTGAGGGTTTTTTATTTCTGAAGTTGATTTTTTATTTATCTCAATATTATTCTTGCTTGGCTCCATCTTGTTGACTGGGGATTTATGTTAAATTTAGATTTTTAGCTGAAATGATTTGGGAAAAAATGGCAAAGCAGTCTTCAACAGCCTCATAAAGTGCTGCTTAAGCGAGGTGAATAGGCAGTAATAAGTAGGGAATGTTAGCAGAGGTGGGTGAAAAGAAACATTACTAACCTGTTATTCCAGCTTCTGAAAATGAGTCAAAAACCTGCAAGTCAGGAATTTGGAGACGAGACATGGAAATATTGCCATTTTATTAACAACAGTATGTTGAAAGAACAAAAGCATATCTTATTTTATTTAAACCTGATAGCCAGTCATCAGGATCACTAAAGTTCTTGAGAGCTGTGACATTTTGCATCTAAAAGAGGTGCCTGAGGATGTGAAATCTAGCCTAAAGTACGAAGCACTCAAACTTCTTATGACATTGAGCATTTCCAGGAAAATCACACAAGGTGAGTATAACCAATGAAAGAATCACACTTCCCTGTTGTACCATCTCAGAGTATCCTAGGTACAAGTGAGTTAACTAAAGATGAGGAAATATATTAGGCAAACTCAACACCCAGAAATTCATGGGACCTGATGAAATACACCCATGAGTCCTGAGGGATCTGACAGATGTTATTGTGAAGCCACTCTCCATCATCTTTGAAAGGTCATGGAGAACAGGAGAAGCACCTGATAACTGGAGGAAAGCCAATGTCACTCCAGTCTTCAAAAAGGGCAAGGAGGAGGACCTGGGAAACTACAAGGCAGTCAGCCTCACCTCCATCCCTGGAAAAGTCACAGAACAGCTCATTCTGGATGTCATCTCTAAGCATGTAGAGGAAAAGACGGTTATAAGGAGTGGTCAACACAGATTCACCAAGGGGAAATCACGTTTGACTGATCTAATAGCCTTCTATGATAGCATCACTAGCTCGGTAGATGAGAGGAGGGTAGTGGACATTACCTCAACTTCAGCAAGGCTTTTGACACTGTCTCCCATAACATCCTCATAGGTAAGATTAGGAAGTTTGTGTTAGATGAGTGGACAGCGAGGTGGACTGAAAACTGGCAGAGGTCAGAGGGTTGTTATCAGAGGTGTAGAGTCTAGTTGGAGGCCTATAACTAGGGGTGTTTCCCAGGGGTACTGGACTGGTTCCAGTCTTGTTCAACATATTCATTTACCTGGATAAGTGGACAGAGTGTACCCTCAGCAAGTTTGCTCATGACACAAAATGGGAAGAGTGGCTGACATACTAGAAGGCTGTGCCACCATTCAGCCAGACCTGGACAAGCTAGAGAGTCAGGTAGAGAGGAATTTAATGAAGTTCAGCAAGAACAAGTGTAGGGTCCTGCACCTAAGGAGGAACAACCCCATGCCCCAGTACAGGTTAGGGGCTGATCTGCTAGAAAGCAGCTCTGCAGAAAGGGACCTGGGAGTCCTGGTGGACAGCAAGTTGACCATGAGGCAGCAATGTGCCCTTGTGACCAAAAAGGCCAATAGTCTCCTGGGGTGCATTAAAAAGAATGTAGCCAGGAGGCCAAGACTAGTCATTCTCCCCCTCTACTCTGCCCTGGTGAGGCCACATCTGGAGTACTGTGTCTGTTTCTGGGCTCCCCAGTTCAAGGAAGCAAGGAACTACTGTAAACAATCCAGGGGAAGGCTATGAAGATGATCAAGGGACAGGAGCACCTCTCTCACAAGGAAATGTTGAGAGGTCTGAGTCTGTTTAGCCTGGAGAAAAGAAGACTGAGAGGGAATCTCATCAATGCTTATAAATATCTAAAGGGTGGGTGTCAAGAGGCTCTTATCAGTGGTGCCTGGTGACAGGACAAGGGGCAACGGACACAAGCTGAAACGAAGTAAATTCCATCTCAACATGAGGAAAAACTTCTTTAGTTTGAGGGTGACAGAGCACTGGAACAGGCTGCCCAGAGAAGTTGTGGAGTATCCTTCTCTGGAGACATTCAAAACTTACCTGGATGCATTCCTATCCAACCTGCTCGAGTGAACCTGGTTTGGCGGAGGGGGTTGGTCTAGGTGATCTCTGAAGGTCCCTTCCAATCCCTACCACTCTGTGATTCTGTGAAATACCTCATTAAGACACTCTAGCCTCCTCGGAGATATTCTTCAAAGGGCAGTGTTAATGGTTTAGCTGTAGTTCTGCTTGGTAGTCATCCTACATGGTGATGCATTAAGTATCTTAAATTATATATACATGTATGTCTTAAATATATTAAATACACGGTTTGTACAAGCACGAATGTCTATTTCATGTGCTCTAGAATATTAAAAAACTCTGGACTGTGTTCTGAAATATCTATTATTACCCAGACTACAGACTTTTGGTTGCCCCAGGTTGCATTCACACCAAGGGAGACAGGGGTTTACAGATCTAGATGTCAGGAACAGGAAAATAACAAATGGACACACACATTCACATGCATCCACAAACAAGCATGACAAAAACAAGCATGTATATTATTCCTGTGAATCTTTACTTTATTGTGGTCATGGTGAGACAGATGATATGTTGTATCAAGATTTCTTTGCTTAACCATAAAGTTTGTAAGTCTTGAGATTTTCTGGGAAACAGAGGGCTAGAAAAGGAAGACTGAGTCAAGACCACCCAGTTACAAAGCTGGATATTCCACTGTAGCAATGGAACATGGCAGAGAGTTGGAGAGAGAGCACTTTTATTATTTCACTCTGCTGCTGATTCTAATCAGGAATACTCTAAAAATGCTTTTTTGCCAACATCCCTTCTCTGCCCTCTCCTTCCTATTTTGAAGTTGTCTTTCAAGTAGCAATAGATACTAATTTTTAATACCATGAATTTTCTATGATAACAAAATGCCTGCTTTCAACTGTACTACTTTAAAAAACACTAATGTGATTCAAAGGCTAAATCCCAAATTTTACTGCTATGAAATATACAATGAACATATAGATCAGACCACATAACTACTTACTTTGTTTCCTGGTTTGTTGTGAGACTTTTTAAGCACTGTCTTATTTGGAAAGAGCAGGTGGCAAGCCAGAATCTGTATATTCCACATAGGACTATGATCTGGAAGAATTGTATTGCCAATTCTGAAGACCTATACAATTCAAAATTCACAATTCAAAAATGTTCTTTAAAATTAACAAAAAACTTTCACTTGCTTCTGCTGTCAACATCTAGATCTAACAACATGCAGGCTACTGCTAAAGTTAAGTCATTGTCAGATAAACTGACCAGCTCCCTTGCCTGTGCTGCCTATTGCCTTGTTTCTAAATTTTAAGGAACTTTGGATGTCCTTTTCAACTTCACTTTTAACAACGTCTAGCACAATGAGGCCCAAGTCCATAACTAGGGTTCGTGGGCACCTTGATAATTCAAGTGGTAGTTATAATAATAAATTACACATTTTCAATGTTAGTGAAAAAATAGCTGACATAAGGAAAGCATATGTGTTCCAGGCCACAGCAAAATGTTTAATACATAGTCATTATAAATCCCAGAAGCGATCAATTTATAATGAGAAATGTTTGTACATGAACACTGCTGCCATGTCACTGAAATGTAACACAAAAAATCAGTATGCACACTGAACTGCAGTGGACAAATGCATACAGATTTGTTCCATGCTGTACAGACATTTTTACGCAAATTTTCTTAATTGCTAACAGAAATAACATCATCTACTGTAGCTTGATTTTCTTTAACAAACTTTCTCTTATCAGTAACACATTTGCAGCACCAGACTTCATCCAAGTTTTTGCCTTGTCGATTTTTGATCTTTGAAGTTTATTCTGACGATGCTTTTAGACTAAGTGTTTTCTTTTCCAGCAAACAAAGTAATCAGATTTCATGAGAGCTGGGTTATTGCACACTTGTATGTAGCTCTTGGAGGAAGCTCCTAAAGGAAATAGAAGTCTGTAACATGCTCCAAATTCCCTTCAGGGCCCCTAGTTCTTTGATTTAATCTTGAAACAGTCAAGACTTTTAGCCATTCTTCAGACACAAATAGGCTGTGGCTTCAAATTCACTTTAAGGAAGTATATTGTGACTTTGTACTGATCTCTGGTATAGCTAAATGTGTTTTCTCCCACCTTTTATAAGCTTCCTCTCATATCATCAGCACTGAAAATTTAATTTCACAGAAGTGATAGCTGATACTTTTTAGAAATTGGAGGAATAATCTCAATGAAATATTACACTCTCAATGAGGCATTTGTTCGTAACCTTCCTATATTCGAGATTTACTTTTATATGGCTAGTGAAAGAAACCTGTTGGTAATTTGGTCTGGTTTTGCTAATGATTAAATGGAATATGTTTCCTAGATATCATGCAAGCTATATTTCCTTTTAAAACAAAAATCCCATCTTGCAATTTTCCAAGAGCCATATGATGGCATTTTTTCATTATTTAGGGGGAAGATACATATTAAATTCAGGCCACGTTTCTTTTCAGACAAAAATTCATCAATATGTTTTTGGGTTTTGGTTGTTTGTTGGTTTTAATTTTTTTTCTTTAAGAATACTTCTTCAGCATTTGCGTGTTATGTAAATTTCACATGTCCTCAAAACCTGTTCCCTGGAGGCTACCCGGGGGATGGCATCTTTCAATAGTTTCCAAGATTGTTTAGTCAAAAGGAAAAACCACTTTTTCCTCCTACCCCCAGGGTGTATATGTAGGAAACTTAAATAGGACATGCTAAGATGATAATACTCATGAGATAACATGAGATATATGGCTGTATATATGTATGTTTTCCAGCAGGCTGAACTTAAAAGACCAGATTGCACATACAAATTGTAGTTGTTCTTTTTTTCTCAGGCACCATCAGCCTGATAAAGGTGTCAAATTGAAATGTTACATCATGCTCCACACTCCTAATGCATTCCTGCTATTTTCAGTACTCAGGCTTTGTAACCTCACAGTAGTGAGCTGGGGAAGAGTTTCCCCTTACAGCAGCAAACTCACATTAAAATGATTTAATGATGTGCATCTTACAATAGGGTTCTTCTCAACATACTTTGTACCTTTTTAGATCCTGAAAGTAAGAAGTGAAAGAGGAACTAGATAGAAGATAGATTTGTGTTCTAATGTCTACAAGGCAGTTAGAGGTTTTCCTTAAATGAAGTATCTTTAACCAGAATGTCATTAAATATCTGTTGGTATTAGAATGGGGCAAGATATTTGTAGTTATATTCTTATTCTCTCATTTTTATTCTTCTCTTTCATGATGTTTCCACTTACACAGATATACAGTTTCATCACCTCTTTTTTGTATGTTTTCCTTAAATTTATACATTCAATTAGTTCAAGACAGTCTGATCCTATTTGTGGATTGCTTGTAAGAAGTTTGTTTCAGATGTTCTAAGTGATTGTGCATCATTTTTCTAGGTCTTGTAGCATGAGTCTACTCTCTCAGTAGGTAATGCCTGGGTCACTGCAGAGGCCTCACAAGGAAGTTGAAAATGCCACTTTGGAAGAAATGCATGTGGTGAGAGTTACAGTTGCAGCTTCTCCACCACCACCACCACCCCCCCCTCATGCCCCAACTTTGGAAAAACATTTTTGCTACTATTTTTGATGTGCTAGGCTCTGACTAGAAAACTTGGCTGTCATGTTTAGAAATGGAATAGTAACCTGGAAAAGAAACTATAAGTTGAACTCCTTTTTCCTTTATAATCAACGAGGATCAACTGGGCTATTTGTGGTAGATACAAATATCTTTCTGGAGATGTGTTCTTTATGTACTTTACAACAGCTACAGTCAGGAGTATGTTGAGTCAACATTAAGACAAAAGCCATATGGTCTGATTTAAAGTCTACCAAAATTGAAAGGGGTTTTCACTTTTAATCTCAGTGATCTTTGAGTGATGATCCCAGGATCCCTCAAGCTCGAGGAGCCACAGATTTTTTCGGAAAGTTGACTTTTAACAAAGTGCATAAATTATGTTTCTAGTCCCTCAAGTCTCAGAACTGAAGGTTGAAAACTGAAGCAGGTGGCTTCTGCAGAGAACACAAGAAAGTACTGGAGACATGACAATCTTCTTCTCTGGAAACATGGCTGTCCACTATTCTGAACCTGTGTTGCACCATGTTTGCAATGTGGGGCAGGTGAGAAGGGTGGAGGGGTGTTATATGTGATTTCTGAGCCGAAGGGGTAGGAGAAAGCTTAAAACTCCAGGACTCAATTTAAATCTGCATGCATTCAAAAGGACCTATCCAGTAGTAAATGGCACATTGGAAAGGACTAGAAGATGAACCATCAAGTTCTTATTCTGAGAGTTTCATTTGTATGAATACAGTGAAGAAATTAAAAATTTTAAGTCTGAAATAAAGTCACTTGTTGGACCTCTGTATATCATCTTATTTAAAGGCATGACTCAAACACCAATTCCTACTGGGATTTGCTAAATTTTATCTGATTTACTCATGAGTTCATTAAAGAGCACTCAATTGTCAGTTGGGGCTTCACAACTATCAAATTTATCAGAATAGAAATTACTCTTATTGTTCTGTGGCAAATATTAATTATATTTATCACTGACTCATCAGATCTCCTCTGATGTGTTTTTAATCTACATTGATAAGTTTGTTTCTTTCTAAATCAGAAGGCAGAAAAATGTTCAAAGTCCAGCATGTGAGATAATTTTTGATTTTTATATTTATTTTAGCTGAAAGTTTCATTTAAAGTAAGATAATGCAGAGTTCAAAAGGCAAAGTCATTCATCATGTTACTAAAATACCAAGGAAGTGGTTTTTTGAATACACTGTTTCCTTCTGCAAAGGTGGGATTAAAAAAAAGAAAAGTGTTTTTAATGGATGGAAAAATTGGCATGCATTATTCAATACTTAGTATGAACATATGTTGCAAGTACTAGTAAGGCAGAGAAGTGCAATGCATCTTCTACTTCTTTACATAAAGGTACTTCTTTTGAAATAAGCATTTTTCCTGGTTACAAAAAATTATGTGCAACTGAACTACCAGAAGACACATGCATATTATCACTGCAGAGTGCCAGGACTAGTTTAGCCTGGATGCTTTTCTAATTTTTGCAGAATGCATACATCTAACTTAATTTTACAAAAGCTGTGCTTTTAAATCAGTCATAACCATAACCCCAAAATGCAATATACAGTTGTAAATAATGGCGCTTAATCAAATGTCCTGGGTTATAAAAGATTAATATTTTTCTGTCCCCAGAATTTCCACATCCATAACTGCTTTATTTATAACAGGCATATCAGTTTGCTTCTTCTGAAGTCTTTGTATATAATGTGCACATAAAAAATAAAAGCACATTATTCTCCACTTTGTTTTACATATATATGTATATAAATTAGACTATCTATTAGTCTATCTAGACTATCTATTACCTTTTCAGTGGTTTCCAGTGAAAGGACAAGGGGCAACAGGCACAAGCTGGAACATAGGAAGTTCCATTCAAATATGAGGAAAAACTTCTTTACAGTGAGGGTGCCAGCGCCCTGGAACAGGCTTCCCAGGGAGACTGTGGAATCCCCTTCTCTGGAGATTTTCAAGACCCGCCTGGATGCAGTCCTGAGTGATGTGCTCTGGGTAGTCCTGCTTTGTCAGGGGAGTTGCCAAAGATGATCTCTAGAGGTCCTTTCTAACTCTGACAATTCCGTGATTCCGAGATTCCGTCTCATAGATCTCATATATACATATATAGGAAACATTATCTGTAATAATGGTATATCAGCTGCTGAGAATCTTACATACCTTGTACTTTATAGAAATTCTTATCTTTATATATTACATATATAAGAGACAGATTTCTGAATTTGCATAGGTAAAGTACCCCAAGCTCAGAAATCAAAAACTCTGTGTTTTTTTTTTTCTCTTCAAAGTAATTCAGGATCATAGATCTGGTAGGTCATAGCTCAAATTGACCATCATCCCAGGAACTCAGGAATTTTGGCAAAAGAATATATATCAATCCGTAGCAAAGCTAATAAGTAGATGATCGTTTAAACTATTTTTTGTTTAAACATTTTATAGATTGTTTAAAATAGTTCTATTTTGGATTGTTTAAAATAGTTCTTTTTAAAACATTTTACTGCTATCATAATCAAACTCACAAAATGTTCCACTGGATGGAACAGATGAAGCACAAAAGGTGAACAGATATGCCAGAGGTCAAAGAACAAAATTTTTAATCTGGCATATCTAACGTTATCCTAAAACAAATTAATTATTCCTTGTAAGATTTTCACAAAAGAAGATTAATATATTAATTTTTTCATTCTTCTAATATGCCAAATTTTACGCTCAATTGTTGCTGCAGAATTTAGAAATATTTTGTTTCTTCTGCATAAATTCAAACTCATTATTTGTTCTCAAACTTCTTCTCCAAGTCTTAAAAAAAAAAAAAAAGATGTTTTATGGAAGGTATTCATAACAACTTTCTGTGGTGATCAATTTATCATGACACAGAGGTTCAAATGCAGACCACCACTTTTTGGTTTTTTTTTTTTAGTCTTTTTGGAGCTGCTCAAAGTATGGCTCTAATTATATTCACAGTCATTACCAATTGGGAATTTCATTTCAAGGTTCAGCAGAAAAAGTCAAAGTCCAAGTCAGAGAGAGAACTGAGCTCTCTTAGGGATGGTTCCTTCTATGCAAGCAGCACTGATGATTTCAATCCTTGATCACAATTTTCAGTGCATTTTGACCTTAGTATAGTCTCAGGAGTTGAGTGCAGTAATGAAGAGTTTCTGTGTTCCAGAGCCAAGTAAAATGTTTTGGGCTAAAGTTTTCTGAAGTGACTAATCTGGGAGACTTTAGTTCTTGAATGGTGTTTGAAAGGTTCACCTACCTTTGATGCCAATGCTACCAACTTTTTTGCTAGGTATTGAAGGTATGAAAAAATATCCCAAAGCATGAGGGAGTTAACCATAACATTTTTTGTTCTCAGTTTTGTTCGCATTGTTTCCATATTTGGCAGTATATTCAGAACTGATTAAATACATGTTGTCCAATAGCATTTTCAAAGTATTAAGATAACAGATAACTGCAATTTATGGCCCAAGAGGTAATCTGTAACTTTATACTGTTTTAGCTCCATGAATGTCACTTAATAAATGCTACTAAATTTTACAGAAAGTACTGTAAAAATAGTATTTTCTTATTTGGCAAATCTCTTCTACACTTCTCAGAAGCAAAGCACAGAAATCATAGCTCAAGAGACAAGACAGCCTCGGATGTCTTTAAATTCCTTTTCCCATTCTGATATAGGTGTTGGAATCATCTCTAGTGCAAAATAAGGAGCTCTTCACTGCAGATCTTTCTAAACACACATCCTACAGTCTCTAGCAACTGTGAATTCATGGAAGCAGTTCATAGAGAACCTGCTCTCAAACTCACCTCCCTTGCTTTCCAACAAGGCAGAAACTCTACCTTGTTTCTACCCTGAAGATAATTCAAGCTACTCCATAACCATTTCTCCACTTCCCTTTCCACACCATGTAGGCACATCTGGGAGTACTGGTACAATACGAACTTGAAATCTTGAAGTGCTGGACTGGGTGAGATAGATACTCTTTATCTTAATTTTTCTGATGCATCAAAGAACTTCTCAAAACTCAACTTCAAATGAAAACAGCATGCCATATAACAAAGTACTTTTGGTTTGGTGTCTTTATAAAATTCTTCTCCATCATACATTTCAGTTAAAAACTGTTGTCTAAAATCATGTTATTCAGACATTCCCACGTCATATCTTCAAACAAGCTATTTCTAAAGTGTTTCCAGTGCAAATGCTTCTCATAAGGGAAATATTCTCACAGTATCTCTAGGCAAGAGCTTTGCTGTTCGCAAGAGCTATTTAATTCATTTAGTTTTCTTTCAGTACTGCAAATGGGTTTGAGCCCATCAAAACCTGAGCATCTGCTTAGCTTCACCTTAGGAGTGCCTAAGTTCAGCGGAACCCAACAGCTATCTATGTTTTGAGTGCAAATATAGTTATGCAATTTGTTGGACAAGAAAATGTTAAGGGCATGAAGTCAATAACTGATGATTGTGCACTTCCTTTCAGAGAGTACTAAACAATGTTGAATTAGGCCTTTATATATGCAGTGACATTCCTTTATAATACAGTGAGGCAAAATATGCATTGATGCTGAGCTCTGTGTAATGAATAACTTATTCTGCATATGTAGAGCCTGCTTTTCTTCACTAAGTACCTGTGGGCAGGTTGTGATTTCCTTAGATTAATTCCATGTTACTTTGTTCAGTTTTTTGGAATATTTTGGATTGAACTTGAGTGCATTTCTCAGCGATTATTAGAAAGTGTGTCAGTAGATGAGTACACAATTTTTTTTCATATTCTTTGAAGAAATTCAGCAGTCTTTTTAATATGAATATTTTTGTGCATAAATTTAAAAGGTGTTTTTGTAATTAAGTCATCAAGATAGAATTACTTTTCCTCATTCATGGAAATAAGACAAAATAATTGTAAAATTTGCAAGAATTAAATGTACTATGTAAATGAAAATATTTAATGCCAAGTAATATTTGTAGAAAATAATTTTAACTTTTGAATTAGTTGGCCATTTTGTTCATTTTTCAATGGAAGTGACTTTAAAGCCTTAGTTTCAGTGAAGTACTGTTTCATTCAAAATGAAGAGTCATTGACCCTAGACGGTTGGAAAGAAATACATACATATACACAAGATCAATTAAACACCTGAAGCACCTAGAGATCAAAAATCAAGAGAGATATCTCTTAAAAAACTATCTCTCTTAACATCTAAAGATTTTCCTGATACTTTCCATAATGTCGAAGCTATGAAAAGATTCACATTTTGTATGTTTAATTCTAGTTAATTTTCAGGGTCACATTAAGTTACCTAGTGTTTTTTAAGGTTTAACTGACTATTGCAAAGAAGGATTATCCCTCACAGTAGATAAAATTTTTGTTTTATCCATGATGAAACAGAAAGTGGGATGAAGAAACCTTTTCTTCTTTTCTTGTTGTAAGTTTGCCTCCTGTTGTATGAGAAGTAGCTTTGGGCAGAGGCTCAAGAAAGCTGGTGAACAGACTTTGTATTTTTAGGATGTGAGTGTTAATGTATCTGCAAAACAATGCACTATACAAGTGACTAAATAGGACACAGACATTGGAATACACAAATTACCCAAAAAGGGGACCAAGAAGATCAAAAATGAATTTTACAGATGACTCTGCAGAGGAAATGAAATATTTTACTAAGATGAAAATAGAACAGAATAAGCATTTGGAAATAGTGAAACTACTACAGTATTTGCTTGCAATTTCCCTGCAGCACTTCCATGTAATGGATGAGTGTTTGTCTTTCTATCTGTTCTGAACCACTGCATATAACTGCTTCTTGAGGCTTGTAACCATGCGGGTCAGGTGAGACCAAGTTCAGGTGTTTTCCTACATGGTATGAACAACATAGAAAATACATTGCTCTTAGGTGATTTTCTCATGAAACTTGTAAGACTGTAAGAAGGTTTTTGGCTCCACCATATCAACCAAGAAGCCATTCATTTGCTTTGATTTAGATTTTAGAGTGTTCTAAGATGCTTGTGTAAGCATATGGAAATAGTGACTTGAACATACAAGGCAAAAATAGACTATGATAAAATTGCACTTGGTATCTGTGAATCAGATTATATACATACAGTTTTATTTTGCATAAAGAATCCACTATGGGAGCCAATTTTATTAGGACAGTAATAACAAGAAGAAAGCATTGACACCTAGGTGGCTACAATTCAGGTGTGAGACAGATGAAGAATACCTTCTTCATACAAGGATTCTGATTCTTTATTTTTTTATGATGCCTAGATGTCTGCTAGGAATCAAAAAGAATTAATAAAAGACAGCTAAGACACTTCTTTGCCAGTAAAATTATCCAGATATGAAGTACCAGGTAAATGAAACAGCCATGAGAAAACAGTCAAATTCTTTGTGGAATTACTTAGTTGCACATTCATTTTAAGCCATGAATGGGAAATGTACATTAACTTTGAGAATATGCAACAAATCTTATAAATTTAATCTACTTGGAATCTCTTGTGTAGTCTTCTCAGTTATTCTAGTGTCATCAGGAATTCCACTGGTCTATTTTTAGTCTATTGGTCTCTTTTTAAAAATGGCACCCTATTTTTAAAGAGGAAAAAGAGAATGACCTGAGGAGCTATAAGGCAATCAGTCTCACCGTTTTGCCCAGCAAGATCATGGAGCAGATTCTCCTTGAAACTATACGAAGTCACATGGAAAATTCGGATGTGGTCAGTGACAGTCATCATGGCTTCATTAAAAACAAATCATATCTGACAGATTTGGTGGCCTTCTATGACAGGGCTATAGTGTTGGCAGATAAGGGAAGAGACACTAACATTATCTACCAGGACTTGTGCAAAGTATTTGGCACTGTGCTGCCCAAAATCCTTGTCTCTAAATTGGAGAGACATGGATTTGATTGATGAACCACTCACTGGATAAGGAACTGGCTGGATGATCACATTCAAAGAGTTGTAGTCAAGAGCTTGATACCCAAGTGGAAACCAGTGACAAGTGGTGTTCCTCAGAGGCTGGTACTGGGAGTGGCACTGTTTTACATCTTTGTCAGAGACATGAAGAGTGGGATTCAGTGCACCCTCAAGACAGTACGCCAATGACACCGAGCTGCGTGGTGTGATCAATACACTGGAAGGAAAGGAATGCCATCCAGAGGAACCTGGACAGGCTTGAGGGATGGAACCATGCAAACCACATGAAGTTCAACGAGGCCAAGTGTAAGGTCCTGAACCTGGGTCATGGCAATCCCAAACATAAATACAGGTTCAGTGGAGAATGGCTTGAGAGCAGCCCTGAGAAGGACCTGGGAGTGTTCATGGATGAGAAGCTCAAAATGAGCCAGCAATGTGCCCAGCCAACTGCATCCTGGGCTGCATCAAAAGCAGCATGGCCAGGAGGTCGAGGGAGATGATTCTGTGCCTCTACTCCACTCTCACGAGACCCCCACCTGGATTACTACGTCCAGCTCTGGGGCTCCCAACATAAGAAAGGCATGGACCTATTGGAGCAAGTCCAGGGGAGTGCCATAAAGACAATTAGAGGGCTGGAACATCTCTCTTATCAAAACAGACTGAGAAGGTTGAGGTTGTTCAGCCTGAAGAAGAGAAGGCTCCAGGATGACCTTCTAGCAGCCTTCCAGTACCTAAGGTAGGCCTGCAGGAAAGATGGGGAAGGACTCTTTATCAGAGAGTGTGGTGATAGGATGAGGGGTAATGGCATTAAACTGAAAGGGTGTTCAACTCCAAGGTTGGATGGAGTTTTGAGCAACCTGGTTTAGTGGAAGGTGTCCCTGCCCATGGCAGGGGGGTTGGGACTCGATCTCTAAGGTCCTTTCCAACTCAAACCATTATATGATTCTATGATTCTAGCAGCAATTATAAAAGTTGTGGGTCCATTAGTCACCCTTAGCTGCAAATGCATTTGTTTCAGGACAAGTCACATCAACATGCACTGAATACCCAGTCATTGGTAGACTTCTCTTGTGCTTTCCTGGATACGCAGAAAAATAATAATAATAAAAAAGTAAATATTTAAATATTTAAAAAAGAGTAATTTTAAAAAAGAAAAGCATAAAAGTAAATGCTTCATTACAGTAAACATTTAGATGATGAAGAAGCTATACGCTGCTTGAGTATAAGAAAGGGATAGCATCAGCGTGTTTTAAATGGCATTCCATTTATCCAAATTCTCTTAACTATGAGTTTTAAGATGGGCCCAATTTAATTTTAGAAATCAAATGCTATAACTAGAATCACTCAAGGATTGCAAGAAGGGGGGCTGCAGAGGGGGAGGAAAGAAGAGGGAATTGCTCGAGTGCACTGCAAATAGCTTTTGAATCAACAGTATGGTAACAATTAGACAGTGGTCCGCTTTTATTTTGCTGGATTTTGAAAATCGTAAAAATAGATTATGAATAAGCCTCTTGTAAGCCAAAAGTTACATTGAGACAGCTGCATTATCCTACCAATACATACTAATTTTATCAGATCTATTCACAACTTGCTGCTAATATCTCACAGGTGGTAAGAACACATCTCAGATTCCTCCTTTAGGAACGAATTCTTCTGTGATATTTTCAGCTTCCTCCTTTTATTTCCCATATTTACATCTTAATAGCAGGAAAGTTGTATGGAAGCAATTCATTTAACAAAGCAATAAATTAAGGCCCAGTACACATATGATTTTGTTTATTGTTTCAAGATATATGGAGCTTTCATAGACCTTTGAAAACAAAGGTCTATGGGATTTTCTTAGGAATTTTGGATTTTTTACACAATTATAAGCAGTTCAGCTCTCCTATCAAAAGCAATTGCCAGTGCTTAAATTTTTTTAAGGAAATGTGTCTTCAGACAGCCCATCCTTGTTACTTTTATAATTGTGTTAACTTTTTAGAAAAGATAACAAGTACACTGTTCACGACTGGATGATACAAATGGCACCTAATCTGCCTACATGTTAATTTACCTAGTGTTCAACTTCAGTATAATGTCCAACTTCTCATCAGTTTTTTATTGGGTTTTTTCTTTTGTAAACCTGATATATGTTTAGTCTATATTATTAATGTAAAATAAGTGCCTATGGAAACAATTTAAAATGTTAAATAACAGAATGGAATTAATATTGGGAATGCAAAAGAAAAGAATTCTAGGGTATTTCGTTTGATGTATTCTGGAATAAAATCAGTTTTCTTATAAATTATTTGGAAAATAAAACTATTAACATTGAAGTCTCTTAAAATAGAATTAGGTTGTGTTTTTTTTTCTTAAGATGGCATGATTTGGAACTTATTTTAAGTAACATATGATCTGTGAGTTGAGTTCTTCCATTTTCCATTATTTAATCTTTGAATTTGGATTGCTCTCGATTGATTTCCTTGTTAGATTAAACTTGTACTTGGAATTTTGTCATACAGACCTTTTTATTCACTAAATTAAAATGTCTAGTCTATTTCAAATAAGAGACTGTAAAGTTGGACTGAAAACAGAATGCAAACTGTTTTAAACAAATAATTGTGATTGGAAAGGTATGAGTAGTTTCAAACAAGTTCCCCAGGTAAGCAAAGGCCAATGTATAGCCCAAAAGAACCTTATTCTCCAGCTGTGTCTCATTTTTATTATGCTGCAGAACAGAAAGACTGCTCTTTAGATAAACAACTTCCAATATGTGAGTGCTGCCTTGAAGGATAGAAAAAGTGACAGAGGCTGACTGTCTATGTCGATAAGAGGCTGAAGTAGGCTGTCTGTCCTTTTGAAAATGATAATTTCTTGAGGAACCAAAACCTATAAAACAGCATTAAAGTTCAAAAAGTTGGAAAACTATTTATCCTCACCTTGGACGTTCAACACCACGATATATGCAGTTTCAGACATGGCACATTCTGCACCTACGTGCCTCTTATAAGAAAAGATACATTTACTTTCTTTATGCTTCACCAAGTCTTCTAAGTGCCTAAGCATAACATTAGGTGCAAGAATCACAGAATTATATAATCACTTAGGTTGAAAAAGTCCTTTAAGGCCATCAAGTCCAACACTGCCAAGCCTACTACTAAACCACATCCCTAAGCACCACATCTACACATCTTTCAAATACTTCCAGGGGTGGTGACTCAACCACTTCTTGGGTAGCCTGTTCCAATGTTTGATAACCTTTCTGTGAATACATTTTTCCTAATATCCAATCTAAATGCTCCCTGGCACAACTTGAGGACATTCTTTCTTGTCCTATTGAGAGAAGAGACTGACCCCCACCTCATTACAACCTCCTTTCGGGTACTTGTAAAGAGTAATAAGGTCTCTCCTCAGCCTCCTTTTCTCCAGGCTAAACAACCCCAGTTCCCTCAGCCAATCATCATAAGACTTGTGCTCTAGACCCATCACCAGCTTCATTGCTCTTCTTTGGACATGCTTCATCAGCTCAGTGTCTTTTTATAGTGAAAGGCCCAAAACTGAATATAGGACTCGAGGTTTAGCATCATCAGTGCTGGCTGATCAGCAAGAGGATCACATCCCTAGTCCTGCTGGCCACACTATTTCTGATACAAGCCAGGATGGTATTAGCCTTCTTGGCCACCTGGGCACACTGCTGGTTCATATTCAGCCAGCTGTCAATCAATACCCCAGGTCCTTTTGTCCTTTTGTGTTGGGCAGCTTTCCAACTACTCTTCCCCAAGCCTGTAGCGCTGCATGGGGTTCTTGTGACGCAAGGGCAGGACCCAGAACTTGGTCTTGTTGAATCTCATTCTACTGGCCATGATCCACCCTGTCCAAATCCCTCTCTAGGATCTTTCTACCCTCAAGCAGATCGACACTCCCACCCAACGTGCTGTTATCTGTAAATTTACTAAGGGTGCACTCAATCCCCTCATCCAGATAATTGATAAAGATATTAAAGTGAATTGGGCACAATACTGAGTCCTGGGGAACACTACTCATGACTGGCCACCAATTGGACTTAGCTCCATCCACCACCACTCCCTGGGTCTGAGCATCCAACCAGCTTTTTACCCAGTGAGGAGTGCACCCATCCAAGCAATGAACAGCCAGTTTTTCTAGGAAAATGCTCTGGGAAACAAGTGTCAAAGGCTTTACTAAAGTCTAGGTAGACAATATCCACAGCCTTTCCCTCATACATTAAGTGGAACACCTTGTCATAGAAGCAGACCATGTCAGTCAAGCAGGACCTACCTTTCATGAGCTCATACTGACTGAGCCTGATTACCTTGCTGTCCTTCATGTGCCACATAATGGCACTCCAGATGATCTGTTCCATAACTTTCCCAGGCACTGACATCACACTGACAGGTCTGTAGGTCCCTGAATCCTCCTTCTGGCCCTTCTTGTAGATGGGCGCCACATTTGGTAATATCCATGTCATCAAGATCATCTGGGACCTCCCCAGTTAGCCAGGGCTACTGATAAATGATGGAAAGTTGTTTGGTGAGCACATCCACCAGCTCCCTCAGTACCCTTGAGTAGATCCCATCTGGCCCCATAGACATGTGTGTGTCAAAGTTGTGTAATAGGTTGCTAATCATTTCCCCTTTGATTATGGGGGCTTCATTCTGCTCCCATGCCCGTCTTCTAGCTCAGGGGCCAGGTATATGGAGAACAACTAGTCTTATTATTAAAGACTGAGGTAAAGAAGGTGCTCAGGACCTCAGACTTTTCTTCATCCTTTGTCACTATGTTTCCTTCACATCCAGTGAAGGATGAGTATTCTTAGCCCTCCTTTTGATGCTAATATATTTATAGAAACATTTTTTATTGTCTTTTACCACAGTAACCAGATTAAGTTCTAGTTGGGCTTTGGCCCTTCGAATTTTCTCTCTACATAACCTCATGACATCCTTGAAGTCCTCCTGAGTGGCCTGCCCCTTCTTCCAAATGTCATAAACTTTCTTTTTTCCCCTGAGTTCCACCTGAAGCCCTCTGTTCAGCCAAAACACTCTTCTTTTCTGGCTTGTCTTTCAGCACATGGAGACAGCCTGCTCCTGCAACTTTAAGATTTCCTTCTTGAAGAATGTCCAACCTTCCTGGACACCTTTGACGTTCAGGACTGCCTCCAAAGGGATCTGATGACCGAGCTCCTAAACAGGCCAAAGTTTGCCCTCCAAAAGTCTAAGGTAGCAGTTCTGCTAACCTCCCTTCCTTATTTCTATGAGAATTGAAAACTCCATTACTTTATGATTGCTATGCCCAGGAAGGCCTCCAACCAAAAATACCAAGAGAGGAGGAGAAGGAAGGTTAGCATGCACATGAACCTATAACACTGATTTCTACTTGAGAGCAGGGAGAAGAACAACATCCTTCTCTTGGATCAGGAAGAAAGATAGGCTGTTTCTTTCCTGAGGAAGATGTTCAGCTGCTCTCTGTCACCTCCAGGGCAGAGAAAGGAGACACTTCTTAACAGCTAAAAATCAACATCAGATGAAATTTCACAGATGACTGGTTCCCATATATACATACATATCACAAACAGTGCCTCACAGCCACCATAAACGTGGCTGTGCCATGTGTGTTTTTCCTTGTACTTCTAATTGAACTAGTTTTAGAGTAGCGAGGAAATGTACCTAAATAGTATTGTGGTTTGGTTTGGGTTTTTTGGGGGAACTTGGTTGAATGCGTTTTTTTTCTTTCTTAAGGATCTGTGGGACCAAGGGGGTTTTTTTATGCATTCTCTTCTTTAAAAAAAAAAGGGGAGATTTTTTGAGGGATATAGTTAGTACCTGCAGATCCAGTTCAAGCACTTTGTCAGGGCTCCAACATTCTTGATGAATTGCAAAAGGGAGGTGGAACCCTTGAAACAGATCTGTAGCCTGTGATATAATTGACTCAAGACAGCCTTCTGGTAACTATTTTTGTTGCTCCCGTTCAGCTGTTTCTTAAGGGCATGGGCCAAACGTTTTGTTTGATGGAAGACATTTAGGCATGAGTAGGTCACTTTAATGTGGGTCTTCCTCTTTTATAAGGACACCTCTTGTTTCTTTGTCTAGTTAATAAAGCTGGGTGTAGCTGAAACCCTTAAAAGAACAAGTATTCAAAAGCATCTGTCTAAGGAGGGAGCAGAAGAATTTTCAGACTTCTGGGGAAATGCATTATTGATGAAAACAGATATCCAGCTATTTGCCCTAGGTTTGAGGGGCGGGCATGTATATGCTGTGGAGACAAAGGGTTGAAAGGATATGAAGAATATCTCCGCTGTAGCAGTTACCAAAAACTGTGTATCAGACTCTGTGTTTTTTCAGGGCAGACTTCTTAAACAGCCAGATGTGCCAGTTTACAGCGTGTGAAAAAACTCTCTGTCAAAACTGAGTCCTTGCTACAGTTGTTTATGGCAAATGTTAGTAACATTAGTTAATTATTATGTTATGGTTATCTTATCAGCAATGAACAGCAGAAAATTAAGAACAATTATGTTGAAACAATTCAATGTAGCTTTGTGGCAAATATAATTGCTTTCTCTAGTTTAGAGGAATTTACTAACACCATATCTGTAGTAAGGACAAAGCTGCTGAAGGAACTGGTTATGCCTTTCTTTCCTTTTGAATATACTGATTTTTTTTGTTTTCATCACAAAGCTACTCACTTTCTCCCCTCTGTATTCTTATTTGTGAGGATCCAGTGAATGAGGTTCTGGCTAGAATTTTATTTCTCCAGGCAGGCCTTCTATACTGAGTGTTGTCTCTCCAAACCTTTGTTGTTCACAGTCTCTGATTTTCAGAACATAAAGTTAAGTACCTCAAAGAGGAAATTAAGCAATGTGAGTAGTCAGTTGAACCACAGTTGCAGAGCCCTCAAAGTCCCATGAAAGCTTCTTTGATTATATGCTCAGCCTTTGCTCCTTATTAAAGAAGCCAGAGGTGCCAGTCTCAGTGTTCCCTGCTGCCTTAGAGAAATTAATTCTCAGTCTAATTGTCTTAGCCTTGTGAGATAGTTTAATAAAATCCAGAACAAAGTCTGTAGGATATTGTCTCCTTAACAGATGTCTTCATGAACTCAGATGAGAATTACTTGTTTGCTTTCTCTATGGAAAGGCATAACAAATTTGAATTTTGTCATCCACAAATTTCTTAGGTCTGTACAAGGAAGCCAGCCTAGGAGATAGCAGTCTTACCATCATCCAGATGGGAAAAGAGAAATATTGTTGACCTTCAGTAACTAGACATGAAGTTTCTGTAACATTGTTTTCAAGGCAGCTGGTGCATAAACTAGGACAGGAACAGGTCCAATCAGATAAGGAAGTTGTCTTACAGGCAAGAGCTAGTGCTGTTGGAAAAGTTAAATTCCCTTAAATTCTTGGGGTAGCTGCATAAATTTTAGGAATTTGTTGGAGAAGTTTGTGGAGCAACATGGAGAACAGATTTACCCTTTACTGCTTCATAAAAGATATTAGTGAAGTACCTCATATTCATATTGATAAACATTTTTGGAGGTTTCAGTGATTTTGAAAAACATTACGACCTACTAAACTGAATAATCAATATATTCAAGGACAAAAGGTCTCCTCTGAAAAGTGTGTATCAGTTGAATTAAGTCTGAGAGTGTTTTGACTCTCAAGATTTGTGTTTGATTTCTGGAAAACCTGCCAATGTGTATGAAGACACATGTACCAGGTATCTGTGCAACATTGTCACTGAAAAAAACATTAATGGGTGATATACAATTACTATTGAGCATAAATGTCTACTGAAGTTCTAGAAAGAACTACATTTTTGCAACACCAAACACCAGAAGGAGCTTTTCAGTTCTTCTCACAACTGGCACAGTTGCTTGCTCTTTCCTGCGTTCTTTCCCATTTTAAAGAGTTCTTTCTTTGTTGTTTCTGATGTATTACAGTTTCCAGACTCTATTCAAAATACCATTTGCACATTTAAATCTATTTCAACAACTGCTTGTAGACAGACTGAAGGAAAGAGTGCAACAGGAAAAACTATTCATTCTGTCATCAGAAAACCTTTCCAAAACTGTGAGAAACAGCAGAGATCTTGCTGGAAATGAAGGTGCTCTGCTTGAAATGCAATCAGTTTTACCCTTCAGCTTTTACTTTTTACTTTTGCTAATGGATTTGTACAAAACCAGTGGGGGAAAAGCAATGGAAAAAGGAAGATGAGATTTAGGCAAATTTATTTTTTTAAATTTCTTAAACACTGTAATTATTTTTGGCTACAGAATGTTCCCAGACATTCCAATCTGTGAAGACTTTATTTGATCTGCAATAGCAGGCTAGTGGGCTTATTCTCTTGCTGCAATCAGGGGTGGCAAACTATACTTATAGCTGCATATCACTATTGTCACTTCAAAGAAGCTACTTGCTTAAACTCTGCCTTGAATGTAAGGAGGGAGAACAACAGATGTCAACCGCCCGGACTTATGCAAAGTGTTTGACACTGTCCTGCATGACATTGTGGTCTCTAAACTGGAGAATCATGGATTTGATGGATGGACCACTTGATGTAACAGAAACTGGCTAGATGGCCACACTCAAGGGGTCACGGTCAATGATTCATTGTCCAAGTGGAAGCTAGGGACAAGTGGCATTCCTCAGGGGTTGGTACTGGGTCAAGTGCTGTTCAACATCTTTGTCAGAGACATGGAAAGTGGGATAGAGTGCACCCTTAGCAAGTTTGCTGATGACACCAAGCTGTGTGGCACAGTCAACACGCTGGAGGGAAGGAATGCCATCCAGAGGGCCGTGGACAGGTTTCAGAAGTGGGCCTGTGTGAACCTCATGAAGTGCAACCAAGCCAGGTGCAAGGTTCTGACCTGGGCCATGTCAATCCCAAACATACATACAGGTTCTGTAGAGAATGGCTAGAAAGCAGCCCCAAGGAGAAGGACTTGGGAGTGTTTATCGATGAGAAGCTCAGCATGAGTAGGCAATGTGTGCTGGCAGCCCAGAAAGCCAACCGCATCCTGGGCTGCATCAAAAGAGGTGTAGCCAACAGGTCAAGGAAGGTGATTCTACCCCTCTACTCTGCACTCATGAGAACCCACCTGGAGCACTGTGTCCAACTTTGGAGTCCTCAACACAAAAAGGGCATGGACCTATTGGAGCGGGTCCCACAGAGGGCCTAGAAGATGATCAGAGGAATGGAGAAGGCTCCAGGGAGACCTTGTAGTGTCCTTCCAGTACCTGAAGGGGGCCTACAGGAGAAATGAGGAGGGACTCTTTATCAACAAGTGTAGTGATATGATAAGGGAAAATGGTTTTAAACTGAAAGAGGGGAGATTTAAATTCAGTATCAGGAAAAAATTCTTTGTCTGAGGGTGGTGTGAGGGCATAGGTTGCCCAGGGAAGCTGTGGATGCCCCATTGCTGGAGGTTTTCAAGGTCAGGCTGGATGGAGCTGTGAGCAACCTGGTCTAGTGGGTGGTGTTCCTGCCTATGGCAGGGGGTTTGGAGCTCAATGATCTTTAAGGTCCCTTCCAACCTGAACGCTTCTATTTTTCTATGGTTCTAAAGAATGTGAGTGAATTTCTCCAGCAGTGGGAGCTTAGGTTTGGGAAAATCAGACCTAAGAAAAGAAATCCCTGCATCTTTTCTCATGCTGAGGTTAATATACTTCTACTGGTCTTCCAAGATTCAGAATGCAATATCATTTAAAAGGACACTCATAAGACAGTCAGAACAGACATAAGACAGACAGACCAGAGCTTTGCTGGTTTACAGGGAAACAGTGGTCCACACTTCATCATGCAGCTCTGAAGCAAATATGAATTCTCATATCTTACAGTCTCATTTCTTGCACCATTAACATATTTGCTCTCCAGGGACTTCTCTTCATGAACACTTCTTCATTCACCTGGCATGAATTAAGAACAACTACACAGCTTCATTAAGATATGCTCTTTGTTGAGTACACTGACTTTTCTGAACCAGCCCTGTTGTAAGGGAATTTCTATGCTTATGGGACAGAGTGTCAGTCCTGTGGTAGAAAAAGGTTGTGAAAGATTTTTTTGTTCTGTACAAGATTTTTACAAGTCTCAAAGGTTTTGGAAAGTCTTATTTCAGTATTTTACTATTTTTTGAGGCTGATTTAAGAGTTCAGAAGTGATAAATGGAGACTTCTGGATGACCTTAGAACAAGGAACTGAAGGAGTTTATAGTACCAGCTAAACCAGATAATAGACCTTAAAAATTAGGAAAAAGGTGTAGGTACTTCTTTTCTTTGCAAACTATCCCCTGCTAACTTTTCATGTCTAATGTGAGGTTCTAGGAATATTAAAGAAAGTGCTGCTGATCCTTGTCTGTCCCTGGTGACCCCCGTGCTAGAGAAAAGGTCTTCTGTCTGCAGAACACATTGATTTTTCAAGCACAGTTAGGGTGTTCTAAAGAAACCAAAATCTGGCATTAGCTTGGGAAACAAATCTCTGCATTCCATTTAGGTCTTCAGCTGACAGGTCATGGAAGCTGACAGGGTTATTTTCTTTCTGGACTTTCATGGTCAGCAGACCTTTCTGCTGAATGAACTAATCACTTGAATGCTTATTGTCTGCAAAGTAGGATACTGCAGATATTCTCTAACCCACTGAAAAATCATGCCCAGAAGAAACTATGCAAGTGACATTGGGTTTCCTCCCTTGCACTGAATAGAATTAAGTTTCAGTGCAGTAGATCACTGTAGATTCATTCCAATGTATTTTTTTCACTGTTAAGTAACTTATATGAGAAAGATTTTCAGTAGTTTGCGGGTTCTACTTGTTGTTTGAACTTTTCATACAAAACATGGCATAAAACCTAACAAAGGGAACAGACTATTTATGACTGTAATTTTGTTTATTGCTAGTCTAACATTGATTTTTATTTATTTTGTGAAACAAAAATAGCAGTTTTCTACCCTAGAGACAATTAGTTTTATGCTCTGGAAAATTTGGTGCATTTTTGCAACATCTGAATCCATTTCACAGTAACAGATTCAAATATCACAAAGTCAAAAGTTCCCACATATAAAGAGGAAAACTGTAAATATCAAGTGCGTGTTTGTGACTTCTCTTATCTATGTTAGCATTCCAATATACTTCTTAAACTTAAGCATCTGCTAGCACGAGCTTTTTCTTTTCTCCCTTCTCTTGCTAAAAGCAGCACTTTGTACCTTCAACTATAAAACATTAAAAAAAAAAAAAAAAACCCAAACACATCAAAACGCCCCCAAAAAACCTACAACAGCCTGAAATGTCCCACTGGGTTGATGGCTGGAGTTTTTCACTTGATCTGGGAAAGCAAAATGGGATATTTTTTTTCACTTGTCCCATATGGATACTATTTTTCACTTTAGGTCTTGGTGTTGTAAATAAAAATAATGATCTGAATGAATACCTATGGCAGCTGGGAACTCCTCTAATTTTCTATGTCTAAATCTGTACAGTTAACTCATCTCATTGCACTTGAATTTGGCTCTAATAATCAAGTGTTTAATTATTGGATATCTCTGTGGCTCCTACTAATTCAGGGGGATTGGTGTAGAGTCTAGCAGAGAAATTGTTTAGACAGTATATACAGACATGTCCACACTATACATAGTTTCTTCCACATATGCAGACATGTTGCAATGCCAGTCAAAACTCGGGCAAATTAACTTATTATTGAGAGTCTTATCTTTCAGGTTTCCTTATTAAAATACTTGTCCAAGTTCAGTTTGCACCATAAGCAGCATCTCCCTTCAGAGAACATGCAACATAATGATACGATGACCTCAAAAATCACCTTCAGCTAAATCATAAAGAGTAATCCACAAAGTGACCATTATTTGGGATGTCAAACTTTGGGGTCAGACCTGTGGGGAAAACAAAATCAATTCACCTGCCTTTTTCTTCCTCTGTCTCATCATGTATTGTAGTATTGCTTTTTCAGCAACAGCAAAGCAAAGGTTCTTGAACCTTGGTGACTCTGCCAGAAATCTGAAGCATATGATCACTTTAAAGAGATGTTACCTATCCCGAACAGAAAAAAAAAATCCAAACCAGTTCTCAAAAAAAGTAATTAGTTTATGTGTTGCAGCAGTATTATCTCTTTGGAAAGAAAAACTGAATTTCCATAGCCCTTCACTGTTGTCTTGAAAGTACTCTTCAGACATCTACGCAGCAGGAGGTTTTACAAAAAGTCTTCAAAACTCACACATTTCTAAACCACTGTGTTAGAACATATTATGTTTTATATGATGTTTAACATTAATGGTTTGCCTTGAAAAACTCTCCTCTGATGTTGTAGAGCTTAAATCTTATATCTAACTCTTCCCATTGAATTTGGTTTTAATATTCAAGTGTTTAATACTTCGATATCTCTATATGGTTTCCATTATGACAGCAGGATTTACATAGTGGCACTTGATTCATTGACTGTGATAATATAAAGATTCACATTAAATCTTCTAAGAAATGTTGACTGTCATGCATTGGTGTAGTTTTTAAAAATGATAAAAAAATGTTTGCTCCAGTTCTGGGATCACAACTTTGTGATAACCAAGTTTTTCTGGAGAATCTTGTGTTTTTACACAATGATTTCTCAGCATAGTTTTGGCATATTTAAATTTTGCTGGAGAAACATTATAGAAACTAAAGAATTATCACAACAGAGGAAGCACAAGTGAGAGATGCTCCACACAATTTGAAAATTTTTCACTCATCTCACACTATTCATTATAACAATTTGTTGCAGGAACAGATAGCATCAATGAACACACCTTGATTGAAAAGCACTTTGATTGAAAAGAAGGCCTAAGAAGAACACAGTGTATTCTCAGGGGCACATCAAGTTCCTGAACTGGTCGATGTTTTGCTAGAATAAAGCACATGTCAGAAAGTGAGCAGCAAAGGCCTACAGCATAAAAATGGAAAAATATTCCTACTGAGTATCTTTTCATTTCCGAAATCATACATCATGCCAGCACTGACCTAGCACCTTTCTTAGCAAAATAAGAAGAAAAAGAGAAAAAAATTTCCATTATACAGTCACTTTTGCTGTAATCTAAGAATTTGCTTTGAGCTGTACATTTGCTTACAGTTCCACTGAAAAGAAATTATGAATTACAGCCCCTCAAAAACAAATTATTTGGATCACCTTTAAAGATTGCTTAGAATTCAACTTGTTGTCTCTGAGGTGACTGCTTTATTGATATCTTGTCAAACAAAATTGTTTCTTTGGATTCAAGAGTTAAAATCTCAAACCATGAATTTGACAGGATTTTTTTTTGCCTTTATAGTTTTCTTAATAGAAAATTCCATCAGCAGCATGAACTAAGAACTCAAGTGTATATAGCTAAATCCCCACATTGCATTCAATATCTTGTTTGCCACCTTTTTCTAATCCAATTGTACTTAATATGGGAGTCTTTGTAGAAAGTAAATGTTGAACTCGTTTTTTATTTTTTTCTGGCTCATTATTCTGACTGTAACTACACTTGAAACTAGTGTTTATCAATAAGGTTTTTCTCTTTAAAAAGCATGGAAAGCAAACACTGGTGTATAAAGATACAACAGATTTAAAACATCTATGTCTTGTATTCTTTGGTCATTGATGACCATGTAACTATGAGCATTTGAAGTGCATGTTGCATCAGACTTTTGGTTACCAGTAATGACTTCAAGTAGCTGGTTGCTAGAAACTGGACTCCAATGTTTGTGAGTCAGAAATGAGGTAATGCTTCGTGTTGGTGATGCTTAGTGATATGAAATGTTTCACTTTTCAAGCAGATGCAGGTACCTGGGAGAATGCGGAAATTGCATTCTGTTCATCTTTCTGTTTCTATTGGCATAGATTTTGTACAAATTGTCACTTCTGACAAGGAGTCCAGGCATTCCAACATGGCTGGGGCAATCCTACAAAGAGATTTCCAAATCAAGTGTCGGTAAAATGTTTTATCTTGGATATAATCTGAAAAACAATAATCTCCAAGACAAACACAGACCAGGAAATTCACTCAATGCTAGTACTGCAGGATTAGCCAGGGCTCTAATTTCTGGCCTCTCATTAGGTCATGCAATCCAGCATGCTGGGAGTAGGAATGAGCAAGTGGTTTAATTCCTAATATTTAACAAGAACAAGGTCATGGCTTGAACAGGCTTTACAGTGATAGTAGTTATAAGTACGGTTTATTTGTAACACATAAATCTATCTAAAATTTTCCTAAATTTGTGTTCTGAGAAAATTATATAAAAGACAATGTTTACATTATGATCACTGCAGATCATTAAATTTGAAAATTTAATGTTGATGAGAAATCAGGTGTTTTCTAACAGACTGGATTCTTCATTGGTTTCTGATACAAATCAACTGCTTTGACCAACATCTTAAGGGAAGCCAGAACAGATGAACCTATTCTACAGAGGTTCTTCCCAATGCCTGGACAGCATCCAAAGGCACATACACTTTAGCTGATCCTTAAGATATTCTCAAGTAGGTGTCTCTTACTACTCCAAATATTAACAGGTAATCCCAAATTGTAGCTTCAAATTCCATTTGTAAATGTGAAGAAAATTAATATTTCTTAGTTGAAATTCAATTTTTATTTAAAAAAAAAATCTTGACACTATCTCATACAACTGTTGTCAAATTGAGATTGTCTGCTTCCATTCAGTGAATGCTCTGGTTATAATAAGAAATCCTCCTTAACATGAATCTAAAGTTTTAAATCTCTTCTTTATTTAGCAGTCAGTCATTGAAAAATATTTCTTTTATGCATAATACATAAAAATTCCAATATAATTTATTGATTTCTTTTTTTCTGAACAAGATGAGAAGATAGACAATGAGACTTTTGTAAGTTCTCAAACGGTGTTTAAACATAATTACGTAAGTGATTCCCATTTCTGTTCCTTCTGAGGTAAAGGACAGGTCAGGTGTGTCCTTAGGCTAGTTTTTCAACAGCTTTCAATATAGGCTTCACAGTCTATGTTTAGCTGCAATGCTGGCTAAGTACTCAAGAATCTTCTACCTCAGTTATACTTCACTCAGAACCTAGACCTGAAATGAATACTAACTTGGGTTTACAAGTCTACTTGCATGACAACCAGATATTTGCACATACAGTAGACACACTTATTCTTCCATGTAATTAAGGATGAGTCAGCACAGAATCCAGAGATTAAGCAAAGATTAGATAAAGTAAAGAAGAAACTTATTATTATTGTATAATATAGCTACTTAAGTGTTTTTCATGTTGCTCTAAATTATTTGCCATCATCTTCTATTGAAGGCAAGTTAACTGATGAGAGGAGCTATTGATCTGTTTAAATATCATTAAGGTTAAGTTTCTTCATCCAGTGTAAGTTACAGATTTTAAGAGGTTTGTGGGTCTGTGTGAATCAATAATGACTATCAGTTTGCTGAACAATTATCAAATAGTACAGGAAATACAGAATTGCAGCCCACAGGATATTTGCATCTACGAAGCGCTCGGATGAAATCTGAAAAGGGAGCTTTCATTGATGCTGTCATGTCACTGCATTACAAATCAATATTTTAGACAGTTTCAGTGTGAGGCCTTGCTTTTGGAAGAATGATCTGTGAACAAACTTTGGCTTTGTCTGTATGGAGCCAGAAATGGTTTTAAATACCCAAGTCAAGAACTGTGCCTTAGTTTGTTTCTTTGTACATCAAAGTCTATGAAAATGAACCTGGGAACGTAGACCAGACAGGAACTGAGGTATGTTCCACTCAGTAAAACTTGACAAGTTAGGAGCAGAGTATGGTGAATCCTTATTCCTCAGTTTAGAGCCAGCCTTTGAGAAACCTTCCTATGGAAAGCACTTCCAAACACAGAGTTATTCTGGAGAGCGCTTCATCAAAATAAAATGATTGTGCAAGTTCATCTGTGAAGATTTTTGGAAGTTGGTGAGAAAAAAAAAAAAAAGGAGAAAAAAGGCCCAAGTTTCCTATTTGACCTCCTTTACAGTATTAGTTTTTGGCCATATCAGGAGATGTCTTGGCAAACAGTAAGTTCCATTTAGTGACCTGGATAAGAGTGACTTACAAGCACTTAGATTTCTTCACAGAGGCTGATAATATTGAATTAAAATAGCAGTATAACCTAGTGTTTTGCATGGACTGAGTGAACTGAATCAGTAGATTCTTAGCTTCAAGGAGAAATATTTTGCTGATCTTGTCCATGTATAAGAAAGACAGGTGGTTATTATTTAGAAAACCCAAAAACATGAAAATCATGAATGCCTCATTAAAGCTGGAGAGAACAGGAGAAAGAAAAAGCTTCTTTTTTTCTCCTGTGCAGTATTTGTTTTATCTGTTTATTTGTTTTAGATGACTGAGCTGACAAAGGGAACCAAATTCTAGCTGCTGAGTGCTGATATCCTAATGGTTCTCCGCTGCCTAGTTGCAGAGAGCCTATCACTCTTTTCACACACCTTCTATCAAAAATTGGCAGCTATAAATTGTAACTAAGCCTCAGGACAAAATAGCAGATAGCTAGCCAGTATCTGCAGCTGTATTTATCCTCTTGGTGGGAATGGCTGTGTGAGGTCATGGAAACACATACCCATTATTAGTAATATCAGAGTCATGCAGGGAAGCGTAAGACGAATAAAGAAATCACGAAAAAAGCTACAAGGTAGTGGTAGATGAACTGTGGTTTGCATTGTGCATCTTCCTAGCCTCAAATATGAGTTATTCCACAGGTTCCAGATCAAAATCTAAACTTTATTCCAATATAGAATCATAGAATCATAGAATGCTTTGGGCTGGAAGGGACCTTAGACATCATCTAGTTCCAACCCTCCTGCCATGGGCAGGGACACCTCCCACTAGACCAGGTTGCTCAAAGCCCCGTCCAGCCTGGCCTTGAACACCTCCAGGGATGGAGCATCCATGACTTCCCTGGGCAACCTGTTCCTGTGCCTCACTACCCTCACTGTAAATAATATAAAGTCCCTGTACAAACTACATTTCCCTGTGAAGAATGAGTTACCACACCTGTGGCTGTGTTCATATCACAAAGCACAAGATAATAACATTGTCATCTATACTGACTACTGCCTGACTCTGATGTATTTGCCCTATATAGGTCAGCTCACAAAATAAAGTATTAGGCAGTGCTGGTAAAGATACTGGAACTGGGTCTGTTGTGAAATTAGCCTCAGCAATTTAATTCATGCAAACTTCTTCACAAACATTAATGCATTGAAAATTGTCAAAATCCATTCTAACAGGACCGTTGACTAGCAGGGAGATTCTGACTAACAGGCAGTCAGTCATCACCATCACTCATCATCACTTGAGTGATGGCTGTGCCACCACACACGGTTCTAAAAATGACCATAAGTTTTCTTAACCAGAGTGGGGGAAGACCCATAATGCAGCAGAACTTTATCTACGTGGAACAGGCTTTGCCAGACACTCCTTATCCCACAGTTGCAAAGCCAGCTGCCTAGAAATGACATGAAATAAAATTATATAATGGAACACTTTTTCCTTAAAATTACAATATTCAGCCAGAAGAACTGGCCATATAGTTCGTCACCTACCTGTCTTTTGAACACATGCCTGCTCCAAAACTACAAGGTTTAAAAGAAATCGCCTTTACTCAAGTATGCAACTTGATGTGAGCTCCGTTCCAAGAGTGTATTACCACATCTGCTAGTCTTTCCACCTCACGCAGCAGCTCCATCCCAGCAAGTATCTCTCCACAGGGCTGGTTGTTCCAGGCATGACATCACTGGAAATGGTGCCAGGTTAAATTACACACGGGCAGATGGATAGCGCAGTATTCAGCAGATTCTTGACATGAAAAAGTCTTTGCTTTTTGCATCTATGGATTTAAAGCTGCATTTTTAACTATATTTGCAAGTAGTTATTCTCACGTGCGAGGAATCCTCCCCTAAGATTTGCATATTTAACGGAGCAAAAGGTAAGGAGCCAAGAGCACCCAAGAAAGGCTGTCAATTTCAGATCAGGGCTCCATCCATCCTTAATTGTATATGAAAACAGAGTCCCTAAAATGTTCACTACATGTATTTTTTTTAGGAGAATATGCCTTCTTTATCCTTTGATATTGAGGTGTCTTATGCTCCCCTGCAAGCAACAGTAACAAGAAAATCATTAAAAAGTGTTTCAGGGCAATCTCTTTTCCTAATGTTGCTGAGTTTTCAATCAATCTTTCAGTAAAGTTTGGACTTTCAGTAACACCTTGGACTTCATTCTTGGGTTATGTTGGGAAGGGGAGGTGACAGGATTCTTGTTGCCATAAAGCGCCTGAAAGAATGATTTCCAAAATTACAAGCAACTTCACAATGAGATTCTGCTTCTATTAACTTTTAAAATGCTAAAACACATGGTCAGTCTCTCTTAACAGGACTAGCCAGCACGGAGGCACAGGCATAACTAAACCTCCACCCAGCTGCTCTCCACATCGGGAGATTAGGGCTGGTGCTAAATCAGAGCAGATGATTATTTCTGGGGGGAGCAAAGAATTTGATCCCAGTTAGCACTTTCACAAGACAATGTGAGTCAGGAAAACACTTTGCACTGCCTTCATCTCTGCCCTGCAGAGGCACCCGAATGGGATCTGACCACATATAGCCTTAAGCTTTGAAAGTCAATAGTTACCTTCCACCACCCCCCCACCCTTTTTAAAAAAATTAAATCTGCACATACTCAAACAACTAGAGAGAAGCAATCAGGCATCTAGCCAACATAAGATCCAAGTAGGAAAACAATTGTGGACCTGTCACATTATCCTTGTACGGTGCAGATGAGAAACATGGGATTCATAGTTGTTATTTCTTTCAGAAAAAATAACCAATTTTGCACTGTTAGCTTTCTTAGCAAAAAGAAGTGAAGCAAAAGTGAAGCAAAATATATGAGCAAGATTACTAATAATGCTGTGTCAAGCAAGTTCTATCACTGAATAGCTCCAATGGAATTGCACGCCAAAGCAAAATATTGTAGATGTATGTTGCATATTCTGTGTCTGTGGCCATTACAGTTACAGGAAACATAAACATTTACAAAATAGCTGAGCATTTTGACAAGTCTAAGTCAACTTTTCAGAAAAAATAGAATGTTATGTGCTGCCCATAAATAACAACTCTCCACGGTAAAGTTGAGTCTTCAGAGCTTCAAACAGGAGGGCCATGAACAGGACTTTCTGTTGGCTAATATCTAATTGCCCTCATCTCTGTGCAAGGACTTCAGTACAACAGTAATTCTGATTACAAATAAATATATTTAATTTCCTCCATGCAAGTAATAACATATAACATTGGAAATCTTGTTCCTGGTGACCCTGGTGTAGAGGATAGGGATGAAAAGTAGCCTAGCCTCCTACAGCTCCCATGCCCCTAGAAACCAGATATTATGCAGCCAGTTGACCAAACCAAATTTTTCAAGCAATCTTTTCTGATAGTGCCTAGAAAAAAACTTACAAATCGGCCATTTGTGCTGCAACATTAACTACACCTCAATACTCAAAGGTGCTCAAACCAAACCAAACACCACCACCTATCTCAAAACCTAGTAGCAGGTGCTGAAATGTTTTTACATGCTCACTGACATGGAAAGAAAGTTTTGCCACAAAAGCAACTTCTTTGGTTTTCTTTAAGTGTAGTTGTCAGTGTGCAGATGCAATTAGGTAAAGGAATCCAGAATGTTAAAAAAGTTTGGCTTCAATTTTTAAGTCCAAGTTAAAAGCAACCGATTATAGCTTTCCTCTTCTTTCCAGCCCAGAGTTAATTTAGTAATAACAAATAAGGGTGAGCCTAGTGCAAGCTAAGTAACTCAAATGCTGTTTCCTTACCTAATGTTGACTTTACTTTCCTATCCCCATCCAGATTCAGATTTCTAAATAAGTTTTTAAAGTAAACCGGGACAGCTTGGTGGTTTGGCAACAGACAGAAAGATGCCGAAGAAAGACTGCTTTACTCCAGTAGTAGAGCCATTATCATTTCACTCTTTGGTAATTTTTTTTTTTTTTTTTTTTTTAAGAAAGGAGCAACTGTGAGAATTCCCACAGACACTGATGAAACAAAGCAATGGTTTCCAAACATTGGCCCAGCTGTAGTTTGCATTCTGAAACTCATGAAGAATAATAGTTAAAAGACTGTGAGAGAACTGTGTGGTCTGCAAGAAATGCTAAGAGCTAGCAGTGGTCTGTTCAGCCAACAAAATATTTTAAAAACACCAAAATGAGGTATCCTACATGATGCTCTTGATGACACTTCCCAGAGCAGTGTCCAAGGGATATCTTCACTAAGAAAGTCAGATTTCTATCTGTTTTTACTTGCTTCTCTGGATTAAGGTTAGCTTAAACTTCAATATGTAGCAGCATATCTAGAATAGTCAAGGTGTTTGTCTTGTTCCTGTCTGAAGCTGTTGCAAAACATCTTTTCCCTTTGCCAAATACAAGTCTATCTAACCAGATTTGCAGTATTTTGTAGCTATATAAATAGCCATAAAGCCATGGAATGCCCCGAGAAGCTTTCCAAGTTTTTTCCCACACTCACACTTTTGTGACTGGACATCTCTTTGAATTTTCACCTCCCACTCTCTCCTAAACTGACATTTTACAGTGAGAAATCTATCACTTTAGGTGGATTCTTCTGGGCTGTCAAAAATAGTTTAGTCATCATCTTCAGAATTTTTTTTCTGTCTCCAGAGCTAGCCTTGAATGGTATTATAGTCCGTCATTTTCCCTCACGTTTGTTGATAGCCTCTGTTTCCCATGGCAAGAAAATGAAGGCCAAAGGCTTCTCGCTGAGTCAATTTTATTTTTTTTAAAGTTATAAATCAGATCAACTCCAAATGTCTTAATATGTACTGCCTGACAAATTCTTCTTATTTCTGAAGAAATTTTTTCTTATCATTCTTCACTTACTAATTAGTTATCCAGGCAAACTAAATAATAAATTTGACATACATATAAGAGTATTTTTGGCAAAGTTAACCAGCAATCGTATCCTACTTCTGATTTTCCTGTAAAAGGAGACCTCAGCTGAGTCAAGTTTGAGCTCCGTGGAATGAATATCCAAGTGGGAACTTTCAAGTGCAATTGGAATATGAGCAAGTAGATGCTGTTTCAGCTCTTGGAATGAATGAGAGGACAGGATACCACAACTTGTTACTGAGTAAGAATATTCTGACTGGGTTTTCCCTTTTTTCTTGTTTTATCACATTGCTTCAGTTCAGTTCTGTGAAACTTAAGCATGCCATTACCTGTTTAACTTTGTGAGTTAATCCCTTTATTTTCTTTTTTTTTTGTTTTCCTCTAAAATCTGCTTACTTTTCTCCTCCCAAAAATAAATATTCTAGAAAATAGCCCAGTGTTTTCAGGAGAGGCTTTCAGAAAATGTGAACTTATATGGGTCTGTAAAAGTCTATGATGATTTCCTCTAGTTGAACATCAGCATCCAAATATGGCAATACTGCTTATTAAAAGAAGTTAATGACTTCATGCTTCTGCTTCATTACTTTGTTGCAAGAGTAGTCTAGTCTTGCTTTGCCTTTTTAGTTGCTATATTTCTTTGCTTACTAATGAGTAATTTGCTTTTTATGTCTGAAGACATTTTTAGCGTCCAGTTTTCTGTTCCCATTCAGTTGTGTGTGTTTTAGATTATGCTAACACATAGCACTCTATGACTTTAGCTGAATATAAAATTGAATCACCCTGGCTGGGAATATGGGTTTTAATTAAAGGAAAACTATTTCACAAGTTAAAACAAGCTTTGTGAACCCTAAAGAAGTTCCAGGGTTTCACAAGCATTAAACCACATTGGATTTGACTTGCCTTTGATCCTGAACCTTTTTTAAGATTTATTAGGGATATTTTGATGTCTTTGAAGGCAAAAGGCCAGATGCTACTCATCCCATGTAGAAGAATGAAAGATGGTAGCACCAACCACAGTGTTCTTTTACCTTTCTCTAGTTGAAATATTACCTCTTGGGTTTTAAGTGACAGTGTCTCCAGATTCAAGGCATGGTCGTGCCAGTTTCCAAGGAGGCAGAGTTCTGCAGAAGTAAAATGTTGTATCTCAAGTCACTGGTGTTTCCAGCCTCACAGCTGCAGGTCCTCATGCAGGAAGATCGTCCAGTATCCAGCCATTCTTGCAGTTGTCAAAACACACAATAAGTACATTTGATAGCCATATAATACATATTGTAGAAGGAAAACGTGGATTTGTGGAGTATGCAACTAAAAACTAACCTAAAATGAAAGCTATTAGTGCATGGTTCCTCAACATAAACTTTTTATTTTTGTCAGGTTATTTTGGCAGGTTAATGTTTCCTTTCTTATTTAGTGAACACTTTATTTTGCAGACTGGCTTCAGCCTGCATGTAAATTATGAATCCCCTTCTAAATGCAGCTCAATAGTACTGCTTGCTGTCCTCACTGCTGCTGACAACTTCCAGATCTGGCAAATTCAGATGAGTAAAGGAATTCTGTGCAGTAGGAAGAGAGCCTACCAAGAACAATTTTAATTCCTATTTTTTCAATCCACTCCAAATATTTTAGAGTTAGCTTCCATGGCCTGATGTGAACACTCAGGAAGCCAAGTTAAACATCAAGGAATCCTACAGGTTTCACAGTAATTTAAGAAGAATTTAAGTTGCTAAAATTACAGAAGAACATGAGACATCTTAAGGTAGGTATACATCACTAATATGTCTTCCACAATAGAAACCTATTTGACCTACATGTCTATCTGATTTTCATTTGGCTTATACATCTTGGGACTCCTGGGTAGTGCTGGTAGCCCAAAAGGCTTATGTCAGCAGAAAGCTGCAGTATATAAACAGACAGGTAAGTCTCCATATAGTACAAGGTTACTTTTAGGTAAACTTTCTTCCTGAGCTAGTATCTAAAGTCCAGATCTACAAAACAAAACAAATAAGTATAGGCTTAAATGTCATTAAGAAATAAATTGATATGAGCATTATCTAAAATTAATCACACTCAAGTACTCCGTATGTGATCGTATCATTATTTACTAAATTGCAAGCATATTTAGAATGAAAAGATAGGGAACATAAGAATGGCAGAATAATGCCCAAATATGTATGAAGTAAAATATAGGATTCAGTGTTGAGGTCCTTATGGACTTCTTTTCTAAACAAGCGAAAATCTCAGCAAGGTCTGTTTCTGTTACATCGTAAAAGAGTGCTGCTGTCAAAAATAAGACTTCATCCATGCTTGTTTGCCACCAAATTATTTTTTCATATGGAGAAATATGACACATTTTCATTCTGATTTTTCAGTGTAATAGTACTACTGAAAATCATTCCAGTTTTTTCATCTCTCACAAAGTATTCTGTAAGGATAATGTTTTAAACCTCATTACCTCACCTGGTTTATCTATTGCTTTCATAAATGGAGCTAGCAGAACAAGTTATCTTTCCAAACATTATCTTTATGCCTTATGTCTAGGCACAAGTTTTACCAGTGCAGTGCCTGCTTGTGCTGATGGAAGCCAAAGGAGTTCTGATTGACAGAGTTTGACAAAAACGGGAGTGTTTTGACAAACGTTTACTCTTAAGAACTCTCATATGAAAACCAGCCTCACTGACTTAGGTGGGGCTGCCCCTGGAGCTTCGCCTTGTGGTACATAAATGTTTATGTCCTTTGCCTTTAATTCTCTAATAAGCTCAGCATAGAGGAAAGTATGTTCCACAAAATAAAAAGGTCCCTCTAGATTCACCAGGGTCATTTGATGTGCATAAAAAAGCTAGCATTTCCCCCAAGCTGACCATCATTTCCTTAAGCACCTTCTCTTGAGTTAAACCCCACTTCAGAAGATTATTGTGAAAAGTAGGTATGAATCGCCTGTATTTCTTTTGGGGAAGCGCCTCTTTGGGTCTCAGTGACTTGATGGTGTCAGCAATGTCCAGTAGGTAGTCAACCACTAGAAATCCCACCGAGCCCAAGTGTTATTTGCACTGTCTTTCTCCCACTGCCTTAAAAAGCAAATTCTCTCCACATCAAAAGTGACTCTATTGAGCAATTACTGTGTGTCAGCACTCTTCAGCCTTAAGTTGTTTGCTGGTTTCTGAAACATGAAAAACACAAGATGTCACAAAATGAAAACAGTGTCTGTTTCCATTCTGTTGATTTAGGAGGCAAAGCAGAGAAATAAAACAAACGTGGTCTAAAAACCTAAGAGTGCAATCAGGATAACTGAAGAAGGAACAACTACACATTTTGGTATGTGGTTCCTCTGAAACCTTTGCCTTGTTCACATGACTTTTTCTCTCAGATCAGCAAGATAAACAGCAAAGTCACAACTATTACCAAGCCAGGAAAACATGTTTTTATAACTTAAGTAGGATATTGGACCTGAGATACCACTGAGTAATTTCAGTTATGCACATGTAAGCCCTTAAATTAGAGGAGAAATGCAATGATGAATGAGTCCTATTTGTTCTAATCACTGTGAAAGATCCCCTTGCATTTCTTAGTTTCCTGCAATTGTGCAGCCTGTGATCTTTTTTCCATAATTTCTATTAAATCCTTCATGATGATTAAGTATGTGATTGCAATGCTTCATATCTTCTCCTCCTAGTTCAAAATGACAGCCTGTTCACCATGTTTCTCATCTTAAGAGTTGGATCTGCTTATAGAGCTAATGATTGATGAAAGTTTAGTACAAGTTGGAGCAATAAGGTTAATTTAGATGGACTCCAGTGTGAGACTTGCAGCTTTCTAAGCACTTTTTGGAAGTGGCCAGCTGCCACATGGATCATGACAGAAGTGTTGAATTCAGAAATCAAAAATACATGCCATGCTTTGAATTTTGCTCCTCTCTACTATGATAAACAAAATACTAAAAATGTTTTCAGTGGTTTAGACCACTAAGGTTGTTAGCCAAACTGGAGCAACAACTTTCTAGATTAATAAAAGCACACAGATGCAAGTTATTAAATGTTTCTTGTCACAAATTTGAACTTTGCATATCTACACAGAAAAGTAAGATAAAAGCCAGGAACATGGTGAACTGACCTAAGAACACTAAAATCATGTCAGTAAATCACTTGGTTTTCCATTTTGCAGACTCCCGGGTCCTCAAAGTTTAGAATGCATCAAACCGAAGTGTGGAGTGCAGTATGTCTGTATATGTAATATGATCAAAGGAGGAAAACGAAGGAAAGCTTTTGGGCAAAAGACATTAGACCATTTCTTTAAAAACTGTTTTTTTTCCCCTTCTCATTTATGTGTTTCCTTGTATTACTAATGCTTATATCCTTCTCTTTCTCTGAATGGTTCTTTATTATTTAGTCATATAAACTGTTCTTAACAGAAATTAAATATGATTGAGTCAATCATACTCTTCTGTTTCACATAATCATACAATTTTAATTTACGTTTATTTTAAAATTGGTTTCCAAAAAGTAACATTTGGCTATAGAAATGGGGGGACAAATTTCGTGCAGAGCGGTTTTGAGAATATGACTAAATTTGCAATGAAAATAGTACCTTGTAAGAGCTGGAATTCCATTGCTTCCCTATACACTCCCTACAAGTGAACAAGGAACATGCAATGTAGTCTGGCTCAAAAGAGGTCAACTGCATTGCAGGACACATCTAAAATGGTAGCAGGGCTGTGACTTTGCGGTTAGTTCGCAAAGCCTACATAGGACAGGTCTGACTCAGTGCAACAATTGCTCATGATTCAGCCTGAGGTAAGGGAAGTGGAAATAGCTGAATCAAAGTATAAGGGCTCTGGTTGGTTGACCCTGGCTGGCAGCCAAGAACCCACACCACAGCCACTCACTCACCCTTCTCCCTTTCCCCAGCAGAAAGGCGGAGAGAATAGGAATACCAAAAGCGAGAAACCCATCGGTCAAGATAAAGGCAGTTTAATAAAAGTGAGGCAAAACTTGAGCATATAAGAAAAGCAAAGAGGAATTTACTCACTGCTTTCCACTACAGGTAAATGCTTGGACACTTCCTGGAAAGCAAGCCTGAGCACACGTAATAGTTACTTGGGAAGACAAACACCAATAACACAAACATTCCTGCTTCCTCTTCCTTTCCTTGAGGTTTTATTTCTGAGAATGACATCATATGGCATGGAAAATGTCCTTGGTATTTTCAGGTAGGCTACCCTGACTATGTCTGCTACCAGTCTCTTTTCCCACACCCAGCCTACAGCCCACTCACTGCAGGAGGAAAGCAGGAAAGAGAAAACCTTGGTGTGTACAAGCACTGCTCAGTCATAGCCAAAACACTGCTTTAGTCCAAAGCACCAAACCGAATCCAAACCAAAGCACCAGATAGGCTGCTATGAAGAAAGTTAACTCCATCATGGTTAGGCCCAGTACAACATTTCACCTACTCTGTGTGTTACCACCAACACTGACTATGAAGACACCATCATCCAGACCTCAGCCATTAATAGTAGCTCAAAGCAGACATTTCTAAGATAAGAATTTTTAGACGATTCTCCTTTTTCTCATAATCTTCTGATGCTCACAGCTCATATTTTAAAAGGTTACTTCCTCCTCGCTCCAACCAAGAGGAAGGGAACATTATTTTTCTTTAAAAAAGCTATGATTCACATTGGTTTAGTAATTAAGGAAACAGCCAAATTTTGAAAGCTAAATAGCATGAGTTTAAACACTGAAAAGAACCTCCTAGAAAGGTTTTTTTTTTGTAGTGCATCAGCTGGATGAACTGATGAGAACCGCAGGAGAAATGAGACTCTCTGGAATTAACATGTTCAGGGACTCATACAGAATTCATTCTTTAATTTGATTATGGCATAACACACTTAGGAATTCATATTTTGAGTTGAAGAGAAAAGTATCCTATTTTTTTAGCCTCAGTCTGACCTTTCTCATGAACTGCCAAGGGGTATCCCTTTTTCCTGTATTTATACACAAGTTTTTCCATACTAGGTGTATTTGTTTTTACTTCTGGCAAGACAGAGAAAAAAAATGAAGTGTACTGAGAAAGAGACACAAACTTTTTTGCAAGGAAAAAGTTATTTGGAAATGGGCAACACCAATTACTACCCTTTTGGAGGGAACAGAATCCAGTCCTACTATGGCCCAGAAGTTCTACTCCTCTGATATCTTCAGGGTAGTTTCATGTAATCCATGGAGAGAAGGTGGTAAATGAGTTTGTCTGTATGTAGATAGGAGTGCGAAAGCAAAGGATTAAAATATAAGTAAATTTTATAAAAAAATTAGGACTGCTGCATGGGTTTAGATGTTTTGGGGTTTTTTTCCGTAGGTCTTAGAAACAAAAAAAAACAAAAAAAAAGCCCAAAACCAAACAAAAATCCCCCCCAAACCAAAAAAACCTACCACCACAAAATCTCCAACCTCTTTACTGATTAATAAGCAATGACCATAAATGATCCAAATGCCACCCTGTAGTACAATTGTGGAGGCTCTAGGTTTCTTAATAATAAAAACAGTTTCCTAAATTGTAAAGAGGACTGCAGAGTATACCTAAATTTCCTTTTGGCTATAAGTGTTTTGTCAGAAAGTGTATTCTGCAGAAAAAGAGATTTTTCTCACCTCATTTTTTCATTTGAAGGTATTCAGTAGGAATTCTGTTTAGTTTATAATTCAAAAAAAAGGTATGTACAAGCATTAAGGCCTGCATCCTACAAGTTTTTATTAATGAGCATTTAACCTTGTGTTTAAAACATATAATGAGGAAAAAAAGGCAGAATGTCAAGTAAGTAATGCTGATGTGTTTAAACTGATTTTTTTGGCCAACCTTGAAGAACACAAGGTTTTCTACAGCTACAAAGCCCTGGTAATTTAGGGGTCTGGCTTGCAGTAGCAAATTAATTTACATGTAGCTCATATTACAGACTATTTGAACTGCTACACATGGACTTCAGTAGAGAAACAGTCTCTGCTTTCAAAACAAATACTAGTTGTGAATATCCACCTGTGATTCATGGCAAAGACATTTGAGGCAAAAGAGTAACTCTTTTCCATGAGGTGAGCTACAGTTAACTGGGTTCAAGTTGGCAACACCCTGAGGAACTTGAAGTAATGCTAGATGGTGTGCATTCAGTTTGATGGTTAGTTAAAGCTGTATTCTGCAGTAATCTAGCAAAAGGGGGAAATGCCTCTTTCCATGAGGCAGTGCTATTCTTTGAACATTCAATGGAGGTAACTTATTTACCTTTTAGAAGTGCCCAAATGGTCTTTTTCTGTTTCATGTGGAATACTGAATATAATGTTGAAATTAGGACTCATTGTAATTTCAAGTGGGTGTCAACTTGTTGAGTGATGGATAGCTATGGATGATACAGCCCTGTTTTATTGTAATTATGCCAGATTTTGTGTAGAATTGCTGCTTGGAAGCACATACATCAGGACCTGTCAGTCATCTTCTTTAACAATCGACCGCTCCTTTATGTAACTTGCCACTATACTAAATCACTTTTTGAGTTAATTATGTTAAAACAGGTTAGAATCAGAGAAGGCTGCGTGGAAAGTGAAATCTGAGGGAGGAATACTTTATTATATACTGTGACATACAGTGGGTGGCAATACTTAATCAGCGCTACAAAGAAGTTGGACAAACACACAGAAAATGTCGGTGCCTCCAAAAATGATGTTACATGATAGTAAAATGCTTCCATTTTAAGGAAGAAAGAAGTGGATATAAAAAAAATGTACAAAAAATAATAAAAAATAATCTAAGCAAAGCTGATTCTATAGCTTTGATGTAGCAACCACTGAACAGTAGTATCTGCCTGGAGTATACATCAGAAAGAATTTATAATGAAATTTTAGAAGGGTTTTTTTTCCATGTGATGAAATTTATTGCATCACCAATTTCTTTAATTTCCTCTTATATGTTTGTATCATAAGTTTCCCTGAAATGGAATAACTGACTCTGGTATTTGAAATTTAGCCCACAGTATTAGTTAGTTGATGTTTCTTTACTCATCTTCACTTCTTTGATGGATGGCCAAAAAAGTTTCCATAATATTTGCTAAAAAAACATGATCTTGTTCAGAACTGTTCAGGAATAAACGATAGCATATAGTGAGAATTAGAACACATTTTGCTAATGCATTTTAGTGAAACACTGCAGTTAAGAAGTAAAGAAAAAGGTTACTATCCAGAGAAATATTTATAGAATTTCAGTTGTAGCTAGAGCTCAGCTTAAAACATTCCTGGAAAAAAAACACCAGTGAAGAAGCCTCAAAGTTACAGTATCAAAATGGTACAACATAAGCTCAAGAGTAGAAGTCGGTCACTAGAGAGTTGTACTTTATAGTCCCTAAAGAACCAAAGTAAGAAAGATTAATACTTCTGATAGAGAGAAATTATTTAACTGCATAAACATTTTTTTTCAAAGGTGTACAGTCACTTTTTCCAGCGTATAGAAAAAACTGGCCAGCCTTGCCCCCTCTGCCAGATATCAGAGCTAGTTGTTTGCTAGCAGAACAGCTTTATATTGTGTCAGAGTAAAACTGGATCAGAAAGCATCCTAGATCCTAGAAAATATTATCCTATTAACAAATGTTTCTTTTCTTCATTTCACTGAGTACATAAAATAGCAGTACGAGGTAAGACTCTGCTAATTCACACATAGGCAAAGAGCATACAGATACACCTCTAACCTGCTTTTACCAAAACTCCAGGACATGTATGTGCCTGGGTAGGTTCACAGAGTCACAGCTACAACCTCTCTTATGCTCTTCAGGAGTCCTTTTCATCCTCCCAGCATGCTCAGTGACTCTGAAGGGCTCCTGCCAGGGTATCTAGAGAGGGAGAAACCATTCCTAACGTCAATAGATTAATAACTGGTCTGCTCTAGCCATGATCACGACATGGTGCTTCCAAAAGAGTAGGTGCTGAAGGAACAGGTTGTCACGGCTAGCCAGGTGCTGGACACCGTGTGTGCAGAATACAGGAATCATTTTGAATCACATGAGAGGAGGAAGATAAAGAAGCAATTATCCCCGTCTTCCTGACTGATTTTGGAATGCCTACAAAAGCAGAGGTTGTGCCTTATGTATCTGTGTTGATTGCCTGTACACTATTGTTCAAAGCCCTTCACAGAAAAGAAATTAGCATAATTAACAAACAACTCCTCCTAAAAGCCATCAATAAATATAATTATGTATACAAGTAAAGCACCAGCACTACTGTCTCTTTAGGATGTTTTAAAAAAATAAAGATAACACTTTCCTGCCAAACCTTTAAAGATTTTATGGTGTTAAGCTATTACTGGTTGCTACTTTAGCCAGAGATGCTCAAGGTCAACTTAACATCGGAGTCACCGTGTCTAGTAGAAATGTGCTCCATTCACTGTCAATGGAGAGGTCAGGGTGAGGACATCAGGACATCAGGATTCAAAATAGATTATATTCAAATGGGCTTGTATCATATAAACAGTAAAAGAGTACAAAGAAAGCTGACTTCAGAAAAGGCATGAACAGGTAAAAAAACAGGGGCTTTGAATGGTCAAGGAACCATGGAAAAAATGGGGTCTGACAACAGTCTTGAAACATGTTGCATAAAGTATGCATTTCAGCACCTCTACCTTCTTGTTGTAGCAGGTTTTGGGTAAATTGTCAGCTACTATATCAGGAATGAAGATGAAAAAGCTTTTAAATCTTCCTGAAATAATTGGTCTTTTCTCTCTCCTATTTGATTTCAGATGAGCTATCACTCTTATGAACAGGCAAATAATTGCCAGACCTCTTAAAATCTCATAAAAAGAAAAATAGAATTATTATGAAGTTCAGGTAGTAAATGTGTTTATAGATACGAGTGTTCAAATCTACTATTTTTTTTCATTGTCCAGGAAGCATTTAATTTTATTCAGTGGGGAGGCAGGAATGGAAGGTACCCAGGTGTTTCTGAGGCAAAGAATGCAATTTAGCTCTGCTTGCAAGTGGCTGAGGTGGTGAATAAAGAAGCACAAAAAGTGACATATCATCATTTATTTTCAAACGGTCTGTTAACACAGAAATTTCTTTAATGAGACTGATGTTCTGAGACTCTAAAAAAGAAAGGGGAGACAGGGGCCAGGGGGATGGGGAGGAAGAAAGAGTTACTAGTTCTTTATTACACCTTCAGAGTTTGATTCATGTCTACATCTTGAAAAAAAAAAAGAAATGGCTGTGGGAGGGTGGTTAATTCATTCAAAACAAGGAGTTCATTGTAGATATCCTCTTCCTTTGAAAACAGCATTAAAACTTACAAACACTGGACGCTCATCATACTACTTTATCCATCCTACACAGATTATGATTTGTTCCAAAAATGTTATCCTCTGTGGTTCTGTATTCTCCAACTGATGACACCTTTCATTATGATAGCCTGTCTAATCTGCAGAGTTGTAGCAGTATTTTGAGAAAGACAGTGTATATCTATTAAGGTAAAGTACATAAGAAATCAGATTGGTGTAAATTTTATTTTGCTCAGGGAAATACCTCAGAACCTATCCTCAAGATTTATGAAAAGCTATTTCTCTTGGAAGCTATCTATTCTCTTTTACAAGGCCAAATCTAATTGTGTAGGTATCTACAGCAACTTTTCTACTGGTTTCATTTGGTCTACTATGTGTTAGTGATTGACTAGTAAATACATGGAGTAGAAAGTAGCCTTGTTTATGAATACCCGTATCTGCTATTTTGCAATATCATTTACAGCTTTTGTTTTCTTTATAAGATATATTACAGGATATGTATCTTTATTGTGATTTTCACTGGAAAGAGTATTTAAAACTGCTTGCTGTGATTCTGATGAAGTCATGGTCTTTTTTTTTCTGCAAGATAGCCATGTCTCCCATCTTCCAAACCTGATTTCCATGTATTGGCATTTACATTATTTTATTAGTATGTCTATACCACGTGTAATACTAAGCTGAAATATATAGATAGCTGCATTTAATCATGTCAAGCCAATTCAAATAAATGCATTCAAAAACTAAGTTAGAAGATGTACATCAGATTTGTACTCTCCATCAAGACTGAAGACTTACCCTCCCTTTATTTTACAATTGCACACTATTATTTTTATACCACTTCCTAAATTTTAGGGGTTTTGTTCCTTATGTCTTGTTTTTTCCCTTTACATCTATGGAATGTCTTTCCTTTCCTTTCCTTTCCTTTCCTTTCCTTTCCTTTCCTTTCCTTTCCTTTCCTTTCCTTTCCTTTCCTTTCC
>JAOTQQ010000001.1:107722163-107735339 GCA_026546715.1 Gallinago undulata | reverse complement strand
TTCCTTTCCTTTCCTTTCCTTTCCTTTCCTTTCCTTTCCTTTCCTTTCCTTTCCTTTCCTTTCCTTTCCTTTCCTTTAGCTTCATTTTCTGATTGGTTCCTACGGGTGGATTCAATCTACAATAAATCTCTGCTACAAAATGGAACTAAATATTTTCTATACTGCAAGGAATCATAGTTCAACTCCATTTAATCACACTGAAAGAGTGCACTCTACCTCTGAAAATCCCCCGATTTGCACTGCTCAGCTCTAGCTCAAGTTTGCACTCAGAGGAAACGTGTCAATAAAGTAGCATATTTGTTTGCATTCTGTGCATGGTGGGGGTGGTGCTTAATGATTTGAATTAGCCACAAAGAGATTCTGCATGGATTCAATTCAAAAATTATTCTTCATTGCAATTGTATTGCCCTGCTTCTCCTTCCCATGGAGTTCTTGGGATACTTGTCCACAAAGTGCAACATCAAGTGGTACAGAATTGCTGCAGCTAGTGCCACTTTTAAATGATACATCAGCTCAGCTTGATAGAACACTGTGTAAACATAGTAGAGCAAGCTCTGACAGCAATATAGAGGATCATAGAATCATAGAATCATTCAGGTTGGAAAAGACCCTTGTGATCATCGAGTCCAACCATCAACACTACTCTACAAAGTTTTCCCCTACACCACATCCCCCAACACCACATCTAAATGACTCTTAAACACATTCAGGGGTGGCAACTCAACCACTTCCCTGGGCAGCCTATTCCAGTGTCTAATCACTCTTTCTGTAATTAAATTCTTTCTGTGAAGAATTTTTTCCTGAAGTCCAGTCTAAATCTACCCTGTTGTAGCTTGAAGCCATCCCCTATTCCCCATTCCCATTGCCATGTTCTATTGCTAATTACCTGTGAAAAGAGACCAGCACCAACCTCTCTACAATGTCCTTTCAAGTAGTTGTAGAGTAATGAGGTCTGCAGCACACACTCATGCTAATAAAATTTATTCCTTAGTGAATCTCACTCGCCCTCAGAGCTTTGTGTGACCAAGACCCCAGACAATCGACTCAGGGGAGGTAGAGGATGGATAAGCTACAAAACAGAAGTTTTCTTCAAGACCCACCTGGATGCAGTCCTGAGTGATGTGCTGTAGGCAATCCTGCTTCAGCAGGGGAGTTGGACTAGATGATCTCTAGAGGTCCCTTCCGACACTGACAATTCCATGACAAATCCAAGTCTTGAGAGGTATGTTAAATTTCTTTTGCTGTGTCACTATTATTTTTCATTATGAATATAATTTATGGAGAAAAGTAAACCATACGCAGAACTGAAGAAATTACATTCCAGTATCTCATCAATGCACATGATGAAAATCCATGTTGAAAATATTCAGTAAAGCTAAGCCATTTTGTATTATTTGCATTATTTAAAGTAAGTTTGTGCCTGAATATCTTAGGGTTAAAAGAGTCACTATCCACACTGGTGAAATATATGATATGATTTCTGTCACATTTGAAGGTTCTGCTGTAACTATTTTCTCTACCGTCAAAAACTTAATAATGCTCTACCATCAAAACTTAATGATGCTTGGCTTCATATACAGAACTCTTAATTCATTAGTATTTCAGTTCTTTTCAGAGAGAGAAGTAGTTTGTGCCATTTCCAGACGTGGCAAATTTGAAATTAATTAATATTCCCAACACCTCATGAAGGAAGCAGTAATAATATTCCCATTTTGCTGACGGGATAGCTAAGGTACAAAGAGACTAATTTATTTGTATAAAGTCACTCAGGAATCAAGAGCAAATAGGAGAATAAATAACAGATTTTTTTTTTCCAAAACCAATGTTCTAACCACAAAACATTCTCTTTTTCTTCAATAATAAAGTTAAATATGTGAAGTAAAATAATGAAGTTGTTCTACAGATTAAATTCACAGTAATAACAGATGTTCAACAGTTTTTAATTTCTCTTTTTGAGTAATGTGGTCTGTGTACTGCCTGAAGCAGGATTTAATTTGTCTCGTTGCGTTATCAGACAACTAAGCTGCTGTCAAAACAGGCAGATCAGGAATTAATGAAAACATTTCTCTATACGGTTCTATGATTATAGTACAGACAGCTGTATTTTAATTTCCAAGCATTTAAGTTTCACATCCATAGATTTCAGTCTTAAACTAAAATCAGATAAGAATACAGGCTAAAGCTCACTTCACACCTGAAAATCTCATCTTCTCATTAGAAGGAGTGAATCTACACAGAGACCCATATAAATACTTATTAATAATCACATTTCCCAAAACCCATATCACAATTGGCACTAACTGAAACCTTTCCTCATTGACTAGTCTCAACAGCCAACACAGGAACAGACAACAAAAGACCTTCTGATCCACTGAGGAATACTTCAAAAACATGTTTAAGCCAGAAGGATTAATTAGCTGCCTAAACTTTGCTACTATACCTATACAACAATTTGTATGACCTTGACTAAGCTATCTTCTCACTTATCTCTTATTGTAGGCCTGTGTTCTTCAGTATTGTATAATGTTCAAATCTGTGAACTTCACTTGAGGGGAAAAATGGACAATAAATGTTCCTCAGGGCATTTTGCTATCATCATGAACAGGAGCAAGCTTGTAGTCTATAATTACATGGTTTGGTTCTTACATTGTACGTGATTTAGGAACAGTGTCAAAGTCTAGTGAATTCTGTGAATGGCTACAAAATGTAGCCTTTTAAACATGTGCCTTTTAAAAAGCAACTCCAGATGGCAATTTAAACCTTAGGTCCTCCAAATCAACCTTTAGGAGGTGCCTGACCCTATATTCACTTCATCAAGAACCAGAACTGCTTTGGTTACAAAGGGGGAAATTTTGGCTTTATTCTTCAGACATGCCTGTGTGTAACAGAGTTGATGGCTGCCAGACTTCAGAGAGACATGCAGTCAGCCATACTCATAAGAATAGATTTCTTTCGAACTTTGGCATGTTTTTTTCACTTGTAGCACTGCTTCTTCTCTAGTCCCAATTAGGAGGGTTGGTAGCGGAATCTGTAAAGCCTTTACTGACCTGATTTTTTGTCGTTTTTGTACTCCTGTTTAAGCAATCTCCCCTTTTTCTAGCCATGTATTCTTTCCTGCATTATCCCTTAGATTATTCTGTGGCAAATACTTGTACTAGTACAGAGAGGGATGTAATAGGAAACTAATCTGACTTCAAAATAGTTCAATCTATCCCCTCCTGTCATCATGCTCAAAAGAAGAAAACAAATTATTATGCTGGCACAACATAGATAGCAGGAGTTAGAGACACACCAACTGTATAGACCCATCCTGTCACCAAAAATTCTTATTCAATAACTGCCTCAGCTTGCTTGGGTCAAAGCTGATTCAAACCCACCTTTAATACAGTACTTGGGAACCTGGTATTTAGATACTTAGTCACTGTGAAACAGTACGATGATCTCTGTTCCCTTTCAATTTTTCATTATTTTATGACTTGAAAATTTTATGAGCTTGAAAATTTTCAGTGCTTCACTCACCTTTAATGCTATCAGGATATCAAGAATTGGAGGTTACATGCTGATGCAAGTAGTACTTCCCAGAAATATTACTTCCAAGGAGGACAATGGGAAAAAGAATGCCATGTACCTAACTTAATGATATACCTAGTCTCTACGAAATGCAGGTAAATCAATTGTATTTTGGTGGGCAAAGAAAAAAGAATGTTACTTTTTTCTTCTAATGTAATGAAGAAAGAGGCTGGAAAAAGCAGATAGGATGGCAGGTTACAGCATATTTATGAATCAAAGATTTCACAGTGGGGTTTTTTGTTTATATAAAAAACCTAATTAGACATTTTGTATGAAAGTTCTCCAACATTTTTAGGCATTGTCCTGGAAAGGAAATTAATTAGTAAACTGAAGCATTTAATTATCCTGAAGGTAGGACTTACAATTCTCTTTCAGAAATGTGTTTTATTTACAGTCTCTTTCTTCCCCATATATATAAATCTTAATTGTTTACTTATACCATACCTATACTGGAAGAAACAGCGTTAAAAACATTATTATTTCTTTATTTTAAGACATGTTGAGTCCATGTGTTCATCCAGTTCCAGACAGCTGTTTAGAAATTTAACTGTCTGGCAGTTGACCAAAATAAATGGAATGCCCTTGGTATAACATCCCTGTAAAATCTGTAGGCAATGCACCAAAATCGATAAATCTTGAGGAGAAATGAAGCACTGAGCTTTAGGTTTGCAAAACATCTTAAAAATATGTCCTCTGTTTTTCACCCTTCCTCCAACCTTAGAATTTAATATATGTGTTGGCTCCAAGTAGCTAGAATATTCACTTTATATCCAAAGGTCACAACACTGTGGTTTGATAACATGCCATTCTTGATTGCTGCTTGAACAAAACAAAAAGTGCTGTTTGGCATAGTCAGAAGCAGAAAACCAAAATTATAGACCACAATAAAGTCTGCCTGTAATAATCTACAGTCTTTAAGAAGAGAGAAAACATATGCTGTGATTTCAGTATTCTCAGCTTCACTGGGGCGCACCAGTAAATGACATTTCCCTTCTTTTACTTTTCAGTTCAGTCATTTTATTAATATTTAATTATAAACCTGCAGATATGATTCTACCATTCTATGAAATATAAAACTTAGAAGTTTCTCTTCAGCCTTTGCAGTTAGTCTGGATGCTGCTGCATCATATGGCTTTATGAGGGCTTTGCACCACCCACTGCAAAGACCCTGCCCGCAGGCACTCAGCCGTCTCAGAGGGAGTGGATGAGATAATAAGCATGACCAAAACATTTAGCCCTCCCGGGATGCAGCTCTGTGTGAAAATCCTGAGGAACACTTTCAGGAAAGAAATTCAGTCAGATGGACTCAGAGCAGCCCTGAGGCTGCTCCAACTATTCCAATTGGATTACAAGAATAGGAAAATGCAAGGAACTAAGGAAGATTTAACCATCTTGTGAGTGAGGTACAAGCATTCTATTAAAGCTGGTTGCAAAAAGTTTCAGCTTTCTTTCAAACAGTTCTTTACAAGATAATGAGGCGCACACATTGTGATTCAGAGGCATCTCAACTTTACATGTTAATCCTACACAGTTATTTTGCAGGCAAAAGAACTAATCAATGATGGAAATGGTAAAGGTTCCCTTTCACTGGACAGCAATCACAGAGTGGGTGATGCTGCAGCTATTGGACTCTTCCATGCAGGAGGCTGACAATCAGCAATACCAAAAACTTCTAAACCCCTCACTGTTTATCACTTAAATGCATTACCCCGAGACATCTGGTTTCTGGATGCTCTAAGATATCTTCTCAATAAACTGTTATTTACTTTTAAATCACTACCTCCCATACAAAGTATGGAAAAACTCCAGAAAGTATGAATTGCTGGTGAGTCTGGGTGAGGTGCATAGTTGTGTGAGGTGGGAGACAGGAACCATGCAGAACCTTCCAGTGGAAAGACTGAGGTAGTCATTTTGGCCCTGCTGATTAACTCCCGGTAGTATTGAGGAAAAGTTTTCTCCTCCCTGCAGTCAATAAAATAATGAGCATATGGTTATACAACTCCTTCACAGCTGGCATATCACAGAGTTTAACAGATTAAGTAGATGTGTTCCAGTGGTCCAAATCCTTTCTCTACACCCATCTGATAGTCTTTAAATTCTTAGCAAAAGCTCATACACGTCTTTGGACACTGCTGAAGAATCTCTGAGTTGTAGTATATAATTTACCCATAGTATTCTTGTGAGCTGTAATGACTGTGTGAAACTTCAGATGGAGTTCTGGATGCCTGCTGCAGTCACTTCCAATCCCTCTGCTAAAGCCAGATCTTCACACTTCACAGCAGCTCATGAATCTGGCATCCACTTACTGGCATATCCACTGCAATAGCACAGGTCTTTCTGCCTCCTAGAGTCCCTTCACCAACAGGTCTGAAATTCATGTGCCTAAGCTGTGGCAGCCTCTCCAGTAGCCACCAGAAAGCAATCAAAGAGAATGGTTATATTGGTCAAACGGTAGCAGACTGGACAAATTTAGTATCTTTTGCCATACCCGGAGCCAGATCTCCCAAATTACTCAACAGCATCTACAACCTGCAATTTATATTATGAAGATTTTCAAATAAAAGACCTCTGCTGCTTGGGAAACCAGGGCTCAGCTGTAGACACCTCCTTGCCTAAATCTTGTCTTCAAGCACTCTCCCATGGCTGACAGATGCACAGCATGTGTTGGAAGGAGCTCTGTAAGAATTTGATGCAAAGAGAGAAACAGAACATTTCAGCAGCTTTTGCTGTTGTAACATCAAAGCTGTACTACTACTTTTTATGTTTTATGATCTCCTTTACATTCACTGCCCTGAAGCCTTAGAAGTTGAGCTCACTAATATGATGACTGACTCCAACTGCCGGTGGGAAAGCTAAGAAACACATTGCTGATGGTGCCTGAGTCACCTGTTCAAAATACAGACATTACATGTTTAACTCCATAAAGATAACAGATTAAGTAAACCATACATACTACGTTTTTTTAAAGCCTGATTTGCTGTGTTTGCGTAGGTCTCCGTGTTACAGAATCTTTTGTGATGAAACTGCAGTTTGTATGAGTAAGAAGACAAATTTCTTACCCAACCAGCATTTGCTACAATGGCCAGATGACAATTCTCCAGATTATCTTGTCTTGGAGTGTTTTGGATGAAGTTTTGGATAACTGCCTTTTCTATGCGTAATACATAAGAGTATGTCAGGGAACCATGTTTTCAGGTCCTTGCCTGGAATCAGATTTGTTCTTGCCCACAGTTTATCAGCAGATAGCAGGCTGCCTAACCACAACACACTCACATGTAAGCGCAACCTGCAATCTGTACATAAGTGCCACCCATTTCATGGCTTCGCAGCAGGCGTTAGCAATACCTCATGCTAGTTCAAAAGCTCCAAGTAAATGTTCAATGTTACTGAGCTAAGAAAATATCCACATTTTTTTCTGAAAATAGAGGAAACAAATGAAAGAATCCAACTGTTTTATAAAGAAAGCATTTATTTGCTAATAACAGAATTTAGACATCATAATAGGTAGCCCAATCATTTATAAAACCAAATTCTTCTAATTTGTGATTTCTGATACAACAATCTATTAATTTGAAAAAAATCAGAAGATGAAAGGAAATCTGCTTTTCTTTTTCCCTGTAGTAAGTTTGTTCATAAAGTGCCATTTAGTGTAACTTAACTTGCTAGGGCCATACTCACACAGTTTTCTGTTATTTCATATGTTATAGCTTCAATTCTGACACTTGTTTCAGTATCCTATAACTGAGGGGTAATCCACTGGGGATTACTTTTTTTTTCCTATGCTACAAACTGATAGTGCAATTACCCTGCTGAACATCCCCTACAAGAAAACAGATTTGTGTCATCACCTAACTGCTGTACCTGCTACCTTCAAAATACTTTCAGAAAATGGAGAGAAATAAGTGTTTAATACTTCCTCTGCTACCTATCTTTATGCTCCAAAAACATCACAAATTCTGTGTTTTCAAAGCTCTCCAAACCAAGATTAATATCTGCAAACCAAATTTTTTTTAATTAATTTTGAACTGATGTATGATCATATTTTATGGACAGCTTTTACATGTAGGCAAAGAGAAAATGTTTTGAAATTGTTCTTCTGCCAACCTATTCAGCCCTGTCTTTCTATGCAAAGCCTGGAAGGATGGAACAGAACACACGACCCTCCCCTCAGAGAGGACAGCAGGGATAGGAAATGATCCATTCCCCTTGTAAGCTGATCCCCACCCCAGGATCTCCTGACAGCAGCTGAAGGGAAGAGGAACACCAAGTCCTGTCCAGCAACCTGACCTGGCCCTGGGGCAAAAGGAGCACTTCCCTTTCAACAGCCACTGCTTGACAGATCACAGTCCACCTCATAGGCAGGGAAAGTTTTGCTTATTAACTTCTAGGCTTCCCTTGAAAACTGTGTTTTTCTAATCTGGGGATAGTTTGGGGTTTTTTGAAGCCATTTGTGGTTTTATAAGGCTTGAAAGTAAGGAGACTGAACTAACCCACCTCATGAGACACATATACATGCATGGCCTGGGACATGTTCACGGAAGTCAGAGTTTGGGAAAACAAATCTGAAAGCACCAACCAAGAAACGTATATGACACCTTCTCCTTCTTTATAGACAAGGTTAAACAATGTATAGCTTTAACAAATAATGGTGGGTTTAATGACGTTTTTTTAAATTGCAGTGGTAGAGGTAGGAAGAAAAAATATGTTATTCTGAAAGGGACCAAATGTTTATGTATAAACTACTGACCTGCTAAAGTGTGTTTCAATTGTTGGGAATAGACAGTGGATTTTCTCCAAAATGTAACTCATTTTTAAAAAATGTATTATAGTTCCCTTCTACACTATCTGATTTATAGTTCAGCTACTTATGAAAAATAGGTGGTGTTAATCTTTATAAGTTGGTTGTATTTTCAGATAGGACAGCTCTCTTACAGAATCTGACAAATCCCACTATGCTGATTATATATTGGCATGACTTGTAATTATTAACATTAATTCACAAATGAACTGAATTCCTTATCACTGATGCTCTTCCTTTATGAGTCCCTACCCTCCAAGAATTTAAGCCTTTAGCTTTCCAGCAATGTACTGTGCGTTTATTGGGATTGCTCAAGCCGTGTCTTGGAAACATCTTTTTTGTTTTTCCTTCAATAATTTGTTAAAAGTACTACTGTGTTTAACCCTATGTAGCAAAATATTTTAGCATATGCTTAAAATTAATTCTCCCAACCTAAGAAACATAATGAAAAATTGCTAAATTAGCTCTTTCAAATGAAAAGAGGAAAAGAGAAAGTACCATATCCATGGCTGAAAATTTTTATTAACGTGATTTATTTGAAATGAGAAAGCAAGGATCTGTGTTGGGTCTTTTATCTCATCTGTTTGACCTTTTCAGATTCAGGCCAAAGAACTGTTCTGATCTGGTATTTCCCATCTATGTTGCTCTGGTTTAAGTGACTGTAAATAAACAACATTGAAGACAATATCCATGGATGTTTTTTTCTTGTGATAATCCAGTATTTTCATAATAAAAATACCTTTTTCCAAAACACCCCTTAGCCAATGGAGCAGAATGGTCTCTTCACAAAAGATCTGCAGGGATAGTATACATGTTGGGTTGTCAGCTTGCTCGTAAAAAACATACAACTTCATTGAACTTCTGCTGAAATGCTTCTTATGACCTGAAAAAACTCAAGACCTAGCACTAGGTATTTTTACCTTTCTGTTTTGCCAGAAGAAACAGCTTTTTGCAAATAAGATCATCTTGGTGACTGAAGTCCCATTAATTTCCTTCTCCTTTAACCTCCTATAAATTCAGCATTTCCTGCCTCGGAATATTTTCTGTTTTCTGTCCTCCATCAAAACCTGTAAAATTTAAATTATTTTTAAAAACCTTTTTTTCACTTCAGTTTCAACAAAGCTATCTAATGTAACAACAGGATGGTAACCAATGGGTTACAAATTAAGCTGAAGTTCTGTAGATCATAATGTTTCATTCACAAGTTTATGACCCACAAAATGTTTTCCAATGTTAATTTATTTTTGCAACTAAGTGACTTCTTTAAATAAACATGACTTTACATTGTGTGAAGTCCTGGTATCATTTGCCATCTCATGCATTTGCAACTTCGGTCAGAATGGAAACCCAGTGCTGTAGGTGCAAATATACAGCTTTCTCACCTTCAGAAGAATTTGGCCTGCATTACATGTGTTTCAATACAAAATAGAATTGTCTATTACATTTTTCTTTAAATATTTAAACTGCATGGTTCCGGTGTCAATAATGGTTGTTGATTTTCCTGTGATTTGTCCTAGATAACTGCATGTTTTATAGATACAGTCATGAATGGTATTTTTCTAATTTTTGTTTGGCTTGTAGTCAGGATTAGGTTTTTTACTTTCCTATCTATTTCCTACTCTATTCCCTTGATTTTGACCTACTTCTATCCTTAAACTGGAAAAAAAATAGAATTTAATATTTCATATGTGTATGAATTTTAGGCACACTAAACACCCTTCTCACATCAATGGTGTTTCTTATCAAATTAAAATTTAGGGTATGTATATCCTTAGAAGATTGACACCTGGAAATATAGATCTTCAGCTGTATCTCCAGTCTTGCTAACTACCTTTACATATGCTTACCTGTGCTCAGAGAACTGTTTGCAGGAATGGAAACTTTGTGATGGTGTACAGTAGCATAACTGATGTGGCCGACTTGTTAATGAAGACTTTTTTCATAATGTAAAAAGAGAGCTCTTGTCCTTTGATTTATGCTGAGCCAGTACGAAATTCCCATATCAAGATACATACAGAGCAACGCTTCTTTTTTATTTAAGCAGTTTTCTCTTAATAAATATCTTTTCCACCACAACTACAGGTTTCTTTTTATTAGGAGAATGTGACCACTGGCTCCCCAAAAGGGAAAAGCTTGTTTCCATATTGCTTTCCAGACCACTCCCTTCACTGGGAATTAGGTTGCCTGCTTGCAACAGTAAAATAATTTTGAGCTCATGTGAAAAAACCATCTGCATCTTGGATGGATTTCACAAAAATGTAGTTCATTGGGTAATAACCAGATTAAACAGGCCATTCTGCATCTCATAAGGCATGACATAATGGATTTCATATTTTTTTAATCATCATCTGCATCTTGTCAAATTTCTGTGTCAATTAGACAAGATACCGTAGGACTGAAATCCATAAATATGTTGATTTAATAAATACATGCTAGTAACTGTCATCTTATTGACAAAATCCTGTACTTCTGTTAGCTGCATTGACAACCCAGTTGCCTCTCTAGATCAGTTACTTTTTGAGCACACATTCAACGCGGTCACATTGCTTGTTTTGGTAGACACGTCTCTTTTTATACTGTCTAGTATGTTGTTCTTAAGGATTATTATACATCCTTGAATCACACAAATAATTTTATGTAGAGCTAATAAAATAATTTCCAATGTTTCATTTAAAAAGAAAAGTCTTTCTGTACTTTTTAAATATGCTTGTCTTCCTTTTCATATTTCTACAACTAAATGTGTTCTGTTAGATTCAGACAAAAAAAAATGGGTCTGTTGCATTTCCCATCTTTTTCCTTTTCTTTTTCCTGGTTTCTTTGTCCTCTTTTATAGTGAAAAAAAAAGTCAGGAGAAAATTACAAGGATTCCTAATAAAATAAAAGATGAAACTTTTCTTTTCAGTCAAACCTTTACTATTTCTTCACAGAAAGCTACTATGTTTTGCTTTACTTTTTTTTTCCCCCACAGAATGTGCCCTCTGATTAATTTAAGCAATTGAGCAGGTAATAACAGGTAATAGTTCATTAGCCCTGATTTCCTCTAATTAAAAAGTACAAAGACAATAAATACACAAACTTGTATAAGTCAGTAGCACTACAATGTCAAACAAAAAAGGAAAATGTTTTTACTCAGTGTTGTATAGCTATTATTTTGGTTGTGCTAAGTGCAGCAGCAAAAATTTTCACTTCTGGACCAGTATTTCATTTCTAAACTCACCAATCAGAGCATTGACACACTTTTTGGACAGCAGTTGAAGTGATATCTGCCATCAAAAGTCAAACAGTCAACCAAGCGGACATTCAGAAGGCTTCTTCCTGTCAAAGACTGTCACTTCAATTTTATTTAGATTGATGAAAGTCTTCATAGATTAAATCCAGCAACTAATCTCAGACAGGCATTGGGAGAAATACAAAGTTTGATACATCTGGGTCTAACAAAAAGGAGACGGCAGGAATGAATGGACAACACCACCTCAAAGTCCCTCCCAAGGACACAACACAGCTGATGTTGAAGGTGAGGAGGGCTGGGGGCTGAGCCGACTTCAATCGTAGCAGCTGAGAGCCCCAGGGAAACAGGTGCCCTATGGCTCAGCTCTGGTCCCTTGGCTTCTCCTGAATGCAAGAAGGACATTCACTCAGTGGTGGTTCTTGTTCAGCCAAAGGAGAATCCACAGTTAAGGCAATAGCAATGGTCTGGAGTGAAAGGTCAGTGCCAGGCCAAACTGTGCCATCAAAACACTTTGTTCTCTCTCTCTTTGCTCCAGGGAGCTTGTTGATGAAGGCAAGTAATGCTGTTTCCATGCTCTGCTCCAGCCTGTGGTCTTACTCATCGGGGTCTAAGGAATTTGAGGATATAAAAGCTTGTTCAAAGAAAAGGTGGGTGAGATGCCGGGTGAGAATTGGCAAGGATATTAATGTGCAAAGTTATGTTCCTGGTTAGGGTTAGACCACAGCATGCTTTAAGGTTTCTACCTTTTTTACCTCCCTATTAGGGTACTGCTAGAGTATACCAGGCACAAAAATATATTTAAAGTCTATAAACAAAAACAGGAGTGTGAATCTTTTAATAAGAGAATAAATGTTTTAATCTGGGCAGTTATTAAACTGTAGCAAATTCCTTCCCCATAGTGTTAGACTCTGGAATCTGATAATTTCGGTTTTTTAATCCTGTTTATCCTATTCCCCTGTAGCTTTTCTGCTTTTCAGTATAAACTGAAGTGCTGTGCATTATCTTTAACTGTTCTAGAAAAATAGCCCCAAAAACCCCATTCTTTGCTCATGTTTGCTCATGTTACTGTTCTCTTATAATTACATCTGAACCTCTGGAGAATATAAGAATTGCCTGAATATTTTCCTCAGAGTCAACCTGACTGGGATTCTTCAGATTAAGCCACTGGTTATCCATTGCGGTACTTTTTCCCCCTTTTAGATCAGTGCTTCCCCCTCTACTCGCCACTGGTGAGGCCACAACTGGAATACTGCATCCAGTTCTGGGCTCCCCAGTTCAAGAGGGACAAGGAGCTACTAGAAAGAGTCCAGCGAAGGGCAACACAGATGATTCAAGGATTGGAGCATCTCCCTTATGAAGGCTGAGAGAGCTGGGACTCTTTAGTCTGGAGAAGAGAAGACTGAGGGGAGACCTTATAAGTACCTAAAGGATGGTTTGAAGGAGGAGGGAGCCAGACTCTTTTCAGTGGTTGCCAGTGAGAGGACGAGGGGTAACAGGCATAGGTTGGAACATAGGAGGTTCCACTCAAATATGAGGAAAAACTACTTCACGGTGAGGGTGACAGAGCCCTGGAACAGGC
>JAOTQQ010000001.1:107692620-107718876 GCA_026546715.1 Gallinago undulata | reverse complement strand
TTTATGTGGTTGGACTCGATGATCTCAAAGGTCCCTTCCAACCACTAAGATTCTGTGATTCTGTGATTCTGTGAAAAGCCAGCATCATATGTCATTAGCAAGCTCTCTAAAGACTTTCACCAAGGTATTTGTGTCATGTAGGTACCTAAAGGCCCCAGTTCAGGAACCGTTATTTAAGCTTTTAAATACTCCCAACCTACTGATTTTTCATCTCTGAAATCTCAGTTTTAAGGTGAAAAAAAAAAGAACTCTCATCAGAATTTCAATGTCACTTAAAGCACTGCAAGCCTGTTTGAACAGCATGGACATTGTCAGCTGCTGCTTTTAACTCAGCCACAGGGGTTACAGTTTCTTTCTTCCTCTAACTATTGCTCAGTCAAACTGCTGGAATCTCTTGTTCTGCTCGTACTCCCCCTCCTCTTCCCACAGCTCCGGGTGTTTGAACAGTGTATATAAAGGTATCTTTGTTACTCCTTTGGAAAAGGAACAACTTCTTCAGTTTTTTAGTTCTCTGAGAATGTACCCACTTTGAGTTTTTATTTGGCCCTTGCAAAGAAGATCGCTGCCTTGGCAGCAGAGCATTGACAAAGGGTTTTAAAGCTTTTTCACTTAGGCTGGTGGGTCAGAGCTCACATTTCTCCCTTTATCAAAAAACTCTATAATTAAGAAAAACATAGGACTGTCTCACGAGGATGAAGCATACAATAGCCAAACCTAGTAAAAGTGTATCAAGAGGTGTTAAAAGCCCTATTCAATGGGTCAAAGCCCTATACCAATAGGAATATACGACAGCAACTTCATTCCTTCTAAAGCTGTTAGAGCCTGAAGTAACTCAGCTGCGATTTCTGATATAAGCATAACTGTGAATCTGAAATGCTGTTTCCATGTCAGAGTATGAATATAACATCCCTACATCCAGTTGTTGAGCCACTTCAATGCCTAGTGGTTGCTATATCTGTGCAGTGATTCCTCTTATCTCTACGTCTTGATGGCTAAAATGCCAGAGTTAATTTCATGAAGCATCTCCTTCCATGAAGCACCTAAGGAAGCATTCAAATTGATTTCTAAACACAGAGTTTTGAAATCAGTTGGAAAGCCTAGCCTCTGTATTCTTCTGAGAAATGTATTATTATTGTGGCCACCTTTAACATAAACAAAAGTCATTTTTGAGGGAGCCTTTCCAGAGGCCAAACATGCATGTGTTGTATCAGTTAGAAAGCAATCTGACTAATTCCAGGTTTTTAGAGCTCCTACCATGCCTGTTTTTCCATTCCACTGGCAGATCGATTTCATATTTCATTTCACATGCACCCCATATGCACAACGATAATTTGTGTACCTTTCAGCTGACTTTATGGAATGAACTGATTTAACTGTTCCTCGGGAAAAGGCATCATAAAAGTAGGTGTTGGTATGCCGTGTCCAAGTGTTTTTCCTCAGAGCAAGCTGTAGCTTTTCCTGCAGGCACTAAAGTCTGATAAGAACAGAGTTAAGATTCATTTCATATTTAATCTAGAAAAATTTGTTTTCTTCTACAAAATTTGCTCTGCTCAGCATTGATTACTGGGTAACCATTACAGTACTTTGCATGTCTAAAATAATCTAGTACGGCTGTGGATTCCATATTTGTTTAATATATCATGAGCAATGTTTCAGTCTTCTGTAACAGTGCCCCATTCTTTCTGTCTCTGATTGCTGCTATTGATCAATTAGGTTTTCCTAAATTTTATGCAAGGCAAAATTTGATGGTTTTGATTGTCAATGGAACCCTCACAATTAGGTGAAAACACAGACTAACTGGCTTTCCAAGCAAGAACTGTTCACACTGTAAGACTTATTTCTTTCTTGTCAAAATGCTGCATTTGGGAATTTTGGTTTTGTTTCAATTTAGAATAGTTGAAAAGGTCCTGGAAAGAATATGGAAAGATTTTCTACTTTTTAAGAAAAGATTTAAAGTACAAAAAACCTTCTCATTTTCTTCCATTTTGAATGTTGCTTTGACATGGTTTTAGTGATTCAGATTCACAATTCAGTACAACAGTTTAATTTCTTCTGCCAACAAGATGGTGTTTTTGTCTTTTACAAAAAAGAAAAAACATTCTTCAAGTCCCTTTGCTGCTTTTTTTCTGTTCATCAGAGACAGTTACATAGCATGACACAGGCTGAATATCAGGGGTTCTTTCCAGTCCTAGATAGTAAACATTTTGCAAAATACTCCGAGGTGATGCAACTGTGGGTTGCTGGGCTCTTGAGCATCTCATACCTCCAAGCATGAAATTAGTGGTCTCTTGTTACCTTTTATCCATATCTTTGATTTTAAAAACCAACCAACTACAAATGGATTAAAGGCAGCACAGGGATATACTTGTGTGTCAAGTCAATAAATGTCTAAATTGAAAGGGCTGTAAATCTATGAAATATTTACTGACATGTTAATGTTATCCCCACTATTTCCAAGCACACTTGGAGCATTTCCTGTGATGTTAATTAAATGTTTCTCATTCTGTTCCTGCCAGTTAGCCCAGGTGGCTGCTAAATCAATCAAAACATGAGGTTGTGAGGGGGAAGCTGCAATGTAAGGACTTGCTTCCCTCACTACAGATGACATGTATCGAGCTGAATCTCCTGGAAATAGATATTGATCCACCTCTTGAATAAGAGGTCAGGAATCCATTAACTTCAGGGATGTCTCTCACCTTATGCTTCTTGAGGCTCTTGCCCCATTGACCTTTAAGTAGGAACCTTTTTTCAGAAGGATTTTCTCACCCTGACTCAAGTTTGAACTCATTTTTATTACCATTACCTAAAATCCTTCCTTTTTTTTAGGAGTAGTTAGTTTTGTTTTGTTGTTCTTAAGAAGAAAAGTAGTTTTCTTTTCTCCTCTATTGCATTTTATTTGAAACTGTGGTTTCCAGGGCCAGCAGCCAACACAGCAATTGCCTCTTAGAACAGAGATTTGACTGGGATTTATGGAAGAAATATAGGTGTGAGGCCTGTGAGCAAGATCTGGCTGGACCTGCATTTATAACAGACCCCTTTGTCCTGCCTGCCATGGAAGTTGGGCATGTAAATGTACGAGATCGTTGTGATGAGAGAGAAACTGGAGGTATTTAAGCACAGAGAAAAACAGAAAGAAAGAAAAAAAAAAAAGGGACCTTTGGATACAACTTTTAAAATGTTCAGACAAAGCAGCTCTTTTAGGGCGTCTGAATGTATTCATGCCTCTGTTTGGTAGTTGGCTGGGCAGGAGCCCTCTTTGCATTAGGGTTTGTGGCAAACAGACCTTGCTCTAGAGGCAGAATATCCCAGATACCTATTGTGCTTTAGAAATTAAAAGTCTTCCCATACACTGGAAGAAAGGATGTGGTATTTTCATTTTATATTTCTTTGGATCTCAGCTACTTGTGCTTCTACTGGAGAGGCATAGGGGTTGTACCAGTTGTTGCGCTAAACAAGTGCCCATAAAATCCCTTACACTGCAACTGTTATTTACTTTGGTTACATTTGCAAATGCACTGAAGATGTGGCGATACACAGAGATGGGCAAAATCCACCTTCCATGTTTCGAAAGGTGAAACAGATTGAGAGCACTTCAGGAAAGATCTTGACAGATCTCTAAGACAGTCATGGAGTCTGATGCTTGTCTACCTCAGAGCCAACACCACAGCAGCTGCTACTGTAGAATCAGAGAGTTGTCACTTTCTGTCTCTCTCCACCTTTTTGTGCTGAATAAATTTAAAAACAGGAGAGAATTCAGACAGACCTGGCAGCATCTCAGTTCAGTGACTGCTCCTCTACAAGCAGTTACAAGGGAAGAGCAGCAGCGTGCCGCTGAGCTGACAGGCTGGGGGAGTTACTCAACAGGATGAACTCTACCTCAGAAACAGTTCAGTGGAAAACAACAGATTTACACAATGGGTGAAAAAATCATGATCAAAAGACTTTTTCCTTGTTAGTTCACAGCTCAGGCTCAAACCCAAACCCTGTCATTTCATGCCTCCCTTCACACTGTCAACTCCCTCTAGCTTGGAGCAAGCCAAGAGACAACCATTGTTTTAAGCAGTGTCTCCCTTATAATGGTGACCATATGAATCTCACATTGTCCTCTTTTCCTAGATAGGATGGATAGAGCCATATTAGAAAGAGCAGTAAGTACAGAACTGGACCTCATAGCTCTATGCCTCATCATAAATGACCTCTACAGCCAGGGGGTCCAAGACTGTATGACTAGAAAGTCAGCATTTAATGTTTGTTTTTCTCTACTTGTGGTTTAGCTTATAAATTTTCTTGATTTTTCTTGTAAATCACACTTTGAATTTACTGTAGCTTTGGTTTCCAGTTTATGTTTAACAATATTTTAAAATAAGATGACATTGATATAGTCCTTCCGTATCCTCTGCTGGTCTCTGAAAACAATCTTGGCCTTAATTAGAGTGATGTAAATAGTTGTGTGCCCTCAGACTGCTCTGCCACCACAGTGATCCTGTGTCACACTCAGTGGTGTGACACGGACCCAAAGACAAATTTGTATACGCTCTTTTCATACTTGACAAGGAAACTGTGGTTCTCGCCTTGGCGGGAGGCGCCTTTATATAAATAAGATGTTTGCATTGTGGGTTTTCAATAAAAACAAAGCGACAGAAAACTTTCTGTATCTAGATGAGGTTTGAAGCTTGTTTGTAACGTGTACTTGCTATAATTTTAATGTCAGAAAAAGGATGCAGTATATAATTCCGGGAGAGAAGCAGCTAATGAAGATCAGCAATAAAAAGAGCAAAAGAGCCAATAAGTCACAAGGTCTGTCCATATACACTGACATTCATACAGCCTTGCTGTCTGAGTCTAAGTCTTCATACACTTCTCCATTCCCTACTGAAGTGCTATTGCAATTACCCATTAATGCTATTTACATTGATAATGGTCTTTTATTTATCATTTTAACTACTCTTCTCCAAAGGGCTTCCTTTTTCATCAATCATCTCTTTTTTTCCCATAATCTGTCCTGTCCAATCTTTCTCCCCCACTTGATTCCTCCATCTTACTGCCTTCAAAGATTTTTTTTTTTTTTTTGAATATTACCAACCATTTTACAAAAACCTTGCTATATATCTGTTAGGATACCAGCAGCTCTGGTTAGTAACACAGATTGGCTGAAAGAGTAGTCCCAAATGGGATAGGAAAGGACATGGCCAAATTTTGCTTGCTGCTAATTTTCCTTGGAAAAACCTCATCCTCACCTGAGGTAGGTACCCTTCTGAGGAAATGAGAAGGGAATTCTGCAGATGCACTGAAGTGGTTTATACAAACCTAGGTATATGAGAGTTGCAATTGTTTTGAAAACAAAGTTATCTAGGTTATGGATGCAATCATTTGAAAAGAAGGACCTGAACAGTAACCCCATCTGAAAAGATCTACAGGTCCAATATTTAAATGTAATTGATTTTAGAGTAAGTTAGAAAGGCCACAATGCAGCTCAGTAGATTGAAAACTTCACCTTCTCCAAAGAGGGTGATAATAAAGAAGTAACAGTCAAAGGTTCTGGTACCCACTGTTATGATTCTTTCAAATCCATCTTAGACCATATGCGTGAAAGTACAAAAAATTGAGTTTTCCTTTCACAGAGTGAAGAGGATGACATTTATTGCAGCTGAGATCGTCCCAGGAAGGATGAAGCCTTGGGTAGCAGTGCACAATGTCCTTAAAACTTACTGATACTGGAGCTGGGATCACCGACTGCCCTGTCTGGTGACAAACATACCACTGAGTGACTAACTGTGCAGAACTATTACTGATGATTATTCTTCCTGAGGATAGTCTTGGAAGGCTTGCCTACAGGACTTTTCCTTTTTACATATATTTTGATTTTTTTCAAAGCACTTCTGTCCTTTAAATTTAGTACATGACTAGTTCTCCTATTCACTGTCACCATAACCTTATATGTCTTAGCACTTTCAAAGGAAGGTTGAGTCTGTCTCCACCTCTATGAACTAATTTCTTTAAACTTAAAATTCTTATGTCTATTCAATCTATATACAGAGAATATACTGTTTATTTTGCAGAAAGTATCCTTCTTTAAATTTCATCTCAACTCAGACTATGGCTGTTCATCTAGTGCTTTCTTCATACATTTCATGTAGGTTAATGTAGATCTTATTAGGTTGGCCTGCTCACTCTATCAAGTGCTCCCAAGCTTTGTCAAAGCCACTGCACTCAATCTCATTTATATCAATACAGGCTGGGATATGGTCTAACTTATGAATTGTCAGAAATACAGCTCTTGACAAGTCTAAGTGCATCTTGCAGCGATCAGTATTTGTCAAATGCCTTTTCTCATTATGTTCTATTTGGGTCTTATAAGAAGTTCACTTGGAGATATTAGCTGTTTTCATCTTGCACCATCCGTAAAGAGCACAATAGTTTTTTAATTGATCCCCGGTGAACTGCAAATTTGCAAAATTGCTAATTTCTTGACTAGGTTCTCTCAGGGACATGACCTGTTATATAAATGTCCATGATGAACATCACATTTTCAACATACCACTTGTTTCTGTGCTTCTGTTGTATTTGGCCCAAAGGAAGGAAGAAAAGTAATGAAGAGAGCAGGGGTTTTTATCTGTGCTTGTACAAAGAAAAGAGTAAAAGACCGAGTAAATCCAGGATCTAGGAATATACAGAAATCAATCAGGTATTGTAGGTTGGAAATGTTTTGCTTGTTTTCCTGTAGCTACTTGTAACTGCTACTGATATAATCCTCACCTAGCTCTTGACCACTCTGGCACTGCCCACACAATTCAGGCTGTGCCTGGTTCCCTGTCCTGCTTGCCCACCAGCGAGGCTCCATCAGCACACTGCACAGTGCAGTGCATGTGGGGGTGCATGTTCATTTCCACCATGAATGTTGGGTCAAAAAGGACATAACAGTCTGGCAACTTCCAAAGAGGTCTTTTTGGGGAATATGTCCCCTTCTGCCTATTTGCCACCCCTATTGATAGTTTGGGGGTTATGAAAGGAGGTTGTGGGGCAGCCAACCCAAACTGCTTAGAAGCCAGCAAAAATCCCTTTTCCTCCAGACCATCCCATGAGGACCCTGAAGGATGAGGCCAAAGGAGCAGGAAGAAGGGAGAAAACATCAGCCTATGGTGCAGGCCACATATTTCCACCTTCCTTCTTGTATTAGCATTAATGAAACATTAATGAAACTTTCATGGTTCTCCCATCCAGCAGAGTTATAGCAGATAGTACTTTCTATCTCATCTACTGCCTACAGTAGGTGCACTTCAATGCACAAAGCTTGTTTATTTAGAAATTGTTCGATAGTCCCTAATTCAAAGTCAATTAGAAACTATTCACACTATGTTAAAACTTGTGAGACAGTAAGTTTCACATAATGCTTCCTGAAAAGTTCTGGTACCTAGCTTGTATTTCAGGAAAGAGTGTACACGAAATCTCCAACTTTCCCTTTCCAATTTAAAAGCAGAGACTTCATCAAGGGGAAACTTGAGAAAGTAATCCAAAACCAAGTATTTCATAAATTTCTTTCAAAGTTATATCAAAAACAAGTCTTACATACTATATTCTACAGGTGTGACTGTGCAATCCCCCCCTCTTAACAATATTTATACTAAACTGAGCATGTAAAAGGTCCATCTGGATTCCCTTCAGCTTTTTCTTTTACCATTATTCAGTCTCTGTTTCTTCAATCTTTGCTAAACTGCTGGAACATGCCCTAAAATGTCACTAATATGACATACATATTCTACACTGAAAAAAATGGTGGAGTTTGTAATACAAATAGTGCCAACGACACATATTTGCTGAGGCAAAGTCATGAGGCTCAATTTAGAATCTGTAAACTGTTACAGGACTATAAATTCCTATTCCATTAATGTTGTGCCACACTTAAGTGGGGGGAAAAAAACAGCCGACCCTTGGCTTTCTAGAGCAGCTACCTGGATTTCACTCCTTATAAAGATGAAATCATGGATCACTATGGTGCTTCTACAGCTGCTTCTTCTACCTGTGGCACTTAAAACTCTAGGTGAAAATCCATTTCCTTGGATTTTTACTTGAACTGTAGATTCCTGAGCAAGATTTAGTATTTTTACTTTCACATGTTAGTAACTCTTATGAAAACAGACTGGCAAAATTGCAATTCAGTAGAGACTTAGCTATTACTAATGACTTACAGATTATTTTCCCTTATTAAATCATGCCCTTTCTTTGAGACATCATAATCTGTCTTTTGTAAGTCACAGGAAAGCCAAGCTCTAGCAAAGCAGAGAGGCAACTTTGACTCCAAAGGGGAAGAAATCATTTACTATGGGTGCTCAGGCCAGTATGTTGTGCAAAGAAGATAGATAGCCATTTTCTGCCTATGGTGATGTCTCCACAGATACCTATTAAGGTGTGTGGAAAATACACACTTGCCTTATTTGCAATTTGTAGTTTAAAAAGGAGCAGAGTCCTTGTCTTACCTCCTTGAATATTTTTGTATGCCAAAGGCCTGCCCAACACCTCCCAGGTTTCCTGAGTGACCTGCACAAATCATTATCTATCATTTGGATCTCTTTCAGTTGAGTCACATCCATTTCCTGTTACAATTAGTCTTCTCTCATGACTTGGTCTTCTTTCCAAGGCTGAAGATCAGAATGGAGCAATGACCCCTGTGTACCCTCAAATAAGATTTTTTTTTTTTCAAAATAATGCATCTCATCATAATTCAGTCTGTGTTCTTATACTTTCTGTTCCTACGCTTTCTCACTCTGTACATATTAATAACATATTTATTTAGCATAAAGTAATACTGCTCAGCAGTAGGAAGTTAAATATTAGTAGGCTTTTGTTTTTTGCACAAGGTCCAACCTGGAATGAGAAAAGCTTAGTATTACCTGAAGTGCAGTATGTTCAATATACCTTTTCTGTAAAAAAGGAGCAAGTCGGTGAGGGTGAAGTGAGGCCTCTGTGCAAGCTGTGCTTGTTACACGATTTCAGCTGAGAGAGAGAGCTGTTGTATTGTACGTATGAGAAAGAGAGACAAAAAACCCAATTCACCAGTCTGAGATAAAATTCAGCAACAATCCAATAGGCACTGGGTACCGTAGGTTTTATATTAGCAGCAGTCTCCCAAAATCCTGCTTGTTATTTGATTCCCATCCCTCTCTGTGGTTCTACACAGTTAGTATTAAGTTTGAAAACAGGATAAAATATTAAGAAGGAAAGGTGTGTGTTATTGTCAGGAGAAACTGGTCCCTTTAAAAGGCAGGATGGGGGTGAGGGTGGAAATAGTTGGTTTGTGTATTTTTCAAGCAGTAGATTTTACAGAATCACAAGAAACAATCTGATGAAAAGTGTAGTTAATTGTAAATGAAATAATAATACTCATTAGAATTCAAGTCCAACACCTCAGAGGGCTTGCCTGCAGGACTTCCTGTTAGCTGAATCTGCAGTCTGTTCTGTAGGACCATCTATTCCATTTGAAAAGCAACTTGAAACTGAGGATTAGCTCTGCTTTTCCTACAAAAAAGAAAAACAACCCAAAAGGGAAAGAATCAGTACACCAACTCACATCTCATTATTGATATAAGGATGATGAACACCGTGTAAGTGCACAGACAGTGATGCTTCTGAAAAAAACTCGGTTGTTCAGTGGATATTTTAATTTTTCACTTATCTCCATTTTAAAAAGCTGTAAAGTAGCCTGAAATCATTTATGTCTGAGGCTATGCCTACTTAGACTGAAACAAGCAGTCCTGAGCACTGAGCTGGGTTGCAGAAACTAACTTATGTAGGAAGAAGGAGATATATTAACTCAACAGAAATTTGCCCTTAAGGCCACACGTCCAGAATCTGACTGCCAGAAGTGGTGGGATTCACTCTTGAAAGTACATATGTGAGGTAGATGTCTCTCAACACCTTTCTTCATTAATATAGAATATCCTGTGAGCAGTAGTAAAATAATTCACCAAGAAGTCCTCTGACTGCAGGGAAACAGAAGTCTGTGGGCTGGTACTAGGAACTGTGAAAGCAAATGCTTTACACTTGCTCAGAAAATAGCAGAAACATTAGAGGTGCTCTGCAAGGCAAAGATGAAAGAATGCAAGATGTTTTTATCCCTGTTCTGGAATAAAGAAGACTAATAGAGAAATTAATAACAACTTTTGGAAGATATTAAGAATGTATAATCTAGCCATTTATAGCCAAATCTGACATTAAACAACACGTTGACATAAAGTTTCACTATAAAGATATAGTTATTAGCAGGTAAGTAGTGATATGGGGCATAGTACAGAATAGTTTTTGGAATACAGTTGTTACATTACTGAGTAACTGAAAAATCGGTGGTCTCAGGAGATGGGCTACTTCTTCTTCTTCTTCTTCTTCTTCTTCTTCTTCTTCTTCTTCTTCTTCTTCTTCTTCCTCCTCCTCTTCTTCTTCTTCTTCCTCCTCTTCTTTCTTCTTTCTTCTTTTTCCAGGGCTTTCTTTAAATTAAAAAAAAAAAAGTCTTCTTTTTATAGCTCAGGAAAAAACATAAGGCTAAACAAGTTGGCCTGTCTAGACGTAACCATAGGGAACACTAAAGCCTCACCTCTCCTTCAGAAGGAGAGAGAGCGGGGGCGTATGTGTGCAGAATCATAATAGTTACTGTCAGCCATAAAATGTCAAAAGCAAATTATACATCCTAAGAGTCCATCTGGATAGGACCAGTCATGGAGCCAATACTCCAAGATGCATATTTATAGCTGTCCCTAAAGGAAGATCCTGCTCCCACTGTCTGCATCCCCACTCCCTCTCACAAGATCCTGCAACTAACGCTGGTGAAGTCAGGGTTTCTGACTGACAAAGGATGCTGGCTACAGCACAGAGAAGGCTTCTTCAAACCAATCAATATTAATTTGTCAGGAAAAATTCAAGGCACTGACCACATTTAAAGATTCATTTGCATGACCCATAGGGAAAAGAAAATCACTTACAGTCATCCTATACCAGCTGTGTAATTAAATCGCCCTATGGGGCAGATGTTTGAAACTTGGCTGTGATGTCATTGAGTATTAAAGTTAAACAAGCTTAAATATAAGTGTCTTCTCAAGATGGTTTTGCAGGCTCCATTTAACTGACTGAGTATGCCATTACACCTGAGAGGCTTGTTGTTGCTGGAGATGCCTCTGAGACTTTCTCCAGTTAATTTATTATTTTTTTTTTTTTAATTCTTCATCTGCTTGGATTATTGCTAGAAATATTGCATAACTCTACCAAGAAAATAAGTGTGGTTTGGACAAAGTCACCTTCAATAGGTAGCAGCCCTTCTTTTAAAAGTCTCTTGCCACACTTGGAATGCTGTGTTCAGTTTTGGTCCCAGCTATACAAAAAAAGATATGGACAGGCTAGAAAGGGTCCAGAGAAGGGTCACCAAGATAATCAAAGGACTGGGAAGCCTGCCATACAAGGAAAGGCTGAGAGAATTGTGTTTGTTCTGCCTTGAGAAAAGAAGGCCTAGGGGAGACCTTATCGCTGCATTCCAGAATTTAAAGGGTGGCTACAAAGAAGATGGAGACTCCCTTTTTACAAGGAGTCATATGGAAAAGAGGAGGCGTAATGGTTACGAGTTATTCCAGGGGAGATTCTGATTGGTCACAAGAGGAAAATATTTCACAATGAGAACAGTCAGCCATTGGAATGATTTCCTCAGGGAAATGGTGGATTCCCCAACATTGGATGCTTAAGATTGAGCTGGACAGGATGCTGGACCATCTTGTCTAGACCATACTTTTGGCAAGAAAATTTGGAACAAATGATCCTTGAGGTCCTTCCAACCTGATATTCTTTGATGATTCTTTGGAATCCTTTTCAAAATGGGTATTTCTTCTGTTTCAACACTTCTTTGCCTTCCTGTAGTAGACCAAACAACAAAGTCAAAATTGTTTTTGTCACCCTGGATGTTTTAGTTGAAATCTCCTCATATTCACCCATGTGTCTGTGTTTATATAGGCATACACATTTATGATAAAGCATTGCTGAGCCAATAGCAATTGTGAAAATACATGAAGACATTGAATGGTGCAAAAACATTTCTGCAGTAAAACATTTGATGCAGTAAAGACAGGTGGGCCAGTTTTGTTTGTGGGTTTTCCATAGTAGTTGTGTTTGGGTTTGTTACTGCAGCAATGAAGTATTTGTGCTTAGAAGGCTATCATTTATTATGTAATCCTGTGCTATAATATTTAAAGCTAACTATTTAGGGTATTTCAGTACAGTGTTGCCATCATGGAGAACACTGAAACTGTCAAAACTGAGCAAATCTAACTCTTCCTGAAACTATGGGATGTAAGCCATTGCCATAATGTGCACTGTACCAAAGATGGCAAAACTATGGGAGCATGTTGGGAAAAAGTCGTAAAAAGGGAAGGGAAGTTACGTGAATTCCATTTTTAGGCAGCTTGCACAGGTTTTGGAACACTGTAGCCAGAAGCAAATGTGTGGTTTTATTGCTGGTGATCTTTTTAAATAATGGTTGGCTTTGTTGTCATCTGTGATTGCCCAGAGAAGTGAGAATGACAACAGTGCTTCCAGGAACGCCACTGTAATAGGGCTGCACGAGCTTATTTGTTTGGTGATGCGGTGTGGGTTAATGACACTTCCAGGCACCATGGCAGAGAATAGAAATATTTCTGGCTTGTTCAAATGAACAGTGGGTAATGAACGACACCTCCAGAAATGATGGCACTGTGCTGTGTGGTAACAAATAGCTGAGACCTCAGCAAACAGCTAGTGAATAATCTCCACTGGGAACATAACATTAGAAGGAACATTCACTCTAGTGACCTTTTCGTTAGGTCTGAAACAGCTAGTATCAGAAGTGCAGACAGTATTCTCAACAGAGGCTTCTGTAAATTCACTTGCAATCGTGTTCACTGCCTAACCTAAGCTTCTGAAAGGCAGGCAGCTAATTAAAGCCAGAGAATAGTTTATCTCACTACAAAGGTATCTTAGGTCCTTGAGTCATAACTCAGTTGAGTTACATTGTTGTGAAACCAGGATCAGTGAGATGAGAATTTGGCTTAAAAATTCAAGAACTGAGACTTGAAGCATATCAGCTGCTAAGACATGCACAGCCTGGGCTGAGGGCAGCAAAATATGCATCACAGAAAGGCTTTTGACCACTCATGTCCCAGCAGCAGGCAAGGACAGTGTTTACAGCAGCAAGAGGGTATCAGGAAAGACAGCAGCAAGGTGACTGCTCGTGCTGTCACAGACTATTTTGTAGGCATGCGGTGAATAAGCTGCTGCAGTGACTAAGGAATACTGAAGACAGATGACTCTGAAGCTCCGACTCTCAGAGCTGTCCTCTGGAGTGAAAAAGAGAATGAGCTTGTAATAGCGTATGACCCTACGTGCTCACTCAGCCAGCCATCAGACACAAAAAGTGATACAGAGCTGCTTTTTTTCATGGGTTTCTTAAGGTTCTTATTTACAGCTAGCTGATGAGCTTGTATGACTCTGCAAGCTTGTGTTTTACAATTTATAAAACACTGCTTTTATTTTAGGCCAGAACTGTTCATCTGCAAAATCCTGTAAGAGAGGGAAAAAGGTAGACATTCTCTTTGATACCCCACATGTGATCTTTGCCTTACCATTTTGTGTGCTGAACCAGGACTTGGTTCAGCAGGATTCTTTCAAGTCCTTTCTCTCTCCCACCCACATTCATGCAACAGGATGCTACTGTTTTAATATAAATTTTCCTTCCTTTAGAAGCCTTTTTACTGGATGAATGGTATGATCCGCACCATGTTCACGTTCTCAGGCAAGCACTTGGAAAGCTGTAAGATGCTGTTTGTGCATAGAGCTATAAATATCAACATATTTTCATCATATAGCTATCTCTTCAAGGTTGAGTTGTGAAAAACTTCCTTTTTGTGGCACAACCTAGCCACAAGAACACCTTTCCACAGAGCTGATTCTTCAGATTAGGAGAATCTGTTCCAGTTAGCACACTAAAGTTGAAATTCTTGCTGTGGGAATTATATTTTTCCCATTACAGGTTTATATTTACTTTGTCACGTAGAGAGTAAAAATGTTTTTTATGAGCGTCCACCTAATATCTTCCCAAATATACTCAACCTTTGTTAGGGGGAACAAGAGAATTAACTTCAGGCCATGTGGAGCCCACTCAGTAAGAACAGCTGGGCTGACTTGCTTTATAACACGTTTCAGACCCTACATGTGAGGCAGTCTGAAATACTGATCCACACACCAGCTTCGGCTTCCCTACTTCCTTTTTGGCATGGCTTTGTTTTAAGTACACAGTAAAAAAATGCTTCAGATTTGACTGTATAAATTGTTGGCAAATCAAGTGGCAAGATTATTACCAAGTGTCTGGCTGTGTTAAGCTCGTGCAATGTCTTTTGAGTATTCTGCTGAGAAAGCAGGCTTTAAAAGTTGGGGAGAAAATAAAGAGACTCATCACACTTCCAGTGTGGAACTCAAAAGTCTAGGAGTTACAGATAGGTGAGATTTTTTACTAAATAATATGCTTGAAGGAAGATATATTTTTTGATAAAAATTTCAATTTGCACAAAACAAGATGCCCCTCATAGAAATTTAATGTGTTTCATAAGAAAACTTTCAAGACAATCCACAGGAAATATATCATCTCTCAAATATAACATACTAATGGTTAAAATATATAGGATATTTGATTATTTAATGAATAAATTCTACCCTGGAAGGTTGTCCTTACATTTTTCAGTTCTTTCCCTCTTGCCATCATCACTACCATCACTGCAACCACCAGCTTCTTCCATCCAAAGAGGAGAAGAGCACTGGGTATGAAATGCTTAAGGTGTTTCCGCTCTATATCCTTCATGCATTTCTTATACTTCATGTGAACCCTTTAATTCTAGACTATTTTGTATCTTGGCATGTTTTGTCCTATTTCAGTGCCTTTCACAGCAACTTCTATGTGTAAGAATTAGAACATTTGATATGTTTTTCTTTCCATCATGATTTTTTCTGATTAGAAAACAGGATCAGGCAATGCAATCTGATCAGTACCCTGTTTCCAGTAACAAATTATGGTGTTCCTCTTAACACCTCAGTGTCTGGGCGTGCTCCTTACGCCTGAAGAGGACAGACTGTTGCGAGAGAGATTGTTTTACCAATCTTTAAAATTTACCTGTAGCTAATAATGTACTCCTATGAGAGACCATGAAAATTAGTCTCTACCATGGAATAAAACTGAAACCAGTTTTGAGTTTCAAAGCTACCAATAAATCAAGAAGAGTGAGAAAATACATTTGAGGAACCATTTCCTTCAAGTCTTATTCTTGCACAGAAACTAGGTTTCTTGCAATATATCTGCAAACTTTACTCCCTTGATAAAATTTATCAAAGCCTTTCACATAAGTATTTTCATGCATTTATACGTTGGAGTACTTTTTGCTCCAAATTTTAAGTGGAAAGAGAAAAAAGGGGAGAATAAATTTTCCTCAAAACTTTTCACAAATTTTTATTAATATCATTACATTTATTAATTTTTTTTGCCTAAAATTTTAACTAAAATTAAACAACATCTTGCAGGAACATCTGTGGTAATGGATTCAGTTCAAAACTAACAGAAAGGAAAGTGCTTTAACATATTTTGCTAGAATCTCTCGTTTTGCACACACTTCAGAATTGGCTCAACTTAAGCACTGGTATGTTATCTGAGCCTTACATAATACATGTCTTTCTTTTCGAAAAGGGTTTTGAGTTAGTCTTACAGTTTGGGATTATTGATAAAAGAGTAGTACTTATTTTGGGCAACAGCTGGTGCTGGGCTATGTTGATAAGAAGTCTTTGTATAAGGGCAATGTATGATTTATTTGGAGGTTGGGTAGGCTTTTTCTTTTCCTTTTTAACTGCTTCTTATCCAGCTTCTTTAATGATAAGACTTTGTCCATTCTGAATCCTAGAAAAGCATATTTTTGTCCAGGCTTCTTTTCTCTGTTGAGTGGCATGGAACAGCTGCTGGGGAATTCTAGCCCAGAATAAGAGTGGCTTGCATTCTCTTCTTTTCCCTTATTCCTCCCAAGAAGAATTACTTTTCTTTGAAAGCACACTAATTATTCTGGAATAAAGTAAAGTAACATATATTCTATAATATAGTTATCCCATGGGGGCGGGGGTATGCTGAAGTTATTAGTGAAGAATATTGCTACAGTTATTCCTGTTAGTTTTGCTATTCAACTTTACTTGCTTTGGAAGCAAGTCCTTTCCCTCTTCTTTTAGAGAATAAAGTAATTATGATGAGATGGAGAGAGGGAAAATGGAGGTCATCCATTTTAACAAGAAGTCCAACAGTTTCATGAACTACATGTCATAAAAGTGGGAGTTACGAGTTTGAAGAGTATTTTTTCTTTTCTCATAAAATATCAGCTGCTTATGATAGAGTAAAGCAAGTGCAAGAATGAGAAAATTAGTTGACCAGAGATCTAGAGGAAGTATTTTGCTTCTTTGCAAATGGTTCTAGGTAGGGGAATGCTCTACAAAATCTTGACTCCTCAACTGATAAAAATTGTTACTGAAACAATGACTATGAGCCATGCAAATCTGCCATATGGCATACTGAGTTGTTTGAAGAAAAGGATTCCTATTATCTTATAAAAATATATCTTTTGTTTGGCTGTGGTATCTTTAGCTCTCCTGAACTGGACCATGCTCCCTGCAACAATCTGGAGCTTTATAAGACATTGCATACATTGCATAAGTTCCTGCAGACTCGAAAAAGGGGAACATAACTCCAATATTAAAAAAAGGAAACAAAGAAGACCTGGGAAACTACAGGCCAGTCAGTCTCACCTCTATGCCTGGCAAGATTACAGAGCAGATCCTCCTGGAATCTCTGCTAAGGCACATGGAAAATAAGGAGGTGATTGGAGACAGCCAACACGGCTTCACCAAGGGCAAATCGTGCCTGAGAAATTTAGTGGCCTTTTATGATATTGCCACAGACTTGGTGGACAAGGGCAGAGCAACAGATGTCATCTACCTGGACTTGTACAAAGCGTTTGACACTTTCCACATGACATCCTGATCTCAAAATTGGAAAGTCATGGGTTCAATGGATGGACCACTCGGTGGATAAGGAGCTGGTTAGATGGCTGAACTCAAAGGGTTGTGGCCAATGGTTCAATGTCCAATTGGTGGCCAGTGACGAGTGGTGTTCCTCAGGGGTCTGTAATGGGACCAGTGCTGTTCAACATCTTTGTTGGAGACATGGACAGTGGGATAGAGTGCACCCTCAGCAAGTTTGCCAATAACTCCAAACTTGGTGGTGTGGTTGACACACTGGAGGGAAAGGATGCCATCCAGAGGGACCTGGACAGCCTGGAGAGGTGGGCTCATGCAAATTGCATGAAGTTCAACCAAGCCAAGTGCAGGGTCCCGCACCTGGGACATGGCAATCCCAGTCACAAATACAGGTTGGGCAGAGAATGGATTGAGAGCAACCCTGAGGAGAAGGACTTGGGGGTGTTGGTGGATGAGAAGCTTAACACGAGTAGGCAATGTGCACTGGCATCCCAGAGAGCCAACCGTGTCCTGGGCTGCATCAAGAGAAGTGTGGCCAGCAGGTCTCGGGAGGTAATTCTGCACCTCTACTCCGTGGCCGTGAGACCCCACCTGGAGTAATGTGTCCAGTTTTGGAGTCCTCAACACAGGAAGGACATGGAGCTGTTGGAACGGGTCCAGCGGAGGGCCACGAAGATGATCAGAGGGATGGAGCACCTCCCTTATGAGGACAGGCTGAGATAGCTGTGGTTGTTCAGCCTGGAAAAGAGAAGGCTCCAGGGAGACCTTATAACGGCCTTTCGATATCTGAAGGGAGCCTATAGGAGAACTGGAGAGGAACTCTTTGTCAGGAAGTGCAGTGAAAGGACAAGGGGAATGGTTTTAAATTGGAAGAGGGGAGATTTAGATGAGATACTAGAAAGAAATTCTTTACAGTGAGGGTGGTGAGACACTGGAACAGGTTGCCCAGGGAGGTCGTGGATGCCCCATCCCTGGAGGTGTTCAAGGCCAGGCTGGATGAGGCTTTGAGCAACCTGGTGTAGTGGGAGGTGTCCCTGCCCATGGCAGGGGGGTTGGAACTAGATGATCTCTAAGGTCCCTTCTAACTCAAACCATTCTATGATTCTATGATTCTAGAATTGCATTTCAGCTGAAATCAGGAGAGGTGCTACATGGTTTCTACTAATTCAATGTTCAATTTCAAGTAGTTGGGATCTTGGAACTTTCCTACATTTTTTCTGGGGGAAAAAAGAAATAATTATATGTATATGGCACATGACATCTTGATGAAGTATTGGAGGAGACGGGTTTCCTTAGCACCTGCAATACGTGGATGAAAACCACATCTTACTGGATCATATTATGCAGGAATACACTGACCTGGGAGAAACCACTGTCCTAGAAGAAGGTTTCCTTAGGATTTCTCACATGTCTTTTATTCTTTTTTTTCTCCCATTTCTTTCTCTCTGCACAAATTTCAAAGATTTTTCCACTGATGTGAGAAAATGGTGGGACTGCTATGTATAAGCTTATAAATTGAATAGGGTTTTTGACAGAATGTTTGTGTTAAGTTCCACTCCTGAAGTTGCTTTCTGATTCCGGTGGCGCGCTGGTACATGCTTTTCACTAACTCCACTACCTCTAAGAGGAACTATCAATATGAAATCGTGTAAGGCATATCACAAAACCTCTTAGGAACATGGGTGCAAATTATTTCTCTTTGCTACCTCATTTTCACCATTCCAGGCCCTGAGGCTGATCCAAAAGACTGGAATAAACCTCATAAATGGCATAACATTGTTTACTGACAAAACTGTTAAGCTTAGAGGACACGTATCCTACAGAACACTTGATCCCACGGAAGACTTCACAAATCCCATGCTTACACTGAGATGAGGTCAATACATTTGACATCTAAATGCAAATAAATGGAAAGCTGCACACTCGTCCTCTTTAATGGTGTAGCAGAAATATGTAAAAATAAAAGATGAATGTGTGATAGCAGAAATATAGGAATGAGAGCTCAGATGACTGAGAAGAATGCCAACCATATTTTTTTATTGATATAATTATCTTCTTTTTTGTTTAAATATATCAGAGTTTTTATATTAAGAAACCATGGGACACAGGATTAATAAGGATGTAGGTCAAAGTCAGTTTCAAATTCAGAGTATGATTTTTATGTGTTGCCTGTTTGATTTTTCAAGGACTCATCTTCCAGCTTTTGTTCCATGCCAGCACTTAAATGTTTGGTGATGCCAGCACCACAAGATGGTGCTGATGGCTGTCTGTCTGGACACATTATTTGTTTATGGAGGAGATCAGACATGAGGACTTCTTATGCAGTCAGGCACGCAAACTATGCATACTCAAGAAGAGATCAGCCAGAGGCCTCTAATACCTATGAGACCTTGACTACATGAGCACTGAAGAGAAATTGCCAGGCAGACTTTGGAAGCAGAAGTATAAGTATAACCCGTAATTTGATGAGTCCAGAAGATCCTGAACATTGGCTCAAACTCAGGTAAGAAGCAGTAAGATATTAAAAAGCTTCTCAGTTACCAGAGTCAGAAGACTATTTAACTGCTCCCATTTGGGGTGGATTTTGACCATGCTGTTGCAATTTTACTGATTCCATACATTTGTTTCGTTTTGTTTTCCCCAGCCCTCCATAAACTGGATTAAAGGCTAATATGATTGATATGTGCAAGAGGTTGAATTCATCAAGCACCAGATTGGGGTCAGAAGGAATTTCCATTAAAAGCAAACTGGAAATAACTTGAGGAAGCCTGGAGGAGGAGCTGAGGGGGAAGGAAGAGGGGGCTGAACAGTAAAATATTTCTCCAGAGAGTTTGGAATGGATCACTCTTGTATTCAAACTATAAGTAAACCACTCTGACACTACAATTTGGACAACTGAGTTACTCCAGTATTCTTTCTTAAGACATGTAATGCAGCATGGAGAGGTCATAATTTCAGGTCTGATTTTGCTGAGGGAAAGAAATTGTCAGGAACAGAAATCTGCAGGGGAAATTAAGACAGAAGACACCTATGTTTTATCCATTTCCACCAGAAGTAGAATGGTCCAACCACTCCTTCTATTGGAGGGTGAAGGGCGGAAGAATTTGTTTTTCTTTATTTTTAGATAATTGCTTTCACGTGTTTGTTTGAACAGTTTTCTATAATGTTGCACAGCTAAGGAATTTACAAATACTCAATACTCCTATAGAGAGGTAACTCAAATAAAGATACAGCCTTTATTTGCAATATTGTTATAGAGCACATTCATTTGAAGAAGTAATGCCCAGTCCCTTTAAAGCTCACTCGCTGCTTTAATTTCCTTTGCAGAAACAGTGCCTTACACAGCAGACATATGTGGAGTGAGATACTGGACCATACGCTGAGCTGACCTAATTTCATTTATAATGATGCTAATGTAGTGAAAACTAGATGAGAAACCAGCCATCAAATATGACTAAAACATTGCCAGCACTCTTTTCAGTTCTCCATAGTCATCCTTACACCAGTTTTATGGTAAACTCTAGCAAATCAGCCAAGAAGGGGATTTCCCAGTATCATGAACTAATGTGGTCACTGTGGTTTAGTAACTGGAAAAGCAGGAGAACACAGCTGAGAACATAGCCTACATGAGAACAAAGAGGGTCTGTTAAGGCTACTGAGTGAAAGAAAACTGTGAAGTTCTGGACATGGTTCACTTTAAACCATAACCACAAAACATTAATTCTTTTATTCCATTGCCTTTTCCATTGTCACTGGGAAATTTCAACCAGGGTGCTCCCTGGATACTCCTGGGACTAGTTTTTGCTGGAATGCCTATCCTATACTGCAAAATACACGGCAAGCACTTCATATGAATAGCCTTTTGCATCTATGGATGTGGAAGCAGGGGTTAGAGACAAGTTAATACTTGCTTGATATTATCATTTGTGTTATCACCATCTGGTGTACAGTTAAGAAAGTACCTAAAATTATTCTCTGTTACCACCTGGCATTTTCTGGCAGAGTGAAATATTGAATTTGGCCAATATAAGAACCGCACAGAGAAAGTTTAAACAGATTCTGAGATTCAACTAACACTGCACAGTCTGAAATGTCTTAAGTATTACATATGCATCCCAAGTGGAAAATTGCGGGGCAGGGGGCAGGGAAAGAAAGAAATTTTGAAGAAATAGATTTGGAATTTCACAGATGATCATAACTGCTTTAAATTTCTGTAGAAGGAATTTAAGAAAACAGAAACATAATAAAATTTAGAATTTAAAAAGATGCAGTACCTTAAAACCAAGCATTGGTTTTGAGCATTGAACATAGGCTGTTTACTCTCAAAAATGCAACAAATCAGTGACTAATGAAAAAAAAAATCTCAGTTTACAGATCAGATTAAGCAGTCAGTACAAATTTATTGCTTTTGGATTAAAAGTAATCATGCAACATTTGTAATCAACACAAGAAAAGAAATTGTGATGCTTGTAACCAGAAAGGAGCTGAATTAATTGCTACATATGTTTATGCACCCTCAGCGAGACTAATCATTCCTGACACACAGGTATCAGGTCACAGATGTTATTTTATTCCAGTATTTCTACCCCCACACACGTTTGTTTTTAAAATGAAAAAGTCTTTTCTGGCAAAGTTAGTAGTGAAGAGAAAAAGCATAATGTTTCATTTTAAAGTCTGATAGGAAGCCAGTTTAGGGACATGATTGCAGCACATTATGTTGTGAACTTGGAGACCTCAGCTGTGGAATGAATCAATCTGGATTCCTCAGCCCCCTACTCAGCACAGGGGAAGGGTGGGACTCCATTGCTTCACTTTCGGCATCCCTGGCAAAGAGCTCCTGGAGCAGCCTTCCTTTTGGCCCTGGGGAAAAGGCCCTAGCAGTGTCAGCCTTCAGAGAAGAGGAGCAGTACTCATCAAAATGTGTAAGTTAAGTTAATCAAGTTCATGAGAAGCAGAGTTAATACAAAATGGGCAAAAGCAAGTGATCATGCTTCTCACCTTACATACAAGGTGACACTATGGGTGTCTTGATGGAGAGAAGTTTTCAAGGAGATTTACAGTCCTACACTTTGCTTTCACAAGTCAATAGGTGTGATATTTTTTATGCTCCTTGCTTTATGCCAATTAATAGGGAGATGTGCTGTGTAATAAATAGAGACCAGTGTTAAAATTAGAGGGGGAGGAAATCAAAATTTGATTGTTTGTTTAGCTCAAAACAAAGGTGAGCGAATGAGGGAATAAGCTGACATTAGTATTGTATTAAGGTTAACTTTTTTTTCCACTGAGAGACCAGCAGACATAAACAAATTAGTTCCGCCTGAAATGAAATTCAGCAGGTGACTATTAGAGAGTTCAGATTTTCCCATTGGGTTGCAACTTCTGTTGTGGAAATTGAGAACATAAATGCATAATTACTCCAGATTTCATGAATCTGATTTAACTCTGTGTGATTTATTAAAAGCTGGAAATTGAAACAATTCTGCTGACTGGCTTATTTTGATTGGCGGTGTGAAATTCCTTCCTGGAGTTTAAATAATATTTGAAAAATGTAGGACAGGGAAATAATAGCTCACGTTTGACAAGAAGCCTATTGAACTGTGATTCTGTACTGATAAAATAAGGATACACATCAAAAGCACCAAGTGCATTAACTTTTGAAATCAGTTTAGTGTGTGAGAGAATGGCATGTCACTGCCTAGAGCTATGCAATCAGGTCACTGGAGTCCGAGGGAAAGCCCTTGTTCGAAATGTGAATTACAGACAGCTTGGGTAAATCTGATATTTTAATTTTTTTTTTACTCTGTTTCAATTGAAGTCTCTGGCTTCCTTCACAAGGAATAGTAAAAATCCCAGAAAACTCTCATCATGTGGAACATAGGGCAACTTTTTAGTTTGACTTGGTTAATAAACCATGTAAAACCAATACTGCTAGGAAGGAATTACGACCACCGTATAGTACCATGAAGGAGGATTTGAAGAAAAATTGAACCCCAATATTTGGGTGTGAACCAGATCCTGTAACCTGAGTTATAGGATTTGCTTACAGGCTGAAGCTTGATGATGCAGCAGGTTCCTGGGAACCGCCCTCTAAAAAACCAAGATGGGCCTCTCTGTATCCCAGAAGCTCAGCAGGCACTTGCAAAAAGAAACTTGTTTTTATTAATATACTGATTACAGCAAAAACCAGCATCTATTTGTGTTAGTGTATAGAGAGCCATGCTGACAGCACATGTTCTGCCACGCTGGGAGCTGCACACTTACTGAGAGTCCCTGAAAGATCTGTTTGGAAACATGTGGTTGGGGTTATGGGGCTTTTCACCACAACTTGTTTCAGAAAATGAAGAGAAAGCTGGAGCCAGCTTCATTTTTATGTGCTGTAACATCCAAACACAGTTTGGGAGATGTGCTGCTTCGAGCACACTGGTAAGGTTAAGGCAGCTTAATTTGCTCATATAGAAAAGCCCAAGCCCAGCCCTGGATCCACAGATTTAGCAAGCTAAGGGGGCAAGATGGAAAACCATGGGACAAAGTGAATAACTGGTATCCACAGAAGAGAGTCCAGAAGACTTGGCCTCAGTCTTTATCATTTAACCAGGTTACGATCTGACCTGTTGGAATCCCAGAACTGCTCAGAGCAGCAAAGCTAAGGATTTGCATAAGTGATTTCAGGAATGGGGCCTGAGCTACCTACCCGGCATCATGAAGGAAATAGGAAGCAATGTTGTGAATTCAACCCAGATTTCCTGAACTTCCACTCGGCCCCTCAACCAGATGACTAGGCCTCTTCCTTCAGACAAAAAATATTTCTTTAAAATAAATCCAGAATTTATGTCATTTACTATTATATGAAGAATATTTTGAAAATTTATTGAATCTGATTTTTTTTTTTCTTATGGACACTTTTAAATTATTTTCTAATCACAGAATGCTTCTTTAACCCTACAGTTGTGTGGCTTCTGCCCCAACATAACAAGGGGCAGCATTGCTTGAAACTCATTCGTTAGCAGCTAGAGATCAATGGGTCAGAACTCTGTCTTCCTAAAGAACTCCATTCAAGTAAGCTAACAAATATGCTGAAAAACAAAGGAAACATTTTGAAAGATAAAATATTTCAAATACTAGCAGATGAAACACTTATTGTGAAAAAAGAAAAAAAACTTAGGAATTAAAAAAAAATCCAGTTTGTTATATCGTAATTATATTATAGCCTTGGAACAATCTAACTATTTTCTTTCTGAGAATATTTTCAAGCAGTTGTTTTTGAGCAATTTTCCTTGTATGAATAGTCAGTCTTTTGAAGCATGACTCCAGTGTAAGGTCAAAGTTGTTTTTTATATTCTCCAAGCAGCTGAATCTCTCTCTGCTTATGTAATACAGATGTCAAGCTGCTTGAAATACTTGTGCATTTTTGTGACTGCTAAGAAAAAGCAGCAAGTACTCTCTACAGCATTTCATTTAGTCCATTTGAAATTTTGTTTTGCATTTTAAGTGAATTTTTAAATCTCACCAAGCTCATGCTTATGCAAAAAATGTCTTCCTTACAAACAAAATGCAGTAAGTCCTAAGCTTTTAGCAATGACTTTTTGTCAGGATTTAACTGTGCTCACAGTGGGGTAACAACGTTTCTCAATTTTTAGTGAGCAAATTTCAGGCAATTTAGAGTCTTACCTGAAACACCTTGGAATCTGACTGTTAATTGAAAGGTTTTTTTCTTCTTTTGAGAAACATCTGATCTGAGAAAATGAACTTTTGGTCCCAGTGAGCCTGTATAGGTAATGTACCATGGAGGTTATGTAAGTTTTGTCTTTTAAAAGACATTATTATTATTATTATTATTATTATTATTATTATTATTATTATTATTAAATTAGGTGAAACAGGAATCATATATGGCATGTTTCAGCTGGGGCAGGTGGGAGAGGAGGACCAAATATATAGGCTATATCTACTGACTTTGTGCAAGCTCTGGAGTTTGCCTGTAATAGACCAAGACCAAATTTACAGCATGGCTTCAGAGGTTGGCTTGTACAGCTCATGTAAGCAGGAGCAATGCAATGTCTACATGACCAAAAGGCTTAATCTAAGATAATCGTTGCTATTGTTAGGGGTCCAGACCTAGCCTCTGGCAAATTGCCATTTAATAGTGGTCAGACTGCTCCTAGTCACACAGGGCTGTTCAGTATATCACATGGAATTACTGGCTCAGATTTCCACTAGCTGAAGGATCTTTGCACAATTGTCTGCTGTTCTGTGTAGATAACGAAATTTTGCACTGAGACAGTAAATTTTCTCCACTCTCTTCCCAAATAATGAAATTCTAGAAAAACAGAACTAGGAAGTTTTCCAGAATCTCATAGATATCACTGGTTAGAGCTGAGAATAGAAAATCAGTTCACTGGTAGAGCTACAGAGCTTTCACCTATACAAAAAAAAAAGCTCTTATTTTTCACAGCTACAACATGTAGTGTGTTATGTGAACCTTACATCCACATTAACAGTACCTTCACCTGTTTTAATGGTAACAATTTGATCTAAACAATATAATTGTAAATTATACCTTCTCAAGAGCTTTTAAGAGTCACTTTTTGAGACAGATATGTACATTTAATCTCATCAACGATCACAGAAATTGCAGTTGCTTTGGTAATCTGTTTTATTCATCTTCCCCTCATCTTCCGCTTAGCATGAGTTTGACTGACATGAAACTAAGGAATTTGAGTTGGAAACTGCTACTGCTGAATTTCTCAGTGTTGTAATTTGTATGGTTTCTGTCCTCTTTCTAGGTAATATTCAGCTCAAAATGCATCTGCAATGGTACACAAAATCTCGCTTTTAATTTGGGAAGTAATGCATCAGAACAGTTTAATTTCACCACAAAGAATCTTATTTAGCAAGGTGTATATTCACAAAAATGCCTACATTTGGCAGCTGAATTGGAATTAAATAATAATATCTGAGCCATCTATCTCCACTTTGGACAAATTATAATCTTTTTCATTTTCTTTAAAGAACATTTATTTGGAAAGCAGATTTCTTCATAATCCGAGCTTTCCTGTTGAAAGCTTGCAGCTCTAACAGGTAAGGTGTATTTGTATAACAAATGTTATGGATGTTATGTGGATGTTATTTACCTGGACTTTAGCAAGGCCTTTGATACAGTGTCCCACAGTATCCTCCTGGAGAAACTGGCTG
>JAOTQQ010000001.1:107621340-107686002 GCA_026546715.1 Gallinago undulata | reverse complement strand
TCAAGGCCAGGCTGGATGGGGCTTTGAGCAACCTGGTCTAGTGGGAGGTGTCCCTGCCTATGGCAGGGGGGTTGGAACTCGATGATCTTTAAGGTCCCTTTTCAACCCAAATGATTCTATGATTCTATGATTCTAAGTACCAGAAGTCCAGTACCTGAAGCATTCCCAAATGGAAATTATTTATTGAAAATAAATGTATTTGTAGGTGAATTTTATTCTAGGTGTCTAGAATATTTACTTCAGGGGCATGATTCAGTCACCAAATGCCGTTTGAGATGCTGCACAGCATCCATCAGCACAGGGCAGGCAGATGCCATACAGGGTTTGCAGAAGACCTCCGTCCTTGAGCACAACAGGATGCCATGAAGGATACCCTCTGGTACTAGGTACCCATGTGTAGGAAAGTGAGCGGAGCCCTGGGTATGCTTTCTATTAGTAATTCACAGACTTGTAAAAACATACAGTCAGATCTGTCTGTCCGAAAATACCCTGTGGGAACCAAACTGGCCAGACATAAACAAAAATGATCAATGTTAGTCAATTAAAAAAAAGCCCACAAAACAGCAATCGTTGCATGTTTCTGCAGTAAGTTTCAATGGCTCTTACAATTTCTGTGTTTCCTAAGTCAGATTGCTTATTAAAAACGTGCATTTTTCCCTTTGCTGACTTCCAAGAAAAAGCAATCCAAAATAAATCTCTTCAGATTACTTCAAAGTACTGATTTGTTCTGTATCTCAGCAGCTCTACGGGCATAGAAAAACAGAAGAAGGCTTTAATGATAAAATGACTACTCAATTATCAGCTTTTAAGAAGAGTATTTCTGTGTCCAAGAACAATTATGAGGAAAAAAAAAATGACAAAATGTTGCATGGTTGGGCAGTAAGTGCAGTGCTGCATTAATTTCTGAACTAGTTCTGTATGGGACAGAGTTTGCTTAGGAATCCAAGTTCTCAAGGCTGACTAAGATTTCCTCTTGTTCTGAGAGTACTGTTGTAGTTTAACCCCAGCCAGCAGCTAGGACCACACAGCTGCTCACTCAATTCTCACCCTTCTCCCTGAGAAGGGCAGGGATAAGATGAAGAAAAGAAGGGGAAAAAAAAAAAAAAAAAAACAAAACCACTAATGGGTTGAGATAAAGACAATTTAATGGAACAATATCAGAAATGGAAAATATCAGTAATAACAAGCATAACAATGACACGTCACTCTCACCACCCAATAAACTGCTAAATTTGCAGCCTCCCAAGCAGTGATCACAAATTCCTGCCCCCCGCCACGGCCAACTCCCATTTATATATAAGGAGCATGACATCTATAGTACAGAACATTCTATCAGCCATTCCATTGTTCTGTCTATGCTCCTTCTCAGCTTCTACAGGAAGCTGAAAAGAGTCCTTGAAAATTATAAACATCACTTAGCAACAACTAAAACAATATGTGTTATTGACATTTCTTGTACTAGAAAGAAAATTATCTCTTTCCCAGATGAAACTAAGACCGGTACCCACACTAATAAAATTGGCTGGGAGAGAAAATAAGTTACCTTTTCCTGTTTAATCACCAGTGTTGATCAGCAAAACTCATCACCCAAATTTTTACTGCTTCTGTGTACTGATACAGTTAGATTTCTGCCATACAGGCTTCCTGAGTTCTCTGAAGACTCATAATGACTTTAACTTTACCATGTTATTATCATGACATTTCTCTGATTAGTGCTGGGAAGATTTCAATGGAAAGAAACAATTATGTATCTGCATAAGATCCTCATCTTAATCTATATTCAGGATACAAAAGCTTGTACTATAAATGTTAGAACAAAAAGACAATGTTTTATAATGGTGTTTCATCACTGTAAAGCAAGATGTTACCAGGAAATTATTGCACTTACTCTTTGGTGGTACTGGTAAATGTGAAATCACAAGTCCCTCTGTAGCACTGGAGCAGTGCATAAGGCCAGATGAACATTTCAGTGTGCTGTGCTGGAATCAGAGCAAGAAGAAGGAAAAGTAGTTGTCTAATACAGTGACCCAGTAATTTCCACATTTGGTTTGGCCACTACTTTACTGTGAGAGGCTGTTTCTTTGCCTTATAGCTGAGACAATCTTCTACCATCTGTATGAGCGTGGAAGCCATTCAGAATGGGCAAGTGTAATTGGGTCAAGAAATCTAAGCCATAGAGCAGGATTTAGAGCCAAGTAAAAAGGAAGTTTGGCTGCAGCCTGCCACCACAAGGCCATTGCATTTTCAAATTGTAGTACAACTGCCACTTTATTTTTATTTTATTGATTAGAGTTTTAATGTCTAGTAACAGTTCCATACATACGGATATACCAGATGAAGCATCATATTCCAAAAGACTCAATACAGTTGAACCTGACAGTCTTTAAAGTGTTAGTACTGCTGAAAGATATATTTCATTAAACCATTAAGGAGAATCCATCCAATTCTACAGTCTACAACTTACAGGAAGCAAGGTTGTGAGGACCTGAGAAAGAGGGGAGGAACTAGCATGCTCAAAGTTCAGGAAGGTCTTTGGCAGCAGGTTTTGTATTTTGTGGGCTTTAGAGGCTGTTAAAGACTTTGTGCCTGTGCAGCTTCTACAAGGACAAAGCTAACTCCTATTCTTGCTATGCAAGGATCAGCTTGTCAAGTGCTCATCTCATATTTTTGGCCCATCATGTATTTTTTTCCCATGCAGAGTGTGGGTCATCTGTTACATGATTCAGATCTTTTCTGCAAGGAAAGCAGAAGTATCTGATGTTGTTTGCAATACTCTCATTGATCAACTGTTCCTAATTTGCCCAAATTGTTCCTTTTTCTAGCCCCTTTTTCCTTTGTTCTGTAATTAGGCCCACATGTTCCTATTTTTAACTCTTCTAGTCCTCAGGCCTTAAACATGGTTTTGATTGTAGATGCTGCCCTTCTTTGAACTTTCGGCTCCCTGACTCAGCTGCTGAGTGTCCCAGCACTGAAGTACCCTGGTGCCACGCGTGGCTTTGCCACACTCACTCTCCACAGGCTGAATGCACCAGTTTGGGGCTTTGACCACCTCAGCACCCCGTCACAGCCAGCAGGAGAGAAGGCCAACGTTCATGGGAGAGCAGACTGGACTACAGTGATGGAGGTCACTGTGCCCAACTGTCCATCACTTTCATCACATCATTAGTTACCACAGGGCTGATGTGAGCCAGGGCCTTCTCAGGAAGAACAGAGTTTCAGCTGTTTTAAGTCCTCTGATTCTTTACGTAGCATGTAAGTGGTTTTGCTAGTATTTTGCTGTGTGTAACCATGAAAAGTGAATTTGAAAAGAAATGGAGCTATTACAGGGTAACTTTGCAAAAGAGAAGCAGCACCTGACAGGAGCAAGGTAGGGATAACTGACAAGAAGGAACACAAGGAATTGCATCAGAGGTGAGAGAATAAAGCAAAAGGGAAGTAAAACGAGAAAGTGGGAAACAGTACAGTGAGGGAAGAGGGGAAAGGACAGCAGCAATACAGTGAGCACAGAACAAGGAAAGAGATACTGGGAAGAGAAAGGGAAAAGCCAAAAAGATACAATGGAGGAAAAAGAGAGAGAAAAAAAATCAAGGGGAAACAGATACAAAGTAATATTCGGAATACACATCTTTGCTTTGAAGTAGACAAAAAGCCCGAAAGATTTTCAGGCTGCTTATAAGGCTGTTCCCATGATGCTGCTAGCAGCACCCTCGCGGGCTCCAATACCCCTCCGGGAGGTGCAGTCCCAGCCAGGACAGCAGGTTAGATGTGCCTTTGTGCTGGACATCTGGCTCAATAGCAGCTGATTTAGGAACCAGTAAGTGCAGGGTAGCATGGGAAGGATCTGACTGCATGATCAGAAGTAGGAAAACTGAAAACAAAAGGGAAAGCAGAAAAGGAAACCCACAAGACAGTTAATCCAGTCTCAGCAGCTGCGTGGCCCGGTGCTTAGCATTACTCATCAGCCTGTGGGAGGAGTGCTGTGGTTATTTATATTTTTGTCGTTTGAGGTTATTGGCTGGTGACACTGTCACTCCTGCGAAGAGGCTGTGCGTGTGTGGAGCGCGGGCTTGGGCCAGACCGTCCCGTCCCATTCCATTCCTGCTGCTCATCCAGCTCCTGTGATCTTCCTCATAAACAAGTTGATTATTTGTTTTGGGGTGGGTGTTTTTTTTCCCACTTGCTTGCTTCCAGATCCCCATTTCTTTGAACATAACAGGAAGGATATCAGACACCTTCAAGATTTGCATTTTTTCCAGTTAGCATGGTGTTTTTCCTACTTATTTTTCATAGAAGGAATAAGGAAGAAAATTTTCCAATTGCTTTTCCTATTTCTCTTCATTAGTCACTATGTCATTGCCTGTCTATAGCTGTCCATTACAGCCTTATTACTTGTCTCCAGCAGAGTATAAATAGTCTCTGTTTACCTGGTTCTTACTTTTGTTCCAACCTAGGGGATGTCTGCATTTCATTGTGTGTATCATACCTGTGTTACAAAGATTACTAATGAAAGATCACACAAAAAGAGACACTTTTGTCTCATCTTATGGTGGTCTACTGTGAGCAATTCCCTCATTGCTCTCTTTCTAAGATGAGACACTATATTTGTCATCAGTACATGACAGACAGAAAACTGATACATTTTTCTTTGAGACACTGTTTATTAAAGATTGCATATAGCACATATCTTTACATTTATTGAGTCAGGCATATGCTTGAAGATGCTTTTAGGACAAAAATAAATTAATTTAGAAAAGAACTAAAATTGTAGAAATTCATGAAAAGACAAAGTAAGCCGTCGTGGGATATTTCAAGCAGTGAAAAATCACAGGAATGTAGGACCAGAGGGCAATTGTGAGGATCTCTATGGGATTTGCATTTTCCATGTACATTGTATACACATTTAGGTTCTAAACATGAGTAGAAAAATAAATGTTTGCTTAAGGCAAGCTGCAAGGCATTTTTTACAATTGTGTAACAGGATAAAACTGTGTTTAATATGGCAGCCTTTCCATCCTTCCATTTCTGATGTCAAGTTAAGATCATTTTGTGCTGGTGTAACACGCTGACAAGAAAGGACAAGACCTTTGTATCATGAGTCCTTGCATCATGATGCAGTATTGCCATGTCATGAAATCTGAAACACAACTGAGGAGGCTAGTTTGAATTAAAGAGGTAACAAATTTTTATAAGCATTATAGAAAGGTTCAGATGCCACTCTGCCACCATGGATGAATTCAGACTAATTCAAAGAGGATCTTAACTAGGGAAAGATGATTTTCAGAGACAAACAGCTAATAGTTATATAATTTCCTGTATAATTCAGTGATCACTTTGTCCCTTCAAAAAATTTCCTGAGTGAATTCTGGAAAGCTGCTATAATTCTAAAAGTATGCACAAATTCTTTTGTAAAAGCACATTTTTCTCTGAGGTATGCAGAGAGCAATTTTTGCATTGATAATCATTATGTCCTTGTGAGGCAGGAAAAATCCTACCTAAAAAAATGTCCTATTTTCCTGTCTATAAATCCAAGGTAAAAAAGTCAGAGTAACAATACATCTGTGCAATGCCATGCAAGGACAGAAAAAAAAAGAGATGCTACTGAAGTGGCTTGCTCAGAATATATAGATATTATCTTCCAAAAAAGTAATCACTGAAAAGTTTAAAACCTATTTTTCATTCTAATACTTAGGCTTAGTTCTTTAGTCGTATTTCCTGATAATAAGCTTACTCCAGCATGGTGAAGAAATGAGCCTATGTATGGAGTGCTAAATGCAACCATGCACCAACCTATCACTGATTGTGACATAAAGAACAAAAGTATAAGACTTTAAGTGAAGAAAAACTAGTGAGATAGAAATATCACCGAAAATTTTTCCCTTCCTATTTAAAGGGGAGTTACAGGCAAGATGAAGTCCTACTGGGACATAAGGGAAAACTGCTTCACCATGAGAGTGGGCAAGCACTGGCACGGGTGCCCAGGGGTGCTGTGCAGACTCCATCCTCCAAGATTTTCAAAATTCAACTGGACAAAGCCCCGTATAAGTCTGCAAATAGCCTTACTTTAACTGGATTTTGGACTACAGAGCCTCCAGATGGTCCTTCAAACCTAATTTTTTTCTATAGTTCTGTGATTCTGGAATATATCATTAAAATCAGTTCCTAAAGAATTCAAAGTAGCGATAGGCACAGGTTAAATCAGAGACTTCTGGGTGTGCTTTTCTTATGCTTCAACAGTGCCATGTAATGAAGGGAGGGTGAGCAAGGTTAATATTTCACTGGCATTGTATAAAGAAGGGCAAAAGTTTGCCTGAATGAGTTGTTGGCATATGCAATTGCTCACTTTATTCTTTGGGCACAATTTAACATTCTTACTCCATGGCTGTGTGTAATATTCTCGTGGTCATGCTGCCCCTGAAAAACCTTTACTGCAGGCAGTCTGATGCTAAGATACGGTATGGCTACGTCGCAGGGACAGAGTCCTTCCTCACCCAGTTACCATGACAGTTGTGCTCCGCAGGGGCCCTCATTTTGCCATCTTGGCTCGTTGGGACTACTGAGCATTTGCTTCACAGATGGCCTGCACATGCATGACAAATCTAATGTATTCTGGGGATACTGTGCACACGCAGCAGCCATTTGTCCTGGATTTCTGGGTGTCAGGCAGCCTGGTTCAGCCATTGCCCCAGTTGGCCTGCCTGCCATCTGGAAACCCCCTGACGCACAGCCAGACTCTTTTCCCTCTTTTCTCTAACCCCCCTGCTCCTTCCCTGCCCACCCTCTTTTGGTGAGCTGTGTGCCGAGGGGTGAGCTCTTCAATTCCAGAGCACGAAGAGCCCAAGATCTTGGCATGCACAAGAGCTGGGCAAGGTTAGGGAAAGAGCTCCAATGCACTCTATCCTCAGAGCACAGCTGTATAAAGACTGGGTGAATCTTACTTCTGCACCACTGCTTAAAATAAGCAATAGGCTGCGAGTGCAGGTGTTTGGGTTTTTTTATTTAAGGTAAACGTGATGTGGCTCAACTGTAAGTGAATGGCTGTTTCTTGAAAAGCAGTGTTTTTTCTAAGGAGGGAGCTTGTCTCTAGCAAACTGGTAGGGGTAAGCAGTCCATTTTAAATTAATTTTTCCTTACAGCAACTGATCCTAGTCACATAGTCCTGTGACCATTTTCTGATCTGTTCACATTAAGCAAAGGCCAAGCTTGGATCTCTATTGTTCGTGACCCTCAGGCTAACACTGTTACTCTATGATTATACTGTTTAATGTAAAATATTGACGATTGAAGAAAGGTTCATTATCAAACCAAGGTCTATGCTGTCTTCTGTCAGCATGTACCCTGGCAAAGATCCCAGAATCAATGTGAATTTTGTGCAATTACATCCAAAAGCGGCTAAATCCAAACATGTGGTGCCTTCTTAGCTTTTTTGTTGAGATGAAGAGACAGAGAGAGGGTTACATTTCAAGTCCCAGAATTGTAGGATAAACAAAGCAAGAATCCTCTGATTGACTGTTCCATTTCTGGGGTCTTCTGGCAACAGGCGTAATTTACAGTGCCCTCTGAACTCATCAATGGAAAATTGGCATGTCTGCCATCTACATTTGTGCATCTGTTATTCCATTTCTTTTGAGATCACTAACCACCATGAGGAATCTGGAATAAATGTGTACCTAGGACAAGAAGTAAGAAAAATTACTTACCAAGTACTGACTGTTACTTGGAAACTTTTGCACACATAACTAGAGAGAATATTACAAAATTATCATGGGTTGTTTCAGATTTCGAAAGTGAAGAAAGCACTTGAGTCATCACCAAGAAAAGAAAAACAACCCAAGAGGAAAGGACCACCTACAGCTGATGAGGGGCCAGACACCTGCCTTTAATTGAGTGCCTAAAGAAAACAGTATATGGCCACCCTTTAATTTGCAATGAGTTCTGACTTGCTTTGACACAAGCTATGTGAACTGCCATGTGTGCTGTGACAGTAAGAAGGAAATTCTTGCTCTGGAACATGTTGTGTCTCTGTGCATACCTGAAGCATGGTCCAAATTATGAAAATGAGAACAAAATCCCATCTGGCTGAATACAAATGTGAAAACGTGCAGTACAGGATACACTAGACAGGTATACTAATCCTATTGATTGAAGGGCAACAACAAAAGTGCCTCTGTCATATAACTTATTCTGTGTCTTTCTTCTCCTTCCTGAAGCTAATGAGGGAAAAGGTAGTGATCTTACGATCTAATACGGAAAAATACATTACTCGCTTACCTGCTTGGAATCAAAGGAAACAAAGATGCAAGAACAGAAAAGGTCAACCTTAGCTCCGATTTTTTTTCAGCTCGGGCTGCCTCCTTTCATCATTCCTACATCATTGTATTTCTGACACTTTCTCCTGAAGAGTTTATCCTAAAACATATCATGGCCAAGATCCTAGCCCACTTTACATTCCTACCTTTCTGTCTCTGCTAGAAATATTACTACCCTTCTACCCTGCTGAATTAGAAAAAAGCTGTCATCTGTGACTGCTTTCTCCATCACCCCACACATCTAACTCTTCTCCGCCCTCTTCTCAAGCTATTTCCAAGGCCTTGTTCCTCTGCCCAAACAGCTTTTCGCTCTTCCCTCATCTCTCCCCATCACAGCCCTCTCTCTAATTCTTGAATGCATGAGAGCACACACATTTTCTGCCAAAATCGTCTTCAGAGCTGCTCATTCTTCCTGTCAAACCTGCCTCCTCAGACCCTTCATTGCCTTCCCTTTCACTACCTAATCTGCTCGAGCTCTTACTGAAAGCCAGTGAGGCCCCTCGGCTCTGCCTTCCTGCCCTTCTCCCACAGATTCCCCCTTGCCAGCCAGACAAACTGCCCTTTTAGCTAACCCCCACACCAGCTCACCTGTTGCCATTAGAGCTCTGCTCCTACACAAGGAATAACGTTTATATACCCACATACAAAAGACGTGTCCTTGTCCTCCACTAAAGGGACTAAATAGTCACTTGATACTGCCAGTATCTGGTCTATTAATCAAATAATTTGCTACAGTTTGAAGAGTACACTATTTCTGAAGCCAGTGCCATCACATAATTCAGACAGACAGCCTAATAATTCATGTTAACAACATTACTTTACTTATGGGCCTTTTCCACTCCTCCTTTCTGCTGTTGCTACACGTTTGGCACCATGATCTTGAAAATCTTTTGGTTATTTAATTGTTGTGGTTACTGTTCTGCAGTATCTGCTACAAGTAGCTTGAGATAAAGAAGAAAGATGCAATTCCTGAGAGAGAAAACCATGACTCTAGAGTGAGTATAGCTTGGAAGGGAACTTACCATCAGTTGATTGACCTTAGGCCAGATATGGTTTTATTTCCTTTGCAGTTGATTTTGTAAATCCAAAATCCCTGCAAGGCTACAAGCTTTGATTTGATACATGGATTTTCAAACCTGGACAGTGATGTTACTTTATCATAATTTATGCTTAAGGCCTTGTGTTAAATTGCTTTGGACTTACTTATGAGAACAACTAATGTCAGCTATTCATTGTACATTTTGCCTTACATAAGGGTCTTGGCTAAATCCTGTCATGACATTTCTTGTCTAAAACTGCTTTTCCTTTAAATCAGAATCCATCAGACCATAGCAGTATGGGATCAGGATGAGGAACAAAAGTAACCCTAGTTACGTGTAATTTGAGATCTGTAACAGTCACGAGATGACTCACTAGGACATTGACTTTGCCGAGTTAAGAAATAAAGCCCTCAACCTTTGAATTACATCTGTTTGGGAAGATCCCTAGAATAAAAAGTTGCACTGGAGCTGGAAAAGTTATTCCGGTATATATTTAGGTGTAAATTAAAGCATAGTTCATTTAAGGCTAAGGTTTGAGCATATTTCCACACGATGTGAGAAATATGAGCTTAGGTTTTGAGAGTGCTTTGTATTTGCAAGCTGCTCTCATAAAGGTAATTAGTTTGCAAGAGAACTCCAGTGTGCTTGATATGAGAGACACAAGCAAGTCTTTCATCATGCTCATTATACAAAGAGTAATCTTTATATCAAGTACCAACTGATAATGTTAATAGCTATGATAAAACACAGTATAATGAGAAGTGCCTTCCAACAAACTACAGTAAATCATGCAAAGCAATTGACTTAAAAGAGCTATTCTGAATCCTTTCATTATACTTTTACAAAGCAACATCATTGCAAGTTGGATTTTGTAGTAAGTGTATACTGCAGAAGGCCTTGAGAAGGAGGAAAATCAGGCTTTGCATTCTGCTAGATGAAGACTGCTTAATCTTTCAGAACTTCCCCAGCCATGGGCAGAGAGATCATTTTACAATGACTATTGTATGAGAATAAATGCAAAGGCTTTTAGATAGACCTCTGTGTAGCAGCGATGCCAGACACTATTTTCTTCTCATCTTACAGCATTAAAAGATGATGCAAAACGGGATGTAAATGATCTTGAATTTTCTGAACATACTAAAAGGTAATTTTATTTAAAGATAAAGCATTATTTTAAAAAGAAAGGATAGACTCTTAAGAGTTACATGCAAGATTGGTCTAAATGAAAGACAGGAAAAATATTGTTAGAGGTTATCTTTAGTCTGATTCTTTGTTCGACTCTTTTTTAATAAATGCCATTTTCTTCTACTGCTACTTTAGCATTTGGAGAATGGTCTCCAACCATTACTTCTAAGAGTAAAATTGAATAAAAAAGGCTTCGTAGGCTCTGGAGTAAGAGCAGAATTATGAAGGAGAGAGCTTGTAGGACAGGTTTATAATTAGAAAGTTTTCCCATTTTTGGTTTTGTGAGACCTTAATGGAAAAGGAAAATACTTTAAAAATATATTTTATACACTGAAAAAATAGGAAAATGGGTTCAGGGCATATTGGTTTCAATGATTCAAAGTCCAGTGAACTCAACTGAGAGACTGCTGATGACTCTTGCAGAATTATTGTTAACAATTTTTTTAGATTAATTTCACATTTAAATTTTAATTGTTTTAACTTTTTAACTATAAGATATAGTTTAAATCAAAACAGACACACTAAATCCGTTATATTGGTATGCCTTTATATTTTTTTTAATTGCCACTATAGGCTTTGGGTATATCTGTGTCAAGAGAGGTTATCGCTGTTTATTCTGAATGTTCTGAAAACAGAAAAGACAGGTAGAAAGGAAAAGAACGCACCTTTCTCCAGCTTCCCTGCTGATGAGTTTTGTTGTAGCAGATTCTTTTGTTAATGTTGTTCCCCTTTGCATTATTTTCTGTTCCCTGTGGCACAAATGCTGTACGGTCCAGATGATCTCCCAGAGAGAACCATTTCCCACCTTCCAACTATTGAGAAAGGTATCGATACACAGAAGGAGGAATATACAGTAACAAAAGACACTTAAACCCAGAGTAGTTGACAGAAGAATCACTGAAATAACTAAGATGACAAGGAGTACCAAGATACCGTCTTCCTCAGTCCCAGGTTTGTCCACCATGTGCATTTCAGCTATCATGTCTGACCCCTCCGTTAGTTTCCTAGGGTACTCTGACCACATACATGTATCTATCCAGGCCCTGGGGGCACTCACTGCTAGCCCTGACTGTCCCTGCCCAGCTCCACGGGTCTCCCCTCACCATGCTCATAGCCCCCCAGGGCCACCAGCCTCTGCCCCAGCAATGCCACAGCAGGGCCAGTTTACAGCTCCCCGAAACCCTGCTCTGACCAGCCATGGGCTGAGCCAAGCCAGACTCACACAGAGTCCACATCCCAGCCCATCCTTATCACCAGGGCCTTGCTTCTGGACCTGATTCTGACCTGGACCTCTGGACCGACTTGCCAAATTGACCCCAGACCTGCCCCATCACCATGATATTGCCTTATGGTCTGGACTCCTCGTGGTCAGATTTGGCCACCACCTCTGGGTCCATCTTGCTCCTTGGGTTCACTCTCAGCTGCTCTCCCTCGGGGAGCAGCCCTCTCACACTGCTCCCTGGCCATCCTTTCCCCTTCATAGGGAACTTAAATACCCTCTTGTTGCAGGCTGGATTTCCACCATCAGCCACACAGTGACCCGCAGTCGGCATAGCAGGCAGCCTGGGTCTGTCAGCACTGCCAGGCAAGCCACATGTGTGTACGCCCTTGCCAGTGCCAGCCGAAGACCTTCAATGCCCATGCATAGCGGAGCAGGTTAAGAATCCCATCCAAATTAAATCACATAAATCTCAAGAGGCAGGAGGATAAAGAGTCGAGGCGATCCTTCAAGGAACAACCTACTGGAACATGCAACAACTCTACTTATGTTTCACAAAAGGTCCAGGGTGCCACTGTGAAAGGCAGCTATTTGCTTAATGCCTAATAACCTGTGTTTTCTTCAAATGTACCTGCATACTGCTAGAAAATCACCAATTCACCAATCACCAAAAAAAAAAGTACATATATTCTCATAAAGACCAGCAGTCATTTGCAGTTGGCGGGGAATGAATCATACCATCCCACAGGATTTTTTTCCTCAGAAGATGACAGTGTGTTGTCTGACCAAAAAGATGAGTACTGTCTCAAGAAAATGTAGGAAGGAAATGGGATGCTTCTTAAAAAAGCCTGCTGGAGTTAACTTGTCCCTGGGACACAGATTGTTCTTCTGTGGAAAATGTGATAGGTGACTAGAGCTCCTGGGCTGGTTCACCCCTGCCCTGTGGGGTCTGATGGACACCTTACCCCAAATTTTGAATAAAAGCAGCTGTAAAATCATAATACTTGCAGGGAAAAAAAGAAAATCAAGACAACTAAAGTACACTTCCATACATTTCCAGGCTTCCCACTTTATCTGAGCTGACTGCCTTACCAGCTACCATTCTCCCAAACTTCTGCTTTAAATACGTGCCTTAGTCATTATTACAGACTGCTACAGTTAATTATATGTGGAATGCCTAAAGCTTGAACTTTGAGAAATAGATGAAATTTGTACCTGACTGAAACAAAATATCTATTCTAAGCAGACCTAAATGAAAATCAGGGGAAAAGCTTACATCAGCGCTGAACCTACTCATCTTCTAGCCAATAAAGTTTCATTGTTCTCATAATTACATGGCACCAGAGCACCAGAGTTAGGTTTGTCTGCTACAGCCAATACAGTCTTTTTTTTTTTTTTTGTAAATATACTGCACCATATTATATGAAGTGTGTGTAAACCAACTTAGAGATGCAGTAGCAAGGTGGCATACTACCCTGCAAAATGTAATAGATCTTTAAGATAGCACGCTAAGTAAGGTCTCCCCTACCTTTAACAAATTTCTTAGATCTTATCTATAGAGCCATACTCCTAAGCCTCTGTCTATGCTGAAGACAAGTGAACAATGTGTGAAGAGTGAAAAAGACCATGCAGATATGATGATTTAACTTTTTTTATAGTGGATAGAAATGTGATTCAGTGGTGGCAAGAGCAGTAAGATAATAGTGCTACCAGCTTTCCCAATCCACTGTGTTTGTGAAATCCCACACCCTACATCAAAAAAGATTTCTCGTTGCCAGTGTTCCCAAGCCACCCATGGAAAGCAGCACAATCTAAAGGAAAAAATATTTTCTGCAATAGAAAAGCTGACAATAGCTCACTGAAAAGTAAGGCAACTCTGATAACTTTATCTCTTCTTGGAGTTAGGCAGTATCCAATAAGGCAGGTTGGCAACTTGAGAAACTAATTTTAATTAAAATTATTTTTTAGACTATGTTATCACTGTTTCCAATGCAGTTTCACATAGCATTTTAATGGAAGATAGATTCCGCTCATTATTTAATTTGGTTTATGATTATTTTTAAATATATATATTTTTGGTGCCTATTTAATTTTCTCACCGAGAGGTTTTTTGAATATTTCTTGTCTTCCCTGCAACTGAAAACACTCTCTCTTTCAGGGATTAAATTACCATCAATGACCCTTCTTTGTCCAGGCCACCTGCCTAACAGAATGGTTTTTTGCTACAAGCACTGGTAGCAAGGCAGAAGTTTTAAAGCAAGGGAGGTACTGGGCCTCAAAGACTAAACCTCTGCAGTTTTCATAAAACCTGTGAATTATCCCAGGTTTTCAGTGTTAGTAATTCTGATTGCTCTTTCTGTCCTTCAGAAGGCACTAATCCAAAATGTAATCTAACAGGAGGGGTCCTCAAGATTGAAACACAGTGCTAGATTTGCCACATCTAGAAAAAATCTTTTATTGCCACAAAGGTACACAAGTTAACACTTGCTCAATTACTGCTTTTCTTTCAATTAAATGAAATCAAAGAAGAAAGGAGAGTGAATACTGAAGGTTTTAGTAACTAATGATCATTATTGAATTTTTAAATTTTTCCTTGTTGAAAAAAAAAATACTCTTTCAGCTTTTTAGAATGGAACTTTGTTTTTATGACTTACCAGCTTCATAGATATTCTTCATACTTCTATCACAGAGGTAGCAAATTCAAAGCCAAAAGCAGATGCTACCAACCCAAGACTTCTGCAAATTACTCTGCACCTTGATATAATCAAATCACAACCGTAAATGATTAATTGGACCTACTTACACTCCACTGGAGTCACTTATTTACACTTTACTAATGGGTAATAAAACCTGGAATGTATACGGAGCATAAATGTTTTGCTAAAACTCCCATAAAGGAGAGAAGCTTTCCAGAAAACTATACTCTAATGTACCCAGTTCTAAGTCTTGCGCTACACAGCTGTGTTTAACAGTTTTTAACACTAGTAGCTCGTGTTTCCAAGACTTGTGGGGGTTTAAAATGTTTTGTATTGTAACTTTTGCAATTTTCTTTTTTAAACTTGTATTTCCTAAAACCAAGTCTGACCTGGAACACCAACAGTGAAAAAAAATTAATTTCCAAGCCCTTATAATTATAGAGGGAAGCTGAAAAGCACAGGAAGAGTGTTTTCATGCATTAGAAACAAAAATGAGAAATTAGAGCAAGATTGTGAATTGGTTTTTAAAAAGTATAATGATTTCAAAGAAGAAAGGAAGTTGATTTATATTTTTAAAAATCTGGTGAGACATCAACAAGGTCTACCTATTCACTTTTCAGAGTAATTCTTTTTAGCCTGTGGAGTCAAAAAACTGCTCCTTATCTCATTAACTCTATCAGGAGCGGCATCAGTATAAGTTTAATCAGAATCATGCCTCCTAGAATGGGAGTACTGCATTTCAGTGCTGATTCAGTTGCCAAAACACAGGTGTTTAGGGACATTTGAGACACCCTAGGGATCCCACCTAGCCTTTAACTGCTGATCCAGAAGGATACAAGTTTCATTTCCCAGAGCTGCCAACCCTGCATGGATGCTACAGCTACTTCAAGACGCTTCCAGTGGCACAGCATGCTTGTGCTTAGGCATCTGAACCCTGCTGTTTTGGGCTGCCTCTGCACAGCGTCATGTCTTCTGGGCTGCTTTTGTAATCAGCAAGTGAGAGCGGGGTTGCTTTTAGCTTTTTTCTACTTTTTGAGCCTTGAGGTTTTCTATACGCAGGTCACCTGCCTGTTCAGCTACAAGTAAAAAGGTCTCAGTGACTGCGAATGGTGAAAAGAATTAATAGAACATCTTTAAAAAGAAGAAATGTGCAAGCCAACAAAAGATTTTTAAAGTGTGACGTGTGCTGCGTGCTGCACATACCCTTGTTTACAAAGGTCTGCATGAGGAAAAAACATGCAAATGTTTATTGCTAAGGAAGGAAGCTGTTTCAGAGACTTGACTCTCCACCCTTAAATAAAATTTGGAAAAACACAGCTGATCTGTCTTAAAAGAGAAAACCAGCCCCGTTTTATTGACATTTCTGAAAGCTTTTTGTGAAATTCTCTAGGAAAGCGTGGAAACACAAGGCTTGCACAGTGACTGCATGTACTCAGGAACTGAGGCAGGTACTCCTGAAGTTTTTTTAACTTTTGAATGTCATTAATTGCTACATGAATTAAAAAACAGTGATGTGCATATAGCTTCCAGATGCTTTATTCTCCAGGTTTACATGGTGCTTCTGGGGACCAGCTACTTCTGTGAGAAAAGAAAGCTTGGAAGGAAGAATTCTGTAGGACCTTCTTTCAGTGAGCTAGTAAACCTCACTGGGACAGGGGCTAATGTCAGCCATTCTCCGTCACAAGGAGGTCTACAATGACATTATAGACTTCCAACTTCACTGGTGGAGGGTATAAGTGCATAGAAATACACAGGAAGAAAAAAAAAGAAAAGACAGGGAATAACAAGAAAAGAACATTTGGGGAAAGTGGGGGGTGAGAGGAAAGGCTTCCAAAAGATAGAGAGGTAATGCCAGAGAAATTACTCATTCCTTAGTCTTCTCTCGAAGGCATGAAGCAGAGCAAAGCTTCCCTCTCAGTTGCTAGACGCCTGGTGCCACACAACCACATCAAGAAAATGTGCTAATGAATTGAACACAGTGAAAGGAGACAAGGTTAATAATACATAATAAAATGCACCTGTTGACAAGTACTTTAGTTATGACTATGAAAGTGCTTTACAGGGTAATAACTACTTAGTAGCAAACTTCAAATAAAAATAATGGACTTTTAATAATAGTAATCATGTCATTGTTATTAAAGGTTTTAGCAGGTTTTAAATTGAAAGCCTTAACTCCCCAGCCAAAGAAATTATTTGGCCAATGCTGCAAATACATGTACAGTACTTTCTCGGTACTTTACATTAGTTTGAGACTGTAAGGGAAGATGGTGCTCAGCCCCCTACTTGTACATCGGATGAAACATAGTGGTTTTAGCTTGGACTACATGTAGCCTGAGTTGCTGGACAAGCCACCCCTATCACATCTGAATCTGCCAAAAAGGGCAGGCCATGTTGTTGCTCTGGGTTGTTGTCTCTGTTAGGAGCTGGAATGCATTTGGTGTGCAACCATCTGCCTTAGGTGCCTCTGAAATGAAACCTGTTCACAGGTTTTGAAACCACCTTGAGAACAGAAACAAAGTGCAACAAGTGGGGACGAGAAGGGAAGCTTTTTCCAAAGCCGTACTACTGCTCTGAACAAAACAGGGCTGTAGAAAACACTTTGCTCCCTTTCTTTGCTAATTAGCTTAAAGTCTGAGCCTAAACTAAAAGCAAGATGCTGGCAGCCATAAAGAAAACATCAACAGTTGAAATCTGTCAAAAGCATGAAAAAAAAATTAGTTCTCAGCTGAAAGACTTTGTTTTTTTCAAATAAATGTTTGTTATCCTTTAAAAGGAAAGCACATTTTCACAGGGCCTGGGTGAGTTCTGTGAAAACTCTCAACTTCCTGAAGGGACGGAGGTGTGGGAAACCAAAAACAAAAAGATGTGCTAGTAAATCTTGAGAAATTTCTCAGTGGCCTGTGTAAATGTTATCTTATACAGTTTGTGACTACATTGAATGCTTTTCCTACATTTTTTCTTCCCCTAAAAGCTTAAGGAAGTAATTTCTGAGTCTGATTAAATATCAGGACTTATTCTTTTGTCTGAACAGCTTCTTGCAAGGGCAACAGATTTTTTTGCAACCACTGCAGTGACTGGAAATTTGGAGGGTGAATTTGAGCAAGATAGACATTTATGTCTGTTTCCATTTACATTTAAAGATGTATTTCTTTATGTGTGTTCATTCTTACTCAGTACTGTGATGCTAAGTGATTCTCCTGTCTAGACATGTCAGGAGTTCCTTGATATATTGAGATAATTGTGATCTTTGTCTTTAAAAAGTTGGATTCCAGTGCTCTCCCAGTAGTTCAAGCAGTGTTACGGCTTCGCAGGTACTGTTGCTTCAGCAGATGTTAGGAAGCCCTGCGCTTGTCAGGTACCATATGGAGATTCCCAGAAAAGGCTGAGTGCCCTCAACTTTATTGCTTTCCTGGAGTTTCAGGTCACTGAGGACCCTGCAAAACTGAACCCTTTAGTGAATTTAATAATGAATTTTTAATTATTATTTATTTACTTAATTATTGGGCTGAAAGAAGTAGCAACACATGTGCTGGCTCCAATATTTCCATTTCAATCCATCCCAGCTTCTGAGGATGTTAGTGCATGGCCTCTTTAGGACTTTGAAATTAAAAAGAGCATCTGAATAAAGCTTCCTTTTACTTGAGAAGAGAAGCGTTCTTTTGAAACTGTCTCAAATATCATACTTGGCTGACAGCACATTTTGGGAAAGACAGGTGAGAAGTGAAGCACATTCCTTCCATTATGCTTTTTGCCACAGTGTCCAGCTTTATCATGTAGGCAATTACGTGTCTTTAAAAAAAAGCTCAAATACCATTACAGCTTTGACTTAAACCAGACAGAAAAAAAATGTATTTTAAGCTTATTACATTAAAACTTTATCTCCACTTTGGTAGGACTAGAATAATATTTAAGGAAAGCAGCAGATATTTCATCAGTGTACTGGGCCTGACTTTTTTCTTAGACCATGGGATGACTCTTAACACACCACAATTCCAGTACAAGAGGGTGAGAGATGGGAGCAATTCATGGGGTCAGTTGAAAGTTGTTTCAAGTGTAAACAATTCCTTTAAATTTGCGAGTTACTTTCAACTGAGTTTTGCATGTTAAGGAACCTATTTTGTCTTATTATTAAAAGTATGAGGGACACGTGAAAAATATCTGCATTAGACCATGCTTTGGAGCAATCTCTTAATTGTTTACATCAGTATCCTATATATCCTATATATATCCTATATTGAGTGCTCAGGTATACCATAGTAAAAGATGATTTCTGAAATGGCAGTTAAAGACTGTTCAAGGAATATTACCTGCCGTCATAACTCCTGCATACACCTGGTGTGATTTTTTCTTTTCATACATGTAACTGATATTTTTCTTTAACAGTTATACATAGTTTTTAATAACTACTTAAATGAACACAGTCTCTATTTGGAGTGTGTTGTACACAAAATGCATTAAAGAGTCACGTCTGCCTTTGGAGGAATCTTACAGTGACATGCAATTTCATCTCAATGCCAAAGACAAAGAGGGCCTTTAACAGAGCAGGATCACTCCTACTATTCTACTTCACGTGTTTTGGGGTGTTTTTTTTTTACAGTTTGCTAGGTTTCACTGCCACACGTAAGTATTTTCATAGTCCTGTGCATGATTCAGTTACCCTGTTTATGTTGCTCACGCTGTTTATGGTGCTCAGTGTCACAGCAGGGATTAACAGGCTCTTCAAGAGGGTGTTCGTGTGAGGAGAGCAGACACAGGATTGTTATATGCTGTTTGAACAATGCTTATATTGCATGCCAGCTGTTCCTCAGGCTTTGCAAGGAGCTTATACCCATCTTAAACCCTACTTAAGCCTTACTTTGATGATATTTTATTTTTTTTTGCCTACATCTCCAACTAGAGAAAATTGACAGTGACGTCTCTGTACAATAGCTGGGGAGCTGGTCACTTGATCTGAGAAATGCTAATACCTGTACAAGAAACTGACTTTTTAAGAGTGTGGGAAAGAAATGTAATAACCTCTTGGACACTGGAGTTAAGAACTTTTGTTATTACAGTTTTTTTCAAAGCAGCCTTGTTGAACAAAATGCAGTCTCCTTTCCTCTTACTTTTTCTAGTCCCCCCCTCCACTTACATTTGCTGTTCTCCTTATATTAAAGGCCCCTTCCAGAGATAGTAAGCTCCTGACTCCATTCTTAATTACTGCCTCAAAACATCAGAAGACTCATCTTTTCTGGGGAAAGCTTCTTCTTGAATAGAGTCTGTGGTGTGGAGTATCTACTGCTTTTGTAAGCCTACCCTTGAAACCTGTTCCCGCTGTACTTGCAAAACCAAGGTCTTGAACCGGAAGAAATGCTGTGCTGTACTCAACAATGGAGTCAACGACACAAGTAGGATTGGTGATTACAGTTTTTCATTGTAAAATCCAGTTACTGACTGGCAGTATCCTATATTTTTCATTTTAAAGACAAATATTTAACGCTACTAAAGTTGTGGCTGGGCTAAGTGCATTCTGTCTACTCACAAACTCTCCTCTCCCATCCACACCAGAGGTACTAGTTGTAGATGAAATTGAGGGGATGAGAGGCTTATGGCAGGTTGGGGCTACTAGGTTGGTTTTATTTGCTTGTTTTTTTATTTCAATTGACATTTATTCAGCAAAGCCTTAGGCCTGCTCTTTCTTGAATTGGGTCTTTAAAAACTTCATGTTCTTGTAGTCTGTAATCGGCTGTGTCTTCTTTACCTAGACTTTACCAAAGTGCTGGTAGTCATTTTGGAGGATCAGATCCTGGGTCTGTAGAATTTCTTCTGATTCTCGGTAGATATTCTTGGTACAGTGCAATAGTATCTCCAGGAATTTTCAAACCTCTACTTCCTTATGTCTGTCAACAAGTAGCCTGTGCAAAAAAGCCCTTTGGCACATGCAAACTTGTAACAACACAGGGAGTCTGAATGCCTGACTTTCAGTCACGCCTCTGTAAGCAGCTGTGTCCATTCTGTCCACAGACAATGCAGGGAAAATCTGGAAAAAATTGCTATAAAAGGGGAAAAATTTTCCCTGACAGACTCAATTGAAGGTGAGAATGAATTAGAACAAACGTCAGGTCTACATTAGTTATGCCAGGCTGGATACAAAGAGGTTGTGTTTGTTCGCCAAAGTATGGCACAGCCACATAGTTAGCTAGTAGACAGATAACAGGGGAGCAGGGGAAGTTCAGGTTTTAACGAATTTTATCAGTACATAGAAGAAGACCTTATTTCTTGTGCAATTAACTGAAAGGAGAATATTGTCTTGCACACCCCTAGAGTCTCAGCTTGATGCAAGCAGCCTTGAAAGAGAATCCTCTTAAAGAGACTTTGCTGAGAGGAGTTTATATTAGCTCCCACTTGAGTTGAAAGCTATTCCACCTGCTATCTGGCAGAAAGGCAGTGTGCATAATTAAAAGCAGACATTTCAAAGACTATGAGTACCCAGCAGGGTTTTAAATACTGAGAGTAGGGAAGGGTTCTACCTCATCTACACACTGTTTCCACCCTTTAAGGACTCTGGAGAAATTAACTAGTGATATTTGGTTATTATTAATCCTTTTTGCAATGGAAAGAGCATCTCAAATATTTTTTAGTGCCAAGAATCTGTTGTTTCAAGCAATTCACTAAGCAGGATCAGGCATTGTGAGCCCTCCCTAGTTAAAGCTTCTACAGTTTAATTTATTCCAGAAACTGGATCAGCAGTGGTGGGGAGGTGAAAATTCTGTGTTTTGGGATTCAGTTTAGTGGGAGTGAGAATTGTTTTTCTTTCCAGGCTCAGAAGAGAAGCCGATTGCCATAGAATAAACTCTTCCAAGGGAAAAGGTTTTATTGGTATCAGAGATAAATTTGTATTTAAGCTTAGTAATTCCAAATTACTTTTGCTTCAACAAAGCCATGTTATTAGATACTACAGATTTATAGTTTCTTCATCCCAAACGTAATCTGTGTTTGCTCATAAATTTTCTGCTATGAATAACTGATAAGATTGCTGATCGAGGGAATCTAACATATTCAAAGAATATCTTTTTTAATAGAGTAAGTAGTAGCAATTAAACACAAATGAAAATATAATTACCTGCCCATAAGATTTCATACTGGGATATCTAGGCAATAAAAAATATCTTTGTCTCAGAAATGGAAAAGCATTGTATACATTTAAAAAAAAAAAGTATTCAAAGAAATCACATGCTGATGACATCTCTTATCAGCCATATAGTAGCAGATCTTTTTCTTGTAAGATGGTGAGAACTAATCACCAACTAGTAAATTAATATCACACAAAGTTTTCCTTTCATTCTTTCTCACTACAAGCCAGTCCTAAACAGAGACATGGACTAGGTGATCACATCTCTTCAAGGCTTATTTTTATGCCTCTAAATTTGAGTCAACAATTTTTTACAGTACTGTCCCTTCACCTTAGAAATATTATATTTGCACTGGTTTCCCTATATGAAATAAATCCATACATAGTCTCCTATTCGGTCATTTGAGCATAAGTAATACCTTGCTGTCTTGACTATTTTGTCTGCAAACAATACTGTCTTTTTCTCAGAAGGTCTGATTCTGAAATGCATAAACCATGTAATAAAATGACATTGATTTTAAACAGTTATTCACATGAACATATGTATTTCTATATGAATAGGTTTGTAGAATCAGGCCAGGATCATGCAAGTCACCACGTAAGAATGGATTACAGGATTGGAGATGGATAACTGCATGAACCTGCAAACTCCATTGTATTCTTGATTGTATTTTGAATCTACTTATGTATTAAAGGTTTACAAGTTATAAAGACACTGTATGAGAATTGCCAGACAGTGTTTTATAAACATGGATCTTGCCTGAGCAACGCTTCTACACATGCATAAATCCAATTCATTTCCTCTAGTATCTGATTTCAGCTGAAGTTGAAATCTGTCAGTGCAAGGAACTAGCTAGCCCCCTACACAACCAGGATAAGAGCAACGAAACGAAATTGAGTTACTGTGTAAATGAATAGATATAACTATACAGGTAATAATAGTGGATGAAATGGGTGACATACCAAAATGGGACTTTCCTATTTCACCTTTTTTCTTTCCACCATCCTAGGTCACTTTCTACTACAGCCTTGTTTTTCTCCATATTGCTAACTTGGAAATCTCACGTGCCTGAATACTCTCCAGAAAGCAGCACAACCTTAAAACTTGCAGTGGTTCATGCTGTGCTCAACTATTAGGGAGCTACTTAAGTGTGGTCAGTGGCGGTGGAAAGAGGAGAGTTTATCCTCGCAATTCAGGATTGCAGTGACCACTATAACCACTTTCAGAGGATCTTCAGTCTTGCTACCTCTGCTGCACAGTGCAACAGCACCGGGCAATCAACATCCAGAGAGTAACCTTTGGCAGCCTAAATGCTCTTAGACATATAGAATCATACAACCATTTGGGTTGGAAGGGACCTTAACGATCATCGAGTTCCAACCCCCCTGCCATGGGCAGGGACACCTCCTGGTAGAGCAGGTTGCCCCATCCAGCCTGGCCTTGAACACCTCCAGGGATGGGGCATCCACGACCTCCCTGGGCCTCCAAATGAAAGTCAGGGTTAATGTAGCTGCACAAGTAGACAGAGTCCTGATGTTTCTTTTATGGAGTACTTTAAATGCTGGGACTTACTGCAAGAACGCTCTATGCCTTTAGATATGTGAATAGTAGAGTAGTTGTTGGTATATGGCAGTCAAAAATAGGTGTCTGGCTAACAGAAGAGTTCCTGAGTTTTATGAGATCAATAAAACTTGTTGTTGTACAGAGCACTTGGCTTTCGCTAGTAGTCTCTTACATCAGCTTTAATCAGGTTTCGGCCTGCATCATTGCGGGGGAGGCAGGACTATGAGTTTTGTTCGGCAGCTGTTGCAGAAAGTCCAATGAAAGTCCAGGCTTAATGGTCCACTGGAGCAAATGGGGCTTATGGATGCATTTGAGTATTTTGCTGAAGAGGAGCCAGCCTGGGTGACTTAACTTCGCCAAGGAGCCAGGCACACGATCTCACTTTCTGAGGAGACATTTCCACAGGGCGAGATATTTTTTTTTCCTTCCATGTGTTGTTTTTTGTTGTTAGGTTTTGGTTTTTTTTTAAATAAGGAATAAGTTCTCCAGAATGAAAATGTGTGATATCCTCTTGTATATGGAAAACTTCATAAATAAGAACAGATGCTTCTAATGCAGAGGCATTAGAAAGGCATTTCTTTTGAAAATAGCATAACTCTCCTCTCTTTCCTGGATGATGAAATAGTTGAGAACTGAGAATTGAGGTGGGAAGGCCCACTAACCAGTTCCTTCCTCTCTAAAACAGACACTAAAAGGGAATTTGATCCAGATCCTCTCTTCTACACGTTCCACCACACACCTTGGGTCTGAGCTCAAAACCACTGAGGTCAGCTGGATGACTTCTCTGCAGTTCAGGGAATATTGTATCTGGTGCAGACTTGGAAAATGTCAAGGAGGCATTCCTAATTTTGCTAAGGATGTGGGCTGTTCTCATTTATCATGGCCTTAGAAACAGACAATCAGTGCTACGTTTAAACTAAAATTTAGAGAAAAAATAATTAAAAAAGAAGGTCAGAATAAGCAATGGGTCCATTTACATTCAGATCCCATTTTTCTCATGACTAAAATATAAAGCAGAGCCTAGGAGGAAGAAAGATTTAGTGCTGGTTTCCTTCTAACAAAGCTGTGACTAATGGCATTATACCTTTTTATTTTATTTTTTAAACCAAAGCTAAAATGAGGGAACGGGAGAAAAAAAATATCCTTACAAATGGAGCTTACATTATGCTCATGGCCTCTCAGACAGCCTGCGCGATGCCTGCCTCCCTTACCCCTTCCTCCTGTTGAGTGGATCTCCTCCAATTTCCCTGGTTGTTTGTTTTTCAAACAAAGATTGCTGTACGCTTTGCATCTTTTCACGGATGAGACTGCATTTTTGCATTACTTGGGAACCTGGATACAAGTCCACACCTCCAGCAAAACAAACAACTGAAAAAAACCCCGCAACTTGCAAACCCTGCTTTGCAATGTCAGTCTAGATAAAACACCCTTTAGAGACATTTTACTTACCCTTTCATTCTGAACAAAAACAGCAGAATGAGGTTCTGAACAGGCTCATCATATACCAACACATTTTAATTGGGTTTGAATTGACAGGTAACAAAATTAATTTATTCACTGTATTATATAATAAAGCATAGTTCAAGACTGAACGTAGCAAATTACCCTCCCTTTCATCAAAAGTAGAACTTACATTTTGAAGAATGTGAAAAATCTTCTTTTTAATGGTATATGACCATTTAAATTACCTTATTTAGCTGGATAAAAACTGTTTTAGTTGAAACCCTGGCTTAGGTGAGTCAGTAAATATTTGTACAACTAACATCAGTAAAGGAAAAATTATGCAAGGCAAGTTTGCTTTTGTTTAGGCAAACAGAATGATAAAAATAAAATTGTGTCACATAAAATTAATGCTTAGTGAAATCTTACTTTTTTAAGTACTGTTATTAGGCAACGCTGTAGATCTGTCAGCATAGTCCTCATATCAAATGCATGAAATAGAACCTTTTCGGTATCTTAGCAATAATATTAACAGATTCAAGAAGCACATGCTTTCAGACATGTAATTTTGTATGGAAAAAAACTATTCTTGAATTGGTTGAGTATCAAAGAGTTCTTTTGTTCCAAGATTTGAGAAAAAAAAAGATTGAGTTAGAGATGCAGGAGAAGAAAAGAAAATATACTAGCTTATGTCTTCCAGGACAACTAAAAAGACTCGCCTTTTCGTAGATTTTCCATGATCATCTCTGAGATTTGGAATGATAAATCCACATTGCTAGGATTTTCCAAAGCATGCTATTCTAAGGGATTACTAAATATATTCCTAAATTATCTGGCATTTCAGAAAACTTTGTAGCCATTTCTCAGTGACTTGTAATGCCATTTAGGATTTCCAGAAAGGCCTCAGGCACTTATTTGGAGTGTGAGCGTGAGAACCTGAGGAGAAGGGTTTGCTGCCATTTCCTAAAAGCTCTGACGTAGGTAATTTTTAAGTACTCCAGCTCCAGCTCGCTGCAAGTATTGGATGCTTAGGGAGTTTGGATAAGGGTCTGCCACATTCAACACATCCTGAACACATCACAAAAACAAAAGAAGAGAAAAATCTGAGTTCTGAAAGATTTCTTCCTTTCTCTCAGTTCCAAGGCCCCTCGGCATTCCATGGTCCAGCCAAGGTGTCCAACTGACAGGACACCAGCCGGCCTGCTCATTTTGCGCGTCCTTCGGTCACCTGTGAATCTGCAAGCCGAAGGGCGGCAAAACCTGACACCAAACACAGTAAAAAAGAGAGAAGGCCGAGGCCCTGAGCGCTATGAAGTAACGGGGTGACTCAGGCAGTGGTTAATGAGGGGGCCAGCAGATCCTTGGAGGCATCGACGTTGCCCCCCTGTCCCTGCTGACAGGCTGCCCTGCGCCTGCACCCGGGGTGCGGTGGGGTCCCTGAGGAGAGCAGGGTGGCTGGAGGAGATGGAGGGGCCAAGGCAGCTCCTGGGCAGCCCCAGCCTGGAGGATAGCCCTCCTGGCTCTCACACCCGCCGTGTCCGGGACGGCAGCCCAGTCTTCTCCTGTTTTGCAGGTTGTCGGCAGGTCTCAGAGGAAACAATTTATTATAATAGGGGTCACCTGCATTCCCAAGTCAGTCTGATACATCCGTTCTTGGCTACTCATGGAGGTGGCTTTCTGGCCCTGTTGAAATGAAAAGAGCTCCATTGCAGGCTCGCCTGGGCTCTAGGGCTTTCTTCCTCCAGCCCAGGTTCTCCTCATGACTCCAGCCGCACCACCTGATGTTACAATATCAGCTTTTCTCAGCTGCTTGGCTTAGGACAAAAAAAACATGGACTTCCCTGTGCTGTGTGTCATGCAGCAAACGACTGTGAAAGTCTCAAGTCCTCTGCTAAAAAGGATCTTGGAGAAATACAGGCCATCCAGGCTCCTTGCCTGGTGCAAGTCCCTTCATGAGGAATTTCAACTGTTATTAGCCTGATTTCATGTTTATCTGCTGAATCTGCATAACTTCCTGCTATGACTACTTGGTGGCCGGAAGAGGATTAGAAAAATTTGCAATAAAAATGTGTAGCAGTGTCAGGATACAAAAAGAAAAAAAAAATAGTTTTTGAAAATGCTTATTTACCAAGCAGATTGTCTACAGATTTTTATCTACATAAAAGAAGCACCGGATATTTCAAGACCTCTTTGCTGCGGGCCTTCAGCTTGGAGAGCTGTTTGGTTTCCAGAAAACCTCTGACCAAGAGTTGAAGTATGGAAGCAGAAATTAACCTTTCCAGGTACCAAGTCTGCATTTATTTTTAATTGAGGAACTTTTATTGTTGTCATGCTAAAAACCAAGAAAAGGTCCCACAACCCTTCAAAAAAAAACAAATAACTTGTAGCAATTAAGCTGAAGACAACATCTTTATTTTGTGCAACTATTTTTCAGCAGGTGGTCTTCTGCTTTCCAGCAACATGCAGGATCTGTCTCATCTGGACTCCCTCCATAGCTCTGTGGCAACGAAGGGCTTCCAGGTAGAGCAACAAGTCAAACTCCTCTTTCACTGAAGGATACTACTGGAGGGAACCAGCCTCTTGGACAACCCAAAGAGGTAGAAAGAACCGGTCAACCCACACAGCCAAAGCAGCAGGAGGCCACACTACCTGTGCTGCCCAAGCAAAGGACACTGTATGCCTGTGATGGAGAGAAACTGGACTCCAAAGGCAGCACCTGTTAGTGGCATTTTAAGAAAAGAGCTGCCAGCTGGAGGTAAGAGAGCTGGAAAGGGCAGAGAGTAAGGAACGGGCTGAAAGGTCACAAAGATCTCCCAGCCTTTGTGCAGAGGTTCCACAAAAATATCTCCTGGCCTTTCAGATGGGTTTTCTTCCCTCCTTTAGTGGAGGCAGTCAGAAGCAAAACAGAAAGCAAAGCAAATACAGGTTGAACATTCACAGTCGCTAGATAGTGTTAACAATCATTAAGCACTGTCGCCTGAGTCAGTAAAATACCAGTCGTCTCAGCTTCAGATTAAAACTTTACCTAACAACATTTTGGAGTACACCTTTGGAGTACACAGGAGAGAGGCTTCATTATTTCTGTCTGCATTTTTGGGTGTGTTTTTTAAAGGTACAGTGGTACCATCATTATGTATCAACATGATGTGAAAGACACAGTCATCCATGGGTCTGACTTTTCAGGAAAAAAACAGCAGAAGAGTTATTCTGCACTGGTTTTCAAGTGTAAGAAAATTTTCATAATCTGTCAGAAAACCTCCCATAGAAAAGGGTTCCCACTACCACCTTCCTCCTACTTCTGTACAAGTGTTGTGAAAAAAGCTGGTAAGCGATAGCTTTAAATTGCACTTCAGTAGGGTAAGTAGGCTGCCAACAACAAGGAACTTTACCTGAAGTATCTTTCTGAGACTCAAACAAAACAAAGCCTATCTTATCTCCACATCAGTTTACATGCTGTAATCCAGAAAGCTTCCATGTTTCATTTTGTTTGAAGAAATTAAAATAAAAAAGGTTTTACAGGAGTCTCCCTTATTTTAAAATGACCTAATTAGTCCCAAAGTTTGCAGAGATTTCAAACAAAAAATCAAGTGCAGTGAGACGTAGCCATTCTTTGCTTCGTTCACCCATCTGTTTCTCTGTATTTGGAGCAAGGAGGAAACATGGCAGAACTATTTAATTGAAATGGTACTGAGAATATGGAACAAGTTACCAGTGTTGGGAGTTAGCGAAGAGCATACGTGTTCAAATTACTGGAGATTCGTTTCTCTGGTAGGCAGGATTGAGGGATGAAAATGCAAAACCATGGGATTCAGCTAAACTAAACAAAGGAATTGATACTGTATTTTGGACCGGATGCCTTTTTCCTGAAAAGATTTTGCTTCCAAATGATTCAGGTGCAAACTTGTTGTCTGCTGAGACTGGGAGCTGAGAGCCCTTGATGTTGCTTCTGGGTGTGACACGTGACTGCAGGCGGGGGGTTTCTGGTTGTTTTTCTTCTGATGCAAGCCTTTTTTTTTTTTTTTATCTGTAAAGTATGTGCACAAGGGAAGGAGTCCTACAGGCTTCAGCTGAAGACTGGATTTTGGCCAGGTCTGAGTGGGTACAAAGGAAGGGAGGGAAAGATGGGCTGGGTGTGGGGGTTGTTGGTGAGCTGCTTCATGTCAACAGGGAGGCTGCTGGATGCAAGGAGGCTCCCTGGAACTGGCTGTAGACTAAGCATTGGTTCTGTAGTAAAATCTGTTGGGCAAGAGCAATGGTTATGCCACATGCACAACAGAAAGCAGAAAAACACGTACTCCCTTACATGTTTTTCTTCCGAGGCAAAATTCCTCTGACATCCATGGAGGCAACGCAACTCTGAATCACCTGAGGACTGAGGTTTACCTACAAGGCATCATCTCTACCCAGATGATTGCAAGGGCTTTGATATTAGCTCAAACACAGAACTGAGCTAACATGTCTGCAGGACTTCTAAATTAGAGCTGGCTCACATCCAGGCAGTTCGAAGCATAAGGAGCCTCAGGTCTGTCTGAAATGTCCGTATAGATGGATTCTCAGATAGGATGCTCTGAAGTGTTGCCTCTTGTGGTTACAGTTAGCATGTGGGTGGCTGAGTTCTCTGAATCGCACATTGTAAAAACAGCAGTTTGACAGTTCAATTAACAATATAGATGGGTTCGGTTTCAGTATGAAAACCCTTCTTTTTGGAATTCCCCAGATCTGAGGAATGGGTTGAAGGAAAAAAAGAATCTGATTCAGAACTTGAAAGGAATTCATGTCTTTCCCACAACATTTACTACTGGGAAACATTACTAACTTTTACTATAAGAGCTATTGGCCAATAAACCTCCTAGTGTTTCTCTGGTAGCCCAACAAAGTGTAAGTACAGAGGCTGGAGAATGAAAGTGTTTTGTTTTCCAACATTAAAAAATAAAATAAAATCCCCACCTTCTGCAGGCAGATATACATGCTCACAGAGTGTGCCTTCAAATCTGCAGAAAGTCTGAAACTCAAAATAATGGCAGAACTTACTAAAATTCATCAGGCCATGTGAATGCAGGGTACTCACACCACAACATAATGAAAGCCATCAGAGCTCCAACTTCATGTGGCTTTCACGGACCCACAGCGTCTGCTTGCTCTGTTTTGGAATTTTTCCTCTGCCCCATGCGAGTCACTGCTTCAAGAGAAATATGTAAAGGAGTCGCTCTGGGTTTACAGAGCAGGAACAGCAAGAACATCTGAGCTGAACAGTTCCAGGTGCTTATTAAAACAGATTTAGCCAAATGAGAGAGGAGAAAGGTTCACGAGGGTTATGCTGCGGAGAACAGTCAGTCTGATACACCACTGCCTTGCATTTTGTGCAGTCATTACTTTACACATGTGCAAACTGGGAGCAAGACTCCACTGCATCATAATTCCTTGTCTAGTTATAATGGAGACTACTCTATATCACTGTAAATGAACATACAGATTTAAAAAACAAACAAACACCCCCCCCCCCCCAAAAAAAAAACAAAAAACACCCGCAACTCACTCAGCCTTTACTTCCAAGGAGAAGTACAGCTTATGCCCTATGATAGGTGTTAAGGCTTTTTGTCAAGAATACATAGATTTTTCTCACTCAATAAATGTTTTCTCCATAATACTTAAAACCCAGCAGTAGGTAGCTATATTCCTCTTCACTAGAAATTGTTCTGAGCTGGACCAGTGAGTGGATTGATGAATTAAAGATTACATAAAAGTGTAGACAGATATTCTAAGCCAGACCAAAAAAAACCCTGCAATTAGAATTTACCAAGAAGAGTTCTTCCGAAGGTGCAACCAGGAAAGGACAGGGTTTTTTTATGTCTCTGCGAAGTACAGAGGAGGTGCTATCTGAGCCCTGTGAGTAGAAATGTGTACAAGCAGACAAAACAGAACTGGAGTGAGGTCACATCTTTGTCAGTGCTACTCAGGAAGCCTGACTTCACTTTGTGGGACCCCAACAGTGCTGTTCTTGATGGCAGCCCTGGGTCTGAATGACAAAAACTCCAGCAGACAGAAGATGAGAAGAAGGAAGTGACTGTATGACAGAGAACTATTATTCAGCCTTATTACAGTGTAGTTGCCCAGTGTGGTTCATGTGGATTTGCCTACATATAGAAAATATGCAGCAAACATTGACTGTATTGGAGAATGATAGACCTCGACATGTGATTGTAAAGAACTGCTTATTATCAAGCAAGACTTTTCTGCTGCATACCAAAGAACACAATTCTTGGCATAACACAATTTTTATCAGTGACCTGGAAATAAATATAAAATCATAAAATAAACTGGGGAGGCAGCCTAAGCTATAAAATGGGCTGGACACTGACATGAAGAATTTAGTATCCTGAAGACTAAGTATTGAGCAGAGCAGTACATCTGGAAACAAAGGCTATAAGCCATTACCTTCGTAGAGGAATGTTCTCTCCAGAGAAGAAGGAACTCTGCAAAAGCAAAGGGAGAAGCTGCTGCTGTTTATCAGCTGATGTGAGTTCCAACAGTGTTACGACAAGTCAAGTTGTACACATATTTTACACTGGCAATGAGCAGCATTGCTTTGTCTAGCTGCCATATCCACAGCTTAGAGAGAATTTGATAAACTGAAGGAAGCCAAGACAAGGACCCTGAGAATGACAGAAATACTAAAAAAATAGGTTGTTGTATAGGCACAAGGTCCTTATTGTGCTTTAGCCTCCCAAAGAAAATGCTAGAGTGACGTTAACTATTAACTATAATTTCACTAACTAGGAAAAAGAAGTAGCAGATTCCTCAGACTAGCAGGCAAAAGTTTAACAAGGTGATGGCTGGGCACTGCAGCTAAATGAATTCAGATTAGAAGTCAGATGCAACTCTTTAATAGTTAAGCATTGGAACATCTTACCAAAGGCTGTCGTTTCTTCCCTGGAAATATCAAAATACTGGTTTAATGAGCCAAGTGGGTCAGGCTGAGTATTTTGGATGTGAACGCATGGCTCTTCAAAAGCCCAAATGTACATTGACTCCAAACTTTATGTGCACAGTCCTGCACATACTCCTGGAAGCTCAGGTTTGAGAGCTTCCTAGCCACAGCTGGGGAAGAGACTCAAGCACAAACTACCCTTTAATGTCCTCTGCCTTCCCTCTCCCTTGGGCATAAGTCAGTGACCAAAGAAGAAGGTGGCAAGGCTGACAGCGGGCTGTCTTACAGCTGCCAAAAACACAAACACAGCGCTAACACTCGTCCTTCCTCACACAAGGGCAGCCGGAACCTTGTGGTAGACCAGGTGATTGCATTGGTTGGTTTTCCAGGATGAAAAGGGTGGGGTTTTGTTGGCAAGGGTCATGGGTGGGACATTGTTTTGTTATGTTTTCTTTTAAAACATGTCACCATATGGTTTCCATGTTTTGATGCAGTGAACTCCTGCTCTGTGCAAAGGAGAATGGTTTTCCTTCACAGGGGACGGGTGAGTTTTTATGAACCATGGAAAGTCATGCTGTTCGTTGGCAAGGGCTTGAGTACACACATTTTTCAGTTCATATTGGAGGATATAAAACCCAGTAAACATCAGGGAGGAAAGAAGGTTGCTTGGTGTGGTTATGATCTGGACCATGACATGCACATTTCAGAATGTCCTCTTGGGAGAAAAAAAAACCTGAAAATATTACAGACAAGGGAGCAGAGAAGCAGAAGGGTTCTGAGAGAGGGTAGGTAATTTGGGAAACAGCCTTGAGGTTATGATGAAATCACTGTAACTTAGACTATATAGGAGAGCAAAAGTCTGAGTTGATTTTGAGGTTTCCTGCCCTGTTCTCCTAGCACCTTGAAAGGCAGGCTGCCTCCATGGGTGCATGTGTTTTGTATACTACTTTGTAAATCTATGCCAGGTCACAGAGATAGTAATGACATTTTGTAGCATGATGTATAGTGGAGGTAGTGTTGCTGTCTAGTGAACCTGCTCTGGTTTTTCTCCTTCTGAAGGTCATGATAGATGGATTTTGAAAGGACCCATTGTTCAGATCAACTTAAGGACCCGTTGTTCAGATCAACTTAAGATCAAGCTATTCTCTGCTCTGTCCATATGTTATATCTGCTAGGCACTTCATTTGCTTTTGTCTTTGCAAATTTCTTTGCAATGTGGCTGCTGAAGATTTTCAAGACTCATATTGGATGATATTCTGCGCGTCCATTAAAGAGAGAAATAATTTCCTGTGGTACATTGCAGTATCATGTAATAGAGCTCCAGGGAGATTTACCCATTCCTTTTAAACGCACCCCCTCCCGGAACAATGGTGAAAATGGAGTCACGATACTTACATATTTCCACCATTTAACTTCCTGAAATGGAAACCATAATGAAATGCCATGCACACTATAGTACCGTATGGTCAGGAAAACTAGACAAAGTCTTCCATTGTACCAGTCTGGTTGTTATGGGAGAGGATCTGACCACTTTGGTGTAACAGGATGTACTGCATATTTTGTAGTTTTGCCCAGTGCTCCAATCCCTGTGGGCTAAACCTTTTCAACAACAGCAATAAAAGAAGAAAAAGACTGAGGCCCTTCTCTTATACCACTTTTATTTTAAGGGGATATTAAATACAAAGAGTTTCGCTCTCAGTGGAAATTGTCCAACTGACTCCAGGATACTGTGTAATCATTAGGAACTGGAAAAACTCAAACGGCCTGTCTGTAGTGGCTTGGATAAGACCTGCTGGGTGCATTCCAGCAATGAATATTGCAGCTGTGATGAGACTTATGTTAGGTCTCTTCTTTCAGGGTGAATTGTGCCCTTATGCCCAAGGCCAGCATAAGCCTTATGCACCATTTGAGACCCATTTAAGCCCTTAAAATAAGACTAGCATAGTATTTAAATGTTACATGGACCTCCTGGTCCTTTTGACAGAAGTACGCACATTACAAGATATGTGCTAATCATTAAAATGTATGCTTTCCACTGTTAAAGGCAGTAAAATATACTCAGAAAACTACCTTCCTGTCTTACATGTGAATTCTCTTATCATTTCTTCAGACAGCACTCTAGCCGGCAAAAGTGACTAAAATATTTGCGTCTGAAAAAGGATCTTATGTAGCCTTCATTTGACACTGCAGACTGTTTGCGTCCTTCTGATGTTCCTCAACAGTAGTAGCAGCTCTAGGAAGTAGTGCAGCTGGACAGGAGGCGATCTGGACATCAGAACAGTTGGTGCTAAGGACAGGACGTCCACTCAATATTCTTTTAGGTGGATTTATTTGGTCTAGCTCCAGTCGAGTCCTGTGCCTTGTACGCCCATGGGAGCATATCTTCTGGTTTAGTTTCATCCCAAAGGAATGCCATTTGTGTGCTCCATGACTTCTACCCGGTGCAAACCAAAGCACCGTAAGTGAAGATGATAGGGAGAGTCACTCCAAAAGCACCCCCTGGGCTACATGCCTTCTTAGGCAACGTGCAAGACAAAGAAGTGCTCACAAAATGGAGCACAAAAAGGAGGGCAAGTTGCAGGGTCTACACGTTTCACTTTCATGGCAAAGATTTCTATTTTGAGTGAGGACAAGCCAGTTGAAGCTCTGTGCCAGGCAGCAGTGCCACCTGACAGGGCTCCTCCTGGCTTCTGCCTCAGAGGACCTGCAAAGTTCTCTCTCCCTGAGTTCCAGGGCAACCAGGATTCAGATGGAAAAGGCTGTGCACACGGCAACCAGAACTTGATATCTTAAGTGGTGCAGCGTGTGTATTAATGCCAGGTGAGATCTGGCAAGTGAATGTTTATTTTACATTTCTCTTTAATCACTCTTACAGTTTTAACTTTGAAGTCTAGGGAAGTACATTTTCTGGTTTATGCTTCAGATGACATGGAAAAAGATATTCCACCTACAGTACTGGAATATCATTTATAGATGTGTAAATTCATAAAGCTATGCCTCTAACAGTTTGCCCACATGGAATTATCCCGATTTGCATCAACTGAAAACTTGACTAAAAAAAAATAAAAGAAGAAGAACATTTGAGGTACTTTTTATTATAACTGCCCCAGTATTTCAGATCTAGCTATTTTAGAATATATTAAAGAACACATAACTAGCCTATACACACACACAAAAAAAAAGAAGAAACAAGATTTGGGTACAAATGAGGGGAGGCTATTTGCCTGCTAACTCAGTATTGAATTAGTTTTTTAGACATGGCTCATTAAAAATTTTAAGGCACATAGCTGGCTGAAAAGGTAGACTCACAAATGGAGCTGGTAGGACAGGGAGAAGCAACATACAAATCTTTGGAAAAATATTTAAAGAAATAATGATTAAAAGCAGTAAGGTTGGAGGGGTACAAGAATACTTGGATTTATTCAAGTTCTGTTTTTCTACTACAGATGTTCTGCTAACTAGAGCAGAGATGTTCAGAGACCACATATTGGCTGTAAAATTCTAGGACTGAGATTAATTAAATGTCTGCTGCTCCTCATGCAAACTAGACTCCAGAGTTTTTCAGGCCTTTTAGTCTTCTGAAAGAACAGCTGTAGAATACATCATGTGCATATCTTGTGCTCTTAAAATGTATTTTTATAATAAGTGTCATTTTTTTTATAAGGAAAGTTTAACATCTTACCCTTCCTCTAATTATCTTGCTGCTGTTCAGAAAAAAAAGAAAAAAGCATAAGGCTCTGATACTTACTATACAAACATCTGATACTTCCTACAGAGCACTGCCTCCACCCAACACATGTTTTTAAACAAAATTCATAGTAGGTTCAATGGTCACAGTCATTCACTTGTGGTATGGTTTGTGTGAGTTCATTTCTTGTATCAGTTGTAGGAAGGTGAGGACCCCATTCCGGTCTATTCTCAAGGTCAATACCCAGGAAATATAATTTGTCATTTCCATCTCCTTTTCCTCCTAACTGGACAATGTCATAGTTTCTTTTGATCAGTAAACTTACCCCTCCTCTGGGTCCTGCTACGCAGGCAAGAAATATACTTCTATTATGTGGACCTGCTCTAGTGGGAGGTGTCCCTGCCCATGGCAGGGGGGTTGGAACTAGATGATCTTTAAGGTCCCTTCCAACCCAAACCATTCTATGATTCTAAGATTCTATGATATATTTTTATATATGATTAATCTTGCAGAAATCTCTTTTCCTCCTCCATATGTGGATACCCTAACAGTATGATTTCTAGCCAGGCCTCAGACAGTTTCCTATTTTCATTTGATATGGTACCTACAAATTCATGATATTCTTGTGTTGTTACACTAAAACAATACAGCTATTTAAACAGTGCCCAACCCAGCTTTAACACTATACCCCTTATGGCTGCCTCCTTAGCTCTAACACAAAAATGAAGCTGATGTGAAATGTAAAATTTTCAGCCTGCTGGAACTTTATATACTTGATACATTACTTACACATGCCACTTATAAAAACATAAACCCCAAGCCAAAGGCGTCTCCTTCGCTCCCACATGGCTGTAGTTGAAGAAGATGTCATTGACCATAAAGAAACAAGTAAAATATTTCCCTTAAAGCTACAGTGCTTAACACCAAAAAGACATTTCTTACTAAATATAACTGTTTAAAGTTCATTATTTTATTGTATAAAAGCCACAAGTACAGCTAGTGGTCATATGTAGTGGTGGCTTGTGAGAGGCATAAAGGTACAACGTGATGAATGCCATCCAGGAACTCTCACACTGAGGAACATCAGCCTGTGTCCTCATTGACAAAATACTTTTTAATTGTTTGGGATTCCTGAGGTAAACATTACTTGACCTTTAAATAAATAATTTAGGGCCTATGAAAACCTTGGACTGGACTCCTTAGAAATGCCAGCCATGTGTAGAGAAAATGCCAGCCATGGAAATGAGAAAACATGCAGCCCACAGCAAGCTTCCCAATTCTGGCTTTGCCACATGCAACATGAGAAGGATGAAGAAGTTAGCTCAGTCTCCAAAGGCACTCAGTTCCCCACGCATCTGGTAAGACTGGCAGGAAGGATACACCGCTAATGGTGATGTTGGCTTATTTATCAACCACAAACCTATTTCAGTATCATCAAGCATGCTCCAGTCAGTCAAAACAATTGCCAGGTCTCCATCTGAATGGGTTTTCATAGCATTCAAGCCATGTAAAGACACAGAGTCCAAAAAAGGGACAGTATGGACTATGCCGCTGTCCTAGGGTGGGGGTCAAAGGCTGTGTAACTTATTCCAAATGGCAGTATACCAAGTCCTTTCCAGAACACTAACCAAAAATATTCATCTTTAAGAGTTCTTTGCAAAATTACTTATAATGAGTATTTTATTTAATAATGAGTACTTTAGAAATAAATGTCTTCAGCGGTTTTAATGCATCACCGTAGGAAAGCTTTAAAACGAATTGACTTGAACATTGTAATCATTATGTTTGGATTGTTAAAACTGCTGACAAGACCAATAAACCACAGTGGATTTGTGAGGCAGCACACTATCACTGATAGATTTCTGGGGGGTAAAGATGAAAAAAGCCTCCTGTTGCAGGCAAGCTTGATCTTGCTGATACTCATATTAAATATGTCCCATGAAGTTAAGAGAGGCTTCCAGTTCTCAGGAGGTACAAAGCTGTCCCACGTTAAGAAGCATGTTGCTACAGGTAGATTCTTGGATAGAGCTTTCCCAAACCTGGGTCCAGTTCCCAACTATAGGCATGTGCTGACCACAAGTTTATCAAATTGTTTGGTATCACTTTGTAGAACATGTTGAGCAGGGAATTTGATTGGATCTTCCTATATTTTTATAGACAAAGCTAGTATCTCCCATACTAATTGCTGTCTCCCCTGTGCAATTACGTAGATATGTCAGACACTCCTAACACTAGAATAATAAAAGCTGAATATTTGTTTGGTTTTTTTTAACCTCCAAGGAGAAAGAGGTAAGTTAATGGTGAAAAACAGGCGGTGTTGGGTAGGGCATCTCTGCTAGGCCTTGACTAGGGGCTGTAGGCAGACACAGGATTAATTTGTTGACACCCTGGATTCATGGTTTTCTGCCCCTAGTAAAGTGACTGAGAATTGAAGAAGAGGTGATGTAAAACTCAACCCTTCTATAAGACAGTTTTAAGGACATGAGAATAAAATTATTAGAAATTTTCTTAGTATCTCCACGTGTCTTAAGCTCTTCCTTCATATGAGTGTTTATAATGCTTAGAGCAATATTTCTTATGTGACTTAAACACTATATTATCAGGAATCCCCAGCTACCAAGGCTGTTACGCAAAAGATCCTAAATGGTTTCATGAACAAACCCAAAGGCTGAAATACAACCTTAATGAAAGCAGCTTGTAGCTTCCAGAGCCTCAAGAGGACTGCTTCTTTTTAAATCAGGATTGAATTTGGCCCAAAGGCCACAAAACTTACATTGTGCCTTAAAGCTACTTGGGGATTTGTGGCTCTATATCTGTGTCTGTGTTTGGGAGAGGTCAACTTTGAGATTTCCAGGTCAGAACTGTTTGACAAGGATTTAGTGTCATCCACAACTTGGGACAAGCTAACAGGCTTTCTTGCTCAAAGGCAATTCTGTAACTGTAAAAAGAGGCTAAAAGGGCAAAACTGGGAGGAAAAAGAAGACAATTCGTTTTAAGTGATTTATCCTTACTCTTCAAGACTCTCAGACCAGAAGAGGGTTCCTCCTGTTGAATGAGGCATGAGTGAGTTATCTTTCCATTATTGCACTGCTGAGTTACTAGAGTTTTGAAATGTAAATAGGAAAGACTTCATAATCTGTGGGGTAATCTGCACAGGCTAATTTGTACCTTCCTGGAAAACGTAGTTCCTTATTCAATGAAACAGGGCACTGTGGAGGCTTACCCAACTTTTCCTGTCATTTGGGAAATCAAAGAAAAAACAGGAGATGAACAGTGAGACACACCATTTAATTACCGCTAAGCCTTCTAAGCATTCCTGTTTTTTTCCTAGGCTGGACAGTTGGAATTATGCTGTAGCATTGGAGAACATTACACTGGCCTCTTGTGCACCATATGCCTTTTCATTGAGAAACTAACACTTTTTTAATGACAGTTTCTGAGGTTGTTATCCAAACTACATTCCTTATTCCAGATCTCATCTATAGCACCTCTCCCAGAGGTATCTGGGAGTTTGGACCCAGGCATATATGCGAATCCAGGGCTTGATCAGGTCACTGTGAAGTCAATAAAAATATTGTTGTTGCTGAACAGATATCTACTAGGCTCAAATGAAAGGTAAAAGCCATCCAAGAAAAAGTGAGAAACAAATTACAGGTTCTTTTTCAATCAGAATATGCCACTGCCTTCTCTCTCCCTCCTTTTGATTTTTTTTTCAACTGTCTTAACTTTATAGCTAGTTTAAAGTAACTGAGAAAATGTTTAAATTTTAAAATGTTGAATAGTCCTGGACCAATGCCCAAAAAATGTCATGTGACCTTCCTGATATATAACTCTTAATTTTTGAACTTACTGACTCCAGTCAAGAATTTTTGGTGACGATAAAATACTGAAATGTAGAAAAAGAAATACCAGGAAGTTGAAAAAATGAACTTGTGTTCGCAGGTACGTATCACCATTTCCGGAAAAATGGAAAAAGAAGAAAGCACACCTGCAAAACTTTGGTGCGTTAAATATTTCATAAGCATAACCTCGGGGTTATGTTAATGTAATCATTTACATGCGAATATTAATTTTTGAAACATTTGTGGCATTAGTTAACCCGTTCTTTACAGAAGTGTTAGACTCTCAAAGCAACCTCTGGACACGACAGAGGTGGCTGCTGGTCTCCCGTCCTCTGTGCATCCCACCACCACGGCCCTGATCCCGGGAAGTACTACAGATGTGCGGATCATCCCCTTGCAGACAGAGTGGTGAGGCTGAGATGCTGCTCGCAGGCTGCGAGGAGACCGGGGAGCTGCATCCCCCTTGGAGTCCTGCAGCTCGAGAGCACCTGCTCCTGGCACCCATATATGGGGACGCGGGGAGGGAACAGGACATAATAAGCACTTTTGTTTCCCGTGTGTCTGTGTTTGGCTCGGTGCAAGACAAGGCACCTGGTGATGCTGGGTCCCGTACCTCTGCAGGAGGGCAGCCAGCAAAGTCAGACTCCTCCGGGGTCCCGCTCCTCTCCCCTCCCCGGAGCCCAGGCTGCCTTCCAGCCCTTGATCTCGGCAGAGAGCGAGCTGTTTGCCAATCTCCTCTCACTCCGCGGGCAGCGTTAAGGTGGAAAAGGTGGATGAAAGAGTAAATGCAGACATCTGCCCTTCGGGGCGTCCCCGTCGGAGAGCGAAGCCGAAGAAGGAAGACGAGGGGACAGGGTGAGTGGACGCGTGTGTCAGTCAGCGGGGGGATGATCTAAGTATCTGAAGTCATTCAAAAGGTCAAAGCAAGCATTAACTCTTCCCCGCCCCTCTCTCTTCCTCGGGGGCTCGGGGGAAATCAGAGTCCGCCCAAACTAGATGACAGCTTGCCGGGACTTAATGACAGGCTGGGTGCAGACAAGCCGCGGCCGCCCAGACAAAGGGAGGAAGTTTGGTGCTGCCGCCGACCCCAGAAAGGGGCAAGGGCAGGGGACGAGCCGGGACACCGGAGGGCAGGGGCAGGGTCGGGGGCGCGACCCCCCGCCCGGGCAGCAGCTCCCCCCTGGCCGCGCCACGGGCGCTCTCGGAAAAGCCTCGGTCGGTTCCCTTCCCTCCGAGAGCCAGGAGTAAACCTGCCTCCTCCTCCTCCTCCTCCTCCTCCTCCTCCTCCTCCTCCTCACGTTGCAAAATGAACGGCGGCGGCGGGCAGGAGAAAGGGGGATGCGGGCAGGAGGCGAGGTAAGCGCAGCTCCACCGCCCCCGGCCAGCGGCGACAGCTCCAACCCCGGGTGACTCTGTGGCTTTAAGCCATTCCAGGGGAAATCTCCTTTTTTTCATACACCAACATTTTTTTTCTCCCTGTCTCTCCCTCCTCCCCGGCTTCCTCCCTCTCTTTCCCCTCTCCTGCCGCCCTCTCTCCCGCTCCCTCTCCCTCCTTTTCTCCTCCCTCCACAGACCCCCCCCCCCCTTCTTTCTTTCCCCCTCCCCTCAAGTTTCTCCCTCTGTCTGATTAAATGAGAAGGAAGTGTGGGAGTGGTGGTTTTGAAGCTCTCCCTTTAAGAGGCAGCCTGCAGTGACGAATTGTTGAAATTGCCATTGCAGGATGGCATTCCGCTATAAATTCATTGTTCCACCTCCTCTCATCTTCACATTTCTCTCCCTTCTCCTCTTGTTCACATCGACAGACTGGGGATAACAACAACAACAACAGAAAATATACAGGGAGGGAGCTTTTACAAAAATCCAGGACGTTTTCCGCTTCTTGGGCTTTTTTTTTTTCTGCCTTTTTTTTTTTTTTTTCCTTTTTAACCATCTCACCGGAGACTATCGAGGCGGGTGGTTTTTTTTGGTGCCTGAATTTCTTCTCTCCCCTTCTCCTCAAAACAAAAGGGGGCAAAAGAAGGAAAGGGAACCCACCGGAGCCCGAGACAGTGGCGAGTCGCAGCAGACCTGCCCCCTGCCTCTGCTGGTGATGATCCGGTGACTACAGCAGAGAAGTGGAAAAGGAGTGGGAAGTGCTCAAACTTCTCTACTTGCCGGGTCCGAGCCTCCTCTCCTCCTTTTTCTCTCTCTCCCTCCCCGCCTTTGCCTCCCTAGCAGCACTGATTTGGGATTTTTATTTTTATATCTTTTGCTTCCCTCTCTCCTTCCATGTGCTCCCGGCTCTCCCCTGCAGAGAAACACAAAGTTCACACGCGAGCGGCTTTTGTTGACATTTTTTTCTCTCCCACTCACACTTGACTCGAGTTTGGGAGGGAGAACTTTCTTTTTCTTAAATTTTATTTTCTTTTTTTTTTCTTTTTTTTTTTCACTCCTCATTTCCCCCCCACCCCTCCCTCCTCCTTCCCTTCTCTTACCTCCCTTGCCGCACTCCGCCGACCGTCTCTTTCCACCACCCCTCTCCCCAACTCTTTATCATCATTATTATTATTACTACTACTATTAATTACCACCGCCGCCGCCGCGGCCGCTGCTGACGGCGAGGCAGGCATGCTCCCGACGCTGCTCTCCCTGCTGCTGGCCGCCCACCTCCACCTCGTTCTGCCCCAGCCGCTGCCGGCACCTGCCGACGACGGAGCCCCGCCGCCCCCCACCGCCGCCGCCCCCCCACCGCCACCCCGTCCCCGTCCCGGCCCTCCCCCCGGGGCCAGCGGCGTCGTGCGGCGCCTCGACCCGACCTACGCGGGGGGCGGCAAGGCGGGCTACGTCCTCTACGCCGGGGGCCAGCGCTTCCTCCTCGACCTGGAGCGGGACGAGGCGGCGGGGTCGGCGGCCGGGGGCCCCCCGCGCTGCTACTACCGCGGCCGGGTGGACGGCAACCCCCGCTCCCTGGCCCTCTTCAACCTCTGCGGCGGCCTCGACGGCTTCTTCGCCGTCGGCCGCTCCCGCTACACCCTCCGGCCGGCGCGGCGCGGCGGGGAGGCGGACGACCCGCGGATCTACGGAGAGGGGCCGGCCCGCTCCCCACACCTCTTCCGCAGGGACGGCTTCAGCTTCCAGACGGTGCCGGCCCGCACCAGCTGCGAGACCCGCGACCCGGCCGGGCCGGTGGCGGCGCCGGCGGCGGGGGACGGCCGGCGGCGGCGTCGTCGTCGCTCCGTCTCCCGGGCCCGGCAGGTGGAGCTGCTGCTGGTGGCCGACGCCTCCATGGTCCGCAAGTACGGGAAGGGGCTGCAGCACTACCTGCTCACCTTGGCCTCCATCGCCTCCCGGCTCTACGCCCACGCCAGCCTGGAGAACCACGTCCGGCTGGCCGTGGTGAAGGTGGTGGCCCTGGGGGAGAAGGAGAAAGGGCTGGAGGTCAACAGGAACGCTGCCACCACCCTCAAGAACTTCTGCAAGTGGCAGCACCAGCACAACCGCCTTGACGACGACCACGATGAGCACTACGACGCCGCCATCCTCTTCACCCGCGAGGTAGGCATCACCCTGACCGACCGTCCGACGGTGGCGTGCTTTGCCTCCAGCGATGATGTGTGGTGGGGTGACTGGGCTGTGACGTGGCTGCCCTTCCAGCCACACTGTCCTGCTTTGCCTGGTGGTGGGCCTCTGTGCTCACCCCTTCGGGTTGCGCTGCTGCTGCAGCGGCTGGGGATGGAAGAAGAGCTGAAAACCCAACAAATCGTGTATGTGTGCCTGCGCCCCCTCCCCTGCAAGGTCACCCACGTCGTGGGATGCAGTCATTCCTGCCAGTTAGGTGCTGGGATGCCTGCCAGGGGGGACCCGGATGAGATGTTTCACACAGGCCCACTCTCTCTCTCCAGGGAGGTGGTGCAGGCGAAGGGCTGATAGCACTCACTAGTCTAAATTAGTCCCTCAACCAACCTGTTAGGGAAAAACGGTGGAGAACACCTTAAAAGCCCGTGCAACTTCCTTGTTGAGTGCATGGAGATGCTATTTCCAGCAAGAACAGCTCCGCCACACTGGGAGCTGGCAGTGCTTGTGGTTCAAGGGTAGGACGTAAATGCCAACCGCAGGTAAACAGCTGCAGAAGCTGAGGGAGTCAGGCTGCTGGTAAGGGCATGCAATCTCTTTCCCGTTCCTCAAGTGATCAGTTGTGGGTCGGATCTGGCCAGTCTTACCCATGCAGAGCTGCGCCTTGCTCCCTACCCAGTTGTTAATTAATTGCATTGCCAGAGGTCATTAAGGGACATTGCTGTAGTAGACATGTGGCCGAGTTTATGCAATGAGGTTCTTCTGTAAGAATATCCCTTCAGCGGTTTGGGTTTGGTGTTTTCTTTTTTTCCCTTCCCCAAGTACGAAAAAAATAACTGCATGACTTTCCGTTCGTTTGAGTTCGCATGCTTTTCTACATCGTAGGAGCCTGCCAAAAAGGATGCTTTGGATGGTTTGTGGAAGGAGTTGCTCCAGAAGGGGGAAAAAAAGCTCCTGGCTTGCTTTTAAAGCTGTAAATAGTTGAAACATTAGGTTCTGTGTCAGTCAGGCATCACTTGTACAGCAGGAGCCTTTTTTAGCAGTTTAAAGCCCATTGGTCCAATTTGCAAGCTTTCCTTTTTTTTTTTTTTTTTTTAATCATTATAATCTGAATGAAAGCAGGCTACCTAGGCTGGGTCAGAATGCTCTTGCTTTTTTGCTATAAACATCCTTTCTAATATTTTATTTATTAAGCCTGGGCCAGAATCCATCACATTATTACAATTCAGAAACTCCTAGGGTGGCAGACTGAATCTTAAAGACAATAATTAAGTTAATTTGGACTGAGATAGGATGTGAGTTTAAAGTGCACTTGTTTTACAGATGCTTATCTGTAATTCTCTGCATGGATGCTGCTAATCAGTAATCCACTTTCAAAGACTCCACGTCTTCCATGCGTACAGTTGCTTCTTTTGGATGTAAGTAGTACCTAAACTAAACAAAATGTCACAGTTCACATGGTCTCCTTCCACTCTTAAGATGCAAATACTGCTTGCATTGTTACTTAGGGATGTAAAGGCTTTGCAAGAAAAAAAACACAGGCTTCCATTTTCTTGGTTTACGTTTTAACACATTTAGCTGTGGGATTAGCCCGTCAGTGCAACTGAGTATAACTTAATCTGCTTTAATGATTTGCTGTGTGCACTTGCAGATTGTTTGGCATTACATTTCAGTATCCAATGAGAACAAGATTGTGGTTTCTTGCTACATGTGTTCATGATGTTCTTTGCAGGGAATATGTGTGAGTCCACACGATTTTAATATGCTTACACTTGAAATGTCAACATGAATCTATTTGCTCCTCTTGGAATGTAAACACAAAAAGGGTTAAAGGATGAAAAAGCAGTAGAGATGTTTCCTGGAGAAAATAGCCCCACTTTGAACTAAAGAGAGATTTTTTCCAGTTTAGCTTTTCGATGAGAGTGGCAGCAATTGGCAGGAGCATCCAACTTTTACAACTATGTTTTGAATGTATGAAGTACGTTGCTTAGCTACTAGACGCCAAGCCATGGCTGCATGTTTTGATGGGCTCCGAATACCGTAATGCTAATTTTTGAACATCCAGATGTCTTCTTCTAAATGGCGTGTTTTTTAGGCATGGGGTAAACGTGTGAGGTACATTTTCCGTCTTTGTTTACTAACTGAGGCCACCTTGAACTTTGTGTCTCTGCGTCAACAAATAATATTTGCAAATCATTTGTCAGCTGAATGCATGTCCTCAGCTGTATGTAACTGTTTATGTGTAGTTAGAATCTAAATTATGCATGCCTGTTACCATACAAGTCTCTAATATAATAATTATCTTTCTTCTGGAATGACATTTACTTAGATGGTATTTTTGACACCGAAAGAAACTTTCTAAAAAAATAGCAGCTTTACTAGAGTTCCTTATAAAGGACGAATTCTGTCATAATTCAGCACTATCGCATCTTCCTCTTCAGTTGTTATTACTTGTTTAGAGGTAAATTAATAACCATACATCGACTAAGAGTGTGATAGCAACTCTCATTATTATAACATTAGTGCTAGTTGTTCAAATTATTAACATCATCATTCATACTAGAGATAATTTACTACAGAAGATTTTTAAAAGGAGAATTACTGATTCTGGCTTAAAACATTCACCCACTTTTGGGTTATATTTACTTTGATAAAGGCTTTAAAGCAACTATGCTGCAGAGCACAGTATATAGTAAATAAATATGAACATGGTTTCATTTCACAGACTACTGGTGCTAAAACTATTTTAAGGCTGTGTGTTGCTTGTAAGTGGTGGCAAGAGCCCTGTAACTGTCCATTAGCTGCAGTGAATCCATTTACCCTGTGACTGCAAGGAAAACTACAGCACCATGTCTGGTCATTATAGAATAGAATCATAGAATCATAGAGTCGTTTGGGTTGGAAGGGATCTTAAAGATCATCGGGTTCCAACCCCCCTACCATGGGCAGGTATATCTCCCACCAGACTAGGTTGCTCAAAGCCCCATCCATCCTGGCCTTGAACACCTCCAGGGATGGGGCATCCACAGCTTCTCTGGGCAACCTGTTCCAGTGTCTCACCACCCTCACTGTAAAGAATTTCTTTCTGTCATCTAATCTAAATCTCCCCTCTTCCAATTTAAAACCATTGCCCCTTGTCCTGTTGCTATACTTCCTCGTATTATTATCACCTGTGTAAAAGACTGTAAAAACCCTCAATGAGCACAGAAATTATCTGTCACTAAATATTGCAGAAACATAATGGGGTTCTTCTGTGATTATTTAAATTCCCCAAATGCAATGAGGAGAAGTATATTTTCCCAGTGGTCTCAATCTGTTATTTGGACCCATGATGGCCAGTATCAAGCCTAACAGGGGTCTGATTTGTCAGTACCAAAAGATGATAATTTTTTAATAAATCCTCAGAGCTCTCGCTAAGGCAGTTTGGCCTTAACAACCTTAGAGAATAAACAGGTTCCCTGCTGTTCGACTACTTTGTGGTTGAGTCCTTGCCAGCAGCTGTAAATTTTTGGGCCACATGCATCTTCAGAGCATCCTCCACAGAATAGGGTGATGCAAGGATGCAGTCGTCTGGTGGCCAGGTGAGTCCTTTGCCCTGTGCAGCAGTAGGGAAGCAGCTGTGGGGTGGGGAGGAGGAGTAGGGTAACTCACTTTGTTCTCAGTGGCAGCAAAGTCAACAGCAAATTTAGACTGTAGTCCTTTTCAGGCTTTTTTTATTGTGGACAGTTCTCGGAAGCTGGCAGTGGGTTATCTTCAGTCTTCAGGTTATTATAGGTGCAAGAAAATACTTGCCAGATTATATGTCACAGTAGAAAAATGTATTAGAGGTGACTTGCAAACTGCACTTAAACTCAGCCTGTTCTTTTCCAAGGTCTAGCCTGCTCTGCAATTGTCCTCTAGAATTCATCCAATCTGTTTCATTAGTGACCCTTAGTTAAGTTTTCTCTGAACCACTGAATGCATTTGGACTAAATCCAGTACTCTTCCTCTCCTTTCCCCTCAATTCTGAATCATGTGAAAATTAAAATAGATACTTCTCACAGTAGATACAGGCAGCAAGAGCAAGAAAAAATAGTTTCCTAAATGCTTGTTAGCATCATCCATGATAGTACCATCATGCCTGGCTTTAACAAAAAGTTCATGCTAGAGCCAAAGGCCGCTGTCCTGCCTTTTTCTACCCAGTAATTATATGGGTCTTGTGTGTGTGATTTAGTTTAACTGTCAATCTGACAGTGCTGCTAAATTTCAACAGCAAACTTTGGATTATCTCCGCTCTATAGATGATAAATTCATTGCGTGGAGCACATGCTTTCCTTGGCTTTAGCTCTTCCTTCTTTTTTTCTTTGCTATATTATCATCTTCCCACAATTATTATCCCATATTAGTAAAGCAGGTCACTGTACCAATGGTCAATAGAATATAATTTACTAATATTTATTATTAGTACTCTAAAGAAATTATAATGTGATGTGCCTACCAGTTTCATAGTGTTTTCACCAATTTTGTTGCAAATCTCATATACTCAGATAATATCCCGGGGGAAAATAAAGTGAGACATAATTTGCATAGAAGTTGTGTGATTCACAGTGATCTAGAGATGGTGTGGAGTTTCTCCACAGAGGAATGATGGGTTAGACAAGCTAAATCACACATTTTTCCTTGTTCACCAGTTTTGTAACTGAAACTTGGTTTGCTCTTCCTCTCCCCATGCAGAGTCCAAAAGCTGTATGTGGGTTTTTTCAGTATTTTTAAATAATCTGCGGTTCACATAATGCTGCTGCATTTTCTCCATATACTTTAGGAAAAAAAAAAAAAGAAGTTTTGTTAATCCATACATTCAGAGTGTAAAACCTTAATCAAATTTAGGCTCTATTTCTAATACTTCATTGCAGAATGTCCTGGGATGACAAGTGCCTAGGATCCCCAAACCATGCAAGAGCAGAGTAAGAACATGCCTAAATAACCAATCTGGTGACGAGGTAGTTTCTGAAGCCAGAAAATGTAGCATTCATGGGCTAAAGTTAGCCCAACAGGACATCATGCATATGTTGGGTTTTATTGAATTTCACCTTATCTAGAATTCAGAAAGACAGCTCTGTACATTTAAGATTTAAGAATGCCCAAAAGTCAGTCTGCAATTTAGGACAGTAACCTGAAAGGAAGATGACCTAAATTTTCAAGTTAAGCTACTGGAGGAAAAGATGTGATTTTTTTAATTTTTTTATTTTTTTTTGGTCAGTATGGCAGATACCCCCACTTATTTTTTTTCCTTGAAAGGTAACCAGACTTTGATCTTTCCTCTCAAAATACGGTCATGGGAGCAGTATCTCAGTGAGCCTGACAGGAGCCCTTTCTCGCTTCACAGTGATAGCCAGACCCTCTTTCTGGTACCCTAACCTGGACATCCCCATGAGTGAGACCCACCACTGTCTCAGGAAGAGGACTTTTCACAGCAGCTTTTCTCCAGGGCAGCCTTCCACCTTTTTGGTTTGTAAAGGCTCTCTTTTTAAATGTCACAGTATGGGTTGAGGGGTAAAATAGACGATTCCCTGATTACTTAGTTCACCAGTTAGCCCTTATTTTCAATAGCTTTAGTGGACCTTTTCTCCTGAGGTCCTGTGCTCCTTTTGACTTCTGGATGTAACGTGCTCTTTGGGTGATACCGGTAATACTTCTGCTTGTGTGAACCTTACTTTTGCCCCCATGTTCCTTTTTGCCTTGCTGTGACATTAATAAACTCCCACACACTTTGCAGAGGGGCACGGGGTTGGGGGGATGGGGTGGATACGTGGGTCCCAAATACCGCCTTGACCCTGCCCTCCCTTTACAGGCCTGCGGTGGGAATGCTGCTGCAGGAAGTCAGAAAGTTGTATTTAATTCCTTCCTCTGCTTGAGGGATTTTAGGTCTGCTTCGCCCACCTCCCAGGAGAGGTCCTTAACCGGTAGGTTGTAAGCTGTTCCAGGTGTTAAGGAAACTTTCCACCCCTCTGACCAAAGCTATGTCACTGTTTAGCGAGTAATTCAAGATTCATATGGTGAGAAGGAGAGAAATCGTGACCTGAAGCCGCTGACTGGAGCCCACCGCTTAGAGCAAGGCAGCCTGTGTTCCCAAAGCACAGAGAAAAGGCTGTTTCTGTAATTTAGCAAAGGACCCTTCCATGTAAAATACAGAAGCAGGCCGGGGGACAGGGACCAAAAATGAGGTCCCTTCACCAAGTGCCCTAAGCAGTAGCTGCAGCCAGGGAGAGGGGAACCTTTGGCTCGTTGGCTGCCACAGGAGGAGCCACGACTCCCTGTGTTTGGTGACACGTGCTGAACTTCACTGTAGACCATAGTCTGGTGTAGACCATAGTCTGGTGTAGACCAAAGAGCACTGTCCTAAGAAATGCACTTCTAAGTATCCTTATCCCTCAAAGGAATTTGAAGCTGGATCACCTTCTTATTGGGCAAAGGTTTTGACTGATGAGCCATCGTAAAGGAACCAGGAAAGCAAGGGAATGAACGCACAGGGATGTGAAAGCTGTTAGCTGTGCTTTAAAAGAAGATTATGTGCAGCTGTGCCCAATAGGAAACCTAATCCTGTTGGTTTCTCATGTATCTGATCTTAGAACGTCTGTAGGCTTGGGTTCCTTCAGGGGCAAAGACCGAGAAACATTAAGCATCACAATCCCAGTCAAGCCATGGTACAACCTAAGTGCTAAGCTGCTCAGGACTGTAAAAATGTGGCACTTTGTGGCCTATAAGGTCACAAACTGCAAGCCCCTGTGAAGGGCAGATAACTCAAAGAACAGAGGACTTGCGAACCAGTTTTGTTCTTCTGCCCTTGCATTCCACACAGCCATCTGTGTTGGTGCTTAAATCCTGTGTTGGATCAAGTCCACGGGCTCTGGCCTAATATCAGGTTTCACTAAACAATTTATTCTTGTTTTTAAGCCTACTGCACAAATCAAAGAGATTCAGGTAAAATAAATTAACTAACTGCTCCAGCAGGGAGCCACAACAGTTATCTTCCTTCACAATAGTGCCACGTATCCATGGCAAACAGCCAGCTGCTCTTGACGTACTTACAAATGCCAAGAAAACTTGGCCTTTAATGAGCTGTCTAATTAATTACTAGTCTTATGATGTACAGCTCACTTTTCCTAAGTCATTCCTGTGCCAAAGCTTAAGTCCTAACATCTATTACCTCCTGTGTAACAAATGAATTTCCTAGTCATTCTTTTATTTTGAAACTACTGTAATGCAGATTAAGGGCCAGACTCTGGATTCCTTCCTTAGAAATACTAAGAAACACTTACTCTTCAAGCTTCTGCTGCTACTTGGAGACAATTAAATTATTAGACAGATCTGAGTATGTGATTAACTTTTGAAATAGAAGCCACACACCAGAGTGAAATAATAATTGGAAAATAATTTTAAGTGTCATGTGAGTTCCCGCTTTCTTAGTGCTTTAGCTGGAGTAAGAAAAGTTGAGGAGACCCACACAGATTTTCTAGATTGCATCATTACATCCAGGCCTGCTTTGAACAAAAAAAAAAATAAAAATTTCCAAGGGAAATCAAGACTTTTAATGTACTCCCAGAATCTTTATTTCATAAATGTCTGAGATTGCTTTCCAGGACTGCCCAAGAAAACTAGAAATTGGCTATTGATAACAAATAATCCATAGCCAGTAAAACTACGGGGGTTATAAGTCAAAAGACATTTTCCCATAAAGATTTAAATCAGTGGAAATGTAACTAGGTGTGCCTTTCAATAATGTCACTCAAAATCGTGCTGTTGGGAGAGACCACATAGCTAGGGAATGGTGAGTTGACCTCAGAATATTTGTCTCAGAGATGCCACTTTATAGGCTTCAATTATGTGTACATTTTATACTATATGATGCTATGAATAGATATATATTAAAGTTCAGCTCATTCAGAGGCAAGAGAAATGGAGAATAAATGAGAATATCGGTTGAGAACATAAGGGAGCCGAGTCTTCCGTAATCTGCCCAAGTGATTACTGATAATGTCAGCATTAGCTTAAAAAACGCATTCTTGCAGTCACGGAGGACTGAAGTCGAATGCTGCAAAACCCAGAGGGCTCAGCACATGTTCTCTGCTCAAGGCACAGCCAACGTGTCCCCTGCTCTAGCAGCAGGTGGGCAACCCATAGATGTCCCTCAAAGAAGCTGAGGCCAGAAAATATTTCCAAGACCCTTTACAAGCCTCCTCGGCTGCTGCCCAGCTGGGGCTCGGGAGGCAGCTGCAGGACTGCCCAGGCCACCTTGCCTTGCCGTGGAACCAGCACAGAGGTGATCACTCTGTCGGGTGAAGGGGATGGAGCTTTACTCTGTCACTGTCCACTGATTTCTGACCACAGAGCAGTTCCCCTCCCCTCCCCTCTCCTCTCCTCTCCTCCCCTCCTTTACGGGGATCATTGGTCTCACACCATCTGGGTATGATGTAAAATTACCTAGCTCCTCCAGCACCCCAGGTACAGCTGGAAAACAGCTGGGGCATTGGAGGAGCTAGGTAATTTTACAGATAAGCAACTTTCAGAATCACTTCTCTTCTGTTGTGGTATTTACTGGGATCAACCTTCAAGAAATGCATTTTATCTGACCCAAAATTAAGGTATTTCATAAAGAAAGTGTAAAGCTTGTTTCGTTTTGTCTAGACAATTGTCAAGAGATGAGTATGGCCCTGGAAGTTGCTAGTGGGATGTTGAGATGTGTGGACACGTGTCATACTCTCTGGGAAATGATGGAAATGGAGGAACAGTGGTTTGATGAAGTGACTGGAGTTCTTAAGAAAACCCAGGCATGCAGTGTGGTAAAAAGTCAGTAACATGTAACATATGAAAAGTAACTAAACTTTGCTGTGTTCTTTAGTGCTTGTATACGTAGATAGCTTTTTCTAGGTTTTTTTATGTCTCATGAATGTGGCATAATTCAATCCTGTGCATAGCTTTGGAAATGTTGAGGTTAGGATTACTAACCAGCCAAGAGTCAAAAGGGCTGCTTACGGTTAACATCCCTGTCATAATTTTTCAACTTCCACACATCCCATAAAAAGTAACTCTTCCTTAGTTTGTAAAATTCTCTGCTTAGAAAGATTGTATTCTTTTAATTATACTTGTGTCATCAGATCTGGAGAACCACTGTGAGGTCTGGTTGCATATGCTGGTATGGCTTCATACCATATCACTGGCATAGTTTCTTCCTCTTTGCAAATGGAAATAAATCAAGCCCTGACATAAGACATCTGGGGGCTAATATAATTGTGCCCGTACTGGGAGTAGAATTGATGTAAGTATCTACGTAATAATGACACCCAAATACAAGAAAAGACCAAATGACACAAAATCTGCATGCAAAGACAAGGCCTGAATTAATTAATATGTTTTATACTATCTTTGGCACTATCAACCTGAGTGTAATTTAGACCTGTTCCAGTAAGCTGCTTTCTGTTTGATTTTTGCGCTTTTTGGTACTTGAGTAAGAATTCCAGTTCAACTACTTGTGTGGATTCAGCTCAAATTGCACTAGTATGAAGGTATCTTACTTCCTATACAGCTTACAGTCATTTATTTAGGCTGATTATATCATCATGAAAAGGTATTTTTATTGGTGCTATGCACGTACGTTTTTTCTGGGTTTTGTTACTCATGCTGCTGTAGGTAAACCACTTTCAGTTATGTTTACATAGAATGTGCTCTGTGTAAAACATGTCCTTAGACTGAAAGGGCCAGGTTCAGAAGTGATAAATAAAAGGCTAAATGGATAGGAACCTAAGCAAAAGTAACAGGAGCTTAAGGATTGCATCTTCCTTGTTGAATATGCCCGAGATGATAGACACTATAGTAATATGATCTCACTCAGAGCCTCTTCCAACATTGGTCCAAAGATTCTGGAAATGATAAGTTCATTTGACCAAATAAAACTGGAAAAAAAATGCATTCCTTTCAAAGTACTTGAAACTGGTTGTCCTTCTTCTGTACCTTCCCATAACCGACGCAGGGCCAGAAGCAAAATCTGGGGAGCTAATGGGGTGTCAAGGGTGGGAGTCCGTGGGGTTAGAAAGAAAATTCCCTTCATATTACCTGCATTGCTACAGAATGGAAGTTCTTCTTAAACCATGGATAATACCTGTGAAAATCTGGGAATTGAAGTACTTTTTGAACTTAATTACATCTCTTTTTTTGTGAGACTGTTTTGTCCGTTGGTACTGCAACACTGAAATCTTGACATTAAGTAGCACCAAGAGTGCACTTACTAAAAAGAGTTCCCAGACACCTGGAAACCAGAAAAATTGATCCTGAATTCTTATTCCATATATGTAATGTTGCTATCTAATTTTAGCTTGAAAAATTCTTAATTTCAACTTGGGAGGGGAAAAAAAAAATATATTTTTTTTTGTAAAGAGGTGCTCTGTCATAGTATCTGTGAACTCAGTGTGTTTTTCTTTGACTTCAGTGGGATTTGAATCCTGAGCATTTTCAGATTTGCCTAAATTTGAAACTCTTAATCAGTGAATGTTGTTGACCTTGAGTGTCATACAGGATATCTGTTATTCAGATGGATTAAGTATGAAAAACTTCATGAAAGAAAGTCATTATAAAAGGACATCTCAAGGGAAGAAGAAAATCTTAAAAATGAAGGGAAAAAGGTACTCATTGATCATTTTGATAATAACATTTGATAATACTGTCATGTCTTGAAAGTGACATTTTCATTCAACCACACTGAAATGTCTAGGAGTGTTCCAAATTTCATGGCACCTGTTTTTCCTTCTTAAACAAAAAAAGCATATATATGTACATTCAGGCTTGTATTCTTCCCTCTGCTTCAGTAGAAGCATTAAAAAGTTATTAATGACGATCAAAACACTGTATGTCTGACCAAAGCTGCCTTTATCATTATCATTATCACCATCATCCTGGAATGGTGCTACCTGTATAGTTTTTGGAGACACCCCATATCTACAATTAGGAAACGTGATCAAGTTGTTGCACTAGTAAGACTAGGAATCGAGGGGTTTCATGCACTGTCATATCACTGACTCTTTAAGCAGCCTTTGAGAATTGCTTAAATACTTGACATATTGGGTAATACATTATTAATACTATTTGGCGGGTGTGACATGAGGTTTGATATATAATAATCTCATTCCTTGACGTGCAAGCATAAGGCTTGCCTTTTGAAAAGAAAGATGATCTGTGGTTCAAGTAAGCTTTCTGTCTTGGTTCACCTTCTTCTGGTTTTGTTGTCAATGAAGAAATGCTTTTACAGCATGTATTTTGAGTACTTACCTCAATGCAAGTTTGAGCTTCTGTATGTGTTTCAGAAATAGAAACAAAGAATAATTAATTACAGAAAGTATCCAAATCCTGTTAAAGTCAATGAAACTATTTTCACTGACTCTTTACCTGAGATGGGATTGGGTCATCATGCTTTTAAACTGCACTGACATCTTTAGATGGAACCATGTATTGATGTTTTTATCCACGTTCTGCTGTTTGCAAAGGGCTGGTGACTAACCTGTTGTTACCTATGGGTGTAAAAAATTAATTTAATGGTTTTATTATTTTTTTTTCCTTCCTGGGCAGGATTTATGTGGGCATCATTCATGTGATACGCTGGGAATGGCAGACGTTGGGACCATATGCTCTCCTGAGCGCAGCTGTGCAGTGATTGAAGATGACGGCCTCCATGCAGCTTTTACAGTGGCTCACGAAATTGGTATGCAGTGCCTTTTCTGTTCCCTTGCCAAATCAAACACTTGTAACAGCTGCATTAGTAACCAAAATACTTCGCAATTAATTCCAGATTTCCCCTGGTCCAGATACTCACTTGGGGATTAAGGCTGTATACATATGCACTTCAGGGTTAACTAATAAGGGATCAGAAGGCAAGTGAAGGCGCACAGTAGGTGTTTCCTTTCTGACAGTGTCGTTTCTAAGCAGTAGTTGAAGTGAAAATTCAAAGGCTGCTGCTACTGTCTGAAGATGTCAATAAGTATTCGTCTTGAGAAGGCCCATCTATTGTAATTCACTTGCATTTAGTGCATAAACTGTGGAAAAATAACTCACCTTTTTGAATTACTTGCATGCTCTATTGTTATGAAACTTTTTCTGAGGACAAGTGTATTACCTGCAGAGAAGGCTTTTGGGAAAAAAAAAAAAACAAACGGAATTCTAATCTTTTTCTAGGTGCATGGAAATTCCACCTTTATCTTAAAATAAGGTCCTAATGTGATTCCTGAAATAGGTGAAATAGTAGTTAGGTGGTTACTGTTTGCTTAAAAAAAATGTTTAACTTTGTTTCAGTCTCCACCTCAGTGAACAGCAATTTAACACAGGAAGAAAGTTCATGCTCTGGGACATTATGTCTGTCATGATATATTCCTTGAGAGACACTGCTTGCCTTCTTCATTATTTTGAATGTACTAATGTTTTGTGAACTGTGTTCGCTGGAAATACATTCGGTATGAGGTCTATTCGCTTTGGTGAAGAGACAGCAATTTAAAGTGGAGGACTTTTTTCTTTTTTTCTTTTTCTTTTTTTTTTAAACATTCCTGGAAGGAAATAACAAGGAAAGGAGAACTTTCAGAAAGAGCCAATTTCTGAATTGCCTTGCACCTCATGCCAAACCAAAGTAAAGTTTGCTTTGGGAGTATCATTGCAGAAGTTCAATTTTCAAGTAGCTAGCAGGTAGAGCCCAAGAGTTGTGTGCCTTATATATACCTGGCTCAGCAACCAGAGATGACCAAGTATGAAAAAGCAGCTAGAATGGCAGTGACCTGACCCTTCAACAGTTAGTGAACCCAACCCTACTGCTCTTAGAGTGCCTCGAAGAAATTAAATCAGTAGTGGCTGGAGAAGGATCATGTGTTGCATGAAAACATAAAATGTGGCAGAACAAGTCCCCAAGACAGAAATTTTATTTTAATAAACAAGATGGTTTAGTATTGAAAGAAAGAACCCTCTGGAATCACTAATCCCGAGCACCTGTAGATCAGTACAGCAATGCATCAAATCCAGCCTCACATCAGATGAGTTTAGTGGCATTAAATCTGGATGGTGTGAAGCTAATGGCCCGTCATGAGCTAATGACGCATCCCAGTCTACAAGCGGGGCAAAGGCTGGCAAACTTAGCCTATCACCCAAAGGCCAGTCTGCTTTAGGGACTGCTTGTATCGTCTTGCATCCAGAAATGCTGAAGGTTAGTGGGCATTGGTGTGGCTGGATGAGGAACCTTCTTGGAATGCTAGTGTTGATATGTCTGATGTGTGAAGAGGCAGGTAGTGCATCTTGACTACCATTTAATCAGCAATAAATACATGTTTAGATAAGTGAAAAAGGAAAGAACGTAGATCAATAAAGAAAGGGATGAGCAGTGAATACAAATATTAGTACCTTGAATTCCACACAAAGCAAATGTAAACACAAGTGAATTATTTTTGGTGATCTAGAAGCACGTTTTTGAAAAAGAGCCATTTTCATACCTAGAAGTTTACAGGAATCTGTAAAAGCTATAATTTTCAATGTAAAAAAGTCATGAATTGAAACGGATAAATAAGTACCCTAATGGACAAAAAAACTCTAGTCTGAGGTTATTTAAAATAACATCCCATTTTTTTTCTCCTCACCATAAGATTTTAAGAACGGAGGGGTGTCAAGTCACAGAATGATCTTTGTGTGTGTGGCCTAAAGTAGGAGAAGTTGAGAAGAAAACACAGCTAAAATTGCTTGAGTACTTACATTAAATTAAAGGTCAAAAAAGGATGAAAAATAAAAGTGTGGCATGGATACCCTTTAGTTAAGCACTTTGGGGAAAACCTTGCTTTATTTTATTTGGAGACCAGATTTCTTCCTACAGTTCAGAAGCCTTAAAAGTTCCCCCTGTCCTGTGGCTGGGGTGTAGCTTTGATTTTACAGCACCTTAGTTATTCAGTGGAGTTCACCTGCCGGCATAGGACATGCCCTGCAAGACAGAGAGGATGCTAAGGGCTCCAAGTCAAAGATGCTCCTTTCTGTCAGTAGGAAGAGCAAGGTGATGAGCTGCTAAAGGGATCAGAGTCACCGTCTGCAGCTTTTTTAATAACCCTGCTGCGTGTGCGCGTCTAGCAGATGAGCATCATTAACGTGGACTTGATCCGGAGAATGGCTGTGTGTCCTCGCTTTGACTTCAAGGGGATCTGAATGCTCTTGCTTCCTGCCTGAAGGATCCAAGAGCATTTGTGAGGATCATATTCTTTCTCTGGAAGGTAACCAAAGTAAATGGAACTGCAGCTCAACCAAACAGGACGATGCACAGCCTAGGGGCTCAGGTTGGTTACGTGCATAGGAAGCCAAAAAGCAGCCCACTAAAGAATAAAGCCTGCTGCTTCTGTTGCCAGGGTGTCTACCACATCATGTGTTAGATGTTTATTTTTTTTCTTTTAGGTAAAATAGATGGATTTTGGCCAGTGGTTATTGAGAGGGAGAGTATGAATAAGCAGCAATAACAGGCAAAATCTCCAGAGCTGTAAACAAGAGCACAGAAAAAAACAGATGCAATGAAATTCTTAGTACAACTGATTAGCTGGTAATAAGAGATGAAGATCCATATATAAAGAGATATATATATATATATATATATAAAGGTAGGACCTGAATCTTGTCCTACTTTTATGTGTGAAAAACAGGAATAATTCATGTCCAGTATCAAATACAGGAAACGAGGATAATGCAGCAAAAAATAGGAGACCTTGTTACTTTGAACATGATAATCCAGTTTCTCTTCAGAATAAAGGGAAGCAGTGCTGATAGCATACACGTTATTTTTAAATCATAGCCTGTGAAGACAACCAGCCACTAATGGTAAATCCATATATGGTTATTTTCTAATGGGGGACATGCTGCTACCAGTTTGGACAGCAGTAGCTTTGCTGTTGCAAAAATAGTCTTCTGGATTCTTGCCTGAAATCATTAGTTCAGCCCCATGGTGTAGCATATGGATGTCTTTTTTGACTTTCAGGAACTTCTTCAGCTATTCCTCCATAGCTTTGCAGGGTTATCTGAGCTTGCTTAGACAAAGTATGTAGACATTCTCCAAGTCTTTGTTATCATCAGCCTATTCTCTGTAAAAAAAATAAAATATAATTCCCTATTTCATGCACTTCTCTGCTTCACAGAGACATCTGGAGAAAAGTATTAAATGCTGTGCTCATAATCTCAACATTTACCTAATATTTTTCATAAATCAGCACTAGCATATTGTTTCCCCATATTTCCCTTATTAAAATAACCATCAAGAAACAAAAATAACTAAATTCTAACTCTGGACTTTTGGGCTGGAGATTTGTTGCTTTTACAGTGTTGAATTACCAGCCATCCTATGAAGATCAGCATGATCCAACATCACCAATAGACACAGTCAATCAATGTGAAGTTACCTTTAACATCTCTTGCATTGGGATATATCCAATACTTGACAATGCCTTGTTTAGTAGCCTGGTGTTGCATTTTGTGACGCAGTCACAGTCAGAAGTTTCTGCTGTCTTTGGCTTCTCCTGTGCTGGAGTCCCACATGCTTCAGCACAGCCAGCCCACCATCCTAAAGAGTTTGTTTTCAACTAAAACAAAATGAGAAGAGTTCAAGAGAAAATAAGTGGAGCTACTGCTCATTTTATCAACAGGTAATTTCCCAAAATCACAAAGGAAGTCTCAAGGAAAACCATACATTAAACTTGTCTCTTGAGTTTTGATATAGTCCTTAAATAAAAAAGCATCCTTCCTGCAGTCTTTAAGCAGGCAAAGCTCCAGTTTAGTTCAGTGGGTTACATGGGTTACATGTATCCCATCAATCTTTTTTCTTTTTTTTTTCTTCTTCTTCTTTTTTTCTTTTTTTTTTTTTTTTTTTTTGGTAAGAGGAGATACAGAGAAAGTACTGCCTTTTTGCTCAGTGGTAATGTTCATTTGAACTTTCGCAAAGTTCTTATTTCTCTGTTATGCAACCGCGCTGGCATCCCATTACTCCTTCTATTCTCCTGAGTGATATGGTTTACTGATGTTCTTTCCAAGTATTTTATTTTTAGAATATAGCTTTAAAATTGCTACATGGAACTAATTAAACCTCTGTTCATTAGTTTTCTTTTATCTGTTACATGTTACTTTAGAGGAGGGAAGGCCAAAGGGGAGGCATAAAAGCAATCTTCAGAGATATTAAAAAAATCATTGCGAAAATTTACGTAATAAATCATTCTCCGTGTCCACCTGGGACAGCACAAGGGGTAATGGCCTTAAATTGCAGCAAGGGAGATTTACTTTAAGAATTAGCCAAAATCATCTAACCAAAAGGACAGTTAAAGGCAGGAATGGATTGCTTGGGGAGGATGTGAGATCTCGGTTGCTGGAGGTTCACAGGAGCCGGCTAAAACAGCTGGGACTTAGGGGACACTGATCCTACCCTAGGGCAGAGGGATGCACAAAATGGCTTTTCAAGGTCTCTTCTCAGCCTCTTTTCCTCTGGTTAGGTGAAGTTATCACAAATTCCTCCACAGCTATACTGTATAACACCTAAAATCAAGGAACTGTACGGAAAGTAAAACTAGAAAATGACATGTTTAATACCAAATCTTTCTCAGCATTCTGTCATTCTGTGGCATCTGCCACCACTGAGGGCAAAAATACCACCAGTGCTGTCAGCAAAGTGGTATTAGAGAGTGTAATTTTTTGGAAAGAAACCGTTTTAGAAGTGAGGTATCTCCTAGAATCCCTACTCAGGTGGTTCACTGAAATACATCAAAACACTATTTTGCTGATTTCTGAGTGGATTGAAAGTATTTATTCAGAGCCTGAGTCTGCATTTGAGTTGTAGGCCTCTGTAGAAAAAGGGCCATGTCAGCCATGTCTAATCTATGTAAGCTTTATAGCAAACAAATTCTGGCCCTTCTTCAGAAAAAAAAAAAATGAAACCAAGAACAATGCGTATGGTATTTAAATGGTAGTCTTGTTTTTGGTGTCCATACAAGAGTCAAAAAATACTCCCTTTCCATATTTACCCGCATGTGCTCATTTTGTATATACTCAAAAGTAACTAAATAAAGTCATCTTTTCTTTTTCACTGCTGAACATGTAGCCCTTTGATTTCAAGGCTGTCAAGATAAAGCAGATAAAGACAAGCTTCAGACCTGACAGGTACAAATCTTTTGTAGCCTTTCATTTCAAGGAGGATACATTGCCAAGGGCACAGTATCTCACAGGCGCATGAAAAAATGGTGAAGGTTGTCTGACTTTCGTATTATGTTTCCTTCATGACAGACAAAGTTTAGGCAAATATCCAGGTAATCATAATTAGGTACATTTGCTTTCTAAAAACAACAAAGAAGAGAAAGAGAGTACACTTATCCAAGCCTTCTCTGATGACATGCATCAGGAAAATTGCTTGGTTCCTTCTCTTTGAACCTTTTTCAGAGTTCTATCTAAACTTCTGCTTCCAAAAGCTGTTGAATTAAGCTCTCATAAACATATTCCCTTTAGTTAGGAGGAAAGATGGGCAGCCAAAGGTAAGCCTTCACAAGAGGTGAATGAAGAATGGGGCAGAAAATTTAACTGATGCTTCAAAATAACGCCATCAGCTCTACAAAAGGTTGCTGGGCAAAAATTCCTGTCTTGCCTGACAATATTTGTATTAACTTATATAATTGTCCCACCTGCAGCACATACGGTGTTTAAAACAATCCTTTTTTAGAGAAACTGACACAGTTTGTATGAAAAAGTGGAGAGATTGAAGGGGCAAGTTGATATGATGTAGAAAAATTGAATCCTCAAGTTTTGAAAGCTCTTAAGCTTTTTTGTCTGCCACGTACTTTCAAGTCTGAGTAGATTGGGGATCTTTGCCTTCTTAACATCCCTGAAGTGATTCAGACAGAGCAGGGAGGAAACGGAAGGCAAAGTTCTTAAACGGAGACTTAAGGAAGCAACTCAGACACAGCACTAACATTTCCCGAGTTTTCAGAGGTTTTCTGGAGTTGTGCTGATCTTTGTGTACGTGTAACCTCATGACAAATTAGATTAAACGAGTGCTATGCTTTCAAAAGCTGCTATGGAACCTGAATCATCTTAACTTAAAACCAAATATATAGACCGAAATATTAGCATCTCTGCAACCATAAGGGAATTGAGAATGAAACAGTGTTTTGCCTAATGTTTCAAAACAATCATTATGAAAAATTCTTTTAGGGACATGGTTTAGTGGTGGATTTGGCAGTGTTAGGTTTATGGCTGGACTCAATGATCTTAAGAGTCTTTTCCAACCTAAATGATTCTATGATTCTAAAAGAAGCCTGCTTCCGTTGTGTGTGCCTGAATCCCCAGTCTTCCAGATTGCAGGGGAAAGTAGGGATTACTTTCCTTCTTGGCAGGTAAATACTACTGATAAGATCACATAGTTTTTGTGTGGGAAGTACTTCTGGTAGAGAGAGGAAGGCAGAATTACCCCATAAACAGGCAGTAGGCAATGCAATTTTTACATTCTTGCACTATCTGCTCTCCCAGAGTTCATTCATTTCCCATCAACTACCATGAATTATATTCTTTGTGAGTTACTTTGAGTTGGACAGATGTGAAATGGGTGTCACCATCTCCCACTTTTTCATTTCAATTATCTTCTACATGCCCCATTAATTAGCATAGCAGAGGTAGCATGGACCTCCGAGACCACATCTTTTTAATGATTATTTGCGTCTATGTGGACATAGTGGTTTCTGATTGCCTCGTCTGCATTGCCTGGACGGAATCTTGCCTGCAAATTGTCTGTCTGACGGGGGTGATGTATCTGTGATCGCCCACAGAAGTCTGTTATAACAAGCCGTTTCAGCAGAAGTTTGTTTTGTGTAAAGTCTGCAGGACTGGTGTATGAATGTCTGATTGTGGCTTTTTTTTATGTCTGCTCCTGAAAAGAAGCTGCACTTCAGACTATTGTTTCATTCAGTCTGAAGAATTCTTTTAAGCCAGAAATATTAAAAACTCCCTCTGGGCTAGAGATTTAAAAGAGAGAGTGATTTTTTTTTTCTTTTTTCTTTCATCAGTGATGGATAGCAGTCAAAGCAAAGAAAATTGGAAGAAAGTTCAAGTATGAAGAAAGAGGAATAGCCAGTTTTATATTCTATCCATGTTTTTTGTAAGCTTGCGTAATTCAAAACACTTCTGTTTTAGAAAAAAAACAACCAACTTTATTAATTGTTATTGCTTAGGTCCATCATTTTTATGCAAAACTCCTATGACTTCAAGAGGATTTCTGAGTGGTATCAGTATCTAGTTCTTAACAAGAAGTCAAGTATTTGCACAAGTTAGAAAAACAGTACCTGCAGAAAGAAATGGCTTTATTTTAAAACAAGTACCACGTGCAATCTTGGTTTAGCAGAAAATAGAACGAGAGGCTCGTGCAGAAGGTATTGGCTGGTCATTAAACCAAGGAATGTTGAGCCAGGAGCTTCCTGAATCCTGATCCCGTGAGAGCCAGTGACTCACTGGGTAACCTTGGGCAGATCACTTGACCTTCTTTTGTACCCTAGTCATCCCCACCGAAAATTAGGTGAAAGGCATGACCTCACTGGAAAACACATGCTTCATCGGAGCTGAGCTTTTCTAAGAAAACAAATTGTAATGCCTGCAGCATTTTTTAGCGTGCTGTGTCACTTTGCATGTGTCGTGCGGTCAAATTCAGTGCAAGAGCTGCGCTTTGAAATGCTGTTCAGTTCAAGTACCAGAGATCTGGGTATGTCCATAAACAAGGTGGTTAGTTTTTTTCCCAGAAGAGCCACCACGGTTTGTGTTTTAGCAAAAGCTGGGCTTTGCTTCCCAGCCATCCTAGGAAGAAAACAGCTGCATTGCAACGTGCCTCACCACGCATCTGACACAGCTCTGGTGCGCTTCTCATTTGCCTCCAGAGCTCTTTGTTTCCTGATATTTGGAGAGGGTATGAGTTTTAGGTGACTTGTCGTAACTGTTTTGGAGAATTCCCACCTTATATTAGGAATATACACCCCGTTCTTACAAGGTGTAGGAATTCTTTTTGAACCCATTTGGGGGTATTATTTCCTGTCGGGCTGTAACAGGTGTTGGCCTTCAGCAGTTGTCAGGGTAGGGAAGCTTGTGCAGTACAAGGTCCAGTTTCAGGGATGCAGACAGTGCAGTTGAGCTGGGATCCAGGGGTTGATGACTGCTGTTGACTCCTTCATTCCTTGCTTCAGGATCTAAACAGACTGAGCTGTGCCAAGAGCCCCTTGCAAATGATGTTCCAAAATATACCAGGGTCCAAAGTCTGCAGGTTGCTTTCAACAGTTTACTGGTGTAGTCACACTTTGTATCACCTCAAGGGAAGAAGGGGGGCTGTGAGGAAAGGCTGTCAGTCCATTTAGGTGGTTGGTTGGTCTTTTTGCTGTTTGGGAAGGAACCAATTTACAAGAAGGTTAGCTCCTCTTCACTTGCACTAGGGTAAACCCTGCCTCTTCGCCATCTGTTTCTTTTACCATTTTGTGCATTCCTACAGCATAACTTAACTAAACACCATCCTGCTGGTAAAATTATATTATGTCATTTTCACTCAGTGGGAACTGTCAACACCAGTAAGATGCTTCATTAAGTAGAAAACATCAGATGATCTACTAACTCGTTCTCTATCAGTCATCATTTTACACAGCTGCTGGGAGGTTTGGTGTTTTTTTTTTCTTTTTTCAATAGCCCAGTTTGAAGTTGATAGTAGTACAAAATGGTGTGGTGCTAAAACTGGCATTGTTTTTAAAAGCCTTTTTAAGAAGGTTCGTGTTCCTCAAGTCTTTGCTTTTGCCCAAAGCTTCCTCTGGAATTATGCTTACAGACAGGATCGCTTGAAGGATTACCTGTAACCTTTACACTTTGGTTCTTAGGAAAGGAAGCACCCCACCAGCAAATTCCTGAAACACCCTTAAGTCCCAAGAAATATGTTTTAATATGAGTAGGTTCATACCTGCAAGGGGTGGGAGAGACTTTTCAAGTAGGAAGGGAGGTGTCCCTTCTTTATTCCTGGATGCAAAGGGACAAAGGGCACAGGTGTAGAAGTACTTTGTTCTCACTTTTCTGCTAAAAAAGGCATACCCTAGCTAGGCAGTATTTTGAATTTTGATTATTTTTAATGAAGTGCAAAAACAGTTTTAAGAGTCATTCTTTTAAGAGTCATCTGTTTTAAGACTGGTCAGAATGCCTTTAAAGGCAAAGTTTGGATGGTGAGGGATTTAGATTGTGCTAATTAGTGTGTAATTCCATAAAATTATTTGAAAGTGGCATTCATAGCGTTTGTAAGCATACATAAAAAATTAAGTGGCAAATCGGTATGGAGAGATAGAATCCATATATTTAATGCTATAAACATCTATTATCCTCACTAATGTCACTAGTGGCTAATTTAGAAGCTCAAGTACAGACAACCAGAATTATTTATTTTGGAAATTATTCGCTAGTTACTACTTCTTTCCTTGTCATGATTTTTTCAAATTTATTTTGAAAAATTTTAAAACAACAAGAGAGATTCATAAATGGTTTTGGAAGTTTCTCCTCCAAAAGCTGAAGTCTGCCAATTAAGTGACTTAGTTCTCATCATACATAAGAACAATGGTCTGATTTAATATGACAAAGTAGACACTGTTAATGAGGTATGTCCTCAGTTCACCCCATTTATCAGCATAAACTATTGAAGTTATGCTGTACCCTAATTAAAGGTGAAGCGAGTAGCTTGACACTTTCCAGAAGATGACCCTGTTTCAGTTTCCTGAGCTTTTGCCAAAGCATTCGGGATGAAATGTTCTGTGCTGAGTAGCTGCTTGAGAAGCATTTCATTTTATTTATTTACTCTGAACTTCTCCACAGAGACTGTCCAGCCATTTCTGAGAGGGAGACTAATTTGCAATAATTTTATGGAAAAATTTTCAGTCTCTGCTCAAAGTGAAGAACTTGAAATTTGGCCGCAAGCTTTCTTATATCTGGAGGATTTTTTTTTTTTTTGTCTATATCATAGAATCATAGAATCATAGAATCATCTGGGCCGGAAGGGACCTCCAAAGGCCATCTAGTCCGACCCCCCT